>OX638234.1:2500000-3750000 GCA_951805285.1 Thymelicus acteon
CTTTGCTAGTAAAGATTTTAAAGACTTTTGTGGCTCTCACAATATAAAGTTGCATCTTATCGCGACGGGTTCGAGCCGGGCAAACGGTCAGGTAGAACGCGTCATGGGAACATTAAAGGGGATGCTTACTTCTGTTGAAACATCGAATAGGACATGGCAGGAAGCTCTGAAAGAAATTCAACTAGCATTAAACTGTACCGTGAATCGGGTAACAAAAGCAAGCCCTCTCGAACTTATAATCGGACGTGTTGCAAGACCTCTAAGTCTTTTGATTCCTAATGATACAGAAGTTGAAATAAATATTGCACGAGCGAGAGAGCAAGCGGTTCACGGTATCGAAAAATCCGCCACATACGAAAAAAAACCGTTTTGATAATAATAAAGCCCAATTAATAAAGTTTAATGTCGGTGACCTCGTATTACTTGAGAATGAGGAAAGATATCAGACCAAATTGGACCCCAAATTTAAGGGTCCGTTCAAAATAATCGAAGTACTAAATGGAGACCGTTATACTTTAAAATCTTTAACCAGTAAAAGAACTTACAAATACGCACACGATCGTCTAAGAAAGATGCCTCAAAGCGATATACCAACAGAACTTAACTTTTATAATGATGAATCTGATTCGAATTCTGATAAATCTCCTAGGCATGAGATTGTTGAGTAAAACGCCAAATTTTAAGAGCTTTAGTATACATACAGTATATAGTTTGTTGTAAACCTAGATGATTGCGGTTTCTCGAAGGCTAGTAAATACTACGATCACAGCTGACCAATTTATTTTCTCTTTAATTACCACGCGAACTTGACTATTCTTTTTTTTATCTTAACTCTTGGTTCACAATCAATTTAGTCAGTTAAGTTATGATTCTCTGGGAATTTGCGTTTGCTTCCCAGGGGAGTTTTCAATCGTTGACAAGCACTCTGTGTGAGAATGCTTTGTGAGTTGGTGGTCCTGCGTGCACGGTTTCACCCACTTACACATATGTACATTCGACTTAGTGATGTGGCCACTACAGATTCTAGATGGAGATCTAGTGCTTTCAGCTTCAACAACATCAACGTCATTTTAAAGTTGATAGATCTGTAACACAGAAATATAAGACCGACGACGAGCCTCGGACCTGCTTTAGAGATAAATCTCTAAAGTTGCTACTTAGCACTGTCATTCAACTAGACATATTTTTTTTGTATCCTATTGGCTAAGTCTGATATAATTATATCGAACCACTTTGTTAACGCATACTCAATAGTTACAGTATGAACCTTGCCCTTGGTAGGTATTGTTATTCTATAAAGTCGTGAAAAGTATGGAAACTGATTAAATAACCTTTAGGTCATTAGCCATCAATTGATGACGCTAGTTAACTATTTATATTAATTTTACATGAAAAGAACGCAGAGAAACACCTAAGGTGTTGTCGTTCTGCAGATGGTTCAAGTTGGATGCATATTAGTAATAAGTTGTATCTACGTAAAATAGTTGATTACAACGTCGTGTTTTATTGGACTAGCTCAATATACTGAAATTCTATTTCTCAGTGTCTCATTGTCTCTTTACTATGGAGACAAAACCATAACCTTGGCATATAATATTTACCTTTATTTTTTGAAAGCTCAAAAAGATTAACATTTACATTGCAAGCAAAGATATTAGATGGAAATACTATGATCTTCTGAGTCTATAATTGCTCATTGCCACATGGATGATTTTTCTTTTTTCAATAATAATAATTATCCAAAAAATATTGTGGATTATATTATCAATAATAATTGCAAAAAAAATAATATAATTATCATAAAAGTTGAGTCCGTTACCATGGACTCATAACTGCTGTCGTTTGTCATATTTTGTCATAATCTGCTCACATATGTGATATGTTCACAGTCATATTATATGTAATATGACTGTTATATGACATATATGTAATATGACTCGTATTATACTCGTCTGTAACGAATTATTATAAAATAATGAATCGTCAGTGACGGAAGTATGTCATCGTACATTTCATACATGGCCAGATTCAAATTTACTTCAAAAGAAATTATGGAATGTTAACACATTAATGCAATAAAATATACCATACCAATAATCACTGTCTTACTTTTGATTCCTTACATAATACTTGAATTCTGATGCCACATCATCTCTTTACTTGGTATTTGTAATTCATATTGATTGGGGTAACTTTCTGAAAACCTGCAATTTGTTATTTCATCCCACCATTTCATATCAGTGAAATGGGACCGATTATGATGGGAATTATCTCCATCAGGCATCTCGAATGGGTTTCCAACAGACATCTTTGGCTTTCAATAATATTCATAACGGCATATCCATAAAATATTAATTTGTAAATATTTGTAGCCACTGTGTATGCATGGCTTTTTACAAATGTAACGTTTTTTACAAGTGTAACATGATTAAAATAAAATAAAATAAATAAACTTTATTGAACCAAAATGTACAAATACATGGGGTTGAGAGTCGTTGGTCCTACACTAGGATTCCCTGTGTTGTGGAAGACCAACACCTTCCTCTTATACATGTTTCTTATAGGTATTATTGTACAGTTCATCTTAATAACAGTAGCACTTAATAACGAATTACAATACACTAAAATTACAATACAGAAAAAAGAAGTGTAGAGTAAACGTGTGTGTGTGTGTGTGTGTGTGTGTGTGTGTGTGTGTGTGTGTGTGTGCATGTGTGTGTGTATATGTATGTGTGTGTGTGTGTGTGCGTGTGTGTGTTTTGTTATATTTATACTTATGCTAGAGGAAACTAGAAAGCAATTTTTCTGTCTGACGATAATTAAGGTCAATTAACCAGTGTTTAACAGCCATCTTGCATTTTAGTTTTGCTAATTTAATTAGTCCGAGGGATTTATTTAGTTTTGTATAAAGGTATGGACCCAGATAAGCGTTTGATTTTTGGGCAAATCTTGTTCTTGTAATTGGAGTAGCCCATTTTAGCGTACGAGAAGTTGCGATATATGAATTAAGTGATTTTTTATGGAAATTAAGTATTGTACATTGTATAAATAGTTGTCTTACTCGCAAATGTTTACATAATTTATATAAGGAATCCGTCGAAAAGCGATATGGTTTACTGAAACAGAGTTTAAGTATAGCTCTTTGCGCACGTTCCAGTTTTATCAGCTTACTTTTACATGTAGATCCCCAAGTTATAATTCCGTAGGTGATAATGGATTGGCATAGTGCAAGGTAAACCATATTAATTACAGATATATCACCTATTGTACCAAGTCGTCTGAAAATAGGCATCAGTTTTCTGAGTCGGTTTGTCAAAACATCTACTTGGTAGGACCAGGTAAATTTGTCGTCAATAATGACTCCAAGGTAACGTATGTTATTAACAAATTCAAGAACGTGACAGCTGCATTGGACATTATGGTAATTGTTACATTGATGTAATTTGATATCGAATGTGCTGTCAGGAGACAACCTCTGTGACATTTTGAAGGCAATCACCTTTGTCTTCGAAGTATTTAGGGTTAGCAAATGATGTTGAAGCCAATTAGCAATTTCTATAAGTCCTTTTTCGGTCGTGGCTTTTACAAATTCCCAGCTATTACCATAAAATACAACAGCAGTATCATCGGCATATGCAATTATTTCAGAATTAGGTATAGCTAAATTACATAAATCATTGATATAAATTAGGAAAAGCGTTGGTCCCAATACACTGCCTTGTGGTACACCAAAATCGATTTTAGAGTAGTCACTAAACTGATTATTAATTTTCACCCTTTGCATTCGGTTACTCAGATACGAATCAAACCATTTGAGAGGCAGTCCGCGAATACCTATCGCTTCTAATTTATTTAGTAGTTTGGGGCGGCAAACTGTATCGAAGGCTTTTGCTAGGTCAAGGAAGACGCCAATGCATTTGTAGCCATCGTCTAATTTATTAATAACATAATCAGTAAGAGAAATTATCGCGTCTTCCGTTGACATTTTAGCTCGAAAACCAAACTGTTTGTGTGATATAATATTATATTTGTCTAAATATTTCAAGAGTCTACTATTTATGATTTTTTCTAAAACTTTGGACAGAGAACTTAACAAAGAAATGGGCCTGTAATTAGATGGGAGTGAGGGATCACCAGATTTGAAAATAGGACAGACGTCTGCTTTTTTAAACTCCTCAGGTACTATACCAGATGTTATGCTAAGATTGCAAATGTGAGTGATTGGTCCAACTAAGTGAAGTTTACAAATTTTTAAAAAATTATTACTAATGTTGTCATGCCCAGTTGATGAGCTGCTTTTTAATGAATTTATAATTTTTAATACTTCATTTTCGTCTGTAGGAGCCATAAAGAAAGAACTAGATGTATGTGTTGTTTCTGTTAAAGGTATAGCTTTATAACGTTTATTAGAATTACAATTAAGACCTCCGTTGTCATTTAATTGGGAAATAGTTTTGTTGGCATAGATTTTTCCAACAGAAGAAAAATAATTATTGACTTCATTTAGTGATTCTTTAGTATCAGAGTGAATTGTTAGTAAGCTTTCATTTTTGTTGCTTTTATTATTAAAGTTACAGATATTTTTGACATTTTTCCAAATTTTTTTGACATCACCTTTACTTTCTTTTAATAATTGCCGGTCATGCTCATCTTTTAGATTTTGTATTATATTAAACATTGACCTTAAAACATTGATTTATAATATTTGCGGGCACCTTGTATGCATGGCTTTTTACTAATGTAACAGTAACATGACTGCGTAGCCTAAAAACATTGATTTATAATTGACAGTATATTTTACGGTATATTATATACCACTTGTATACAGGATACATTACAGTATAATGTATAATGCTCAATCACCTCGAATGACTTGCCATAGCAGCATTTCAATACATCGATTAGTTTGGCTTCTTCCTCAGAACTCCAAGTCAAGTACCTGCTCCGTACCTTAATTTATTACATTGTTACGTTCTACTAGTGGGTGGGTTCGAAAAATACCACTGATGTTGCCGAAGAGTACTTTATTTCACTCACAAGGTGGTACAATACTACTACACACTAACACTAACACTAACAACCGCGTAAGAGTCACTCACTCGTTCACGAACGCGAAACACCCTCTTACTATCGCCCTGATCACGAATGACCCGTCTGGAGTCCCAAACCTGACTCCCTTATCGCTCGTATCGATGTTATCGCTTCGATCGTTCCGAACTGGTATCCCGAACTGGAATCCGTCACGACGACCAATTCGCGTCCTTTTATAGGTGGCCGAACTCAGTTCGCGGGTTTTCGAGAATGTTCCGCACTAATCCAGATAATTAACAAAACACAGTCATAAAAGTTAGCATCAAGGTCAAGACACAAAGGAACGAAGGTCATTCGCCCGGAATACAATAGTGCAATAAAACGATTAAAGACGTCTTCGACAATTGGGGTTCCATTTTTCCGTACGGGGTTCCGTGGTTCGTAACAATATGATAATTATGGTAAATACCCAATAAACTGAAAACTTTTTTTTTTCATTTTTTTTTAGCTATAAAAGCGTTACAGTATCTCTGACATTTTAGACTGAACTTTAGTACTTCTACATACTACAACCATCCTTAAATTTTAATATACCTTTTAGGAAATACTCATTATATTGAATAACTTCCGCAAAGAATATATTTCAATATCTTTAATAATTTGACTGAACATAAAAATGTTCCACGTCTCTTTATCCAGAACTTTGTTTTTCCTTCTCGAAACAGCCGTCCTTGAGCCATCACGAAAATTTTTGAATGAAACATAGTGAAATCGGTTAAGCTATCAAGAAATACTAAAGTTCATTTTTATTTATACAAACAAGAAGATGATAAATATAATTCAATAATAATGTGCTTCTTTCGAGCATTTTTTGTACACAAGGTAAAGTAGCATTCTCCTTACGTGTCTTGTTTAAAGGAGAATGGCGAGTTTGGCCTTAGCTTCGTATATGGTCAAAGTATGTGTGAAAAAAAACCTTATATAAAATTGTGTTTTAAAACATAACTGAATATTTTTTACAACCCGTACTATTTAAATTAAAGAATACTTTTTTAATTTTTTGCTATTAAAACTTGCCCGTTAAACGGAACGACGCTGACAAGAAACGTTTCATTACGAAATGTCAGTGTCTGTACTGTAACGGCAGAGCAATCCTGTATTAAGAGCTCATCCAACATCTGCTCAACAAGCCATTGCAAGTATTGTATCAAATCTGATACAGACTCGTGAGGTAATTATATTTGTTCATAACTTAACTGAATACTACTACACACAAATGAAAGACACTTCACAATCAACTCGGTTGAACTAAAGATGTCTGGAGAAGTAGATGAGTGATCATTTGCTGTGATTTTCATATAATGTTTCTTTGTTTTAATGCCACATATTATAAGCAACACACATCACATTATCCAACATCTCCACTATATTGCTTTATCAAAATCTCATCAACAATGTTGAATCATGCTGTTTACATAATGCTATACATAATTAAGTTTTCATTAATTATTAATGAGGTCTGGCAAGATCAGCAGATAATACTGAACTATTTATTTATCATGAAAATTAGTTCGTGAACTTTTTTATTTTATATTGTAATTGTTATAAATAACAACCTCTCTTTTAGGTGCATTCTTCTCGCTTATGCCAGGCATGCTGGTTGAGAATGAAAAAGTTACAATCTCGGCAGCAACAGAGGAAATATACAGAAGAAATAATTGAACAATTTAATGAAGATTCAAATGTGGTGAATACTGCTGCAAACCTAATTGCAGAGCAGTCTCCTCCAGCTGTGGATCAGTCTCCTGTAGCTGTGGAGCAGTCTCCTGCAGCTATGGAACAGCCTTCTCCAGCTGTGGAACAGTCTCCTTCAGCTGAGGGTCCTTATTTGCCAGCTATGAGGCACTCACCTCCAGCTATGGCCAACAGTGTAGTATTAAATGCGGTACGAACGACGCGGTTTGCCTCGTCATTCGTTATACGCACCGCGAAGGACTGGAATAACTTGCCTGCGTCGGCGTTCCCGCCAGTCTATGACGTGGATGTTTTCAAGAAAAGAGTGAATAGGCTTTTACTAAGTTAATGTGCTCACCATCTTGGACCACATCTCCACTTACCATCAGGTGGGATTGTGGTCAAGCATTAACTTATTAGTGTAAAAAAAAAAAAAATAATAATAATTATAAACGAGCTGCTAATACAGCTAGTCACTGTGTCTTTCCAGATTGCACAAGTAACAGCCTACATAGAGTATCTGATTCCCTGCGTTCTCAAATATTAATTGACCATAAGTTTTATATACCATGCAGTGCTCGTATATGTGATACCCATTTAAGAAATCATGCATGGGGAAGACTTTACGAATCAGGTAACAGCTATTCAACTTTTGATGCTGATCACATAGAACATGTTTTCTCATTTTTAAATAAACCAAATCCAGATTTTAGCGAGGTACTTAACGATGGAAGATGTCTTAAACATGCGGAGTCATAATGATGATTTAGAGGGTAAGATTCGAGAGTCGGTGTGGTACAATCCATGGACATGGCATCGCAACGTGGACCTGTCGGGAAACGGCAATGGTTTATGGAAAGAACACAAATTATACAGTGCTTCCCAGGTGTTGGCCATGGGATCACTGGCAGTAGGCGGGACAATCATCGGGGCCTACTGTATTTCGAAAGCTTGGCATCACCTGGGAAGCTATATTACTATCCCCAAAGCAACACAACCACCCATGCCGCCTATCAAAATCGACATACCCCAGTTATCCTCCCTAGCTACGAGCCTGGAGAAATTGTCAAGTTGTACCAGTACATTCGCAAGTTCGTCTGCCACCCAAGACGCCTCACTGGCCAGCAATACATCGAGCGAATTGGTGATTGTGCTAAGCGGAAGGTGTAAGAGGAAGCTCTTCGAGATCTCGAGCAAGGTGGGAGACTTAGCAGTCGAGTATGTCCGTTCACTAAAATAGAGAAACTAACAAGTGGTAAGTACAAAGCACCTAGAATGATACAGGCTAGACATATAAGTTTTAACATAGAATATGGCAGGTATATCAAACCTATAGAAGTCGCAATAGGTAAACGACATCAAATTGGCAAAGGAACAAGTGTTGAAATAGCCATGAAAATTTCCGCCGTCAGTAAAAAATATAAATATTATACAGAAATAGATCACACTAGTTTTGATGCTCACGTTACCCGTGAGATGTTGAGGCTGACGCACACCTTTTATCAGTCTTGCTACAGTCACGACGCTAATTTGCGCAAGCTGAGCAAGAAAACCATCAACAATAATTGTAGAACCAGAGATGGTATCAAATATCGCGTGTCAGGTACTAGGATGAGTGGTGATGTCGACACCTCATTAGGCAATTCACTTATAAATTACGGCATAATAATGCATGCCGCCACCCCTCTTTTTGGCAAATGTGATGCGATCGTGAACGGTGATGATTCGATTTTATTTACGAACGAACCTGTTCATAGCAGTGCATTGGCGGAAGCTCTATTAAAATTGAATATGGAATCCAAAATTACATTGACAACAACAAATATACACAAAGTTGAATTCTGTAGACAAAAATTAATTTACAATAGTACAGGTATACCGGCGTTAGTGATAAACCCACGAAGACTGATAAAAAAAAATTGGTATTTCCCTAACGCTATCTTGTTTTCTTCAAGACTAACGGCCGAAATTAATAATGTATCCTCAATCCGAGAATGAGATCAATCTCGGATCGATATATACCGATGGATCGATCTTCGATCTGCGTCCTAATAACTAAACTCTACAGCTGCTACCTTTTTTGTCTGCAGATTGCCGACGATCCTTTCCCTCTTGACCGTTTCGTTTTACGCCGAACGTAGTACGCGCTATGGTGTGTTTATTTGTTTTTAATGCGCAAAATTACGACTGATATTACCGTATATTTATTAAATTTTATAAAATAATATATTTTTAGTATAAAATTTCGCATTTCAAACCTAAAACGTGTAATAAATTAATTATAATTTTCAATTCTTACGTTAGACGAATTACGTTTTACTATAATGGAATGTAGCTTAAAAAAACGGGTCCTTCTATTGTGTTGTCAAATGTCAAGTTGTTGCCAGTTGCTTACAAAATACGATTTAAAAATTATTTTGTGTGGAGAATCATAATAATTTCATTTGAAATGGATTCTGAAGTGGTAAGTCATATTGTTACGTATTATTTCTTGGGCGTCGCGTCCTTTTAAGTTATAAATTACCGTTTCCCGCGCATTGGTTTAGTTACAATTTTATTATGAAACATTGCGCCACACGAATCGTCGGTCGGGTCGGGGTTATATTATTATTATTCCTGGTAGTAAGGGTTTTTAAAAATGGTTTTGGCCTAGTCTTTTTATGTCTGTGTGCTGTCTCTCTAGTAGGTAATTATGGTACAAAAATCACAGTTTGAGGCCAGATGTGTGGCTGACCTTTCATCAGGAATCACCTCTCAATCAGGAAACACCATTCATTCACTGTTATTGTTTTCCAGGTACAAAGAAAAGGAAACCAGATGAGAGAAGAACTGCAAGAAACATTGCATTAGCTCAACAAAAAAGAAATGTCTGGAAGACACTTCCGATAATATTTTACTGGAAAATAAAAACTTAAAATTAGAAAATCAAAGATTAGCCTTAGAAGTAGAAAAATTAAAATCTGAATTATTAAAATTACAAAACTGAATTTGTTTATTAACTTTCCATCCATACATTTTTTTCTTGCTGAGTAGGCTCCTGTAACTGATTTCCAAATAAATGCTTTTTGACTGAATATTTTTTTATTATTAGAAAGCAATACAAGAATAAAAATGTGACGCTATTAACACATTTTTGAAGACCTTTTTTTGTACTTACATTTTGAGCAAATAAAGTAATTCTTATTCTTATTATTAGGTAGGTATATCATATACCTGCAAATAGTTATAGGATATTGTGGCTATGAACAAAACAAAATATTTATAAGATTAGTCCTTCCACTAATATCTTGCATATCCATATTTTGAGACCTATCTGCGACACTACTCTCACTATCACTCAAAAATAACGCAAAGGCCATTTTTCTTAATTTTATATTAATTGAAAGCATCAAAGTAACTCTCAATCCGCGGAATTTCTTAGATTGCAATCTCAGATCGTTTACACCGATTGAACCATGTGTCAAAATGGAAAGATTGGTTAATAACACACCCAAACTGTCATTTACGAACAGAGGTCAATCTTTAATCTCTGATCCGTCCTCCCAAAGATTGACAGTGTTTTCAGATTGCAATGTCAATCCGTGGATTGGTTATTAGCACAGTTTACACAAAAAAGGATTGTGTTTTCAATCTTAGATCGCTAAAAATAGATTAGGATCGCTTATTAATTTCGGCCGTAAGTGAACAAAACTCTTAAATTATTTATGGAATTAACTTTTGCTAGTTTGACCTATCGTGATATTACTTTCTAATCTTTTTGAGGGTACTTCATTTATATTGAGGGTAGGTCACAAAATTTGAAGGTAATTCGAAATTTTCAAACGTTAATCTTAAGAATTTTGAGTCATTGAACTAGACATAATTCATGATGTCAATATAAAATCTACAGTTCATACAACTCACTCAGCGCATTATAAGAACTCTACTTTAAACAATTTTCCTATGTGACATTATTATTTCCATCTCGTGTCACTAAGAAATTCAAACTATTTGCCAGCCATTCATTTAATGCCAAGCTATTTAATTCTACCAAGACTAAGACTGGAAACAGGCCTTGGTCTGTACGCTTTCGGATTTGTGTAATCATCCTTATTTGGTTTCGGTATGATGCAGATTTGAGCAGATTTCCAGGACGTGAGGAAAAGTCCAGTCTCTAGGCACCTGTTAAATACAGCCAGGAACCTCTGACACTCTGCTTCAATCGCTGCTCCACAAATATCCACGGTAAGCCCGTCGGCGCCAGGCGCCTTCTTGGAATCCATCCCAGACACACAACATCCAGGAGTTCTGAACTATGGATTGGGTGGACCGGGTGGTGACAGAGTTTCGAGAGGCGGTCGCATTTGTATCATTTTTCGTAGCTCAGCCTGTTCTAAAGTGTCTTCAGCAAGTGAATCATCAGGAAAGAGCGTGTCAGCTATCAAGTGGGTCAATTCGGTGGGGGTTAAAGTATCACCCCTTGGTGTCTTTAGTGCGACGTCCGAAATCTGCGATATTTTGTTTCGCCTAACTATCTTCCACGCTCTATCCCATGCATTTTCCTGAGCCATATCTGAGCAATATTCTACCCAGCCTTTAGTCCGAGCTTCATCTATAGCGCTCTTATACATATGTATCAAGTGCTACTAGATAATCTCTGACAACAAATTCTTTCCTGGCTGGGTTTGCTCCTTTTATGCGCCGCCTACGTCTTATCACTTCTTTCTTAATTTCGGTTAGGTGTTCGGTCCACCAAGGGTTCTTACGCAGTTGACGTCGCCTTATCGGAGGGAACGTATCATCAGAAGCATACTGGACACACTTCGTGAGGTTATGGGCGTAGACATCAAGTTCATGTATGGTAAGGACAGCTATCTCCTCGATCGTCCTCCCAAGATTTTCCACCCTCTCACTGAGCGTGGTTTGGAATACTGACCATTTCGCTTTTCTTTTGTCATATTTACGAGTGGCAGATTTGGGTCGCAGTCCCCCGGAAATGCCAAGGTTAAGCCGGAAGGTGATTGGGTGATGATCTGACAGCTCGATCCACCTTCCATTCTAATACCTTATTTAGGAGTACATCCGTTGCCAGGGTCACATCAACCGAGCTGGCAAAGTATCTACCACCTCGACATACTTCGAAGGTAGGGACTGTTCCTTCATTTAAAATATGCAAACCTAAAGACGACGAGAAAGCTAGAATTTTTTCACCTCTCTCGTCATCTACCGAACTACCCCACCATACGCTTTTTGCATTAACGTCTCCACCAATAATGATTTTATCGGTGGAATTCTGGGTTATGGCACTATGCAATATATCAAGGTAGGGATCGAGGGACTCAGTGCTAGTGTTGTTCTCTGAAGGAGGCCACGATGGCTGTCCGCCGACGTGACGCCGTGGTCGACGCCCCGTGCTTCGTGCACTGGCGTCGCTCGCCTCCAAGAGCGTTCCATGGGACGTCTCGGTGGGTTGCCTCGACGATATTTATATTTACCTAAGAGAATGTAGCGAGTGAGCAGTGTGCCTTCATAATGATAGTATACCATTTTTGTAGTTTGTTGTACGCTGAATCGTTCAAGCCCGTAAGGCTGACATGGACCGAATATTATATAAATTGTCCTAAGTGATAAGGCGGTGAGCCGTAGCCGTAGCCGAACTCCAATGACAAATCTCGCACTCAAAACGTTTTCAACCGTCTTGTACGATACACGTATGAATTTGAAAAAATGTGAGTCGAATACAAGTCGCGATTGTCGTAAGTAATCTTACGTACAATGTGTACCTAAATAGACGTAGGAAATTATCGCCTTGATCGATAAGTTACGAATGTCATATAAGATAATCGTAGGTGAGAATTTAGTTCTTTCCTCTATGTAAACACTTGATACGATAATGTTATGGCGATTATTACTAGTGATAGTGGTACGGTAGATACTAGAAATCTCCGTCTAAATGGGCCTTAAAGTAATCAAACATCGTAAAACTTTTCGAACTAGTATTATTACCTATTTGGTTTTGTTAATGTCACTGGTCGCACAGACAGCAAAATTGATGAGAAATAATTGTTAACGTCAATAAAAGTTTACTAATGTCAAAGTTTCATATCAATCATAATGCGACGTTGCCAGCTTGCGTAAAGAGATTACACATTAGGCAATTTACGTTCAAGTATTTAGTTTGTATGAAAATGAAAAAAAAAATTAAATAATGAATCCATAACGAAAGATGACCAATTTAATGGTCTGAATAACAGGCCGAAGTTCCTGCACAACCTCAGGAACACGGTGTATAGTAGTACCCAAAGAATTCTACATAATGTATGCCAATTATCTGAATTGAGTGATGAAGCTCGCCACTATTAATATTTGGGATGACATTTGTTCACATTTGGAGTTAACCGTCGGCAATGAAAATGTGATATATGAAGAGTGGTTAGAATTTGTGTCTAACGTGTCAACAGAGTGTTTTGGATACACGACGTTCACACACAATTTGGCCGACCTGCTAATACATGCTATTTTTGTATCAATTGGTGCGTTCGGAGGTATCAAATAATAAAAAGTGAGTGTTTTATAAACTATTCAGTGAACAATTTGTGAAAACAAAAAACGGCGATATAAACAACTAAAAATTGTCGAATGTTATATATATGTTACCGGATATCTGTATAATGCAGGTATTCAACACAAATCCTAGGAAATGTGTATAATACCTGGGTCTTTTTGGCAATGTATTAAATTATATGAATATTATTCACCATTACATACTTTGTCTAGGTAATGTATACGTTTCCCAACTACTGTACAGAATACCTGCAGGTCCTCCGACAATGAATAAAGTTAGATTTGGGTATGTGTAGTCAACTTGGATGGAGGTTGGAATTAAGAATTTACTTAAAAACACACTCAAAACAAATTGTAACCTGCATGAATAGATATTTTTTTATACATTTTAAATAAATGCTTGACCGAAATCACACTTGATGGTAAGGAGAGATGCAGTCTAATGGTATCCTACACTACACTGCTCGCCTACGCAGCTTCGGATTTTTCAAAATTGGTGACAGAACCGACTTAGTCAACCCCACGTGGTACTAGTCTACCGTACCCCTCGAGTGAATTTACAAACCCCGGAGGCGCGGAGGGAGAGCAGCCCCCGCCCGCTGTAACCAACTGCAGGCACCATGTGAGCCGAAGCTGCGTAGGCGAGCATGGAGTGCCTGCAGTTTGTTACGCAAGGGCGGAGGAGCTGCACTTCCCGCAGCGCCGGAGACGTTTAGAAGCCTTTTTGTGTATCAAAAATCCCTAAATTCTCCCTAAAAGTGCATATATCACCGGAAGATAACAAGAACCGCAAATTTACAAACCTAGGTTTATAAACAATATAGATACAACTAAATGAATATCACTCTAACTGAAACATTCGCTACTTGAAAGTTGGCCTTTTGAAAAGTGTCATTATAAAAGGCAGACCAAACGTACAGTTGGCAACTGTTAGGTTGGGAAATAAAAAAAAATTATGTGATAAGTTGGGAAATGATTATTCGGCGAAATAAAATTCTGCGAAACGTTAGTTGGCAAGTGATAATCGGCCAAACAATTTTCGGCGAAAAGGCAGAGAACCGTCTTTTACACACATTAAAACTACGCATGGAGTATTGTATAGAATGCCTGGGCGAAGTATGAAATAAATAATATTCCAAACGTTACCTGAGCGTTTTAGATATACTATACATTGCCTAGGTATTGTATAGAATACTGGTTTATACAGATTTCCGGTAACATATACATTACGAGTAACCGCCCTCGCTTTGCTTCGGTTTTCTTATTTTTTTACACCTTGGGTTACATTATTGGAGTTTTATTAAGGATCCCTAATTTTTTTGAAAATATAATATAGCCTATGTTACTCGGGGATAGTGTAGCTTCCCAACAGTGAAAGAATTTTTCAAATCGGTTCAGTAGTTTCGGAGCCTATTCAATGCAAACAAAAAATCAAATCTTTCCTCTTTATATATTAGTATAGATAATAGACATCGATGGGTTTAACATTAAACCCAGTAATTATTATAAGGAAGTGGGAATATTTGATTTGTGGGAGCAAAAAATTATGTTGTTGCACATCCCACTGCCTAACTCATTTTTAACCGTCCACAAAAACTATACGCAAGTACAATATTGCACAAAGTATGTGCACGGGATGGCGGTTAAAAATCATGCAGATGACATAAAGCAAAGCAAAAGCAAAGCAACAACCCATAATTGTCCCACTGCTGGGCTCGGGGTCTCCTCTCACAATGTGAGGGGTGTTAGGCCATAGTCTACCACTCTGGCCAAGTGCGGATTGGTAGTCTTCACACACCTTTGAGAACTTTATGGAGAACTCTCCGGTGTGCAGGTTTCCTCACGATGTTTTCCTTCACCGAAGCAAGTGATAATTAACTTCTAATACGCACATAATATTTGAAAATTAGAGGTGCGTGCCAGGAACTCGGGCCCCTCTGTTCGAGAGACCACGTTCTAACCGCTAGGCTATCATTGCTTTGCAGATGACATATCCTATAGTATTTTTTTACATATCCTCAACACTGTCCACTCCCGTGCAAGGTAAATTTAATTTATGACATTTCAAAGATTTCAAAGATTTATTTATTGAACATAAAACATATGTACACAATTGAATTTGTTCGTAAACAACTGCTATAGTTGGTAAACTGTGTTGCAATTGTTTAATTATTTAAGAAAAGTATACTAACGAAGTGAACAAAACAAATTACAAAACGGTACAATACTATAAACTAATATTTTAAACATTAAGTACTATAAACTAATATAATAATAATAATAATAATAATAAACGCTAACACACTCATACCCCCGCAGTAGGTTATTACCTGTGTCGCGGGTGCCATGGACTACACATAACACATCACAGTAACACCCATGACCCGAGTACAAATATTTATCTGCCACATAAATATCTGCCCCGGCCGGGAATCGAACCCGGGACCCCTCGCTTCGCAGGCAGGGTCGCTACCAACTAGGCTACAGGGTAAATATTTTAAAAATACTATAAACTAATATTTTAAACATTAAGTACTATAAACTAATATAATAATAATAATAATAATAAACGCTAACACACTCATACCCCCGCAGTAGGTTATTACCTGTGTCGCGGGTGCCATGGACTACACATAACACATCACAGTAACACCCATGACCCGAGTACAAATATTTATCTGCCACATAAATATCTGCCCCGGCCGGGAATCGAACCCGGGACCCCTCGCTTCGCAGGCAGGGTCGCTACCAACTAGGCTACAGGGTAAATATTTTAAACATTAATAAAGTGAAGAAAATAAAATAGATGGATATGTATGGCTCGGTGTATAACATTAATTATGTGAGTATGTGTATATATATATATATATGTATATATATATTTATCCTGCAAACAAATAGACGTCCCCTGAAGGCGAAAGTGCATTTAAACTGGCGTCCACCTGCTTTGGGCGTCCGCATACCGGACGCCACTTTTTTCGCCGGTGGCACTTAGGTCCTA
The DNA here is from genome assembly GCA_951805285.1 of Thymelicus acteon. Taxonomy (NCBI): domain Eukaryota; kingdom Metazoa; phylum Arthropoda; class Insecta; order Lepidoptera; family Hesperiidae; genus Thymelicus; species Thymelicus acteon. The sequence continues at coordinate 2,516,310 of OX638234.1, forward strand.
TTGGTCCTGGCTAGCCGTAGGACAAAAATCGATAGAAGCCAAAAAGTCATTTAAACGGCTGCAATAATATATTTAAAAGTTCCCGAAGAAATCTCAGCGCAGGTGTGGCGCTACTGGTAGCCCGTATATCCACAGCCGTATACCTCGGGGATTTCCTGACTACAAATCCGCGTATTTGGCGTCCACCATTGCGACGTTGCCAGCACGCTCATTAAATCTGTGGTAATAGATCGCATAATATCTACCGCAAACCAATATTCATCGTTTTACAACACGCACGCACGCGTGGCGTATAATTCGGCAACCGATTTAGTTACTTACTTATTTGTTGTGAAACTTACAAATTAATTCACGTACAGTTACTTGAACGTATTGGATATTGCTTGGAGATGAATTCCTAAAGACTTCGGAGTAAACAACTGTTATCATTAGTCGAAGAAAATCCTTTGACTACGGGATTTACTACAGGTAAGTTTTATTTTCTGTATCTAAATACATGAGTACCTACCGTACGTACCTATAAGTAGTATGTATTTAGAGTGGATAGGTTGCTATATTAATCGTCAGTCGTCTTACAGAACGTCAGTTCGATCTGTGCTGTTCTTGGTATTATTATTAAAATATTATACAATTTTAATATAACATTATTACCTAATTAAATCATCAGATTTCTCATCAAAAATGGTCATTTTTGCTGATATAGACAGATTTTTGAACAAAAATTATTTAAAATATGTTTTGAAAAAGGAATTAAAGTGGCCGTGGCCTTTGACTCATTTCATAGTGCGAGATAAGTGTTTCAATTGTGGAGTGTACTCAAGTTCTTTTGGAAAACCTAAACATATAATTGTCGACATGAACAACAATTTGAACGTCATTTGGTGGCTACAGAATAGTGACTTTTTCTGTCATATTTGTTACTACTTATTGTACGATCACTACCCAACTGATGAGTGCATAATATGTGCTGAATTAAACAATTAAATCAATAAAGGTTTGTAAGGTTTGGTTTGTATAGTAATTATTAAAGTACATTAAATTGTAACTTCAAAAAAACAATAGGCATGATGACAGTATGTAAAAATCACTAAAATTATGTATTTATTTAATGAAACCCTATTAATGGATCGCAAAACACTCATTTATTTGTATTATTATGAGCGAGATTAACAAAATTTTGATAAAATAAATCTACAAAATACGGCAAGCCGCGTATGCCTTGAACGCCGATCAGTCTCAATCAGAGCGAATGACGTCATGCTTAAGTAAATCAAAAGAATATTACTATACTGACAATTACATCTTGTCTATTATTTTATTCAGACGTGACGTCACAAGCGACGCATGACACTTTTAAGTGTTAGTGCGAATTTTAAACTTAAAAATGTAAGTGTATTTATTTTATAGGTACTAAACGTTATTTTTTGCGGAAATATGATATACGTTGTAATTATAATATATTTCCCAACAATACAGAACCGTATTTCAAAATCTGTCATCATGCTCATTAAAGATTTTGACTTATAGATAACAATAAACATATTTTTCTGTTAACTCTAAATCACTTATCTACGCACGCCTTTACTATTGCATACAAGTAATAAAATGTATTAGTTGTAAGAGTGAATAATTTATTAAGTAGGTATTATCATATTTTTAATTTGAATTCAGAATTTATTATTTTATTTTATGATATTTGGTTACTTGAGTAAATCAATAATTTGCATTATTTTTCAGATCAAAAAAGGAGAAACGGTACGAGGAAAAAATATAATAGAGGACGAAAAAAGAAAACAAGTAGAGTTGATGCAAAGTCTGTTCAAGCACTTGATCACGAGATAAGTGACAAAGAAAACACTTTGTTAACAACGCTCCCAGTCAGTCCCCACGCTTATGAACCACCAAGTTCCACTGATTGCTTTTTAATTCTTTCAAATGTTACCCATATCTCAGACTTAAATGCGTCTATTTTAAATCAGAACCTAGAAAACGCTGGTGATCTTTCCATTTCTTCAAATATTACCCATGTATCAGACTCCTATGAGAAATATGAAAATCCTGATAAATCTTGCATTTCTTCAAATGTTAGCCATATATCAGATTCTTATCAATCTCTTTCTACTCAGAAACAAGAAAAGATGCCCCTTAGCAAAGTAGGTGATAATAGTTATTTTCAATACATGGATACAAATAAGAGTACTTCTTTTTTCGATCTGTCTTTCAATGACATGCCTTCTTCTCAGATGCATAGTTTTTGCAAATCATCTGATATGTTACATTTTTACGAGTTTTCTCCGTCAAGAAATAAATCTACTTCCTTTGTGAATAATTTCCTTTTGGAATCCGGAAACGAAATCTCAGTTAACCCTTCTTACGTCTCAAATGTTGACGTCCCTCCGCCAGTAGCAGTTGAACCTCCTGCTATCTTGAACCACGCTCGCCCCCTTGATCCTGAAAATATAGAGGAAAATCCCACCTACCTCTTAAGTACTGACAATGTCGAGCCTCCGCCAAAAACAGTTGTACCTCCAGCTATCTTGAACCACGTGAGCCCCCTTGATCATGAAAATACAGAAAATAATACCACTAACCACTTAAATGCTGACACTGTTGAGCCTCCGCCAATAGAAGTTGAAGCGTCTTCCTTGAGCCACATCAGACATCATCCTGCACATGATCCTGCTTATAATACAATCTTAAACAAGCCTACTTACGTCTCAGATGTAGACGATATTGAGAAGCCTCCATTAGAACCCCCATGCATAATATCATATAATCGGAATCAAGACCAATCGGTACCATGCTTTGACAATGAGTCTGACGTTTCTGAACTTTCAAACGATAAGAATTATGAACCATCATCTTATGAATCTTCGTCAGAATCCGATCAAGAACTATTAATGGAACAAGAATGTTTAGATAGATCACATAAGGTCAGTAGAAAATTGACATGCATACCTTCACAATTGCCAAAGACATTCATTTAGATTGTGCTAAATAAAACTGTTATAATTGTAATGCTATAATGTTCATTATACATACTTTATACAGTATTTTGATTACATTATACAGTTACATTATACGGTGCGACAGTGATTTTGTTTGTTTGTTACTTTCATGCTTTGACTACCAACACATCTTGAAATTTTGCTTACACGCTGTCGATGATACAGAAAAGGACATGGGTACTCTTTCCATCTCTATCATTATTAATATTAATTATTATTAATTGATGGAATACATGTTTTCGATTTTTTTTAATTTTTCATAAAAAAGAAAAAAAAGAAATTAATTAATTAATCATTATTTTAATATTTGTAACCTAAAATATACGCGGGCGAAGCCGTGGACATGACTAGTTCATACTAACCACTAATATTATAAATGCGAAAATATGACTGTCGCAAAGGCTATCTTTTATCGGGTAAAATTGTTTAGAAGGGGTGAAATAGAGGGATGAAAGTTTGAATGGGAAAATATGATATCTACGCAGACGAAGTCGCGGGCAAAAACTCGTTATACAATAAAGTATAATATTATTTTAGGTTACTTCAAGCCGTTGTGGTGATACAAGCCCAGCAGAAAAAGAAAAGGTTTCGTTGAGAGAAGATTGTTTAGGTGAAGATTCGGAAGAGGATGAAGAAACAAATAAAGAAAATATGGAAACAGAAAAGGAAGGACCGGAAGATAAATATACATCAGAAAGTAGTTTAAAAGGTAAACGCATTCGAGAAAGAGATTTTTGTTACTACTGTGAAAATTTTATTTTGAATTTTTCACGACATATGATTCGAAACCATTCGGCTGAAGTTGAAGTACAATTAGCATTAGCAAATCCCAAAAATAGCCTTAAACGTAAGCAATTATTTAGCGCTTTAAGAAAAAAAGGTAATTATGTGAGTAATTCACAAACTGCATTCAAACCTGTGAAGAAGTGTAGGTTTTCTAAAAAGACTGACTATTTACCTTGCTCCAAATGTCTAGGTTTTTATTCAAGGAAACAACTGTGGAGACATGTAAAAAAATGTGATAATGCTACTTCTACAAAGAAGGTACAAGTTCACGCACAAAATTTTCTCGTGCGTTACGTTAAAGTTGACAATAATCTAATTAAAAACGTGTTTCCTCGTATGAGACCAGACAAAATATCATTAGTAGCTAAAAAAGACAAATTGATTTGCATGTTTGGAGCACAGTATTTGCGCACTCATCGCGAGGAACATTTTGCAACTGTGGTCTCACGTAAGATGAGGGAGTTAGCGAAATTGCTTATGGAAGTAATGAAACTTAAACCGAATATCAAAAGCTTTGAACAAGTGTTACAACCACAATACTATGACACTTTAGTTCACGCAACCAAAATTGTAGCCCGGTACATTGAGGCATCACAAAAATTTGATGCTCCGACATATGCCATGAACATTGCTACATCAATTAAACAATGTTGTAGTATAGCTCTATTACAAAGTTGTAAAATGGAAACCACCGTTCAGACGGCTAATGTTCAAGCGGATTTAAAAACACTATCAAAATTAATTGGGGAGAATTGGAAGTTCGATATTTCTAGCCAAGCTGCTGATGACCTGAATGTGAAGAAGTGGAATAAAACCACTATTGTGCCACTTGCTGCTGATTTAAAATTATTCAAAGATTATCTTTGTAGCGTTTCAAAACAGTCCTCCGATAGTTTAACGCAATCCGATGGAAAAACGAACGTCGAAGCATTTAATAACTTAGTGGAATCTATATATTGTCGCGTTCTTCTTCTCAATAGACGTCGACCCGGCGAATTACAACGATTAAATTTAAATGATTACAATGATCATGGCAACAACAGCAATAAATATGAAGAATTTGATAAAATTCTTACTTCTACCGAAAAAATATTAGTAGGTAAATTAAAAAGAATAGTGATCCGTGGTAAGAGAGGGAGAGGAGTGCCAGTACTGTTTAGTATTGAAGTGCAAGAAGACATAAAAAGAATATTATCAGTGAGACATATGTATGTTGCAGATGATAATAATTTGTTATTTGTAAAAGCAGGTGGATCAACTGTTTGTGGCTACAAAATTTTAGAAAAATATGCAAAAGCAAGCGGTGCCAAAAATTATGTGGCTCTTACAGCCACGCGGCTAAGAAAACATTTGGCGACGATGACCCAGCTATTTACAATGACTGAATCAGAGCTCGAACAACTAGCTACTTTTATGGGTCACACCCTAAGTGTTCATAAAAATAATTACAGGTTACCTAGCGATGTTTATCAGACTGCAAAGATTTCTAAACTTTTACTATTGATGGAAGATGGAAAAGCGGATGAATATCAAGGAAAAGCCTTAGATGAGATAGATTTGAACTTAGATGAAGAAGTTATAGGAAATGAGATAGAAAATCAGGAAGTTGTTGATTTTGAATTAGAAGAATCAGGTCCATCGCAAGATAGTAACCTGAGTAGAGACGAGCAAGTTGCTTCCACCTCCCAAGAAATAAGCAACAAGACATCTGCAAAAAAAAAGAGGACACTTGTTCCTTGGACAACTGAACAAAAAAACATCGTGACCAAATATTTTAAAGACCACATTAAAGATAAAAAAACCTCCAAAACGAGCTGAATGTGAGGAATTAAAAAATAAATATCCTACACTTCTTCACAACAAGGACTGGCTTAAAATTAAAGTCTTTATACAAAATATTTATACAAAACGGTAAAATGTGTTTTGAGGGTTGTGTTTTGTTGGGTGTGTTTCGTGGGATGAGATTTTTGAGGTGTGTTTGAAAGTGTGTTTCGTGGGGTGTTCTGTGAGGGTGTGTTTTATGGGACGTGTTTTAGGGTGTTTTGTGGGGTGTGTTTTATGGGATGGGATGTGTTTTGAGGTTTAGTGAGATGAGTTTTGTGGGGTGAGTTTTTGGGTGTGTTTTGAGGGGTGTTTCGTAGGATGAGTTTGGTGGGATGAGTTTAAGGGGTGTGTTTTATGGGGTGTTTCGTGGGGTGTGTTATATGGGATGGGATGTATTTGAAGGGTGTGTTTCGTGGGATTACCTTTTAAGGTGTTTTAAGGGGTGTGTTTCATGGGGAGTTTTGTGGGATGTGTTCTTGGGGTGTGTTTGTTGGAGAGTGTTTGGGGTGTTTCGTGGGTTGTGTTTTGTGGGATGTGTGTTGATGGGTGTGTTTTCGTGGGATGTGTTTCGTGGGATGAGTTTCGTGAAATGCGTTTTTGGGGGTGTGTTTTGTGGGACACCACCTGAATCAAAGGTTTTGTACTGCGTTTATTTTGTAAAGCATTTATTTTCCTACTTTAAGTACTTATATTAAAAATACAAAGATTTATTTCTTAGATATTACATTGAATTTATTCTTAAGCACTTATAGTTCCCTTGCCTAATACTGTATGCCAACATATAGAATAATATTTTTAGTAATTGATTCTAAAATATTAATTGTACCTAGTACATTTCTAAACTCTGAGATGTTCTAGAAGTAATATTAAATTTTCACGTCCAGCACTAAGTGCCAGAAATATAAAGTCATTTTATTATTATAATATTTTTTGTGATATTGATTGTTATTGTAAGGTTAGTTATTGTATTATACTTAGGTTGAGTTATTTGATCCGGTGTGAAACTAACTTTTGTTAAAAATATATGGCGAAGTTGACAAGTTGTCAAATTTAGCATACATTTTTAACAAAAGTTAGTTTAACAAAAATCACACAACTCAACCTAAGTATAAAGAGACTTTAGTATACATACGCCCCAACTCAGAAAGGTTCGTTTGTTTAGTCATAAGGAGTCCATAACTAATTGACATTAAATATGTTAAGTGTCGTTTCATCTCAGAGTCATTTGTCAACTTTACGTGACCCCTAGTGCGGACCAACGTCAAATAACCTTATCGATAATAATATCGATGGAGTAAAATAAATATTATGTTCGATCAACGTATTTTACATGTGGCTACATTAACACTGTATCGATATGGTTATCGATAAGGTTATTTGACGTTGGACCGCACTAAGGTCACTTAAAGTTAACAATATGACTCTGAGATGAACCGATACTTAACATATTTAATGTCAATTAGTTATGGACTCACGACTAAATAAACAAATTTTTCTGAGTTGGGGCGTAAGTAAATTAAATTTAAGTTAGAGTTTTAGAAGTACCTACTTTATGTCTTAATGTACGTATTTGAACGTCCGACTGCTTAAGTAGTAGGTATTAGTGGTGTCAAACATACTAAGAAATCATTTTATATTTCATTAGAATAAGGGGGGTATACTGAAGTATGTAGGTTAGCAACGGGTATTACTGCACCACCTGATTCAAAGGTTTTGTTTTGCGTTATAATAACATTTCTTTTTCTATTTTAAGTATAACACTTATATTAAAAATACTAAATTTTGTTTCATAGATATTAAACTGAATTTATTCTTAAATTACCTACCCCTTGCCTAACATTGTGTGCCAACATATAGAATAATAATTTTATTAATTGATTCTAAAATATTAATTATACCTAGTACATTTCTAAACTCTGAGATGTTCTAGAAGTAATATTAAATTTTCACGTCCAGCACTAAGTGCCAGAAATATAATGTCATTTTATTATTAAAATATTTTTTTGTGATATTGATTGTTATTGTAAGGATAATTATTGTATTATACTTAGGTTGGGTTATTTGATCCGGTGTGAAACTAACTTTTGTTAAAAATGTATGGCGAAGTTAAAAAATTGTCAAATTTAGCATACATTTTTAAGAAATGTTAGTTTAACAACGGAGCAAACAACTCAACCTTATTTAAAATTTGAGATGTTTTAGAATTATAATACTTAAGTACCAATATTGTATGTATGTCTAACACGGTGCCAAAGTTGTATAGAATAAATAATAAACGTTATTAAAGACAAATAACATAAAAGTGAATAAAACGAATAAAAATGAAACATTTAAATATTCTTTGTTTTTGTTTACTTACCTAGGTTACCCTATATCAATAAACTGTAGATAATACATAAAATTAAATGAAATAAGTTTTGAAGTAAATAAGAGAAACATTCTAGTAATAAGATACCTATTTATTACATCCACTCTGGCCGGCCGGTTAAGGCAAGCGCAGAGGTGGGGACCTGTTCCTCAATCTCCTCTCCACCTACTGAAGATAAGGAACAGGGGGTTTCCCAGGAGCACTCAGGTCCATGGTCACCAACAGTTCACCACAAGCTGCCCTGTGGGCTTATTTATATTATTTGTTACTATTTATTATAGCTTATTTTTTTCCCGTTTTTAAGCCTTCCAAAAATAATAACTTATCTGAGATAGTAAATACTGTATCAAATTTGGTTGTATATCTTAGGAGTTTGTGGGAATACATACAGACACACAGACGCTGAAAGCGATGTATGGCTTTGTTTGTGGAAATACGGACGCCCAATAGCTATATACGGACGCCCAATAGCTATATACGGACGCCCAATAGCTATATACGGACGCCCAATAGCTATATACGGACGCCCAATAGCTATATACGGACGTTCAATAGCTATATATACGGACGCCCAATTGCTATATACGGACGTTCAATGGCTATATACGGACGCCCAATAGCTGTATACGGACGTTCAATAGCTATATACGGACGGTAGCCTAGTTGGTAGTGACCCTACCTGCGAAGCGAGGGGTCCTGGATTCGACTTCCGGCCGGGCCAGTAGTTTATGTGACAGATAAATGTTTGTTCTCGGGTCATGCGTGTTAGTGATGTGTTATATGGTTTTTCCATGATATCCGCGACACAGGGAATCCTAATGCGGGGTATGTGTTAACGTTAACGTTTAATATAAGGAGGAACTAACTTGTAGATACATATTATATCAATATCGGGCGTCCGTATATGGGTCAATTTCAACAAACACGAATTTTGCCTAATTACAGTGGCGAATTTAAATTTGCTGTTTCTGATAAATTTTTTTGGCTTAAATAATAGGTAAATATTAGTACTACTTAATAATATACTAGAGATCGAAAAATTTTTGTTAGTTCATGAGATATTTCCATTTGAAATTATCAAATGCCACCGAAATTATTAAAGGACCACCGGAATTAAAATCCGAGCCACCGAAATTGATTAAATTTAAACCTGCTGTTTCTAGTACATTTTATTTGGCATAAATAATATGTAAATAGTAGTAATAATTAGTCACATAGTAGAGATCGAAAAAAACATCATTAGTTCCGGAGATATTTTGAAATTACATTATCAAATGCCACCAAAATTAGGATCACTGGAATTAGAATCTGATCCACCGAAATTGATTATGCCAATGAGAAATAATAAAGGCAAGATCATATTTTAATACTTTAAAGATACATTTTGAAGAGTAGGAGTCTAGATAAACGGACTCCTTTAAGCGGTGATTAGACACGCTTGTGTTTCTGTGGCCTATTAGACCAGTGCCGATAGCTTCAAAAACGGTAAAAAGTGAAAAAATATATAGTAGGTTAAAGCCCATTGCAAAAGGAAGAGGATATAACAAAAATTAAAGGAAAAATTATTTACGGGCCATCTGAGGTCGGGAGGAGGGAGGGGGGGTTTAAGGGTAAAAAACGGTTTATCTCGATTTCCAGCAACACTACAAGTCCTATGGAAAAAGTTAAATGGCAAAGTTTTAGGTAATAAAAAGATCTACAACTTTTGTATTTACACTTTTTTACGTAACCTCAAAATTTATGTGAAAAATTCAAATAACCAAGTTTTTGGTTTTTTTATTTTTATCTTATAAAAAAAAAATCTCGAAATTTAGTGAAAACTTACCTTTGTATGTCCTTAATATACTGTAATTTTTTTGATTTAAAATATTTCTTTTTTCACCTTATTTTGACTTAATATCGAAAAAGCAACCTAATTTTCAATCGAAAATTCTCACGTCAAAATATTTATTTATTTATTTATTTAATCTTTTTTGCACCTTACATTATGTATAGGAACAAAAGGCGGACTTAATGCTAAAAGCATTCTCTCCCAGTCAACCTTTGGGCAGTGGGAATACTACGCAAAAATATCTACTTTTTTTAAAAATCGGTGAGATTTTTGTTCGTTGTAATCTCAACTTTCTAATGGTATATAAAAAACAATAAACTACTAACTACTACTACTACTAACTATAAACTACTATGGTAAATGTTCTCCGAAAATGCAATGAAACGACAACTATTTTCGCATGTTTTTTGCAATCTTTATAATAATAATAATAATAATAATAATTTTATTTCGGAAATACATCCATATTCTTTGTTAGTAGCAGTGACACTTATAATCTATTGTTAGTAATATTGTAAATAATTAATTAACACAAAAATCAACACATTCAAATCAAATTAAATTAAATTAAATTAAATTAAATTAAATTAAACTAAACTAAACTGAACCGAACCGAACCGAACCGAACCGAACCGAACCGAACCGAACCAAACCTAAATTAAATTAAATTACATCAAATCGAATTGAATTAAACTGAACTTAATCAAATTAAATTAAATTAATCAATATCATTCATTCCTCCTTTCATTCTTCGTCACTTTCATTCATACCATACTTATACCTATAATTACTAAATTATTTAGCGGCTCGGTCTGACGGCATAATATGCATGGTGGTCCAATGCCTTATTATGGGTCCGTCAAACCGGTCCGCTACTGTACTTAGGATGCTGTTGGTGCTCCCGCGCATCCGCTTCCATAGAGATGCCACACGCTTACGCATAATTGCCTGAAAGCCGTCTGTATGTTCCTCTGCGAACATCCCTGATGCACTGCAATGTCGCGGGAGCCCCAACAACGCCCTAAACGCATTATTATACTGGACACGCAGGACGCTGTAGGCCTTCTTGGTATACTTGATCCACAGGCTGCAAGTATAAAAAGATTGGCAGTATGCTCTGAATAAAGTTATTTTAACATCATTTGTGCACTTTGCAAACCTGCGGATCAGCATGTTACTTCTGACCGCCAACGCCCTACGTTCCCGCTCCAGGTCCACATCATCGCTCTGGTCAGCAGTGACCCAATGCCCCAGGTATTTGAATTTAGTTACCATTTTAAGCGGAGTGCCACTTAGTGTTATCGGTGGTACTGTGGGATAACATTTATTGCCTGCTTTAAACACAAGCAATTCGCTTTTCTCGGCATTATACCTAAGGCCATGGGTCTCTGCATACCTCTCACATACTTTTAATAATTTTCTAAGGGCTTTGTTTGAGGGGCTCAGCAGTACCATATCATCAGCGTAGCTTATATTGTTTACAATTATACCATCTACAGAGCATCCGACCCCAGTACTGCTCAGCTCCTCAATCAGCCTGTTAACATATAGGCTGAAAAGCTTAGGCGAGGTCACTCCCCCCTGCCTCACCCCACATTCCAGTCTATACGGCTCTGATAGCGAGCCCGTCCAGCTAACCATGTTATTCTGGTTCCCGTACCAGTACTTCAAGAGGCATATAAGTTCTTCAGGTAGCGTGGTCTCTGTGTTTAATTTTTGCCACAGCTTATCATAGCACACCAAATCGAAGGCTTTTGAAAGGTCCAGAAAACACGCATAAACTGGAGTGTTCCTGTCCGTATAATATCGGACAGTATGCTTCAGACATAACACTGCACTTTCCGTGGACAGTTCAGGTCTAAATCCGAACTGTGCGTCATGCAGTTTTAGGTGTTTGTCTAAGCGACTGCTAAGCATACTGTCCAATATCTTCGCAATGATGTTGGCCAACGATATGGGTCTATTTATGTTTTATGGATTTGTAATTTCTTTGTCTAACAAAGTAACATGGAATCTTACGCTTTTCGATTAATTAAAGTGTAAATATTAATAAATAACTTAAAATTGTACACAATGATTGACAAAAAAAATTAAAAACTCGAATCCGAAAATTTTTTGCGAAAATAGTTGTCATTTCATTTTCACCAAATTTCGTGAAAAAATTTTTTTTTTGTAAAAGATACAAATAAAAAACCAAAAACTTGGTTATTTGAATTTTTCACTTTAATTTTGAGGTAATGTAAAAAAAGTGTAAATAAAAAAGTTGTAGATCTTTTTATTACTTACAACATTGCTATTTAACTTTTTTCTATAGGGCTTGTAGTTTTGCCGGAAATTGAGATAAACTATTTTTTATCCTTGAACCCCCCCCCCTCCCCCACTTCTCGACCTCAGATCACCCGTAAATTATTTTTCCTTTAATTTTCGTTATATTCTCTTCCTTTTGCAATGGGTTTCATCCTACGATTATTTTTTTTTCGTTTCAAAAATTATCGGCACTGGTCTATACACGTCCCTATGCGCTTTGGTTTGCCACCGGAGCCACCGAGATTAGGCCACCAGACTTAGAATTAGAGTCAAAACTTGAATTTTAAAGAACACCGTTATTCGCAGGTTAACTTTTATTTCACAATTATGGCTGAAAACCTTTAATGGAAGCCTCCAAAAAATTTCTTGATAATCTGCTTTGTACTTTTACTAATAAATGACATCGGAATTGGATGATTTTGTATTCCTGCGCCACCGCAGTGAGTACTTACGTGTTTTACAGGAAAATTACGCAGCAAGTCGGTTATCCTAACACGCAGTTTGCAAGAACACGACTGAATGGTGCGGGGAGAGCCAGTAAGGTGTCTTCCAAATCGTGTTGTAACAAGTTATGAAGTATACAAAATGCGCCACCGTTATTGCTTTTTTTTGTAGGACATTTTTAAGAGATGTTTTAAGAGCTGTTGTACTATCTTTAATTGCTACGTAAATATATATTACTTGTGTTATCTAATGTATTTCTAAAAAACATTCCTTTTCAATGAAATTTATTTACCAAAAAAAATTAAAATAATAAAATATGTAAATAAATGGAGTTCGGACAGTACACCGGAATTAGATTTTAGGTTTTAGATATTTTTTTATTAAGAATCTATGTATTAAATACCTCTGAATACTTTACTATCGTGTAGATCACTATTTAAACTACCTATATAAAATTATGCATAATTGTAGTTTACCTCCACACATTAATTTTCAACCTCGCCGTCTCAAAAATGCACTTGGGAAATTCACCCATATGTATGTATACATAGGTGTTAGAAATATTGGAATAAATTTAATGTTGAAACTGTGTATTACAGACAAGCGATAGTAAAAGAAAGAGATAGAGATAGAGAGCTGGCAACTTCGCACTCCCAAATACCGATCATCCTGTCAGGACGTTAAATAGACGATGCGATAGGCAAATCACGATCAATATATCTAGGACGTCTTTATTATATCACCATGGTTCGGGGTTCAAAAGTGTAGGGACATGACTGCAAGAAGAATATCGCGAAAAATAAAATTATCAGAAAACGACATAGCCCATGGAGCTGGAAATGGAAAAAGTAAGCAATATTCATTAAGATATGTTAAAAAAAGTAAGGGGAACAGGGGGACGTCGTAATAATGCACCACGTGTATGACGCCAAAAAGATTGTAGGATGTAAATATATATATATATATATATATATATATATATATATATATATATATATATATATATATATATATATATATATATATCTGTGTGTGTGTGTGTGTGTCATTTTAGTAATCAGAGACAAGAGATTCTGACTCATTATACGTTAAGGTTAAGTAGTTGGTGATTTTGATTCTACATTCTCGAAGTGTGAGTCTCATTAAGTCTCATTAACTCTAAACTGAATTCCGGCGCTTGAGATTATTGTGATCACTCTTACTTACTCTGGCTTAGCTCGAATTCTCTTAGCCTAGTGGGCTCTACATTTTTATTATTATGACACAACGCAAATTAGGGTCGTAGGTAACAATTTAGTGGTGTATTGTAGTGGTATTTGTAGAGCGCGCTCTACCATAATAATAATTGCCGTACAATTTGCCCACCTCATGTTCTCAAACGGGTTTGTTTTGGTTTCAGGTTTAGTAGAAGGGGACCAAGAGCGACGCTTGCAGTTCTGCCGTTTTCTTTTACATTCGGACGTAGATAACAAGTATTTTCTTAAGACCATTCTCTGGACGGATGAATCTAAATTCACGAGAGAGGGGATCTTTAAGCAACATAATTTATACAGATGGGAATCGCAAAATCCTCACGCGACCAGAGTGACCTCACACCAACACAAGTTTTTGGTCAACGTATGGGCAGGTGTCATTGGGAGAGACCTCATAGGACCCCATTTTCTCCCAGACACACTAAATGGAGAAAATTACCTCGAACTTTTAATAAATGACCTGCCGGAAATATTGAGCTACCTGCCGAATTTTGGAGATGACCGGGCAATCGTATTTCAAAATGACGGCTGCCCGGCTCACTACGGGAACAGTTTTCCTAATTCATAGATTGGGAGACGTAGCCCAATTGAATGGCCCGCACGTTCCTCAGACCTAACATCGCTCGATTTTTATGTCTGGGGACGTACTAAAGAGTTGGTGTACGAGGTAAAAATAAACACAAAAGAAGAATTGGTGACGAGAATTGCGGACGCTTTTTCAAAAATTAAAGCAGAAATGACGGTAAACATTACCACAGATTAGAATTACATAAATGGTTAACTAACAAATGCTATTATTCAATAAAAGAATTTATATGAAGATTTTAAATTATTATTATTTTCTCTAGACATTTAAAATTGAAATTTGTTATAACATGATGTAAATAATGTAATATGTATAAATAAAATAGGATTATCATTTAAAATTTAATAATAATATAAATAATGTAAACTTTTTATAATACTAAAACAATTTGTACGCCATAATATGGCAAATGTGAGATAGATTGCATAATACTTGACCAACTGTATAACCACATTTCGACAAATAAAGTCATTTCATTTCATTTAATTTCACAAAAGAAATACGCCGCAGGTGCCGGGCGTGTATTCGTAACAGAGGAGCTGTGTTCGAACAAGATTTGAATTAAAAATATTTTCTGTTGTTGGAATTTTACTTGATAGCTCATTTAATCAACAAGCTGGTAGGTATTATACTAATTTATTACGTTGTTGTAATAAATGATAAATACAGAAGTTTTTAAACGCATATAACCTCCAGAACCGCTAGTGGTATTTTTTTAAATCATTGTCAAAATTGAATTTTGATGTAAAATTTATTTTTGTTTATCCCTACACCAGTTTGTTAGCTCTAATTCTATCTAATTCTCTTCTAAATTCTATCTAATTCTCTCTAAATCTTCTTTGCGTGGTCTAAAGATGTATCAGAGACTAAACTTAAGTAAAAACATCTAGTCTAAAACAGATTTTAAAAATGTTATGGTGGTAAATAGGTACAATTTCGGTTAAAACCGAAAAATAGACAAAAAAAATCTTAAAAAAAATACAGGGTCAGGCATTTTTTTTGGCCAACTTGTATTCTCCAAATGGGTCTCCGATTACGCCCAGTTGGTTTGTCGGACCCTCTACCAAACACCGTGTATTATAAGCTTGATTTAAATTCAAATTTCCTTTTCATTTTCGAGTAATGACAAAAGTAAACTTTAAATGCCCATACTTTAAACTTGCTGTATAAGGTACCCGCGGGTATTAAGGCCTGTCGGGCAATAAGGCCTAAGTAACAATAATAATATGGATGAGAAAGGATGCCGTCTCACTATCCACCACCAGCAGTGTTTTGGCCAAAAAAGGGGCTAAAAGGGTCCATTTGCAGTCTTTTGAACATGCTGAAAGCATTACCATCACAGGATGTGTTAATGCTCTTGGCACAGCCATACCACCTATGGTCATATTTAACGGAAAACGTTTAAAACCAGAATTGACCGATAATTTGCCTCAAGGATCTTTAGTAGAAAAATCAGCAAAGGGGCATATGACCAATGAACTTTTCAAAATATTTTTAAAACACTTGTCTAGATACAGAAGCCAGGGACCATGCCTTTTGATATTTGACGGAGCAGCATGTCATTTAGATCTTTCCATAGTCGATGTATCCGATTCACTTGGCATTAATTTGTACTGCCTACCTTCAAACACAACCCATGAATTACAGCCCCTCGACAAAGCCGTATATCAATCATTCGAGCACTACTGGGATGCTGAATTGTTATCATTTTTGGACCAAAACAGAGACAAAAATTTGATCAATTTGACAAGCGTTTGATCTAAATGTATGACTCACAGCAATATCATGAGTGGCTTTAAAGCGACTTGCTTGTATGCCTTCAACCCACAGACCATACCAGAAATAGCTGTTGCCCATTCCATTTTAACGGAAGCTCCTGCACCAGATGGTGCACAAGAAAACGCATCAGCTCTGAAACATCCTCATGCACAAGCTTCAGGAATCTGGAGATACAACACCAGACGGTGTTTTACCGGAAGCCTCAACGTCTGACCGTGATCAAGAAAATATAACACCTTTTAATAGTGATCAACAGAAGAGAATCTGCTACTAGTTCACCGCCAATTTTGACACCGATTCCAATACCCGATGTCTCACTAGGAAATATTTCACCTGTTGATTGTGTTCGACCAACGACTCCAGAACAAACTAAGCAATCACCAGTTATAGCATCAACATCCACAGGTCAGATCTCAAGAGAATCAATCGTGCAACGCAGCTATTATCGTACAGTTTATTGAATAAGCTCTAGCAGATGAGTTGAGTAGAATTGGGGACCTGGATCAAGTAGATCCAGGTTCCCCCAATTTTACCATTAGTTTCATTAATTAGTTACGTATATTCATATCATTGATTCACTTCATATATTCATAGATCCAGTAATGTCCAATTTACACCACTCAGTAATCAATAAACTCAAATAAAGTTTGAAATTCTTGAAATTATTTTATGCCATCACTAAGATCAGCTTAGTAAGAGTGTTCGGTGTACTGAGCCAGAAGATCACAAGTTCATATCCTGCCCGTGATCTGTTCTCAGCAAGACCTGATTTTAACTATCATATTATATTAAATATTTGACAGGAATGGTTTCATTAATTAGTTACGTATATTCATATCATCGATTCACACTAACCTATTCTTGCATTATAATTTATACCACAACAAACATTAAAATCTCGCATTATATTGAGGATTATCTTATGCGTATTGTTTAATGTATTTGATACTTAAATCAACACTAAATAGCAAACGGACACATGATATCTTTATTCAATACAGCTCTTGATCACATTTAGGTATAGGTAGTTATGGTTATGATGAGGTATGTACCTAGTCTTGAAGGTTTCAAAACACAACTGTAAGTGTGATGAAATAAAACAGAATTTCCATTGAATATGTTTTATTTCGAATTACATATAACAAAATTAATTATGCAAAATAGAAATTATTAAGTGAACACATCGCATTTTTGTTTTACAACGACTGGTAAAAAGTATTATTCAAACAGTGTAGCATGTCTTTTACTCGTAAGTAGATGCTGTCAGTGTAAATGTTCTTTATAATATGTTGAAAACATATTTCAGCTCTGCACTAACATACGGACTTTTCAATGCTGTCAAATTGGCTAGCATTATATACCTTAATCCGAATTACTTTAGAGCCAGTTGAGACAGTTTTATAAAAAGATAGCAACTGTTTGTTATCTGCATTGTTCATTCGTTCCTCTTCATCCAAATGATCAACGACGCTTTGAACCACATCCGGATCTATCATTAATGGAGGAGAAGTCGGTGAGTAAACCCAGCTTGGTATCTGAAACAGAACATTAGCTTTTTATTTTCATTGGTAAAAATATAATAATAATAATACAAATAATCTTTAAATCTTTTATTGACTTCATCAAAACAATTTATGTATCTGTTACAAATATACTGACCGACATTGCAGTTTTAACAGGAGCACATCCGAGGAAATAGAGATGGTAAATGAGTTTGTATGGTATATAGTCTTGAACCTTATATACCCTTTTTCTTCTTCTTTCTTAAAAATATTATTAAAATAAGCGTTTTAATTTCAAACATGCAAAACAAAACCATAGGAATAAATATGTATCTATGTAGTAATTTAGGGTCTTTATTATACAGAAAAATAATAATAATATATTTCGAAAGTGAGTATCAGCGCCCTAATGGTAGCTAACATATTTGGATAAATTGCTGACAGAGTTCTAAGATCATTTGTTTCTAAAGGTATGTCACTACATATACAGAGGTATCAAAGTATTTGTATGTTTGTTTTAATTTTTACATGATTGTCGAAAAAAAAAGGACATTACTACTAAATGTGTTTCACACAACCTACTTTTATGGAAATGTGAAAAATATGGTATACGTGGCTGTGCACTAGACTGGCTCAATAGCTACCTCAGTGATAGGCAACAATATGTGGAGATAAATAATGTTAATCCTATAAGTCAAGAAGAAGAAATATTTAAATCAGACTTAAAATACAATAGGGTTTTTGTACCTCAAGGAAGCATTTTAGGACCCCTTCTTTTTTGATATATATCAATGAAATAACAAAGGTAACAAATCACCAATGTTCATTACACAGGTCTGCGACTAAAAACTGCATAGGATTTTTAACCGACGAAAAAAAAAGGAGGTTCTCAATTCGACGCGTATATTTTTTGTTTTTTTTTTATGTATGATCACTCAGCAATCGGCACAGGGTGGTCCGATTTTGATCATTCTTTTTTTAATGGATAGGGTATATCTTGAAGTTGGTCCCATATTTTTTTGAAAATTTTATTCCTACCCTAAAGGTACGAAAATAGGGGATGATTGAATATTCACCCACGGAATTTTTGCCCGTTACCCCAATAACTTTGTACTGGATGATCCGATTTCGATGATTCTTTTTTTATTGTATATTGTATACCTTGAAGTTACTCTTGTTTAAATTTGGAAAGAAAATTTTACCCCTAAAGGTACGAAAATAGGAGATGATTTATGTTTCAACTACTATATTTTTACCTGGTAACTGAATATATCACCAATAACTTAATAATTTTCATAGCAACTTAAAATTAAAAAATAATTATTTTTTGACAAAAAATAAAACCAACGAAAAAAAACTGAAAAGCGAAAAATAAAATAAACCATTTAGTATTATAAATTAAGATCCTAAATTAACTGAAAATAAATAATTTTGAGGCGGTGCCAAACCAATGAAAAAACAAACGGTGAAAAGATGTGCGCCGCGCTGCTGCTGCCGTGTGCATCGCATGCCACTGCCCTTATAAAATGAACTTTACGTAATTAATTTTGTTTGTTTGTTTGGCACGGTCTCGAAATTATTTATTTTCAGTTAATTTAGGACCTTAATTTATAATACTAAATGGTTTATTTTATTTTTCGCTTTTCAGTTTTTTTTTCGTTGGTTTTATTTTTTGTCAAAAAATAATTATTGAACATTTTCTTATAGATTTTGACCTCCCAAAAACAGGAAAAATATTCAAAACATTCTATCACATAGGTTTTTATAGATATTAGTAACTACATACATAAGAAAAATATTAAAAAAATATGTTCAAAAAATAAACCTATGTGGTTTTTTTATTTAATATAATTGACAAAAAAATTAAAATTAAAAAATTTACAATGTTAACTATTCTTTGTTACCACTTCCTAGAAGGCGGGGGTGATATGGTACAGTACATTTTGTGTTAAGTTCAGAGATCGTGTTCATTCACGTTGAAGCGGTTTTAACTGATAAATGGGGAAGTTGGCTGGTGGGACTGGGCATGTTGTAAAGTGAACTCCTGAGCGCTAGAAGCAAATGCAAGATGAAGCAAATGGGATAGTAGAGCCATCGAACAGCACTGGACTAAAAGTGATTGGCCATTCCGAGAAAAATGTTATTAATACTACTTTGGTGTCACCAGAAAAAGTTTTGTTGCCACCTCTCCATATCAAATAGGGGTTGATGAAACAATTTGTGAAGTCACTGCAAAAGGATGGAGACTGTTTTAAATATCTATGTACAAAATTCCCGAAGCTGTCAGAAGCAAAGTTGAAAGAGGGAGTTTTCACTGGCCCCGACATAAGAAAGCTTTTAACCGATACCCTCTTTGTGGAAAGTATGAATGAGAAGGAAAGAGAAGCTTGGGTATCATTCAAGGATATAGTGCAAAGTTTTTGGGAAATACTAAGGATCCTGACTACAAAACCATTGTTCAACGGATGCTAGCAGCATACGAAGCTCAAGGCTGCAAGATGAGCTTGAAGGTCCATTTTTTACACTCCCACGTTGACTATTTTCCTGAAAACCTGGGAGCTTACAGTGAAGAACAGGGGGAGCGGTTTCACCAGGATGTCCGCGATATCGAGAGACGGTACCAAGGAAGATGGGATATCACTATGCTTGCAGACTACTGTTGGATGCTTAAGCGGGAAACTAACGAAGGAAATCGGAAAAGGACTCGGCGAAGTATCAAGGAAAAGAAGAAACGGTTTCATAAAAAAGATGAATAAGTATATTTATAAGTGGCAAGTGAGGGCGCTGCAGTTCTTACAGTAAACATTAGCTCCGCGCAAAAAAAATTGTAAAAATATAAACAGTGTAAAATACCTTACAAAAAGTGCTCAACCTTTTAAAATAAGTGAAAAAAACAACAGTGAACAAAAAACTCAGTGTCAAAACAGTGAAAAAAGCGAAAAAATTCAAAAATACGACTGCAACGACTTTGTGACAATCCAGTGAAAAAAACTATACAAACACAAACAAAATTGGAAAAATACTTATAAGGAAGTGGGTGATATTGCGTAAAACCAAAAACAGTGCATAAACAAGAACTGAAACAAGCCTATATCGAAAACAGTTATTTTATAACCTAAAAATATAAGACCCAACGAAGACTACGCAAAAGGGCGCCATCTATCAGTGAGTAGCAAACCCAGCAAACCCAGCGACTAAGAAACAAACCGTCGAAATATAAATCGATACTGCTATCAGCGCCATCTCCTGAGTAATAGGGATCCAACTATCTCAAGGAACTCAATTAATTCATCGCATGATAGATAGATGCCGCTAAGAGACACTTTCCAAGGAAAATATTGCCACCAATTACATTATTTACACCAAAACATTAATAAAAAAAAAAAAAAAAATAAGAAAACATGGAAGAAATAACCAAGATATTAAGAATAATGCAAGAAGATATGAACACTCAAAAGAATGAACTAAAAACCATGAAGGAGAGTATCACCAAAGCAATAAATGATAACATCAATGAAAAATTTTTAAGCTTAGAAGCTCGTCATAACCAGATGGAAAAAGCACTTGAAGACCATAGCTATCGCTTAGACATTTTGGAAAAAAATTCACGTAAAAGAAATTTAGTTATATTTGGTGTAAAAGAAACAGAACATAGCTACCACGATTTAGAGAACATTATTATAAATATTTTCAACAACATCATGCAAATTCCATGCGACAAAACGGAACTAGAAAGTTTAAGGAGAATAGGAAAAAAAGGAGAAAACCCCAGACCCATTATAGTCAGCTTAACAACATTAGGCAAAAAAATCTTAGTGTTCAAGAATAAACACACTCTAAAAACAGCATCATACTATATTAAAGAAGACTACCCACGACACATATTAGACATCCGCAAACAGCTACTTCCAGAACTTAAGAAGAAGCTAGAGCAAGGGGAAAGAGCTATATTAAGATATGATAAAATTATTACTTTAAACAACAACCAAGGGGAATACAGTAAAAGACACCATAACACTATTAGTTATAAACGGCATATGTCCCCTTCAACATCCCCTCCAGAGACGAAGACAAGACAAGACCCCCAACAAAAAATTCAAAAGAAAAATAAAAGCTGTCCCAAGCCATCTACTTACTCTCCACAACCCTCCATGTCTACGGCATCTACCTCCTCGGCCTGCACTGGATCTGACTATGTAAAACCGGGAATATTAACATATTTTGTAAACAAAAAAAAAGACACTGAAACACAACAAAACAACATTACTTTAAATATACAGGGTTATGGGTTAAGTCGACCTAAATCCTTTAAGAGGTTGTAGTTTCCATCATTCCTGACTGATTTGACTATGAAACCCCATACCCTAAACTTAACCGTTCTCAAGTTATTGGCCTTTGATTTTTTTTTATAAAAATTACCCTTTTTTTGTCTATTGTCCCCTTATTTTTGTGTTTTGTGCCTCTAATTCAATTATTTTTGCTATTTTTGTGTAGTAGGTTAGTTGTTTTATTATTATAAACACTAAAACTGCAAGTAACTGTACCAACTGAGCTGTAGTAGACGATTCATTGTTAAAAAAAGAAATAAATTCGTATAAAGTTTTTTTTCTTTATTAGATATTTTAAAAAAAGTCTATGACAGTTGTGCTGCAGATGTGCTTCAAAATATCTACGGTTCTTAAGCTTTCCAACAAGGTATAACAAGTTAGGGTATTATCAGGATTCGCCGAAAAAACTGTGATACAAGACTCCCAGGTAATAACAAAAATAAGGGTCTTTCCTCAAAGTGCTCACAGCGCCTATTGTCCTTCAATGGGTAGTGGAGAGTGCGAGCGGGATGTCATGCAATGTAAACAGTTGCAAGCGAGACAAGTAATTCCATGTAGAAACCATTTTTTTGTTATTGTGTTTGGTTAGTCTCATGTTAGTCTCATAGTCTGCTTACGCGATTCATCTGTGGTAGATGCGATACTTGGTGCTCTTAGTTTTTTTCTACTCGACTTGGCTTGTTTTTCTGGACTGTTTCCTCCTATTCGTGACTGTGCTTGTTAACTGGACTTTGATTTGTGCTTCTGATTTGGAACTGTTGAAGATGACGACCTTTACAAACGAGGAATATGCTGATATTTTGATTTGTTACGGGTACTGCAACTGTGTATCTTTACGAGCTCGTGAAGAATACATAGCACGTTATCCCGGCCGCCGAGTACCGGATATTAGTGTCTTCGACGGAGTTTAACGACGACTTCGAGAGACCGGCTCTGTTTCAAGGCGAAGAACAGACCTGGGTAGACCACGTATTAATGATGATGATGAAGAACAAGATAATGAGATAGTTCGACGATTTCGACTGGATCCGACTACGTCAACCAATATTGTTGCCCGAGAACTTGGACTATCACACTGGAAAGTGTGGTTTTCGGTGCATACTGCCGGTCTCTACCCCTACCACTATACGCCAGTACATGCAATCGAAGAAGGAGATCCTGTGAGGAGGCTGGATTTTGCAGATTTATGCTCAATGCAGATTTGGAAGATTCTTCCTTTTTTAGAAGCATCTTGTGGACTGATGAGTCGAAATTTGATCAAATTGGGATAACGAATTATCATAACGCCCATTATTGGGCTCCGAAAGCACAAAGAATCCCAATAAGAAAAGGATAAAGGTATCACAAAGACGTTTCAACCTTAACGTGTGGATGGGAATAATTTCGAACCTTTTGATTGGGCCTTACTTTCTACCTGTAAATTTGAATGGAGAGACCTATGAAAATTTATTGAGACAAGATCTACCTGATTTGCTTGACGACATACCACTAAGCCTCATTCGAGACATGTGGTTTCAGCACGACGGGTGCCCCGCGCACTACAGAAGAAGTGTCAGAGAGTGGCTGGACACTAATTATCCCAATAAGTGGATCGGGAGAGGTGGACCTACACCGTGGCCAGCTAGGAGTCCAGACTTGACCCCCGTGGATTTTTATGTGTGGGGGCACATGAAAAGTTTGGTTTACAATGAACCGAACCCAATAACGTCTGTTGATAATTTGAAGCAAAAAATTATTGATTCCGCAAACGAAATACGAAGAGGATTAACGACTGGTGTAGTAAAGAGTGGCTTAAGACGCAGAATGCGTGTATGTGTGCGAAACAGGGGCGGACATGTGGAACATGTACTGTAAAATTGTTATAAAAAGATAAATAAACCTTATTTGTTACCTATTTGGATTGTTTTATTTTGTTTCCTGACTCAAGTTAAATTTGACGCTTAAGTACCGCTATTTTTTACTACTACCTGGTAGCATTTCATCAAAGTTTTTGTTAAGGAATTCTAATAAAACCCTATCTTATTATACCTTGTTGGAAAGCTTAAGAACCGTTGATATTTTTAAGCACATCTGCAGCACAACTGTCATAGACTTTTTTTTAAATATCTTATTAAGAAAAAAAAAACTTAATACGAATTTATTTCTTTTTTTAACAATGAATCGTCTACTACAGCTCAGTTGGTACAGTTACTTGCAGTTTTAGTGTTTATAATAATAAAACAACTAATCTACTACACAAAAATAGCAAAAATAATTAAATTAGAGGCACAAAACACAAAAATAAGGGGACAATAGACAAAAAAAGGGTAATTTTTATAAAAAAAATCAAAGGGCAATAACTTGAGAACGGTTAAGTTTAGGGTATGGGGTTTCATAGTCAAATCAGTCAGGAATGATGGAAACTACAACCTCTTAAAGGATTTAGGTCGACTTAACCCATAACCCTGTATAGGAATTAGCGACCCCTCTCGAAAAGACAAAGAACTTAATGAAAAATGCTCAACAAACACATCTTCCAAGACGGTTGGTCACCGAGGGAGATTATGACCACAACCTTCCAAAGAAACAATCCAGTAAGCTCTACATAGCAACATACAATGTACGAACCTTATCATCATATGAACGAATTATCGAATTAAAAGAAGCCTTGAAAGAAGTTAAATATGACGTTATCGGATTATCCGAAATTCGACGCCTGGGGAACAAAATTGAAGAGTACGATAATTTTATACTTTGCTATATAGGGCAGATACCTGGGAAATATGGAGTCGGATTCTTGGTACACATATCCTTAAAACAAAGTGTACGAGTACTCGTACATTGTGCTGGCGCAGCGTCCTTGTGCCAAGCACGAGTTGCCTAGCTGGGCGCGCGGAGCCCGTGAACACGTACAAGACGTGACTTATAATAATAATAATAATCTTTATTTCGGACAAAGTCCATATGATGTTAGTAAATACAAAATTCTTATAAAATATTGTTAGTAACATAAAATACACAGAACACAGAAACAGTTACAAAAACATTCACAACATAACACAGAAAAAAAACAGAAACAGTTACAAATCATTCGTATCACAAATTACATACACAAAACACAAGACAATATAACAGAGAACACAGAAACAGTTACAAAACATTCACAACAGAAAATACATACACAAAAACACAAGACATTGAATACAATTAAATATTGGTGTGACGCCGTATCCAGTGGTACAACGTTGGCGAGTCCCACCTTTCCGCCAACGCACTCAGAATGCCGTTCAGGCTGGCCCTCAGCCGCTGCATTAGAGAAGCACAACGCTTGCGCATGATAGCTTCGAAGCCATCAACTTGCCACTCTGCGAACATAGCCGAAGCACTGCAGTGACGGGGCAGCCCAAACAGCACCCTAAATGCGTTGTTGTACTGTACCCTCAGGGCGTCATACGCGCGCCGCGTGTACCTCACCCACAGGCTGCAGGTGTAGAAGGATTGACAGTACGCCTTAAATAGGGTTACCTTCACTTGGTCAGTACACTTTGCAAACCTGCGGGCAAGCATATTACAGCGCACGGACAGCGCCCTGCGCTCTCGCTCCAGGTCTTTATTATCGCTCAAGTCATCCATAACCCAGTGACCCAGGTATTTGAAACTTTTCACTGTGTTCAAAGGGGTATTGCCAAGGTACAAGGGAGGCACA
The DNA here is from genome assembly GCA_951805285.1 of Thymelicus acteon. Classification (NCBI taxonomy): domain Eukaryota; kingdom Metazoa; phylum Arthropoda; class Insecta; order Lepidoptera; family Hesperiidae; genus Thymelicus; species Thymelicus acteon. The sequence goes on from OX638234.1 coordinate 2,542,011, forward strand.
TTTTCATAGATTTTATTACCCGCTTTGAACACCATCACCTCACTTTTTTTTTGCATTATACCTGAGTCCATGAGCTTTCCCATACTTTTCACACGTAAGCAATAGCCTGCGCATTGCGCTGATCGATGGGCTCAGTAGCACCATATCGTCAGCGTAGCTGATATTATTTATACAGACTCCACTAACATGACAGCCGATTTTGGTGCTGCTGAGCTCATCCAACAGACGATTCATATATAGGTTGAAAAGACGCGGCGAGGTCAACCCCCCCTGCCTCACACCACCATCCAACCTATACACCTCAGAAAACTCGCCAGCCCATCTTACTACATTTTTCTGATTGTTGTACCAATATTGTAAAATAGATATAACCCCACAATGTACATCCGTTTCCTTTCGTAGTTTATCCCACAGAATACTGTATGAAATGGAATCAAAAGCCCTGGATAGGTCTAGGAAACATGCATAAATCGGCGTGTTTCTTGCAGTGTAGTACTGAACAGTCTCCTTGAGGCACAGAATGGCACTTTCGGTCGAGAGACCTGGCCTGAAGCCGAACTGTGAGTCATGTAGATGAATATGTTTCTCAAGGTGCTTGTCAAGCAGACTGTCCAGCACCTTTGCTATTACAGTAGCCAACGAGATTGGTCTATAATTGGCTACGTCTGACACATCCCCGGTTCCATTTTTTACAATTGGTACAACAACAGTCTTCATGAGATCTTCAGGGAGATAGCCATGACTCATACATAAATTAAAAAGCAAAGTGAGCACTCTTGGAAGATGGATTCCTGCGTATTTCAGATGCTCAACGCTAAGACCGTCGTGACCAGGCGACTTCCCTCTTACCATGTTTTGTATAACGGCAGTTACGTCACACACAGAAAATTTGATGCTAATGTCCCCTGTAGGGGTCAAAGAATCGAGCATCTGATCACTAGTGCAAGCGTGTGGTAACTCAACTTTAAAATGTCTTTGAAAGAGGTTAGCTATGTCCTGAGGATCACTCACACCCGCTACGCTCACAGGAAGGCTCGGTTTCGGATTATATTTATTTGTGTTTTTCCAAAATTTACCAAAATTTTTGTTGGTATGGTGTTGTGCAATAATATCTAATTTTATTTGTTTCTCGTTATCTTGACAATACTTTAATTTACTCTTGAATACTCGCCTCGTATTACACATATCATGATAAATGGGGCCACTAGTGGGTTTCCCCATATTCACCCAATATAGAAATGATGAACGAGCCTCCCTGTGAGCGCTGCTGACGTGCTTGTTCCACCCCGGAACCGGTTTATGCTTCCTCCGCATCGATCCCTCATGGCTAGCAATAGCAGCCTCGCAAAGTGTACAAACAATATTTTTATACATTTCTTTTATAATATTTCTGTGATACGTATTACTGCAAAACTTGTCAGAACAGTGTAAAAATTCATCAGGAAAAATTATTTCTCTCAAAGTCTGATTACACAATTCCGAGTACCTACTGATCTGTTCATTACTCCTTTCACCCCAGATAACTTTATTAAGCACTTTTTCAGGCGCTTTAAGTTTTGGTCTTATCATTTCAATGTCACATTCTATGAGTAAAGGAAAATGATCAGACCAATAGACATCGTAAAGTACAGACACAGCACGGACAGAAAGTCTAGCGGCGCTTGTTGTCACACAGTGATCGAGCCAGCGCCTACAGCCGTGTGCATCGCTCACAAATGTATACGTATCTGTCGGTAACAAGTCTATATCAACACACGACCATGTCTGTTCAGTACAAAAGTTTATAAGTTCATTTGCAAACAACTCACCCGGGTGTGCATTAAAATCACCAAGCACAAATACCGATTCTACACTGCTGCTGTTTATCAGGGCGTTGATTTCACTTAAGCAATCCGTAAACTCGATGATGTTGTCAATACTTGCGGTAGGCATGTACACAGAAATAATAAGCGTCGATCTGTTACTATGCACTGCTTTAATAGCTGCAATACGCACACTATCACACGGTATAACTGTAACACATGGGAACGCCGCCTTTCTCCATAACAGAGCCACTCCTCCGTATGGTCTGCCTCTCAGCACACCCGCACTCGTGTCCACTGCAGACGTACCGGTAGATGCAAAACCGTCGTCGATAGTGTCTAGGTAGGACAGGTCATGAGGCAGTAACCAGGTCTCCTGTAGGGCGATTACATCTGCCATTTGACATAGCTTCTTTATGCACTCTGTGGACCTCACGACATTCTTACAATTAAAAGTTATTAATTTTTTGGGTGTACTATCCATTTAGATGTTGTTTGTGGCTGTCTTCAATCGGTGTCTGTTGTACACTCTTTATTTCAGGTGCCATATTCTTACGTCGAAAGTTAATAAAACGACGAAAGGAAATTCCTTCAGGCCAGAAACTGTCACTCAAAAATGTCTCGAGCTTATGTTGCGGTACAAAAATTTTAAACGCACAATAAGATTTATCCTGTTTCATGTTCCATTTTAATACTTTAATATTCAAGTCTGTTTTATTTTTAATATAGTTTGAAATGTCGCAATCAGTAGTTTGTTTTGATACATTGTAGATGTATATTGGAACACTGATATCTGCCGCTTTGAAATTATTTTCAGGTTGAACAATTGCCTTCCCTATTTTCCCTGTAAAACGATTCCTTAGTCTTTTTCTCTGTATCTGTTTCCATTCATCTGATCTTTCAGCTGGTTTCCATTCACCCTCTTGACTAATCACCTGAGAAAATGGTTTTTTGTGTGGTTTTTGAAAGTTAGCAGCGGAGGGACAGGGGGACGCCTCGTTTTCAACGTTGCAAGTTCTCGAGCATGGCATATCACTCAACGAAGGTACTTGCGGACGCACAGCTACAGCTGACGGCGGCGAGTGAGTCATCGCGCACGCGCCGTTACCGTTGTCATATGCACCGCCCAATGAGCCGCAGTTCAAAATCGGCGAAGAAAATATAATATCGCCGTCCTCTGTGCAAGGGATTTTTACACTATTTGTCTCACTGGTATTTATTAGTGGTAACAATCCTGTTGGTCCACTATTATATTCAAAGCTATTAAGTAGACAAGCCCCCCTTTTTGTATTGAGGCAGCTCGGTTTTTTCCCCGTAACGTTCTTTTGATAGGAATTCAAATTTGTTTTCAATGCCGTTAGCTCCTCCTTAGTTGCATATTCACTTGTTATACGATCAACATCTTGCCTTATTTTCACTATATCTTTTAAGATCCGTGTCGCATCTAAGTGATCAAATAACACCGGTGGTAGTTTCTGTAACTCACGCGCAACAAAAGTAGGTATAACTTCAGGATCCGTCACTTTGAGAAGACACACTATATCGTCGATGTCGCGGGCAGTCTTGCCTTTCCTTCTTCTCGCCTTTTTCTTACTATCCGGAATTGAATCGAATAGTAAACTCTTTGCATTTACTATATCACTTTCCGAAAAAACTGTTTCACATATTCGACATATACTTTCTTCATCCATAACATCTAACTTATTGCAAATAAACGCCAACACTTCGTTTATAACAATATTACACGAGTTACATTTTAACACGGTTGACATCTTTTGTTCACTATTAGCCGTTAACGCGTGACTCATCTTGCTAGCGTTCGCTCGCTAGCGCATGCGACGCACGACTGACGCACGACTTAGCAAGCGTCTGACACCAATAAAACCCTGTCAATTAGCAATACAAATTAGTGCAATAAACATCTAGGATCAGCTCGGTCACGTGTTTTACTACCGAACCCCCCGCGGATACACTCACGGCGGCCATGCTGCTCCTGCACTCACCAGCCTCCTGATTCGTTTTGGTCCTTCGAACCTTACTTTCGGTGTTTTAGCGGCTCCTTTGCGGCTAGCGTATCGGCTCAGTTGGCCTTCCACAAGCGGACCTCCCCAGCTGAGTTGAGAAGGGCGCGAAACCCGTACTGAAGCTGCGAGAGCACTGAAAGCGACCAGCGGCGAGCGATCTACAGTTTGCTGAAGAAAGAAGAATACGCAACGTTGATCGTGTTGCTGCACAACAAAGGGGTGAACGTTAACTGCGGGATTAAGGAACACATCCTTATATATATAATATATAATAATTCTTTATTTGCTCTCACCTTATCTTAGTAAAAAACGTATCTTAACTGCCAGCAAGCTACTTTTTGCTGAAGAACGAAGAATACGCAACGTTAATCGTTTTGCTGCACAACAAGGAGGTTAACATCAACTGCGGGATAGGGTTTACATCCTTATCTCAAGAAGAACATTTTCATTCAACTTTAACTGCCAGCGATCTACAGTTTGCTGAAGAAAGAAGAATACGCAACGTTGATCGTGTTGCTGCACTACAAGAAGGGGTGAACGTAAACTGCGGGATTAAGGAGACGTCCTAATCTCAATGCAACATCGTGTTAAAAAATGATAAAATAATAATCGTATTATGTAAATGACATAGCTAACTTCAAGGAAATCGCACTTCACAACAATAACGTGACATCTCAAGAAAAATTTAACAAACAACTGTATGCGTACACAAGTAATCACGTACCCAACGGAAGGTGTGAATCACAATTACTAATGAAGGAGGGATTTGGAGAATTTGGCCAGTCTGCGTCGCAAGAAGTAATAGAACATAGAAAAATGAACCTTTATATGAGCAAAAAACACATCAGCTCCCAGGGTAACGCCGCTTCAAGTTTTACAAAATACAACAGTTTTACACGTATCTTACAAATACCGTGTAACATCATTTGCCTTAAAACAAAGCTACGTCATCGAATAACAACATGATCAGCTGGAATGGATTTCAAGCAATTTGACACAGGGGGCATTGCCTACATAGCAATTTTATTGAAGAAATAGCAACACAATATACAAACACTAAACAAAAGCAAGCAGCGTGGTGGTATTTACATTATTGACATTGACATACTGACATCATCATGCCGACCACGTTGCTGCAACTCTTCTGATGTCGGAGTGGAGATTATGACATTCTACGCAAGGAATTGGAGCTCTACAGGCTAGTGGAGATTATTAGACATTCTTCAATCTACGAGACAAGTGGATGAAGAGAGCACTGACATTAGTACGAAATACGTCGTACAGCAGTATAATTGACATTTTGACATTCTTCAATCTACGAGGCATGTGGATGGAGAGCCATGACATTTGTACGAAGTACATCGTACAGCAGCAGCATTTGACATTTTGACATTCTTCAATCTACGAGACATGTGGATGGAGAGCCATGACATTTGTACGAAATACATCGTACAGCAGCAACATTTGAAATTTTGACATTCTTCAGTCTACGAGACAAGTGGATGGAGAGAGCATTGACATTAGTACGAAATACATCGTACAGCAGCAGCCTTTGACATTTTGACATTCTTCAATCTACGAGACAAGTGGATGGAGAGCCATGACATTTGTACGAAGTGCATCGTACAGCAGCAGCATTTGACATTTTGACATTCTTCAATCTACGAGACATGTGGATGGAGAGCATTGACATTTGTACGAAATGCATCGTACAGCATCAGCATTTGACATTTTGACATTCTTCAGTCTACAAGACTTGTGGATCGAGCGAGAGCCATGACATTTGCACGAAATGCATCGTACAGCAGCCAGCAGCATTTGACATTTGACATTCTTCAGTCTACGAGACAAGTGGATGGAGAGCCATGACATTTGTACGAAATGCATCGTACAGCAGCAGCAGTTGACATTTTGACATTCTTCAATCTACGAGACAAGTGGATGGAGAGCCATGACATGTATGAAATACATCATACAACATATTATAAGCATTTTACCGAAGAAATTGACATTGTACAGTTTACGCTAAGAAGAAACTGACATATAGCTAGTAGCGATAATTGACATCATGAGAGCATCGTCCCGGAGATACATCAGCAAGAAAGATCATCGCAGACTACACTACAATGGGTTTTAACTTAATCACAGCTGATTGAAAACTCGCAAAACATATAAAGGCATTACAATTGACATTCCTTTCGTTAAAGAATTGATGAATATGTACAAATCTACACACGTATCATGCAAATCGTATTACTTACTTCAGTTGTTTTAACAAAGCTGCGTCATCGCATGACGGCGCGATCAGCTGGAGCGCAGTGCAAGCAAAATGACACCGTGGGCATTGCTGAGAATGCACCTATTACAATTACTTGTTACGAGTTGAACAAACATTATATTTTCAAGGTGGCATTATAAAACAAGATCAAGGGCACGGTGACTTCCAAGATCAATCTTTTCAAAGTGAATCCTTAATTACACTACAATAACGAACTGCGAGTGTGAGGCTGCTTACAACAGTCTACACTGAAGAGTGACGTAAAGATTGCTAAGGATTCAAAGTTGACAATTACTGATAAAACAAAAGTACTCATGAATTTCTCAAAGCATCGCGTCGACTGTATTTATACAAAAGTACAGGAAGACTGGTGGCAACATCACAATCAAGAAGATCGCAGGAAGATGCTTATATTGTTATCAGTTAACAAACCGTCGCCGTAGGAAGCAAACAGATCCACCAGACTCCAGACTCTCTAGAAGAAAGCAGCAGAGAGTCACGTCACCGTAGGACCTCAACGAGCAACGGGAATCGGCCGCGAAAGTGGAAACTGTAACTTGCAGATTTAGAATTTACATTGCAATATTTTAGCTTACAATTTACTACTGCAATGTTTTGTTTACATTAATACGTTACACATTTACGTTTAGATTGCAACTTAACATTTAAGCCCAAGTGCATTATTTACATTTTTGTTTACAAGTGCATTTACTTTTGTTATCAATCATTTTTAAAAGTTTACAATTTTCTACTTATTTTGTTAGCGACTATGTGTATAAATTTTGTTTGGTTTCTTTTCTTTCGGTGTCAGATGCCAGTATGTACGAGTACTCGTACATTGTGCTGGCGCAGCGTCCTTGTGCCAAGCACGAGTTGCCTAGCTGGGCGCGCGGAGCCCGTGAACACGTACAAGACGTGACTTAGCAAGCGTCTGACACCAATAAAACCCTGTCAATTAGCAATACAAATTAGTGCAGTAAACATCTAGAGTCAGCTCGGTCACGTGTTTTACTACCGAAACCCCCGCGGACACACTCACGGCGGCCAGGCTGCTCCTGCACTCATCAGCCTCCTCATTCACAAAGTATAGAAAGCTTCATAGGCTTAACAGATAGAGTCGCCCTCCTAAACATGAATATACATGGATTCAAGTTGTCTATTATCCAAGCATACGCTCCTACGGAATCAGCGGACGAAGAGGAAATTGACATATTCTACAAGACTTTAGACAAGGCAATTGAGTTAACACATAGAGACTATTTAATAATAGGAGATTTCAATGCAAAAATAGGACAACCAAGAAATGACGAATACTTAATAATGAAACAAAACGGCTATGGAGAAAGGAATGACCGAGGACAAAAAATGATAGACTTTGCTTTTGAAAACAAACTAGCAATAATCAACACCTTCTTTAAAAAAAGTAAAAAACGTAGATGGACCTGGCGCTCTCCAAACGGAAAATTCAAAAACGAAATAGACTACATATTATCTAATAGACCAAATATGTTCCAAAATATAGAAACACTAAATTTAAACTTCTTTTCAGACCATAGGCTGCTTCGAGCGACCTTGTTGTTAAAGAACCTACCAAGTAAAAATAGAGCTAAATATTCTCAAAACCTAAAGAATACCCTCAAAACCGAAGAACAGGTAGCGAGTTACAGAGAAAAATTAAAAATACACCTTCCCGACCTAATGAACTGCGAGCACGCACACAATATTCAGAACTACCATGATAAATTAATAAATCTCATTAATAACTGTCTACAAAAAGCTAAGGTGGATAATCAACCTAAGAATAAATCCCATATACTAGCACAACGAACAATCTCTTTACTTAAAAGGAGGCAAACTCTACAACAAACAAGAAATAAAAACAGATCAATGAAAAATGAGCTGTGTGCTCTATACAAACTTACAAGCAAATATATAAAGATCGACTATCAGAAGCATAGACTTAGAACGTTAAAAAACCATCTAGAAAGTGGAGGAAGCCTAAAAAAAGCTCAAAAAGAACTAAGAACACACAAAACCTGGATTGAAAGTTTAAAAAAGTCAGATAATCTATCAAACAACCGCAGCTCTATTATGAACACTGCAACAGAGTTTTATCGTACTCTATACAAAAAGAAATCGCTTACAAGACAGTCACACAACGAGTCCACATCTGAAAATACACAGGAATCAAACCAAAATGCGATAAGCCCCATTAACAACAGAGAGGTTATACAGACAATAAAAAAACTAAAATCAGATAAAAGTCCAGGTTCAGATAACATAACCAACGAGGCAATAAAAGTTGCATATGACATATTAGCCACACCACTGACGTACCTATATAACTCAATCCTGGAATCTTCAGAAACACCATCGCAATGGTCTGAATCAAATATTATTCTTCTGTATAAGAAAGGAGACCCAAAAAATATCAGCAACTATAGACCTATAAGTCTGCTACCGACTCTATACAAATTATTCTCTTCTATCATTAATCAAAGGATAAGTGAAACATTGGAAAAAAAGCAACCTATCGAACAAGCCGGATTTCGTAAAGGTTTTTCGACGATTGACCACATACACACGCTAGAGATCCTCATAGAAAAGTACATGGAGAGCCAAAGACCACTCTACATAGCTTTCATCGACTATCAAAAGGCTTTCGATACCATTTCACACTCTAGCATCTGGGAGGCATTAAAGGCTCAAAATGTAGAGACTGAATATATAAATGTCATAAAAAATATTTACAAAAACAATATAGGAAAAATAAAACTAGAAAAAATAGGGTCCAGCTTTCCCATAGAGAGAGGCGTAAGACAGGGTGATCCACTATCCCCTAGAATATTTATTGCTGTACTAGAATTTGTTATTAATAAATTGAATTGGAGTGGTTGTGGTCTAAATATAAGTGGAAAGCTTCTGAGCCATTTACGCTTTGCGGATGATCTTGTACTACTTTCTGAAACCAGCAAAGACTTACACTATATGTTAAATACACTTCAGAAAGCTAGCGAAGAAGTAGGACTGGAAATGAATCTCTCAAAAACCCAACTTATGACAAATAGCCTTAAAATACCGATTGCACTAGATAATGGACAATTAAAATACGTCGACCACTATGTATATCTTGGGAAACAACTAGGCTTTGAAAGAAATAGTCATGAAATGGAGATAGAGCGCAGGGTCAAAAATACGTGAAATAAGTTCTGGGGTTTGAAGGAAGTTTTTAAAAGCGATATGCCTCTAAACTTGAAAAAAAAGGCAATGGATACATGCCTTCTCCCCTGTCTAACCTACGCTTGTCAAACCTGGAAATTCACCAAAAAAATCCAAAACAAGATTAACATATGCCAGAGAGGAATAGAGAGAAGTATGCTTAATATCAGAAAGATCCACAAAATCCACCACTCAAAAATAAGAAAAAAGACCAAAACAATAGATGCACTAAGTTTCGCACGTCAGCTTAAATTGAGATGGGCTGGCCATGTTGCACGGCTCAATGACGACCGTTGGACCCACAGGGTTACGACCTGGAACGGCCCGTCTGGTAAAAGACGTGTTGGCAGACCATACACACGCTGGGAGGATGACATCAGAAAGCTAGCTGGACGACATTGGATGACATGCGCGAAAGACAGAGACAGATGGAAATCTTTGGAAGAGGCCTTCACCCGAGAGGGGTCCGTGCTATGACAAATAAAAAAAAAAATAAAAAAATTACTAACCTGACATAAATATACATTAATTATAACATAATATCTACCACTAATTAATAAAAATAATTCCCTTTAATAATATTTTAATGACGACTAATGAGAAAAAATGTACAAAATTATTTTATATTTATTAATTAATGCAATGATTGACGTAATCTATTTTATCATGATGTAATCTATTTTAATTTAAATAAGTATATTGGAAAATTACTATTATGGAAATGTACTATGTAAATGACGAGCATGGAATAAAAGGCTTTTTTATTTTTTATTTTTATTTATTTATGGATTGTAAAAAATATTATACAAAATATTATTCAAAATTATAATTTTTAATAAACGAATAAAAGCATCAATTTCTTGTGTTTGAATTTGCAAAAAACCCTTACGTGATAAAAAAAATGGTCATCATTTCTGAAATCAGCGCATTCTAAAACATATAATTTAGTAAAAATATCTCATGCAGCTGACAAATTTTTTTTTTGCAGACCTGTGTTTTTTGCAGATGACATTGCCCTAATGATTCCTGACATAAATGAAAACAATTACAATTTTGAAATAAATAGTACAATTGAAAAATTAATTCACTGGCTTAAAGATAATAACCTCGAAATAAATATAAGTAAGACAAAATATATACAATTTAAAACTAAGAACTCCAATACAACCAACCTAAACATAATGTATGAAAACCAACCTGTTGCTGAAACAAGCACAATTTCATTTTTAGGAATTCAGTTAGATGATAGTTGCTCTTGGAAGGAACACATTGATAAGCTATGCATTAAAGTCAATCGTTTTGTTTATCCATTATGGCGTCTACCAAAAATTACTAACTTAGCAACTGCTCTAAAGGCCTACCATGGATATGTTGGGTCCAATTTAAGATACGGGATAGTATTATGGGGTAATTCAGTGAATTTCAATAAAGCATTTTTAGCACAAAAACGCCGCATTCGAGCCATGTGTGATGTTGCTCCGGATGCAAGTTGCAGGCCTCTCTTCAAAGACTTAAAAATATTAACCCTGACATGTGTGTACATTTACGAAATATTTATGTTTGTAAAGAAACATAACAACCTTTTTGAGAAAAAAGGTGATTATTACACATTTTTGAGCAGACACGCTAACAAATTAGGTTCCCACCAGCAAGGACAGTAACTCGGTCTAGAAACGCCTATCATATGTGCGTCAACATTTTAGAGACCGACCGAACTTTCGGTTTCGGCCAGTTTCGGCCAAAAAATCTAGTTTCAGTTTCGGTTTCGGTTTTGGCAAAATTTGGCCGAAACCAAAACCGAAACTCTGTTCGTGAATTGTCGTGCGTAATTTCGTCGTCGTGCTAAATTCGCGGCTAACTCGTGGGCACTGACTTTTCAAGTGAAGTCATTAATTTAACACGTTTATTTTATTTGTTCATTAATTAATTGACAGGGTGCTTTGGCGCTCATTTGCATAGGCCTATGTTGAACATAGGACTTTAATTTATTTTTTATTTTTTTTCATTTTATCTAACACCATTTAACTGTCTGTAGGTATATACCATCATCGTCATAGCCATATAATGAAACTGTAACTGTACTAATATTTGAGTAAAACTTTTAATAGGGGTATGTATTAGCCATAATAGATTAAATAAAAATTAATTTGTGTTTATTTGTCTGTGCGTTTGTTCCGGCTAATTTAAAAGCTAATAGGTTTTCACTGACTTATACATATTGTAGTGAGCTTGGGTTAACATTTAGTGTTTGTTTTATTTCAAACGATTCACAAATAAATAACGTTATGTAAATTTCGCCTATACTTACATTTATTGAGTGAGGCCCGACAGTTTGATATACACTAAACATAGCTAAGAACACTTTCGATTTAGTCACCTTCGATTCTCCGTTTGGGAGCGACGATGCACAGACATACAACAAATACACAGACACGTCAAACTTATAACACCCCTCTTTTTCGTCGGGGGTTAAAACAGCGCCCATTCATAAGTACATTTTTTTCGAATTTTTGTCGTCTATGTGTTAATTGCGGATTGATTTTTGCCAAACCATGCTACGAAAAGAACAAGATGATCCAGGATTTTTTAATAAAGTTTTATGGACGACGAATCAAGATTTGAGTGATCAGGAATATTTAATATTCATAATTACCACACGTGGGCGATTGAAAATCCACACGCTGTGAGAGCTTCAACTTTTCAACATCATTTTAGCGTTAACTTGTGGACTGGGTCCTCAATGGCGAACTAATTGGTCCGTTTGAATTGCCGACCAGACTTGATGGAGCAACCTACAGAAACTTCTTGGAAAATGAACTTCCATTGTTGCTGGAGGATGTGAGTCTCGAACTTAGACGTACTATGGTATTTCAAAATGACGGCGCCCCGTGTCACTATGCAACGTCAACACAAGTCCGAAATTACTTAAACGAAACATACCCCAACAGATGGATAGGACGCAGTGGACCAATTAGATAACCACCACGCTCACCTGACCTCAACCCCATCGATTTTTTCATTTGGGGCTATTACAAGGAAACAGCATACGCCCGAGAATGTTCGAGCGAACAAGAGCTCAGGCAAAAGATTGTAGAAGCCCAACGTGTTGTCAGTGAGAAAAGAGAAGCATTTAGACGATTGAAACACAATTTCTTACTAAGGTGTAGAATGTGTATTGCTGCTGGAGGTAGGTACTTTGAAAACCTATTGTAAATTTAAAAAATCAATGATTTTTACATTATAATCTACTTCTTACTTAAAACTTTCTTTATCCAACCAATACGATAGTTTTCCAGCATTATCTAATCATGAATTAGTCTTAGGAATAATACAATTTTTTTTAATCAGTTTGCTAATTTTAAGAATTTTCCACCTTGCTGTCTATGAAGACCAATTTTAGCCAAATTACCCCATTAAGTACCACTTTTTTTTATTATTTTGAAAGCTGAGAGTGTGGCGCAATTTTAAGACTAACGAAGAAATCATAAGGTCATCTGTTTAGATTTTTAATTTAAAGTTGAAAATTTTAGTCATAATTCACAGAACGTAAATTTTTAACTTTAGACCAACATTTTCATAACTTTTATCAAAGTTACGAAGCTGATTATTTAATGCATAAAAGTGCAACTTATGAGAATTCAGTTCAAAAAAAAAAACTCTAAAAAGTCTTTTACTTTTTTTTAGAATTTTTTTAAGATGATCATGTCGAAATTTCTCAAAAATCGAAAAAAAAATCATAACTCCCAAAACTATAAAAAATCACGGAACATACATGAGGGTGATTCGGATACCCCACAATATACCGGACCTAAATTTTTTCTTGTGACGTCAATTGACCGGCCACCCTGTATAATAAATTTGGATGGGTTTACCATTAAACCCAATGATTACTATAAGGAAGTGGGAATATTTGTTTTGTAGGAGCAAAAAGTAATGTTGATGCATATGCGACTACCTAACTCATTTTTAACCGTCCACAAATACAATTTTGTAGTAATATTTTGTAGTAATAAAGTTTGTGCGCGATATGTGATGTCGGATAAAAATCATGCAGATGACATATCCTATAGTAATTTTTTAGATATCCTCAACAATTTGGACAGTTGACGTGAGTATATGTGTGCGTATAAAGGGGGGGGTCATAGAAAAACTTCTATTGTCCAAATTAAATTTTAAAAACATTAATTTGGATACTTTATTTAGGTTGTCCTAAGGTTGAAAAAATTATATTAGATTTCAAACTTAATTATTTAAAGAACTGATAGGCACATTTTCAAAGTGCAAAAACTACGAGAATGTGTCACTGTAGTGGAGTGGAGGTGCAAGTATTTGCTTTATGTTTTGCCAAATCAAATATTCTCACTTCCTTATAAAAAAAAAAAAAAAATATTTAATTTTGGTATTTAATTAAGAAAATGAACTATGCTTTACATAAAAGTGTTTTTTTTTTCAACATGATAGCCAATAATGAAACCCTCTCCAAATAAAGTGCTGGGGCAATAAAAGAACCTCCTTTTTTTTCGTCGGTTAAAAAATGGGTGAAGATTGCCGACCTGGAAATAGACAAGCCCTACAAAATTGTTGAAGTCGCTCGAATACAATCAAAATATCACACCGAATCATCAATCACAATCAATCAATCGTTGTGCAATTTGATAATGGCTATATGGGTATCGCTCCCATCGAGATTTAATAATATGGATGAAGACATGTTTCATCAACTCGAGCGTGGGAATTTGTGCTTGATAGTTAATTACGTGAACAATTTGTTTTGTAAAAACGGCGATATAAACAATTAAAAAAATGTCGAACGTTGTCTGTTACCGGGAACGTGAATTCACGTTCGAACTAAAAATACCGATATTACCACGAACGTGAATGTATGTTCCAGTACCACGGCCGAGTTTTGGCCCTATTTCTATATGGTATAGAACATATTTCTGCTTGTGGACTTTTGTATTAAATTCTTAACCAATCACAGCACAGTCTCAAACCGTTAACTCGATGGTTTTCATAATAAAATATGACGCAATAGCTTGTTCATTTCGCGCCACTTCCGCGCCAACGCTTCTTGCGAGACGTGTCTGCGCCCACCTATTTTATTGTTTAGTGAGTGGAATTTAGTGGAATAAACTGGTAAGTAATGTTTATTTACTATAATATATAGTATTTCTGTCTGATTTTAGTTAAAATAACAGTGCTGATTTGTGTTTTCATTGGTAAAAATGACACATGAATATACCAAAAGGAAAAAACACAAGAAAAACGCGTCATTGTCAAGATTTTATTTACGATAGAAGTAGCATATTTCTTATTAGAATACGATAGCAAATACTTCATCTTATAGGAAAATTCATGTACAATCTATTTTTAGTAGTAGTTTTTGATGATAGTATAGGTTTTGTTGTATTTCTAACAAAAACTACAACGAGGTGAAATTCCACACTCACACTAACGCAATGACCTTTGCATGTGTGCGTGAGTCCGCGCGGTTCTTGTATATATGTGTTTCTTTTTTGTTAGTGATATTATTAGAGAAAGTAGGTTTTTGGTTTTCATTAGTGAATTTTCTATACAAATAAATAAAATTGGAGTGTCTGTTTGTAATATTAAAATAACCGCTTTTTACTAAGTGCATTTGGATGTATACACGGTACACATACCAAAACAACATTTTTTACAATTTGTCTGTCTGTCAGTCTGTTTGTTCCGGCTAATCTCTGAAATGGCTGGACCGATTTTGACGGGACTTTCACTGGCAGATAGCTGATGTAACAAGGAGTAACATAGTGTAACACACTGTTATAGCAAGTTATATATAAATATTTTTAACTTTTATTACTGTTCGATCTTTTATTACTGCATATTTCAGTAAACTGCTGCACACCTGTGAAGTTTCTTATCTTTTGTTAACATAACAAAAGATAAAAAAAATGTGCGTTTGGTAACAGGCGCGTCATATGTAGGGTCTCGTGTATTAACTCGGTCGAAACATGTATTTATGGTTTCTAGAAACTTGGTTGTTAACAGCTTATTGTTTTCAGACATGAATTTCAAAAAAGCCGGAGGCGACTTCGCCGCATATGCGGCCGTCGCCGGGCCGAGCCGCGGGTCGGAGGCTGTCCCTGGGCCAAGCGGGAGTGCAGGGATGGTGCACCTGTTGCCGTGCTACCCTGTCGCGATCACGCCGGGTGGCACAGCACAAATTCAAGGTGACGCGACGTTGTACGCGTTAGCGGACAACGGATGCGTTGCTCTGAGTACTTTACAAAACGACAAAGTTTTTTTTTATGTGTTGATGGTAGCAAACGAGCATTCAGCAGTCACAAGTGGCTGCTGCCGCCCATGGACAACTGTATAATTATTATTAGTGTATTAGTAACAATAAGATATTTCAATGTGCTTTATTCTTTTTAGCCTTTGGTTCTTCCTTCGACTCCGGGACTGGGGACGCCAGACCCTGTCTCTCAGGAACAGGGCGTGGCTGCGGGCGCTTCGAAGAAGCGTTTCTGTCGTCGCGCTCTGAAGCTGAGCGACAGGGACATAGAGGCGTGCCTCAGACTGGAGTCGGGAAGCGAATGCAACGACAGCCGCGAGAGCGAAGAGGACGACGTCAACCGGGATCAGAAGAGAGTGAAAGGTAAGAAGAGGAAGGAAGAAGATGCATGGATGGTATTTGATAGGAGAGAGCGAACGAGAGAAGATATGGACGTGCAAATGGCGGGTGTGGAAGAATTGTTTGACGATGAGGAGGAGGGTGTGCGAGCGGATGAGGATGTGCGAGCGGATGAGGATGTGCAAGCGGATAAGGATGAGCAGGTGCAAGTGGAGAATGAGGGAATGAATGAGGATCAAGGGCTTCCCGTGAATGTGGATTACGTCTGGTCGGAAGATTTTACATCATTTAGAGGCCAGAAGGAAACATATTCACGGGTGCCCCGGCCCTACTTTCTCTTCCCATGATCCTACTGACATCTTTTAACATATCTGGGATCGAGAAATTATGGAGATGATTGTCAAGCAGACGAATGAATACGCAAGGCAGGCATTCTCGCAACTCACCGACCCTGAGCTAGGTACCGGAATTCCAGTTTACATGGATTTCTGGACCGAAACCAGTGGTCGACAAACAAAAATTAACAAAATGTTCTAGTCGACTACTGGTCGACGACGCAACTCAGTCTAAAATGTCCGAGTCGACCTTTGGTCGACGCGGCGCCGCCACGCCAAAATTTCCCAGTCGACGTAGGGTCGACCCAGCGCTAACGCTCGAATGCGCGCCAAAATAATGAAATAGACTCATCTCGGTCGCTCTGAGCACAATGTCAAGTCTATAATTGCATACTCTGAGAAATTAGCTATGGAAATGGCCAAAGTCGAGTTATCTAAACCATAAAGAAAGTTGAAAAAAAAAAACATTTGACTGTTCACTCTTTCTTAACGTTTGCTGAGACAAGTGAATGGTGGGAAAAAAACTTTTCTTGTGGATTTATTCTATAAACTGTAAGTATTTATTCCTAATTATTTGTGATAATCAAGGTATTATAACAACTAACACGTAGACATAAAAAGTGAAGCATGAAACAACATAATTTGGCTTTTTCGCTATTCACAATGTACTGTAGGTACAAATTGGCGCGCGATATCGAAATGGTTGCCTTTAATTTTATTATTTTTGAACGATTTTGCCTAGTAAGTGCTATTTATAAGATTGAACAATTATTCATCTGCCAAAACCATAAATAAAATTAACAAAATATTATAAAACAAGTTTACGATTACGATTTCCAAATGACCTCGACGTAACAGCGACGTAACAGTCAAGGTTGATGTCGTTTAGGTTGTGGACACATCAAGTGGTTACACTTGTTAAAATTTTTTCAATATTTCTATATTTTATTCTTAATGGAATTATTTTTATTGGAATGTGAAAGTTGGAATTTCAAATTTGAATTTAATGTTTTTGACCTACGAAAATAATTTGCATATTTCCTTTTGTCTATTGATAACTTAATTTTTTGCATTTTATTTTTATATTAATGGTTCTACGACTAAAAGTGTCTGGACAACAATTGTAGATAATTTTAATTAATTTTATTTGCAACAAATTATGTCACGTATTTTTTTTGTGACGTCTTTATTTTTGTAGATAAACTGTAAAAACAATTTGAAGTCCACTGAAATGGATTTTCGCTTATAATTTTGTTGCAAATAAAATATCTTCTATTGTCCAGTATGTAAAAGTAATATTGGTGTTTGTTTTCTTATTTTTAGCTTGCTTGTGATAGTGTCGCATGATAATGCTAAACGCTGCGCTCGCAAAATTAACATTATTGAAGAGTACGTACTTTTCAAATTTATTATAATATTTTTGCCTTTTGACTACCATTAATGAAATGAAATGAAATGAAATGAAATGAAATGAAATGAAATGAAATATGAAATGAAATGAAATGAAATGAAATGAAATGAAATGAAATAATCTTTTATTCATGTAGGTATCACTGATACACTTATGCACGTCATTTTTTTAATTTACCAGCTTTTCGCAAAGGTGCTTTGTCATGGAGGAGAAGAAAAGCCGTAAAGAAACTCCTCAGCACATCTTTTAAAAATAAATATAATATATATAATGATCCGAGTGTGGCGAAGCGACGCAATATATGTATGTTTTTTTTTTAGTTTAGTGATCAAAAGGGCGGACGAACCTACTCCAGGCACGTCAAAGAAACAATCGTGGTATCGTCTTCATCAATTAAGACATTTATTTTAATTTGTTCATGCGGCATTCATTAATTTCATTGTATTTTTTAGCCCGAAGTCCTTAGAGGGGTGACCTCAAAAAATTTAGGGCATCAAAAGCCCGAGATACCAGAAATCGCGCCAGATTGAATCTGGAACAGCGCAAGATGTTGGCGGAGATGAAGGATAAGAAGGAAGTAAGGAACTTCATGATGCCTGACGCTCCAGAGTCGAAGTCAGTATATATCAACAAATGTGTTCATGGTAGTCAGTCAATCATATCCTTATTTAACATTTTAATTGAATTTTATTGTTAACCACAGAAAGGGGAAGGGGAAGGGAAAGGGAAAGGGAAAAGGAAAGGGGAGTGACTCCCGAATTTTTATCCCATGCCCATTGCTACCTGGTGTGCCAGAAATCCCTCCGCCAAAAAAACCTCAACCATGGGAGGTTCTGGGTTCTCAAGGTGTGTGTAATATTTTATCTAATACTTACCTTTTATGTATACAGGGTGTCCCAGCGCCAAGTGACCGCCCGGCGTCTATTGATTATTTGAACAAAACTATAAACAAAATTCCAGTAAAGTACAGGTCTAATCGGTTTAGTTTTTTTTTTATTAGCTTTTTAATTTTTTTTGGAAAAAAAACTGACTTGCTGCACTATTCTCGACATATATTTTTTGTTTTTACATTTATTTTCATTCTGTTTTTTTTTATTTACCAGTTGTTATCATAGTTTATCTATTCGAGGTATAAAATCTACCCAAAATTAAATGGAATATATTTTTTTAAGACATTAACTGAATTTTTTTTTGAAAAAAATTACCCTTTTTTATTTAATTTCGCTAAAAAGTTGGAAAAATGCCCCATGAATATTATTATTTTATCAATTATTATTAAATTACATGATATTACCTACAAAATCTCAACAACATGTTTATAGTTATCTAAATCATTTACCGAACTACAAACTCTTCAAATATGCACCCTATTTTCGATAATATGAAGAGTAGACTTTTAAAACCATTCTAGTGGAACATTTAAGTGTCTTACTATCAAAAATACCTTTTGCCCTTTGATAGAATAATTTTAAATGTAAGGAAACGATAAAAACAAGTGCAAAATTAAATCATCTATTAAAAAAAAACAGTAATTAATTCATAAAATTTTCGAAATGACCACCATTGGCATTAATACAGGCTAAGGCTCTAAATGACATCCTTTCAGTCGTTCTTTGCATTTCCGAAAGGTTTTGCTCCTATTTCTGTAGCAACAGCATCAATCCTCTGTTTCAATTGTTCTCTCGTAGCGATTGGCACAGCATACACTTTTTGTTTCATGTAGCCCCAAAAATAATAATCAAGAGGCGATAAATCAGGAGACCGAGAGAGAGGTGGTCCAGTAGCATGGTCCTCCAAGGTCTCAATTGAAACAGAGGATTGATGCTGCTGCTACAGAAATAGGAGCGAAGCTTTTGAAGTGCAAATAACGAGTCAAAGGATGTCATTTAGAGCCTTAGCCTGTATTAACGCCAATGGCGGTAATTTCGAAAATGTTATGAATTAATTACTGTTTTTTTTAAATAAATGATATAAATTTGCACTTGTTTTTATCGTTTCCTTAGATTTAAAATTATTCTATCAAAGGGCAAAAGGTATTTTTGATAGTAAGACACTTTAATGTTCCACTAGAATGGTTTTAAAAGTCTACTCTTCATATTATCGAAAATAGGGTGCATATTTGAAGAGTTTGTAGTTCGGTAAATGATTTAGATAACTATAAACATGTTGTTGAGATTTTGTAGGTAATATCATGTAATTTAGTAATAATTGATAAAATAATAATATTCATGGGGCATTTTTCCAACTTTTTAGCGAAATTAAATAAAAAAGGGTAATTTTTTTCAAAAAAAATTCAGTTAATGTCTTAAAAAAATATATTCCATTTAATTTTGGGTAGATTTTATACCTCGAATAGATAAACTATGATAACAACTGGTAAATAAAAAAAAACAGAATGAAAATAAATGTAAAAACAAAAAAAATATGTCGAAAATAGTGCAGCAAGTCAGGTTTTTTTCCAAAAAAATTAAAAAGCTAATAAAAAAAAACTTAACCGATTAGACCTGTACTTTATTGGAATTTTGTTTATAGTTTTGTCCAAATAATCAATAGACGCCGGGCGGTCACTTGGCGCTGGGACACCCTGTATATATCCATATTAATATACAAACATTTTTCTCCAAAATTCAGAAACAGCCGAGGTATCGGCAGCGGGTCGGTCGGCGGCCACGTTCGTCCCGAACCCTGTCATGGGTAAGACTAATGGTTCCTATAGGTAGCTGAAATCAGTTATTTTGCGCTTGCTCACGCAAACCTTTACATTGTACTGTTTTATTCCAGAAAAAACTGACGATTGTAGTGACGATGACGTCATTGAAGGGACGCCTCCGGAAGTATTGCAGAGCAGACCAACGCTCTCAAGAAAACGAAAATTTGAACAGTCTACCCAACTACCTGTCAACTTTGTATGGTCCGAAATAGTTTCTAGGATTTACACCTCGTTAGTACCATTTTCTTCAAAATTTTTACAACAACATTAGGTGGAGCTTCTGGGTTCTCAAGGTGCGTGTAATATTTTATCTAATACTTACCTTTTATGTATATCTATCGATATTAATATATAAACATTTTTCTCCAAAATTCAGAAACAGCCGAGGTATCAACATGGGTACAATCTACCGAACTACCGTCCGAAATTGAGCTAGGATTTACACCTCGTTAGTACCATTTTCTTCAAAATTTTTACAACAACATTATTATAATCTTAAATATTTTATGTGGATATTATGCTAAAATTTTTCGAAATTGTTTCAGAATCCAGTACTTCCAAAATAGCACCTCGGTCAGGCAAGACTGACAGGAAATACGAGATCGATGAGTTCCACAGATGGGTTACAGTGCTTTACTTTGGTGAGTTTATTTAAATGGGATCAGCAATAGATTAAATATATATATATTGCAGATGTCGACATCGAGCGCGAGCTGACCGATATAGAGAATAGCGGAAGCGAGGCCGAATTTGACGATGAGGATATATGTTCTAGAACCATGCTAGAGCAATTAGATTTCGAGACGGATGAAATAGACGCGGAAGCTGACCTCGCTCTTCGGGCCATCGCTCAGCCCGAAGATAATTTTGATATTTTGTCTTTTGATTGGCGTGGCGAACCAAGCCATTTTCAGGGGGTCCGGGAAGTTTTTACTGGCCCGAGTGGCCCAACATTCGATGTCAGTGGACTGAGTCCACTGGATGTTTTCAGAAAGATTTGGGATGCCGATATCCTGGACCACATTGTTCACGAAAGAAATAAGTATGCTCAGGAAATCAAAAAAAAAAATTAGTAAAACCTTATTCACGCATGACTCGGTGGGTGGACACGAATATCGAAGAAATGTGGCGATTTCTGAGCATACTTATGCTCCAATCACTGTTCGTGAACAATGTGGAAAGGGAGTATTGGTATCCCAATATCGAGTTTTTAAGGTGTGGGGCATTCGGCAAAATCATGCCATTTAATCGGTTTCTTTTATTAAAAAGGTGTCTGCATTTTGTTGACAATACCCTCTTGCCCGTAAATGCCTCCAAACTCTATAAGGTCATGCCTATACTTGAACATGTAAATAAAAAGTTTAGCTCTTTGTACCTTCCCGAGCAAAACGTTGCAATCGACGAGTCCCTTCTGTTATGGAAGGGCCGACTATCTTTTTCCCAGTTGATTGCAACGAAAAAAGCGAGGGTAGGTATAAAGAGCTGTGAACTGTGTGAATCAAGTACAGGCTACCTCTGGAAAATGGAGGTGTATACGGGCAAGGGGCAGTCACTAAGAACTGAAGGTGTGCCAGATGATGAGCCGGAGAGTGCCACATCTCAGATTGTGTTTTCGTTAATGCGGCCATTGTTTGGCAGAGGCCATACGATTATTATGGATAATTTTTATAATGCGCCTCTGTTATCCAGAATTCTTAAACGAAAACACAAAACTGACACTATGGGCTCTCTTCGGCTCAATAGAGAGTTTGTCCCGGAGAGCTTGAAAAAGAAGAAGAAACAAAATATGGCTTCCGGCGAAGTTGCCTTCAGTTCTATTGAAGACATAAGCGTGCTCGTCTGGCGAGATAAAAACACTGTGCCGATGATATCAACATATCACCAACCAGAAGTCGGCGGAAAAGAAAAATATGGCTACTATAAATACAAACCAAGTGTTGTGCTCGATTACAACCTCACTATGGGAGGCGTCGACCGCAAAGACCAGATGCTGTCTGCGTTTCCCATAGAGAGGGGACGCAACACTTGTTGGTATAAAAAACTTTTCCGCCGACTTCTGAATGTATCGGTACACAATGCGCTTGTGATATTCAATCACGGGCGCACTTCAGGTGCGTATGATAATCGGCAATTCCGCATGGAATTGGTTCGGGAGATGCTGACCGTGTACGGCCCTCGATTACACGATCCACCGCCACCACCCGTCAAGGCGCAAATGCACTTGCCAGTAAAAAACACCAAGAAGCAGCGGTGCCGATTGTGTGCTCAGGCAAATGTGCGGCGCAGCACGGTGTGGATGTGTGGATCGTGCAAAATAAATTTGTGTATCGAGGGCTGTTACACCGTATTCCATGAACGGCTCGAAGAATAAGTAAATCCCATCAAAAATATAAATGTAAAGTGAGTGCCAATTTAAAAAAAAAGAACTGAGATCTAAATGGGTGCCAAGTTCTGTGTAGAAAAGCCTAAAATTTTAGTCACAAGAACATGTAATTCAAGCTCCACATTTGGCTTGGTTAGTTTTCACGTACCTACCTAGCCTGTATTATATTAGTACAATGAGGATCAGTAAAGTTATAGCAAATTCTATAGAACTAGTATCAGTAGTTTATGGCATATGAATGATATATCTTTTTGAATCATCCAAATCGGACCATTAATTACGAAGATATTAAGTAATAAACATTGCCGTTCCGGCCGCTAAAATTCAAACTACGCGGGCGCGTGTGACGTCACGATATCGGTCGCCGCCAGTTAGCCGCTGGCAGCGATACGGCGCGCAATGTTTTGTTTGGATAATTGTGACTTTGAAACAAATTAAGTGTCCCATTTGTGCCTAATTCACCTTTTAACTATGTATCAGTATTGTATAGTGCTTAAACGTTCAAACACTTCTATGAAAACGCCAAAAAAAAAACTATTTTTTTACGTGCCGAAAAACTCAAAACTTCGTAGAAAATGGTATTCCGTTGTAAAAAGACAATATATGATTTATCTTCAATAGTAACTGAGCTGGGAACCATATCTTTAACTTATATAAATTTCGTAGTTGTATCTATATAGCCAGCTGTGGTTGGGCTCCGTAACATTTTTTTTCAGTGGCAGATGGCTCCTCGCTGCGTCTATGGAGCCACATCAAAAATGCTACGCTATGTTTGCAGCCTCCCTTTTGAGCAGTACAGTCATGGAAATCCACCTTCTCTACCGTTCAGCAGCAATACGCTTTACTTTTTAGGGTTCCGAAGTAAAATCGGAAGTATCGGAACCCTTGTAGTTTCGTCATGTCCGTCCGTCCGTCTGTAATTTCGCATGGATATACATATGTACACATTTATTAAAACTCCAGAATCGTGGAATAAAATACTGAAAAACTTTTGTTCAGGGTACCTCCCCTACAGATGTGAGGATGAAATTTTTTATTCGTCGCGTACCCCGTAGTGTGGGATATCGTTGAAAAGGTCTTCGAAAAATATTATGGGTCTTCTAGGACCATATTTGGATTTAGGGGTGCGTTTGCGAAATATTTGCCTTTATAGTGCTAATTTTGGTCGAGCCCCTACTACTACTCAAAGGATGATTTGTAACGATGAGTGAGAGGGAAATAAAAGCGGCCAAGTGCGAGTCGGACTCGCCCATGAAGGGTTCCGTAGCAGCAAGTAACATAATGAAAGGTAATTTGCGGTTTACGATTTATGACGTATTAAAAAAACTACTTACTAGATCTCGTTCAAACCAATTTTCGGTAGAAGTTTGCATGGTAATGTACATCATACATTTTTTTAAAGTTTAGAAGTTACAGGGGGGACACACATTTTACCACTTTGGAAGTGTCTCTCACGCAAACTATTCAGTTTAGAAAAAAATGATATTAGAAACCTCAATATCATTTTTGAAGACCTATCCAATAGACCCCACACATATGGGTTTGATGAAATAAAAATTTTGAGTTTCAGTCCTAAGTAGGTATGGGGAAATGTTAAGCTGTTTCTGAGGCTGACTGTTGGTAGGTAGGTACTTATTAGGAATCTTTAGGTCTAACTTCTAAGCTGTTAGTAGTAGGTGTAGGGGTAAGAAAGAATGAATGTAAAGTATACGTACAGGGATATATTCAGAACATATGAATGAAGTGTTTATAGTTTATTGATAAACGAATGTTGTTTTCGGTATTATGTAGATCATTTCGCGGATGGCTTTTTAACCTACTTGCGCTTTATAGTGCATAGTTCCTTACGCTGATGATCTATGACAGAAACCTTAATATTGGTTGTCAATGGCTGTTTTTTAGGGTTCGATAACCAAATGGCAAAAAACAGAACCCTTATGGATTCGTCATGTCTGTCTGTCTGTCTGTCCGTATGTCACAGCCACTTTTTTCCGAAACTACATATAAGAACTATACTGTTGAAACTTGGTAAGTAGATGTATTCTCTGAACCGCATTAAAATTTTCATACAAAAATAAAAAAAAAACCAATAAATTTTGGGGTTCCCCATACCTACTTAGGACTGAAACTCAAAATTTTTATTTCATCAAACCCATATGTGTGGGGTCTATGGATAGGTCTTCAAAAATGATATTGAGGTTTCTAATATCATTTTTTTCTAAACTGAATAGTTTGCGTGAGAGACACTTCCAAAGTGGTAAAATGTGTGTCCCCCCTGTAACTTCTAAACTTTAAAAAAATGTATGATGTACATTACCATGCAAACTTCTACCGAAAATTGGTTTGAACGAGATCTAGTAAGTAGTTTTTTTAATACGTCATAAATCGTAAACCGCAAATTACCTTTCATTATGTTACTTGCTGCTACGGAACCCTTCATGGGCGAGTCCGACTCGCACTTGGCCGCTTTTATTTCCCTCTCACTCATCGTTACAAATCATCCTTTGAGTAGTAGTAGGGGCTCGACCAAAATTAGCACTATAAAGGCAAATATTTCGCAAACGCACCCCTAAATCCAAACATGGTCCTAGAAGACGAATAAAAAATTTCATCCTCACACCTGTAGGGGAGGTACCCTGAACAAAAGTTTTTCAGTATTTTATTTCACGATTCTGGAGTTTTAATAAATGTGTGCATATGTATATCCATGCATAATTACAGACGGACGGACGGACATGACGAAACTACAAGGGTTCCGATACTTCCGATTTTACTTCGGAACCCTAAAAAGTAAAGCGTATTGCTGCTGAACGGTAGAGAAGGTGGATTTCCATGACTGTGCTGCTCAAAAGGGAGGCTGCAAACATAGCGTAGCATTTTTGATGTGGCTCCATAGACGCAGCGAGGAGCCATCTGCCGCTGAAAAAAAATGTTACGGAGCCCAACCACAGCTGGCTATATAGATACAACTACGAAATTTATATAAGTTAAAGATATAGTTCCCAGCTCAGTTACTATTGAAGATAAATATTCATATATTGTCTTTTTACAACGGAATACCATTTTCTACGAAGTTTTGAGTTTTTCGACACGTTAAAAAATAGTTTTTTTGGCGTTTTCATAGAAGTGTTTGAACGTTTAAGCACTATACAATACTGATACATAGTTAAAAGGTGAATTAGGCACAAATGGGACACTTAATTTGTTTCAAAGTCACAATTATCCAAACAAAACATTGCGCGCCGTATCGCTGCCAGCGGCTAACTGGCGGCGACCGATATCGTGACGTCACAGCCACGCAGTAAACTTTGTAAGTAAATTGGTCATAACTTCGTCAATTTTTGTCGTAGAACAAAAATTTTTTCACTGTATGTTAAGGATTTCTTAGCTCTATAAATCTGCATTCTCAACTAAAAACGTTACGGATCCTCATTATCTTCGTTAAATTTCGTTAACTTTCGTTTTCAAATCCGTTCAGTAGTTTCGGAGCCTATTCAATGCAAACAAACAATCAAATCTTTCCTCTTTATAATATTAGTACAGAAGTAAAGTGCGGTGAGTAAAAAAGTGGCATTTTGTGTTTACTGTCGTTTTAAGCGTAATTCACGCTACTGAAGTAATAACCACATAAATTACATTTTGGGTATAGTGTCACTTATTTAGTTAAAAGTAATAACGAAATTAATTTTATTTTGAAATGGCATGGTTTTCTCCCGAACCATTTCCATGCGGAATTGCCGAAATTCACGCTACTGAAGTAATAACCACATAAATTACATTTTGGGTCAGTTTCTTTCGGCTTTTCTTCTCCTCCATGACAAAGCACCTTTCCGAAAAGCTGGTAAATTAAAAAAATGACGTGCATAAGTGTATCAATGATACCTACATGAATAAATGATTTTGAATTTGAATTTATTTAGTTAAAAGTAATAACGAAACAAATTTTATTTTGAAATGGCATGGTTTTGTCGACTGCGACACAACACTGGCCGCGTGAAGCCAGCGCAGGGTGCGGTATAAGGTGTGCGGGGGTTGTACCAGGTGTTTTCTAGCTGGTACCGCACTGTATTTATATTTTATTACTTCAGTGCGGTACCAGATCTAAAAAATCTGGTATTAAGCTGGCCACTCCTTTGGACTCTACTTTAGAAACACATCTTAAATATATATTTATCTCCTTCCTGCACCAAAGCAATCTGAAGTTATGCCTTTCACACCACAGAGAAGTCAATGTTTTTCTTAGCCGCACTGCAAGCGAGTCATGTACAACATGTTTTCAACCTGGTTTTGAATGGAAAGTGTTAAAGAGTTGATATATAGCATATTATGATGCATAAAAGTATGTGTTTTTATTATGTCGTAAAACTAAATAGTCAGAATTTTGTAGTTTCTAAAACGGAGTTTCGAACGTGCGTGGGAAGTGCAGGAATTCATAAATGTTTTATTTATTCAGTAATTTCACAATTCTTTTTATAGAATTAGTAGTGACATGCACGTAGAGAAAACAGAACTAATTTTTTTGTCAACTTTTGTTTAACAAATGTCATAAACTATTGAGTCTTTATTTATAAAGAGATGTCAACATTGTCAACTTTACTAATGAAACTACTTCTTGTAAAAACCAGGTGCGATTTCTGATTACGATCAGAAATAGGTACCTATCAAACATTTTTTTTGAAGTGTTAAACAAGTTAGAGCTTTTATTTCTTTTGTTCTTTTTTGTGGTTTAACGAGTTTAGATAAACAATACCTATGATACCTAAATAGCTACGGTTTTAGGGTTCCGTAGTCAAAACGGAAAGTCTTTCCTGTTTGGCTGTAGGTTTAGCAAATGTTAAGGTTTTAATTTTGTTAGCTAGAAATTGGCTTGACACGCTCCCGCGTGTCTAGATGTAGCGCATTTTGAACTTTGTATATAAGCTTTGTATATAACTTTGTATATAACTTTTTATATAAGATTTGTATGTAACATGCAAAATAAATAAATAATATAAATAAATACAACTATTTTTATTTACCATAACCTACAAGAAGAACTTACCCTGCCGTAAGAGTCTCTGTCTCTAATACAATACGAACCTTCACAGTACTAATAAAAACAACATAGATTTTTATGGAACACTTCCTTTTTATTCACAATGAATTGCATTTATTAAAATAGAAAATATAACATTTATAAATACAAATACATGATCTCGAACAGAATTTGCTTGGTGTTCCCCAACCTTATATCGATGGATGAGGTGATAGCTTTTTACCATTTTTTTCTGTTTACCTCAAAAAATATTTTGTTTAAAATGTTACAATGTGCAAGTTTGATACCTTTTTGGAAAGAACATTAAAAGCACGAAGAGGCAGGCTAATTACTATTTTTGTATTATATAGTACGTAGAACTAAAAAATCTGAAAATTTCAAGTGATGTCACTGCGGGAATGGGCACTGTTGTATTAATTTCCAATATTTCTCAGTAGTGGTGAATGATATCGCTATGGTTTTTGTTTATTTTAAAAGCTTAATAGACTACTAATGTGGTAATACTTTTATTTCAAGCCTTAAAGTGATATTTGTGCATCCTGGCCTTGTTGAATTTAACATAAATTACGCTACGCGGCGCTGGATTATTGTTTGAAATCAAAGGGGTTTCAATAAATATTTTTGTATGGACATGTGTATGTTTTTATTTCTCATCTTATTTTCTATTACATAGGTAACGTAGATAATTGTTAAAAACCCTATGTCATCGCTTTAAATTTTGAGGTATGAAGTTTTAAATACAAGACGAGCTTTAAAACGCGCTATTTCAATTTCAGCACAGCATAACTCTGCACCAGAGTCGTAATCTGAGGAACAAAAGATAACATTGTGTAGCTAGTTTCATAATAAACATAAAAAATATAACACTTGACAATCTTTCAAAACAAACTTGAGTTCTGAAGTGCCGATTACGTGACGTGGGGTCGTGCGCTGTTGACGTAATTAGCGCGGGGCGCGGGCGGCTGTTGTTTACATTACCGCCGGGCGTCGGGTTACATCGCGATAAGAGAGGCCGGGCAGGGGGTGTCGAGTGATATATTGCGCGGGACTTGTCAGCGGATAACGATGATTTGTTAAGCAGTGGGCATAACCGGAAAATTTCCAAAGTAGAACCCATCGTTGATCACTGCAATAAAACGTTCTCTGAACTGTATATACTGCCTCAGCACCTCAGCTTAGACGAGTCTCTACTTTTGTGGAAGGGTCGTCTGAGCTGGAGGCAGTGTATACGTTCGAAGGCTGCTCGCTTCGGCGTTAAATCCTTCGAGTTGTGTGAGGCAGAGACTGGTTATTTACTTCAGTACAGACTGTACACCGGCAAAGATACTGTCATGCATCCCGGACCTCTTCATGGGTTTGACGACAAAACCGCTAAGGTTGTCCTACAGCTCATGGGGGGGTACCTGGATGCAGGGCATGTCCTGGTCATGGACAATTGGTACAACCAATTGCCCTTGACCAGGTATCTGAAAAGCCGGCGTACAGATGTACTGGGTACAATTAATCACATCCCGCCCGCCATCAAGTATTTAAAGCCGAAGCAATTGAAGCGTGGTGAGACCGTAGGGAGACATTGTGGTAACATCGTGTTGGTGGCGTGGCAAGACGTGAACCTTGTCACCACAGTGTCGACCTACCACCAACATGAGATGGTACCGGGGAGACGTGCAGGACAGGCGATCGAGAAACCTGTGGCGGTTGCAGATTACAATCGGTACATGGGGGGTGTCGATCTAAAGATCAGAAACTGTCAATATTTCTGATCGAGCGCAAGCGAAATTTAAAATGGTACATGAAAGTGTTTAGGAGGCTGTTTAACACCAGCCTCCTAAGGCCTCTTTTCCATTACACGGTTTCTCGCCGTGAAAATCTACGGTTAATTCGCCGCGTGTAGGCACGGTCGTCAGTGTGGTATGGATCACTATATGAGCTTGTCGACATGCACGGTGGCGCCAAGGCACGGCGCCGCGGCCGCGTGCGCCGTGACTGCCCCTCGGCGCGCCGCGTCTACGCACGGCGTGATTTTCACCAGTGTTGTATGGCAGTCTATCGGGGTGTGTCGACGGTGCCGGACGTACGCACGGATTCGTGACCGCTTATATACGCTGTTTCGCGATTTTATTATAAAATGAACATAAATCAAGAATTATTAATTACGTTGATTCAAGAAAGGCCTGTAATATGGGATAAGACCATCGACGATTATAAAAATAAGCGGCTTAAATATGATTCCTGGAAAGAAATATTTATTCATTTCCAGCCCACATTTGAAGATTTAAGTGGTGATGAGAAAAACAAGTTTGGTAAGTTACAGATATTTAATTATTAACTTTTTACTTATGCATAGTTGTTTTGATAGGAGAGGCGACCTTCGTTAGATACAAAATATTGTGCAAATCTGTTGCGAACTTCATTAGCCGCCAAACTTCCGCGAACTGCATTCGTGATAGGTAACTGGATTAGTTCCGATTCTGAATCAAGGGTGGACTCATTTTCACTCGCATTGTGAAACTGAAAGTTTTCCTGCTTATGTATAAAATTTTGCAAAACACAACATGTTTTCACAATATCAACTGCCAAATCGATGGACACATTCATTGGCCGGTGAAAAATTCGCCATTTATTGGATAAAATGCCAAACGCACATTCAACAAATCTTCGCGCTCTTGTGAGTCTGTAGTTAAATGTACGTTTTAATTGATCAAGCTGATGACCACCAAATGGACGAAGCAAGTGATAATGCAAAGCAAAGGCTTCGTCCGCAACGAACACATATGGCAAATCGTAGTCAATTCCAGGCAAACGTGTTGCATCGGGTAGATTTAATCCGTTGTTTGTTAAATTTTTCCAAAATGGGGTCTCTTTAAACACACTGGAATCACACTCCTTTCCGTAGGCGCCAACGTCAACAAATATAAAGTTGTAATCGCTATCTACTACTGCCATCAAAACTATAGAAAAAAAATGTTTGTAATTTAAAAACATCGAGCCACTATCAATTGGCTTAATAAGTCTGATGTGTTTTCCATCGACCGCTCCTAAGCACAGCGGGAAGTTGGAAGATTCTTGAAATTTGCTTGCAATGTGTAGCCAGTCTTCTTTAGATGGCATTTTCATATATTCTTTATACAGTTCTAACCAAATGTAGTGGCATACTTCACGTACGATGCAACTTATGGTTTTTATTCCAATTCTATAGCTGTAGTATAGGTCAGTAAAGGTATCTCCTGTTGCTAGATACCTGAAATATAAAACAAAACGGTTCAGGTTCAAATACTAAAACCCCATTTTAGGTCGGGGTCGATTCAGTTTAGGTCGGGGGTTTTCATAAATTTTGAATTTAATAATTATTATTTATTTATTTTCAGGGCAAATGGTGATGAAGAAGTGGACCAATATGAAAGATAGCTGGATAAAATATGACAAAAAAATTAATGAATGTAAGTCTGGTTCTTCAGCAAAAAAAATAAGAAAATATATGTTCTATGATGAAATGATGTTCCTAAAAAAAAATGTTGAGCATCGCAAGACCGATTCTAACATGACTGAACATGTTCATGATTCTAGCCTCAGTAATGAAAATTTTGATAGTGCAGTCCCGAATCAATCAAGCTCGGGATACACTGAACGGAGTGAGACGCAAAGGGCTAAAAAAAAAAGAAAAAATGAACTAAGTGAAGTTGACATTAGGTTTATGAAGTTTATGGATTCAGCAGAACGAGATGAGAAAAAGAAAAGCCGTAGTATGAACTTTTTTATGGGAATCGCTGATACAGTTGACAAGTTCAGTGATGAAAATATGATAGACTTTCAGTTTCAAGTAATTTCAATAATTAAAAATATTCAACAAAGACAGTGTACTCAGTATATACCTACATCAAGAAACCAATGGGATCAAGGCCATCAAGGATATTTAAGTGGTACAGCATCCTCAAATGCGCAATCGTCAACATATGGATATTCTACAGCTGCTAGATCGAGCTATGGAATAAGTCGTCCACAGACGTCTTCTCATGATTTTGGACACGGTTCTGGTTTAGAGCCAATCCACTACAGACCCGAATCACAATTATCTGTACATAGTGTAAATGCGGAAAGTATCTCGGCAGATTCTCAAGTTTCTATTGAAGACGAATTCGATTTTAGTACCGCACTTGAGTAGCATTTTCAGCGTAGTGTATTTTTTGATTTACTTGTTCTTAAATTAATAATTATTAAAATTCAATTACATGTAATAATTTTGTTTGTGTGCAATAAACAATTTTAAACTAAAATATGTCATTTAATTTTGTACCTACTTACCTCAGAGTTACAGCCAATCTTTCTGCGGGCGATATACTCTCTCGCATAAAAGTATCTTGATGTTTTAGTTCCTGGGATAATTTTTGGAGCAAGTTGTCGAATGTAGTTTTCTGCATTCTAAAATAATTGTAAAACTTGTCTTCATCTTCTCTCAATTGATTCTTGACAAGTGTATGAAACGCGCCATATTCCTCCCTTTTTTCTAAAATCGGATGTATCCAAAACCTTACTTCCCTTTTTTTTTCTATTTTCTTTTTCCTATATATGTAATAAGCAACTATAATCTTTTTTTTCGTAAGAAAATTCATGACGCAGCACGTCCTACACAGCCCGAGTAAAAAGCGCTACTAGCCAGTACTTACCAATGTCTCGCGCGGTGATTTTGCCGTATCATGTACAAGCTAGCACGTTTTTTCAACCGTACGGCTTACACACCGTACGTTTGAACAACCGTGTAATGGAAAAGATGCCTAAATGCTTTCATCATTTACTTGCGCAACCCCATGTGCGGTACGTACTCTCACCGCCAGTTTAGGTTGAAGGTCGCCGAAGGACAGCTAAGCCGGAACTTGCGCGAGTCATCGGTGCCATCCAGCGTACCAGCGCTATCCGGATCACCGTGTGTTTGTTAATGTGCACCGTTCACTCACGAAGGGCGACCATTTCCCGAATCAAATACGGGCTGGAGGTAGAGCTCGCTTTCTTTACGAAGAAGAAGTGTTGCAAGAGGTCGCAGATGCGAACGAACGGAAATACTTAGGTAAGTATTTCCGTTCGTGGAATTGAAGAAAGAACGGGAATACCCAAAAGCACAGCACATCGTATTTTACAAAGAGCCCAAATGCATCCGTTTCACGTACAACGAGTTCAAAGTCTTCTTCCTCGAGATTATCCTGAAAGGATTTCATTTTGTAATACAATGCTACAGAGGCATAATGAAAATCCCCAATGCATCCAAAAAATAAAATGATGGTTAGTAATAGGCCGTGCCAATAAAGTAATAATTTTGAAAAAAATAAACGCCATAAAGTTAAAATAAAAAAAGGTATATGATGAAAATCTGGTATTTTTTTCATCATTTTTACAATAATTTTAAAATTTCTCGAAAAATCGCCCCCTTTATCCTACTTTATTTTTATTTTAAGTTATTCTACATCGTATTAGCTTTATAATGGTAAAAATGCACGTTAATTACTCAAATGCAACCATTTCTATGACTTCTATGAGTGTTTAAAGAAGCCTCGCTTGACGCATCGTTTCACTACGCACCCACCATTGTTTATCAGGCAGGTAGAAACCTTTTTTTTGGGTGAATCATTGCAAAGACGAGCGGGCTGTAGGTGCGGGTGCGGGGAGGGGTGTCCAGTCGAAAGACAATTGAATGTTATTATGTATGTATGTTAGTCGCTCCGAACTATTCGCCGCTGTTATTCGTGTTTCTCCTGTCAAAGTCGTAATCACGCCACGCGTTCGCTTTTTTGGTCGCGATGCCGTATATGAGTGATTTCCCTCCGGCACACATTGCCGATGTCCATTATTACTATGGAATGTACCGAGGGAGTGCAAGAGCTGCTCGCACTATCTAGCTCTAGCTGCTCGCGCTAGCTGCGTTTCCAAATCGACGCCCTGTGCCATCAGCCCGAAACTTCCAAAAAGTCCATAGAAGACTGACTAACACTGAACTTGGACTTTCTCGGGATCGCCGCGAACCAGGTGTTATTATTGATGTTGCTATTGAACAAGCCATTTTGGATGATTTGTTTGCTAACCCGACTACCAGTACTAGACGTTTGCCTTTACGTCATGGCGTGTCCCAAAAATCGGTATGGCGCATCTTGAGGAAAGAAGGCTTGCATCCTTACCATTATCAAAGGGTGCAGCACTTACATGAAGATGTAGATTGGCGTCCAAGGTGCGTTATTTCCACATGGATTTTAAGGAAAACAAGGAACAATCCCTGTTGGGTGGCCGGCACGTTCTCCTGATCTTACGCCTCTCGACTATTTTTTATGGGGGACAATGAAACATAGGGTTTATAGCAGTCCCATAAATAGTGAAGCGGAACTCAAAGAAAGAATTTTGCGTGTAGCAGACGAAATTAGAAACGACCCCGAAATGATAAGTAGAGCAACGGAGCAAATTTTGCTTCGCGTTACAATGTGTTTGCAACAACGGGGTCTTCATTTTGAACATTTGCTTCATTAAGCTATTTGTTTTTAATTAGTTTTAATAAATAAATGATTTATGTAGATAAATTCTAAAGCCTGGGATACACTAGGGAACATTTTGTCCCGCAACATGCCCCGCAACATTGTACGTGACGCGGGGCATGTTGCTTGCTCCCGCCTCGAGAGCGAGCGCACGTGTCTCGCGTCAGTGTCGCGCCATTTGTCACCAAGTGTAGTCGCGTACGCAACGTGCCTATTAACATGGCTTTAGTGTGGGGAAATGATACCGTGCTTTCACCTTCTGGAGCTTTACGAAAGTCGTAAATTGTTGTGGGATACGTCTCACCGTGATTATAGAAATAAAATAAAGAAAAAGGACGCATGGGAGGCTATTGTCAAGGAGCTTAAATTGTCTAGAAAAGATATAGAAACCAAAGTTCATACCCTGCGTTCGCAATTTGTCCGAGAAAGGAAGAAAGTGAAATCTTCAAAAACTACTGGCAGCGGAAGAGATGACGTGAAGTCCAGTGCATGGTTTGCATACGATGCAATGAAATTTTTGCTAAAGGGAGCTACAACTTCTGGAAGCTTGGACACGTTGGACACAAACGTAATAGCCCGGTCAATTTAGACCAAAAAATGATAGTGAAGGTGCATAAATTCCCAACAAGCTGAAAATCAATAAGATTGTTCAAAACATAATTATAAATAAAATTTTTAAGTTCCCCATCATTCCCGTGTATGGAAAAAAAATTCAAGGTCAAAGGTCAAAAAAATGAGTTTTTCGCGATTTTCAACAAAACGGTTAGTTTAATCATAAAGTACCCCAGACAAAAATTGTAGATCATAAAATTATCTATAAAAATGTATCAATATTTTTTTTCTACGAGCCACCGTTTCTGAGATATAAGGATTCAAAAAGTTGTAAGTTTTTATCGTCATAATATGCACACGTTTACCCTGCTATCTCATGGTAGTGTACTTAGCGCGTTTTTGAATCCTTATATCTCAGAAACGGTGGCTCGTAGGAAAAAAAGTATTGATACATTTTTATAGATAATTTTATTGTGGCGACGACGCGCACACGTCACACGGTGACGTCACGCCGCCCTGAATCACGCTATCGAAGTTTTCAAAGATCGCTAGCATATATACAAATGCTCCGACAAGATCAGTCGGGGCTCGGCCACCTCCCAGGCAACACACCTCGCCTGGCGGGAGATCTCCCTTTGCCAAACTGGTTATCCTCGGCAAGAACACGTCCCTTCGAGCACCGATAGCGGCAGCAGGCATCCCTCCCCCCTCACCTCACCGCTCACACCCGACGGACTGCAGCAACCTCTCTCGGCAGACCGCACACCAGCCACGCTGACTCACCGGGCGCATCGCAGCGTACTGTGTCATCGCTTCCTGTCCCCGGCCAGCTACTGCCCCCACCCACGGCTACACGGACGGCTTCAGCGCGCACCGCTTTATTAAGGCGGAAACATACTTACGTGTCGTGGCGTGTCGTGGCGCGCCAGGAGCATATCGGTTTCATACATTTAATATGGTTAGGGACATATTTGCGTGTCGTGTCGTGACGCAACGCGTTCTGTCGTGGCGCGGACTGCTCGCCACCGATTGCGCCAGAGCGGTGGTGGGGATTATGGCGCGACACGGCACAACAGACAAAATGTGTTTCTATACTGGCGCGTGGCTCGTGGCGCAAACATCTAGCGGGAATTAAATTTTAATTTTAAAAATGACTGAAGATCTCATAGAACTCGTACGTCAAAGAAAAGTTATATATGATTCTAAGTGTAAAGATTACAAGGATCATTTCATGAGAAATGCTGCTTGGGAAGAAATCGCTGAAATCTTAGAACAACCAGGTAAGTCAATAAAGTTGTATTTTACTTTATTATTTATTTGAAAAGAGATTAATGAATAATTATACAAAATTAACAATTAATACTATTTAAGAATTTTGTCTACCTCGGCGAATCATTTCTATTTGCCATGGTACTCTCCCTTCTGGACTAATAAAATACTCTTTGTATTTCTCTCTGACATAAACAGCGTTTTTTGATGGGTTTCTTGGTAAAGATTCAATATTAATTAGACAGTCGATGTTGCTGCTATGGTCAGTAGAATCCATCAAATTTTCTTCAGGGAGCAATGTTTCTGTTCTTAAAAAATTATGTAAGCAGCAGGCAGCTAGCACAATCTTGTCTACCATGTCCGGTTGGACTTGCATAGGTCCATGAAATACACGAAATCGAGCCCGTAAAATACCAAACGCATTTTCTACACACCGGCGTGCACGTGACAAGCGGTAATTAAATATTTTATTTGCATCATTGTTAACTAGCTTGTCTTTGTGATAAGGTTTTAACAAATATGGTTTCAACGGGAATGCTGCATCAGCAACAATAGTGTATGGCATAGGTTGTGAGTTTACACTCAGTGGTTCATCCTGTGGTACATTTAATGCTTTCTGCTCAAATAATTTTCCCATCAAAGATTTCTCGTATATGCCACCGTCACTGTTTCGACCATACGCACCTACGTCAATCATGATAAATTTGTATTGAGCATCAACTAATGCAAGTAAAACTATGGAGTGTTCTTGTTTATAGTTATAGAAAGTAGAACCTGCGTTTATAGGACAAATTATGTTAACGTGTTTGCCATCTAATGCTCCAATACAATTTGGAAAATGCCAAAATTGTTTAAAGTTATTTGCAATATCTTTCCACATTTGTTCAGAAGGTGTAGGCATTACAATAGGTGCCATATTTTTCCAAATGGCTTCACACACTTCTTGTACTATAACTCTCACAGTAGAAAATCCCATTCGATAGTTGAAGGCCAATGATCGAAAAGTGTTTCCAGTAGCTAAAAATCTGAAAAGAAATAAACAATTATTATTATTTGTTACAGTAAATAAATGCAAGGATGACTGGGCAAAACTAAGGAATGCTTTCGCCAGCGCTTTGAAGCGACGAAGGAATAAGAAAAGTGGGCAGGCTGCGGCGGCGTTAGTGCCCTGGAAATATGAAGAGAACATGAGTTTTCTTCTTCCTTATATGGAATGTAGGAGCACAAAAACAAATGTGACAACTACACCAGAATCACCACCCACAGAAGAGTCTCTCGACGAAAGTCTTCCAGAAAGTCCCAGTACTTCACGCAGTCAATCACAATGCAGTTCCTCATGTGGAAAACCTAATAAAGAACCCAAATTACAAGAGTTGTACGATTTGATGAAATCTTCCCAAGATTTAAGACGTCAGAAGCAAAATTTTAGACAAGACATGGACGAAACTGATCTATTTTTCCTTAGTATGAGTAAAGAATTAAAAGCGCTGCCAAAACTTGAACAAACAAAAATAAAATTAGACTTGCACACCGCTATTTCCCAAGCATTAATACGGCAATTGGAACACAAAGACAAAATTTTAAAAACGCCTATAAAAATAACAACTCAAAGATTCATCCAATCAACTCCACAACATCAGTCCTCAACATACATCCAAACTACTGCAAACGCTGAATTACCAACATACAACCAGTCACCCTCACACGATCAGTCACCCACATATATCGAGTTATCAATTCCTACTACATCTCGCGCACAAAATCATGCTGATTCTTCAACATACATCCAAACTACTGCAGACGTTCATCAATCACCAACATACACCCAGTCACCTATACACGCTCAGTCACCCACATATATCCAGTAATCATCATTTCCATCCGGATCACACTCAAAACCTGTTGTTTCAGATAACTTGAAAGCATACTATGACAGTATAAATTTTGAAGATGAATAAATTCAAAATAATGGTTAAACTAATGATTTCATGATAAACAGATAATTTTTTAACTAATAAATAAGACAGCAGGTTGTGATTACTTAAATGTTGATTT
The DNA here is from genome assembly GCA_951805285.1 of Thymelicus acteon. Classification (NCBI taxonomy): domain Eukaryota; kingdom Metazoa; phylum Arthropoda; class Insecta; order Lepidoptera; family Hesperiidae; genus Thymelicus; species Thymelicus acteon. The sequence goes on from OX638234.1 coordinate 2,580,212, forward strand.
CATATAAGTTAGTTTCATGATAAATGATTGTTAACCTAATTCGTGCAACAGCACAGTCAATTATATTTTTCAAAGTAAATAAAACTTACCTTAAACATAACGCAAGTCTTTCTTTAGTACCTATGGGTTCACGAAATTTCGTATGTACTTTTTTTATGTCTCCTTCAATCAGCGAATGGACTTCCTCATATTGTGCTTTGTTCATCCTAAAGTACTGATGAAATTTCTCATCGTCACTCTCCAGTTCTTTAACAAGACGATGAAATTCACCTTTGTCTTGTCTCCCTCTGTTTATAGGGTGAACCCAGTATCTTCTTTTCTTTTTTTTGCTCTTAAGAAGTTTCATTGCTAAGAGAAATTGAAGGTCTTCATCAAAATCACTATCCGAATCAGAAGAAAACATTATTTATGTTTGAACGCTGCAAAGGTTCGTCAAGTACTGTTCAGAAATAACGCCAGAGTACGCCACGACACGACACTTTAGTGTGCACACTCACCGTCACGACAGTAAGCGTCACGACACGCCACGACACGTAAGTATGTTTCCGCCTTAAGGCCGCGCATCTACGATACGTACGCCGAAAAGACATACGTACGGACGTTGACCCTTTTTGTGTGGACACTTGTCTTCCCAGGACACTGTGTTGTATTGAACTTCTGGGAAACGGACATTAAGCATTTTATAAAGGACTTCGACTTACTGCATGGACGGGCACGCTGGCCCAGTTTTGCAAAACGATCTAAACGTACTTCTTGAGTGTGCTTTCACCTTCGTACACGCCTACCTGAATCTAACAACAGTGCCACGCCCCACCTCAAACGTGAAGGTATATCTGTGTTTGTGCGACGACGGGGTGTCATCATTCGTGCGCACTCAGTTCACTATACCTCGTGGGGCTGGTCGACACCCGGATTTGGCATTCGTTAGCGAGGTCCCAAGACGGGGGACCGGAGAGAACTGCGACTACACTGTCAGTGCTGTAGGTGTTGAAGGGGCGGGTCAGATAGATCCCGAACAGTGGAGTTTGTACGTGGATTTGGTGCAGACTCACCCTGATAACCGGATTCCAGACAGGCCTCTGTACGTGCCCTTGACTGACGAGAGACGTCGCGTTGCCCCACCAATTGGTGCAATCCAGAGTCTTTACAATCTCGCGAATATACATACACCCATCGCATTTGCAATAAAGAAGGTGGTCAGTTCTCGCGGACAGTTATTACTCAGGGTTGATTTGCCCACCACACGCAGGCTCGATTGGGTAGTATCAGCCGTCGACCTGACCATCAAAGACCGAACATAGTTTACAAGATCTGGTATACAAGCGTCATAGACGTGCCTGGGGCGGAGATTGAGCCTTACCATCAATATTCCAATTGCATAGTATACAAGCCGTACCCGGCATAATGCTGAGCGTATTTGCTTTTAAAATTCTACTCTTGAACATCCTGCCCTACGTGATTGAGCTTAACAACTCTCGCGAATACTCTGGTATAGTATCCAACTATCTACTAGTCGAGAACGCCAATTCCATCGGGGCTGTTACATTCAAAGCCCCCCTCTGGCGCACCGAGCTACGGATCGTGCGAAACAGAACGAACTCATACCTGTTAGCTGACATCCCTAGTACATTACATCTATGCGACTTGGTAGCGTATGTCGCCCCAAAGCTGAACTGTGCTAACAGTGGCTTAGTGAGTCGAGATGATTTCTTACCCGCTCGAGACACTCGGCTGATCAAAGGCGTCTTCGGTATGCCGGAGTTTGATCTCCGAGACCCAGCTTGCATATATACGGTTATGATATCAGTAGAGTAATATTGGGGGACCTGGATCAAGTAGATCCAGGTTCCCCCAATATTACTATTAGTTTCATTAATTAGTTACGTATATTCATATCATCGACAGGAATGGGACCAAAACCCAGCACAGTTCAGTGCTCAGCAGTTGTCATTCCACAATTCAAATGAGAATATTTAGGTAACAGACTGACCTGATCTGATCTGTTATCTGGGTGTGTATTCATTTAAATTTGGAATAATATACTAACCTGATCTTATCTGCGGGTCGATGCGTATCTGATGTCTTGACATCTTGATTTTTCACACTAACCTATTCTTGCATTATACCACAACAAACATTAAAATCTCGCATTATATTGAGGATTATCTTCGGCGTATTGTTTAATGTATTTGATACATATATTAACACTAAATAGCAAACGGACACATGATATCTTTTCTGCGTATTGTTTAATTTGATACTTTTATCAACACTAAATAGCAAACGGACACATGATATCTTTATTCAATACAGCTCTTGAGAGAGAATAAACATTTCGGCTTCATGTTATTTATATCACATTTAGGCATAGATAGTTACGTATAACGGACATTTTATATCCATTATCCTTAATACATATGGTAGAGATCTAGAAATACGACTCGCCTACTCGCAACATTGTTGCAGCTACGCTTTTACTTTTCAAATACATAACAAGTTCCGTCTTATCCGCAACATAGTTGCAAATTACACTTTCCCTTATCAGATCCATAATAAGTTTCACCTTGAGAACAAGGACATTAGATTAGATAACATAATATAGGCGTGACGAATAAGTTACGAATAGAAAAGTTAATTTATTTTTCTCCTATCTGTTTACAATGTTGCAAACAAAGAATTCGAAATCTAGCAGTCATAAAATATTAAAAGCGTGTCTAATTTATCCTTAGAATTTCTATTTCTCTGAAGACCGTCATATTGGTATAAATACGGAAGCTTCGACTCCACACATCATTCGATTCCCAAGTTTTGTACAATTAACATTTTAACTTGAAATATAATATTTCTTAAAAGTAAAAGTGATTTTAATTGACAACAAAAGTAGAGATTTTAACCGAGAGTATACTGGGCAGTCCGATTGTAGTCCTACTGCGACGCACGTGAGACCAAAGGCCGCAGGTGTCGTAGAAGATCGACAAACTTAATCGGCGCAGTCGGTAGGATCTACCGCGTCGTCGTCGATAAACCTAATTGGCGCAGTCGGTAGGATATCTCCTGCAACGTCGTCGAGGAACCGAAGAAAATTGAGTAAGATCCATCCAATCTTTACTTAACTTCAACACATCGTCGTCGCAACCTTTTCAAAGGTGATTTGCAGAAGAACCATTTACCGTCGATCAGGACGCTAAGCAATCGTGATTTCGTTACGGTCCGGGTAAGGAAACTAAACCTTACGTCTTAGACTTTGGCTTGGAATCGAATCGGGAGGATCCATAATCTTTAATAAAAAGATCTCCTTCCTTAACAAATCTGCGGACATCGGCATCATCCGAAGAATCGCAGCGTAGACCGTTCTACAACAGTTGTACTGTACTACAACTTCGCGGGAGAAAAAGTGAATAAGTGAATAAAAAAAAAAAATAAAGTGAATATAAGATCGCGATCAAATGAATTAAAAGATATATTAGGATCTAAAAAATTAAAAGATTTATAAAAGAATATATGAAAATAATAAAAGAATTTATAAAGAAGGAAAATATAATAAAGTAATCGATTACATATACGTACGTAGAATTAAGGATAAAAACTATTGAATTGTTAATAGTTATAATAATAATTGTAAATGCAAAAGATTTATATACTACTCACAACTCATAGAAGTTTGGTACTTTTGTTACAATTAAATAATACGTCTACAATTACTAACTCTTGTGGTTTAGATCTAGACAAAGAACAAAGAAGGAAACACTATAAATTTATTTTTATTAAAATAGTATATTTTCCAGAATTACAATATCTCGGAATTTGTAGCGATAAAGTAGATTTTTAAAATGGAATATCTTACTAGGGCAGCTGAGAGAGCGCGTCTCGAAGCACAAAACGCAGCAATAGGTTTAGCAGAAAGAGCCCGACATGAAGCGGAAAACGTTTCTAATAATTTAGCGGAAAGAGTTCGTCAGGAAACCGAAAATGTCACTAGTCATTTAGCTGACACAATTTCGCACCAAGTGCATGGTCAATTAATGGCTGATAAACAAGCGCAGAATACATCAACTAATCCTGAAAATTTAACGCATGGTCAGGATACTGAACATAATATTCCGGAACCAACTTATCAAGATCACTCATTGCCGAACATTGTGCCTCCGTTTGCTTCATCTCTAATTGTACAATCCGAAATAACTGATTTAATACCTAAATTTGATGGCAGTACAGCATTATTGAATTTCTTCATTAAGAAATGCGAATATGTTTTAGATATTTATCAAGGTAAAGTTGATTATAATTATCTTTTACAAATAATTACGAGTAGATTAACCGGGAAAGCAGCAGCTTTGATGGGCGAAACCGATTATACAATAAATCATTGGATAGATTTAAAGGATACCTTAATTCAACATTTCGGAGATCAAAAATCGGAAGCGTGCGTGGCAATAGAATTAGAAACTATGAGAATAAAACCGAATGAATCTTATCTCGACTTTTGTAATCGTATCCAAGCAACTAGAAATAACCTTTTGTCAAAGATAAGTTCCGATGAGTTTGCACTGCGGAATAGCAAGATAATAATTTATAATAATACGGCATTGAACGTTTTCTTGTATAATTTACCAAAAGACCTTATTAGAATTGTTAGGTTAAAAATCCCTCAAACCTTAGAGGAAGCCTTACAAATAGTCCTCATGGAAGAGAATTTCCAGCTACAATACAGAATGCGCAATTCTCTTATCAATTCCAATCAAAACACGAACAGAACAAATAATGAAAGACCGCGTAATTTACCTAGTAGATTCTCAAATTGGACACCAAATCCACACACACAAAACCCTAGACAAGTATCGAATTTTAATTCCAGACCCTTTTGGCCAAACAGGCCTATTAGATCAAATAATTACCCTAGGAATCATTTTAACCAAAACCCTCCGCGTTACGTCCCACAGCAACGCAATAATTTTCGCCAATTTCCTACTCCTTCGAATATAAACACGACTTCCTTTCCGAAGCAAGAAATTCTTCAAGGCCAAACAACTAATAACTTTAATGACTCACAACCAAGTACGAGTGGCACTAATTCTCGAGAAACTATAAATTTTCATTCCCAAGCCTCCGGCAAACAAAGAGAAGTGTAAGCGAAAGTGACCTACATCACTTACCTTTTCTACTTATCCCTGATTATAATTTAAAACTATTATTAGACACTGGTAGCGAGAGATCCTTTATAAGTAATAATTTCGTTAATAAATATTTTTCCAGCTATAAAATCTACGAACCCTTTAGCGTAAAAAGCACGCATTCTATCAGTAATCACAATGAAGTAGTCATCTTACCCATCTTCAAAATATTCCAAACTAAATTATTCCATAAATTTTATGTTTATGACATCGATAACTACGATGGTTTAATAGGAATGGACTTATTAAGAAAGCTTAATGTCACTATAGACTTACTAAATCAAAGATTACGAACATCATTAGTCGAAATCCCCATTCATTTTAATATTAATCCAGTTTATCATATTAAATATGACAATAAACTAATAACGGACAGACTACTCACCGACAACTTATGCAAATTACGATTAGAGCACATTCTGAATGAAAGCGAAAGGAACCAAATCTACTCCATTTGTTATGAATATAGAGATATATTTTATTGTGAAGGAATTCCGTTAACCTTTACGCATGATGTAAAGCATTATATCAGAACGAAAGATGAAATTCCTATTTATGTTAAACAATATCGACAATCACCGAAACAAACTGAGGAAATAAACCAGCAAGTGCAAAAATTATTGAGTGATAACATTATTCAACCAAGTTATTCACCCTGGAGTGCACCAGTACATTTAGTACCAAAAAAAATAGATAGTACAGGAGAACAAAAATATAGAATGGTAGTTGACTATAGGAAACTTAACCAGAAAACTATAGACGACAAATACCCTATTCCGAACATTAGTGATTTATTCGACAAATTAGGTAACTCTAAATATTTTACAACCTTAGACTTAGCTAGTGGTTACCATCAAATTGAAATCGCAACCGAAGACATACCGAAAACTGCGTTTTCAACACAACGAGGTCATTTCGAATTTCTTAGAATGCCCTTTGGTCTTAAGACAGCTCCTGCTACTTTTCAGCGAGCTATGGATAACGTCCTTAGAGAATTAAAAGGTCAATGTCTAACATATTTAGATGATATTATTGTATATTCTGAAACCTTGGAAGAACACTATATTAGATTAAATAACGTCTTTAAGACATTGAAATATTACCAATTAAAAGTGCAATTAGATAAATCGGAATTTTTAAAGCAAAAAGTTTTATATTTAGGTCACGTAATTTCAGACGAAGGACTGAAACCAAATGATGACAAAATTAGAAGTGTATTGAATTATCCCATACCAAAAACAACAAATCAAATCAAATCTTTTCTTGGTTTAATAGGGTATTACAGAAAGTTTATAAAAGATTTCGCAAAAATAACAAAACCCTTAACTAATGCATTAAGAAAGGATGCAAAAATAATTTTAAACGAGGAATACATTAAATCATTTGAATTGTGTAAGGAATTATTGGTTAACGCACCAATATTACAACATCCAGACTTTTCAAAACCTTTTATTGTTACTACCGATGCCTCTGATGTAGCATTAGGTGCAGTTTTATCACAAGGCAAAATTGGTACCGATAGACCCATTGCCTATATAAGCAGAACATTAAATGAAGCTGAAACAAGATACAGTACAATTGAAAAGGAATTATTAGCGGTAGTATGGGCATTAAAATATTTCAGACCTTATTTATATGGTCATAAATTCGTAATTTATACAGATCATAGACCATTAGTGTGGTTATACTCCCTAAAGGAACCCAATTCGAAATTAACACGTTGGAGATTAAGATTACAAGAATATGATTTTGAAATATTTTATAAAAGCGGAAAACAAAACTTAAACGCTGATGCATTATCCAGAATCCAAGTAAATACTTTAGCTATACAACCAGAACTACCTCAAGTAAGTACTTCACAAACGAATAATTATGAAACAGACACGGAGTCTGAGAAAACAATTTCAGTCGTAGATTCTGATGCTTTATCAGACGATGATTTCGAAATATCGAATGATTTTCCTATTCATATTTTAGATGAACCTATAGATATAAAACCGAGACAAATTATCATTAATAATTGGTTCGGTAATGATATAAAGATTAAAGATATATCTCAAGGGAATAAGAAAATTCTTGAAGTATTTATTCCATCAAATTCAACAATTATTAAAAGATTTTTAAAAGAAAATTTAGACCCTGTAAAACCAAATTTTTTATATTTTAATTCAAAGGAAATACGTCATAAAGTCTTAGAAGTCTTATCAGAAACATTTGACACTGATTCATTAAAAGTGATCGAATGCACCAAAAGGATAACTCTTGTAGATTCAGAAGAAGAACAAAAGAATATTGTCTTAAAAGTACATGAAGGAAAAACTTGTCACCGTGGTATTAACGAAACATTAAATAGAATAAAAAGAAATTATTATTGGGCAAAAATGAAAGACACTGTTTCTGCTATAATAAATTCTTGTGATTTATGCAATAGAATGAAATACGATAGGAATCCGTTAAAACCTTTACTTCAATTTACTCAAACGCAAAATAAACCGTTCGAGGAAATTTTTATTGATTTATTCTCTATTGAAGGAAAAACATATTTAACTATCATAGATGCTTTCAGTAAATTTGGACAAGCTAATTTAGTTGAAAATAGATCAACTCCTGAAATTGTTAAAGCCCTAATGAAATATTTCAGTAATTATGGAACACCTCTAAAAATAAGTTGTGATCCAGGCTCTGAGTTTAATAATGCGCTACTAAAAGATTTTCTTATATTACATAAAGTAAATCTTCACATTGGAACACCAAATAGTCCTCATTCAATGGGACTAATTGAGAGATTTCATAGCACTATAATTGAGATCTATCGTTTAGCTAAATATGAGAAGAAATCTACGGATATATCAGATACTATGACATATGCGTTGATAGCGTATAACAACACGATACATTCGGTAACGGGATTTACACCATTTGAAGTTTTGTTTGGACATACGGACACTAAAAATATATTTGATGTACAATTCAATCATCAGTACATGCAACGATTAGTTAATGATCACAGAAAACGAACAACAGTACTATATAAATATATTTTTAATAGAATGCTTGAGAATAAAACTAAAATTATAAATAATTTAAAAGATAAGGCGTCTGACGACACCTTTAATACGGGCGACACCATTTATACAAAATTAGTCAATAAAAGAAAGCCTAAAGATTCCCCGAGGTATGAAAAGGCTACAATAATTGATCAGGTAGAAAGAAATGTTATTCCAGTAAAAATAAACGAAAGAGTTACAAAAGTACCAATGAGAAATGTGAAAAGACCCAATAAAAAGGGTTCATAAAATAAATCTTTGCATAAATATGAAAACGGTATATGTCCGACATATTGTACATAATAATAATGTAATTTGTGAATTTAAGTTTACATATTCTATAATGTAATCTTGTGAATTACATTTTATGAATTCTATAATGAAATAAGGTAATCTAATGTGTATGTGTGAAATAATTCTGTATGATTGAAACTTCGAAGTTAGATAAGTAAGTTTTATACCCCTGTAATTCTATGAAGTAATTATGTAAATGTTATACCCCTGTAAAAAGGTATAAACAGGATTCATAGAGTAATCCTGTCTAAAATAAGTGTATTGAATATGTTAGTTTTAAATAAGTATAAAATTGCATGTTTTTATATCGCAATTGTTTGCTTTTATATAAAAATTATTATAATTTGTCTATTCGAAAAATGGTGAAAGGGTACACTTATTATTTGGTAAATACTAACTCAATTATTGTAAAATTGGATGATGTATGGAATAGGCTTAAACGTGAAATTAATTTCTTCAAAATTATTTTCACTCTAGTGAGGGAGGAGTTACGTATAACGGACATTTTATATCCATTATCCTTAATACATATGGTAGAGATCTAGAAATACGACTCGCCTACTCGCAACATTGTTGCAGCTACGCTTTTACTTTTCAAATACATAACAAGTTCCGTCTTATCCGCAACATAGTTGCAAATTACACTTTCCCTTATCAGATCCATAATAAGTTTCACCTTGAGAACAAGGACATTAGATTAGATAACATAATATAGGCGTGACGAATAAGTTACGAATAGAAAAGTTAATTTATTTTTCTCCTATCTGTTTACAATGTTGCAAACAAAGAATTCGAAATCTAGCAGTCATAAAATATTAAAAGCGTGTCTAATTTATCCTTAGAATTTCTATTTCTCTGAAGACCGTCATATTGGTATAAATACGGAAGCTTCGACTCCACACATCATTCGATTCCCAAGTTTTGTACAATTAACATTTTAACTTGAAATATAATATTTCTTAAAAGTAAAAGTGATTTTAATTGACAACAAAAGTAGAGATTTTAACCGAGAGTATACTGGGCAGTCCGATTGTAGTCCTACTGCGACGCACGTGAGACCAAAGGCCGCAGGTGTCGTAGAAGATCGACAAACTTAATCGGCGCAGTCGGTAGGATCTACCGCGTCGTCGTCGATAAACCTAATTTATGAACGAAATACGACGATATAATACGATTAATACGAATAATTTATGAAAGTTTACCCCTCACTAGAGTGAAAATAATTTTGAAGAAATTAATTTCACGTTTAAGCCTATTCCATACATCATCCAATTTTACAATAAATGAGTTAGTATTTACCAAATAATAAGTGTACCCTTTCACCATTTTTCGAATAGACAAATTATAATAATTTTTATATAAAAGCAAACAATTGCGATATAAAAACATGCAATTTTATACTTATTTAAAACTAACATATTCAATACACTTATTTTAGACAGGATTACTCTATGAATCCTGTTTATACCTTTTTACAGGGGTATAACATTTACATAATTACTTCATAGAATTACAGGGGTATAAAACTTACTTATCTAACTTCGAAGTTTCAATCATACAGAATTATTTCACACATACACATTAGATTACCTTATTTCATTATAGAATTCATAAAATGTAATTCACAGATTACATTATTACTATGTACAATATGTCGGACATATACCGTTTTCATATTTATGCAAAGATTTATTTTATGAACCCTTTTTATTGGGTCTTTTCACATTTCTCATTGGTACTTTTGTAACTCTTTCGTTTATTTTTACTGGAATAACATTTCTTTCTACCTGATCAATTATTGTAGCCTTTTCATACCTCGGGGAATCTTTAGGCTTTCTTTTATTGACTAACTTTGTATAAATGGTGTCGCCCGTATTAAAGGTGTCGTCAGACGCCTTATCTTTTAAATTATTTATAATTTTAGTTTTATTCTCAAGCATTCTATTAAAAATATATTTATATAGTACTGTTGTTCGTTTTCTGTGATCATTAACTAATCGTTGCATGTACTGATGATTGAATTGTACATCAAATATATTTTTAGTGTCCGTATGTCCAAACAAAACTTCAAATGGTGTAAATCCCGTTACCGAATGTATCGTGTTGTTATACGCTATCAACGCATATGTCATAGTATCTGATATATCCGTAGATTTCTTCTCATATTTAGCTAAACGATAGATCTCAATTATAGTGCTATGAAATCTCTCAATTAGTCCCATTGAATGAGGACTATTTGGTGTTCCAATATGAAGATTTACTTTATGTAATATAAGAAAATCTTTTAGTAGCGCATTATTAAACTCAGAGCCTGGATCACAACTTATTTTTAGAGGTGTTCCATAATTACTGAAATATTTCATTAGGGCTTTAACAATTTCAGGAGTTGATCTATTTTCAACTAAATTAGCTTGTCCAAATTTACTGAAAGCATCTATGATAGTTAAATATGTTTTTCCTTCAATAGAGAATAAATCAATAAAAATTTCCTCGAACGGTTTATTTTGCGTTTGAGTAAATTGAAGTAAAGGTTTTAACGGATTCCTATCGTATTTCATTCTATTGCATAAATCACAAGAATTTATTATAGCAGAAACAGTGTCTTTCATTTTTTGCCCAATAATAATTTCTTTTTATTCTATTTAATGTTTCGTTAATACCACGGTGACAAGTTTTTCCTTCATGTACTTTTAAGACAATATTCTTTTGTTCTTCTTCTGAATCTACAAGAGTTATCCTTTTGGTGCATTCGATCACTTTTAATGAATCAGTGTCAAATGTTTCTGATAAGACTTCTAAGACTTTATGACGTATTTCCTTTGAATTAAAATATAAAAAATTTGGTTTTACAGGGTCTAAATTTTCTTTTAAAAATCTTTTAATAATTGTTGAATTTGATGGAATAAATACTTCAAGAATTTTCTTATTCCCTTGAGATATATCTTTAATCTTTATATCATTACCGAACCAATTATTAATGATAATTTGTCTCGGTTTTATATCTATAGGTTCATCTAAAATATGAATAGGAAAATCATTCGATATTTCGAAATCATCGTCTGATAAAGCATCAGAATCTACGACTGAAATTGTTTTCTCAGACTCCGTGTCTGTTTCATAATTATTCGTTTGTGAAGTACTTGCTTGAGGTAGTTCTGGTTGTATAGCTAAAGTATTTACTTGGATTCTGGATAATGCATCAGCGTTTAAGTTTTGTTTTCCGCTTTTATAAAATATTTCAAAATCATATTCTTGTAATCTTAATCTCCAACGTGTTAATTTCGAATTGGGTTCCTTTAGGGAGTATAACCACACTAATGGTCTATGATCTGTATAAATTACGAATTTATGACCATATAAATAAGGTCTGAAATATTTTAATGCCCATACTACCGCTAATAATTCCTTTTCAATTGTACTGTATCTTGTTTCAGCTTCATTTAATGTTCTGCTTATATAGGCAATGGGTCTATCGGTACCAATTTTGCCTTGTGATAAAACTGCACCTAATGCTACATCAGAGGCATCGGTAGTAACAATAAAAGGTTTTGAAAAGTCTGGATGTTGTAATATTGGTGCGTTAACCAATAATTCCTTACACAATTCAAATGATTTAATGTATTCCTCGTTTAAAATTATTTTTGCATCCTTTCTTAATGCATTAGTTAAGGGTTTTGTTATTTTTGCGAAATCTTTTATAAACTTTCTGTAATACCCTATTAAACCAAGAAAAGATTTGATTTGTTTTGTTGTTTTTGGTATGGGATAATTCAATACACTTCTAATTTTGTCATCATTTGGTTTCAGTCCTTCGTCTGAAATTACGTGACCTAAATATAAAACTTTTTGCTTTAAAAATTCCGATTTATCTAATTGCACTTTTAATTGGTAATATTTCAATGTCTTAAAGACGTTATTTAATCTAATATAGTGTTCTTCCAAGGTTTCAGAATATACAATAATATCATCTAAATATGTTAGACATTGACCTTTTAATTCTCTAAGGACGTTATCCATAGCTCGCTGAAAAGTAGCAGGAGCTGTCTTAAGACCAAAGGGCATTCTAAGAAATTCGAAATGACCTCGTTGTGTTGAAAACGCAGTTTTCGGTATGTCTTCGGTTGCGATTTCAATTTGATGGTAACCACTAGCTAAGTCTAAGGTTGTAAAATATTTAGAGTTACCTAATTTGTCGAATAAATCACTAATGTTCGGAATAGGGTATTTGTCGTCTATAGTTTTCTGGTTAAGTTTCCTATAGTCAACTACCATTCTATATTTTTGTTCTCCTGTACTATCTATTTTTTTTGGTACTAAATGTACTGGTGCACTCCAGGGTGAATAACTTGGTTGAATAATGTTATCACTCAGTAATTTTTGCACTTGCTGGTTTATTTCCTCAGTTTGTTTCGGTGATTGTCGATATTGTTTAACATAAATAGGAATTTCATCTTTCGTTCTGATATAATGCTTTACATCATGCGTAAAGGTTAACGGAATTCCTTCACAATAAAATATATCTCTATATTCATAACAAATGGAGTAGATTTGGTTCCTTTCGCTTTCATTCAGAATGTGCTCTAATCGTAATTTGCATAAGTTGTCGGTGAGTAGTCTGTCCGTTATTAGTTTATTGTCATATTTAATATGATAAACTGGATTAATATTAAAATGAATGGGGATTTCGACTAATGATGTTCGTAATCTTTGATTTAGTAAGTCTATAGTGACATTAAGCTTTCTTAATAAGTCCATTCCTATTAAACCATCGTAGTTATCGATGTCATAAACATAAAATTTATGGAATAATTTAGTTTGGAATATTTTGAAGATGGGTAAGATGACTACTTCATTGTGATTACTGATAGAATGCGTGCTTTTTACGCTAAAGGGTTCGTAGATTTTATAGCTGGAAAAATATTTATTAACGAAATTATTACTTATAAAGGATCTCTCGCTACCAGTGTCTAATAATAGTTTTAAATTATAATCAGGGATAAGTAGAAAAGGTAAGTGATGTAGGTCACTTTCGCTTACACTTCTCTTTGTTTGCCGGAGGCTTGGGAATGAAAATTTATAGTTTCTCGAGAATTAGTGCCACTCGTACTTGGTTGTGAGTCATTAAAGTTATTAGTTGTTTGGCCTTGAAGAATTTCTTGCTTCGGAAAGGAAGTCGTGTTTATATTCGAAGGAGTAGGAAATTGGCGAAAATTATTGCGTTGCTGTGGGACGTAACGCGGAGGGTTTTGGTTAAAATGATTCCTAGGGTAATTATTTGATCTAATAGGCCTGTTTGGCCAAAAGGGTCTGGAATTAAAATTCGATACTTGTCTAGGGTTTTGTGTGTGTGGATTTGGTGTCCAATTTGAGAATCTACTAGGTAAATTACGCGGTCTTTCATTATTTGTTCTGTTCGTGTTTTGATTGGAATTGATAAGAGAATTGCGCATTCTGTATTGTAGCTGGAAATTCTCTTCCATGAGGACTATTTGTAAGGCTTCCTCTAAGGTTTGAGGGATTTTTAACCTAACAATTCTAATAAGGTCTTTTGGTAAATTATACAAGAAAACGTTCAATGCCGTATTATTATAAATTATTATCTTGCTATTCCGCAGTGCAAACTCATCGGAACTTATCTTTGACAAAAGGTTATTTCTAGTTGCTTGGATACGATTACAAAAGTCGAGATAAGATTCATTCGGTTTTATTCTCATAGTTTCTAATTCTATTGCCACGCACGCTTCCGATTTTTGATCTCCGAAATGTTGAATTAAGGTATCCTTTAAATCTATCCAATGATTTATTGTATAATCGGTTTCGCCCATCAAAGCTGCTGCTTTCCCGGTTAATCTACTCGTAATTATTTGTAAAAGATAATTATAATCAACTTTACCTTGATAAATATCTAAAACATATTCGCATTTCTTAATGAAGAAATTCAATAATGCTGTACTGCCATCAAATTTAGGTATTAAATCAGTTATTTCGGATTGTACAATTAGAGATGAAGCAAACGGAGGCACAATGTTCGGCAATGAGTGATCTTGATAAGTTGGTTCCGGAATATTATGTTCAGTATCCTGAACATGCGTTAAATTTTCAGGATTAGTTGATGTATTCTGCGCTTGTTTATCAGCCATTAATTGACCATGCACTTGGTGCGAAATTGTGTCAGTTAAATGACTAGTGACATTTTCGGTTTCCTGACGAACTCTTTCAGCTAAATTATTAGAAACGTTTTCCGCTTCATGTCGGGCTCTTTCTGCTAAACCTATTGCTGCGTTTTGTGCTTCGAGACGCGCTCTCTCAGCTGCCCTAGTAAGATATTCCATTTTAAAAATCTACTTTATCGCTACAAATTCCGAGATATTGTAATTCTGGAAAATATACTATTTTAATAAAAATAAATTTATAGTGTTTCCTTCTTTGTTCTTTGTCTAGATCTAAACCACAAGAGTTAGTAATTGTAGACGTATTATTTAATTGTAACAAAAGTACCAAACTTCTATGAGTTGTGAGTAGTATATAAATCTTTTGCATTTACAATTATTATTATAACTATTAACAATTCAATAGTTTTTATCCTTAATTCTACGTACGTATATGTAATCGATTACTTTATTATATTTCCCTTCTTTATAAATTCTTTTATTATTTTCATATATTCTTTTATAAATCTTTTAATTTTTTAGATCCTAATATATCTTTTAATTCATTTGATCGCGATCTTATATTCACTTTATTTTTTTTTTTTATTCACTTATTCACTTTTTCTCCCGCGAAGTTGTAGTACAGTACAACTGTTGTAGAACGGTCTACGCTGCGATTCTTCGGATGATGCCGATGTCCGCAGATTTGTTAAGGAAGGAGATCTTTTTATTAAAGATTATGGATCCTCCCGATTCGATTCCAAGCCAAAGTCTAAGACGTAAGGTTTAGTTTCCTTACCCGGACCGTAACGAAATCACGATTGCTTAGCGTCCTGATCGACGGTAAATGGTTCTTCTGCAAATCACCTTTGAAAAGGTTGCGACGACGATGTGTTGAAGTTAAGTAAAGATTGGATGGATCTTACTCAATTTTCTTCGGTTCCTCGACGACGTTGCAGGAGATATCCTACCGACTGCGCCAATTAAGTTTATCGACGACGACGCGGTAGATCCTACCGAGTTACGTATAACGGACATTTTATATCCATTATCCTTAATACATATGGTAGAGATCTAGAAATACGACTCGCCTACTCGCAACATTGTTGCAGCTACGCTTTTACTTTTCAAATACATAACAAGTTCCGTCTTATCCGCAACATAGTTGCAAATTACACTTTCCCTTATCAGATCCATAATAAGTTTCACCTTGAGAACAAGGACATTAGATTAGATAACATAATATAGGCGTGACGAATAAGTTACGAATAGAAAAGTTAATTTATTTTTCTCCTATCTGTTTACAATGTTGCAAACAAAGAATTCGAAATCTAGCAGTCATAAAATATTAAAAGCGTGTCTAATTTATCCTTAGAATTTCTATTTCTCTGAAGGCCGTCATATTGGTATAAATACGGAAGCTTCGACTCCACACATCATTCGATTCCCAAGTTTTGTACAATTAACATTTTAACTTGAAATATAATATTTCTTAAAAGTAAAAGTGATTTTAATTGACAACAAAAGTAGAGATTTTAACCGAGAGTATACTGGGCAGTCCGATTGTAGTCCTACTGCGACGCACGTGAGACCAAAGGCCGCAGGTGTCGTAGAAGATCGACAAACTTAATCGGCGCAGTCGGTAGGATCTACCGCGTCGTCGTCGATAAACCTAATTGGCGCAGTCGGTAGGATATCTCCTGCAACGTCGTCGAGGAACCGAAGAAAATTGAGTAAGATCCATCCAATCTTTACTTAACTTCAACACATCGTCGTCGCAACCTTTTCAAAGGTGATTTGCAGAAGAACCATTTACCGTCGATCAGGACGCTAAGCAATCGTGATTTCGTTACGGTCCGGGTAAGGAAACTAAACCTTACGTCTTAGACTTTGGCTTGGAATCGAATCGGGAGGATCCATAATCTTTAATAAAAAGATCTCCTTCCTTAACAAATCTGCGGACATCGGCATCATCCGAAGAATCGCAGCGTAGACCGTTCTACAACAGTTGTACTGTACTACAACTTCGCGGGAGAAAAAGTGAATAAGTGAATAAAAAAAAAAATAAAGTGAATATAAGATCGCGATCAAATGAATTAAAAGATATATTAGGATCTAAAAAATTAAAAGATTTATAAAAGAATATATGAAAATAATAAAAGAATTTATAAAGAAGGAAAATATAATAAAGTAATCGATTACATATACGTACGTAGAATTAAGGATAAAAACTATTGAATTGTTAATAGTTATAATAATAATTGTAAATGCAAAAGATTTATATACTACTCACAACTCATAGAAGTTTGGTACTTTTGTTACAATTAAATAATACGTCTACAATTACTAATTCTTGTGGTTGAGATCTAGACAAAGAACGAAGAAAAATACCATCTCGAAATCTTTAAAAAATAAAATTAGATATTCAAAATGGATTCACTCGCTAGAGAAACAGAACAAACTCAAAACATTGTAGATAGAGCACATAGTGCAGCACAAAATACGGCATTATGCTTAACAGACAGACGCAACAAAATGAATAAAGGTTCAAGTAATGTCCCTTGTTACGATTCTAAACCATTCCTGTGTTTCTTGCCAAAAAGTAGACCCCGTTACTTGGCTCCCCCTTCAAGTATAGTCTCTGTTACACAGAATAACATAGCAAATGATAATGTGCCCCATTTTCCATATATATTTATAAAACATCTAGGTGCTAACTTTTTATTGGACACCAAGAGCGAAAAGTCATTTTTAAGCCATAAATTAACTGATAAATATTTCACAAGTCATAAGATTTACGAACCTTTTAGCAATGAAAGCACTCTTCAGTCAATAATATTACCCATGCGTGGATTATTCCAAAGTAACAGGTGTCATAAATTTTATATAAATGACATTGATGACTTTTACGATGCTATAATAGGGATTGACTTGTTACAAAAACTTAATGCTGAGGTAGATTTGACCCGTCATAAATTGTGGATACCCTCTATTAGTTTCCCAATTTATTATCATCCAGTCCATAATTGTCTAAGATGACAGTAAACCAATAACGGACAGACTACTCACCGACAACTTATGCAAATTACGATTAAAGCATATGCAGAATGAAAACGAAAGGAACCAGATCTATACTATTTGTTACGAATATAGAGATATATTTTATTGTGAAGAATTTCCATCAAATTTTACGCATGGCGTAAAACATTATATTAACAAAACATTAAATAGAATAAAAAGAAATTATTATTGGGCAAAAATGAAAGACACTGTTTCTGCTATAATAAATTCTTGTGATTTATGCAACAGAATGAAATACGATAGAAATCCGTTAAAACCTTTACTTCAATTTACTCAAACGCAAAATAAACCGTTCGAGGAAATTTTTATTGATTTATTCTCTATTGAAGGAAAAACATATTTAACTATCATAGATGCTTTCAGTAAATTTGGACAAGCTAATTTAGTTGAAAATAGATCAACTCCTGAAATTGTTAAAGCCCTAATGAAATATTTCAGTAATTATGGAACACCTCTAAAAATAAGTTGTGATCCAGGCTCTGAGTTTAATAATGCGCTACTAAAAGATTTTCTTATATTACATAAAGTAAATCTTCATATTGGAACACCAAATAGTCCTCATTCAATGGGACTAATTGAGAGATTTCATAGCACTATAATTGAGATCTATCGTTTAGCTAAATATGAGAAGAAATCTACGGATATATCAGATACTATGACATATGCGTTGATAGCGTATAACAACACGATACATTCGGTAACGGGATTTACACCATTTGAAGTTTTGTTTGGACATACGGACACTAAAAATATATTTGATGTACAATTCAATCATCAGTACATGCAACGATTAGTTAATGATCACAGAAAACGAACAACAGTACTATATAAATATATTTTTAATAGAATGCTTGAGAATAAAACTAAAATTATAAATAATTTAAAAGATAAGGCGTCTGACGACACCTTTAATACGGGCGACACCATTTATACAAAGTTAGTCAATAAAAGAAAGCCTAAAGATTCCCCGAGGTATGAAAAGGCTACAATAATTGATCAGGTAGAAAGAAATGTTATTCCAGTAAAAATAAACGAAAGAGTTACAAAAGTACCAATGAGAAATGTGAAAAGACCCAATAAAAAGGGTTCATAAAATAAATCTTTGCATAAATATGAAAACGGTATATGTCCGACATATTGTACATAATAATAATGTAATTTGTGAATTTAAGTTTACATATTCTATAATGTAATCTTGTGAATTACATTTTATGAATTCTATAATGAAATAAGGTAATCTAATGTGTATGTGTGAAATAATTCTGTATGATTGAA
This sequence comes from Thymelicus acteon, assembly GCA_951805285.1. Classification (NCBI taxonomy): domain Eukaryota; kingdom Metazoa; phylum Arthropoda; class Insecta; order Lepidoptera; family Hesperiidae; genus Thymelicus; species Thymelicus acteon. The sequence continues at coordinate 2,599,229 of OX638234.1, forward strand.
ACTTCGAAGTTAGATAAGTAAGTTTTATACCCCTGTAATTCTATGGTAATTATGTAAATGTTATACCCCTGTAAAAAGGTATAAACAGGATTCATAGAGTAATCCTGTCTAAAATAAGTGTATTGAATATGTTAGTTTTAAATAAGTATAAAATTGCATGTTTTTATATCGCAATTGTTTGCTTTTATATAAAAATTATTATAATTTGTCTATTCGAAAAATGGTGAAAGGGTACACTTATTATTTGGTAAATACTAACTCATTTATTGTAAAATTGGATGATGTATGGAATAGGCTTAAACGTGAAATTAATTTCTTCAAAATTATTTTCACTCTAGTGAGGGAGGAGTTACGTATAACGGACATTTTATATCCATTATCCTTAATACATATGGTAGAGATCTAGAAATACGACTCGCCTACTCGCAACATTGTTGCAGCTACGCTTTTACTTTTCAAATACATAACAAGTTCCGTCTTATCCGCAACATAGTTGCAAATTACACTTTCCCTTATCAGATCCATAATAAGTTTCACCTTGAGAACAAGGACATTAGATTAGATAACATAATATAGGCGTGACGAATAAGTTACGAATAGAAAAGTTAATTTATTTTTCTCCTATCTGTTTACAATGTTGCAAACAAAGAATTCGAAATCTAGCAGTCATAAAATATTAAAAGCGTGTCTAATTTATCCTTAGAATTTCTATTTCTCTGAAGGCCGTCATATTGGTATAAATACGGAAGCTTCGACTCCACACATCATTCGATTCCCAAGTTTTGTACAATTAACATTTTAACTTGAAATATAATATTTCTTAAAAGTAAAAGTGATTTTAATTGACAACAAAAGTAGAGATTTTAACCGAGAGTATACTGGGCAGTCCGATTGTAGTCCTACTGCGACGCACGTGAGACCAAAGGCCGCAGGTGTCGTAGAAGATCGACAAACTTAATCGGCGCAGTCGGTAGGATCTACCGCGTCGTCGTCGATAAACCTAATTGGCGCAGTCGGTAGGATGTCTAGTGAGGGAGGAGTTACGTATAACGGACATTTTATATCCATTATCCTTAATACATATGGTAGAGATCTAGAAATACGACTCGCCTACTCGCAACATTGTTGCAGCTACGCTTTTACTTTTCAAATACATAACAAGTTCCGTCTTATCCGCAACATAGTTGCAAATTACACTTTCCCTTATCAGATCCATAATAAGTTTCACCTTGAGAACAAGGACATTAGATTAGATAACATAATATAAGCGTGACGAATAAGTTACGAATAGAAAAGTTAATTTATTTTTCTCCTATCTGTTTACAATGTTGCAAACAAAGAATTCGAAATCTAGCAGTCATAAAATATTAAAAGCGTGTCTAATTTATCCTTAGAATTTCTATTTCTCTGAAGGCCGTCATATTGGTATAAATACGGAAGCCTCGGCTCCACACATCATTCGATTCCCAAGTTTTGTACAATTAACATTTTAACTTGAAATATAATATTTCTTAAAAGTAAAAGTGATTTTAATTGACAACAAAAGTAGAGATTTTAACCGAGAGTATACTGGGCAGTCCGATTGTAGTCCTACTGCGACGCACGTGAGACCAAAGGCCGCAGGTGTCGTAGAAGATCGACAAACTTAATCGGCGCAGTCGGTAGGATCTACCGCGTCGTCGTCGATAAACCTAATTGGCGCAGTCGGTAGGATATCTCCTGCAACGTCGTCGAGGAACCGAAGAAAATTGAGTAAGATCCATCCAATCTTTACTTAACTTCAACACATCGTCGTCGCAACCTTTTCAAAGGTGATTTGCAGAAGAACCATTTACCGTCGATCAGGACGCTAAGCAATCGTGATTTCGTTACGGTCCGGGTAAGGAAACTAAACCTTACGTCTTAGACTTTGGCTTGGAATCGAATCGGGAGGATCCATAATCTTTAATAAAAAGATCTCCTTCCTTAACAAATCTGCGGACATCGGCATCATCCGAAGAATCGCAGCGTAGACCGTTCTACAACAGTTGTACTGTACTACAACTTCGCGGGAGAAAAAGTGAATAAGTGAATAAAAAAAAAAATAAAGTGAATATAAGATCGCGATCAAATGAATTAAAAGATATATTAGGATCTAAAAAATTAAAAGATTTATAAAAGAATATATGAAAATAATAAAAGAATTTATAAAGAAGGGAAATATAATAAAGTAATCGATTACATATACGTACGTAGAATTAAGGATAAAAACTATTGAATTGTTAATAGTTATAATAATAATTGTAAATGCAAAAGATTTATATACTACTCACAACTCATAGAAGTTTGGTACTTTTGTTACAATTAAATAATACGTCTACAATTACTAACTCTTGTGGTTTAGATCTAGACAAAGAACAAAGAAGGAAACACTATAAATTTATTTTTATTAAAATAGTATATTTTCCAGAATTACAATATCTCGGAATTTGTAGCGATAAAGTAGATTTTTAAAATGGAATATCTTACTAGGGCAGCTGAGAGAGCGCGTCTCGAAGCACAAAACGCAGCAATAGGTTTAGCAGAAAGAGCCCGACATGAAGCGGAAAACGTTTCTAATAATTTAGCGGAAAGAGTTCGTCAGGAAACCGAAAATGTCACTAGTCATTTAGCTGACACAATTTCGCACCAAGTGCATGGTCAATTAATGGCTGATAAACAAGCGCAGAATACATCAACTAATCCTGAAAATTTAACGCATGTTCAGGATACTGAACATAATATTCCGGAACCAACTTATCAAGATCACTCATTGCCGAACATTGTGCCTCCGTTTGCTTCATCTCTAATTGTACAATCCGAAATAACTGATTTAATACCTAAATTTGATGGCAGTACAGCATTATTGAATTTCTTCATTAAGAAATGCGAATATGTTTTAGATATTTATCAAGGTAAAGTTGATTATAATTATCTTTTACAAATAATTACGAGTAGATTAACCGGGAAAGCAGCAGCTTTGATGGGCGAAACCGATTATACAATAAATCATTGGATAGATTTAAAGGATACCTTAATTCAACATTTCGGAGATCAAAAATCGGAAGCGTGCGTGGCAATAGAATTAGAAACTATGAGAATAAAACCGAATGAATCTTATCTCGACTTTTGTAATCGTATCCAAGCAACTAGAAATAACCTTTTGTCAAAGATAAGTTCCGATGAGTTTGCACTGCGGAATAGCAAGATAATAATTTATAATAATACGGCATTGAACGTTTTCTTGTATAATTTACCAAAAGACCTTATTAGAATTGTTAGGTTAAAAATCCCTCAAACCTTAGAGGAAGCCTTACAAATAGTCCTCATGGAAGAGAATTTCCAGCTACAATACAGAATGCGCAATTCTCTTATCAATTCCAATCAAAACACGAACAGAACAAATAATGAAAGACCGCGTAATTTACCTAGTAGATTCTCAAATTGGACACCAAATCCACACACACAAAACCCTAGACAAGTATCGAATTTTAATTCCAGACCCTTTTGGCCAAACAGGCCTATTAGATCAAATAATTACCCTAGGAATCATTTTAACCAAAACCCTCCGCGTTACGTCCCACAGCAACGCAATAATTTTCGCCAATTTCCTACTCCTTCGAATATAAACACGACTTCCTTTCCGAAGCAAGAAATTCTTCAAGGCCAAACAACTAATAACTTTAATGACTCACAACCAAGTACGAGTGGCACTAATTCTCGAGAAACTATAAATTTTCATTCCCAAGCCTCCGGCAAACAAAGAGAAGTGTAAGCGAAAGTGACCTACATCACTTACCTTTTCTACTTATCCCTGATTATAATTTAAAACTATTATTAGACACTGGTAGCGAGAGATCCTTTATAAGTAATAATTTCGTTAATAAATATTTTTCCAGCTATAAAATCTACGAACCCTTTAGCGTAAAAAGCACGCATTCTATCAGTAATCACAATGAAGTAGTCATCTTACCCATCTTCAAAATATTCCAAACTAAATTATTCCATAAATTTTATGTTTATGACATCGATAACTACGATGGTTTAATAGGAATGGACTTATTAAGAAAGCTTAATGTCACTATAGACTTACTAAATCAAAGATTACGAACATCATTAGTCGAAATCCCCATTCATTTTAATATTAATCCAGTTTATCATATTAAATATGACAATAAACTAATAACGGACAGACTACTCACCGACAACTTATGCAAATTACGATTAGAGCACATTCTGAATGAAAGCGAAAGGAACCAAATCTACTCCATTTGTTATGAATATAGAGATATATTTTATTGTGAAGGAATTCCGTTAACCTTTACGCATGATGTAAAGCATTATATCAGAACGAAAGATGAAATTCCTATTTATGTTAAACAATATCGACAATCACCGAAACAAACTGAGGAAATAAACCAGCAAGTGCAAAAATTATTGAGTGATAACATTATTCAACCAAGTTATTCACCCTGGAGTGCACCAGTACATTTAGTACCAAAAAAAATAGATAGTACAGGAGAACAAAAATATAGAATGGTAGTTGACTATAGGAAACTTAACCAGAAAACTATAGACGACAAATACCCTATTCCGAACATTAGTGATTTATTCGACAAATTAGGTAACTCTAAATATTTTACAACCTTAGACTTAGCTAGTGGTTACCATCAAATTGAAATCGCAACCGAAGACATACCGAAAACTGCGTTTTCAACACAACGAGGTCATTTCGAATTTCTTAGAATGCCCTTTGGTCTTAAGACAGCTCCTGCTACTTTTCAGCGAGCTATGGATAACGTCCTTAGAGAATTAAAAGGTCAATGTCTAACATATTTAGATGATATTATTGTATATTCTGAAACCTTGGAAGAACACTATATTAGATTAAATAACGTCTTTAAGACATTGAAATATTACCAATTAAAAGTGCAATTAGATAAATCGGAATTTTTAAAGCAAAAAGTTTTATATTTAGGTCACGTAATTTCAGACGAAGGACTGAAACCAAATGATGACAAAATTAGAAGTGTATTGAATTATCCCATACCAAAAACAACAAAACAAATCAAATCTTTTCTTGGTTTAATAGGGTATTACAGAAAGTTTATAAAAGATTTCGCAAAAATAACAAAACCCTTAACTAATGCATTAAGAAAGGATGCAAAAATAATTTTAAACGAGGAATACATTAAATCATTTGAATTGTGTAAGGAATTATTGGTTAACGCACCAATATTACAACATCCAGACTTTTCAAAACCTTTTATTGTTACTACCGATGCCTCTGATGTAGCATTAGGTGCAGTTTTATCACAAGGCAAAATTGGTACCGATAGACCCATTGCCTATATAAGCAGAACATTAAATGAAGCTGAAACAAGATACAGTACAATTGAAAAGGAATTATTAGCGGTAGTATGGGCATTAAAATATTTCAGACCTTATTTATATGGTCATAAATTCGTAATTTATACAGATCATAGACCATTAGTGTGGTTATACTCCCTAAAGGAACCCAATTCGAAATTAACACGTTGGAGATTAAGATTACAAGAATATGATTTTGAAATATTTTATAAAAGCGGAAAACAAAACTTAAACGCTGATGCATTATCCAGAATCCAAGTAAATACTTTAGCTATACAACCAGAACTACCTCAAGCAAGTACTTCACAAACGAATAATTATGAAACAGACACGGAGTCTGAGAAAACAATTTCAGTCGTAGATTCTGATGCTTTATCAGACGATGATTTCGAAATATCGAATGATTTTCCTATTCATATTTTAGATGAACCTATAGATATAAAACCGAGACAAATTATCATTAATAATTGGTTCGGTAATGATATAAAGATTAAAGATATATCTCAAGGGAATAAGAAAATTCTTGAAGTATTTATTCCATCAAATTCAACAATTATTAAAAGATTTTTAAAAGAAAATTTAGACCCTGTAAAACCAAATTTTTTATATTTTAATTCAAAGGAAATACGTCATAAAGTCTTAGAAGTCTTATCAGAAACATTTGACACTGATTCATTAAAAGTGATCGAATGCACCAAAAGGATAACTCTTGTAGATTCAGAAGAAGAACAAAAGAATATTGTCTTAAAAGTACATGAAGGAAAAACTTGTCACCGTGGTATTAACGAAACATTAAATAGAATAAAAAGAAATTATTATTGGGCAAAAATGAAAGACACTGTTTCTGCTATAATAAATTCTTGTGATTTATGCAATAGAATGAAATACGATAGGAATCCGTTAAAACCTTTACTTCAATTTACTCAAACGCAAAATAAACCGTTCGAGGAAATTTTTATTGATTTATTCTCTATTGAAGGAAAAACATATTTAACTATCATAGATGCTTTCAGTAAATTTGGACAAGCTAATTTAGTTGAAAATAGATCAACTCCTGAAATTGTTAAAGCCCTAATGAAATATTTCAGTAATTATGGAACACCTCTAAAAATAAGTTGTGATCCAGGCTCTGAGTTTAATAATGCGCTACTAAAAGATTTTCTTATATTACATAAAGTAAATCTTCATATTGGAACACCAAATAGTCCTCATTCAATGGGACTAATTGAGAGATTTCATAGCACTATAATTGAGATCTATCGTTTAGCTAAATATGAGAAGAAATCTACGGATATATCAGATACTATGACATATGCGTTGATAGCGTATAACAACACGATACATTCGGTAACGGGATTTACACCATTTGAAGTTTTGTTTGGACATACGGACACTAAAAATATATTTGATGTACAATTCAATCATCAGTACATGCAACGATTAGTTAATGATCACAGAAAACGAACAACAGTACTATATAAATATATTTTTAATAGAATGCTTGAGAATAAAACTAAAATTATAAATAATTTAAAAGATAAGGCGTCTGACGACACCTTTAATACGGGCGACACCATTTATACAAAGTTAGTCAATAAAAGAAAGCCTAAAGATTCCCCGAGGTATGAAAAGGCTACAATAATTGATCAGGTAGAAAGAAATGTTATTCCAGTAAAAATAAACGAAAGAGTTACAAAAGTACCAATGAGAAATGTGAAAAGACCCAATAAAAAGGGTTCATAAAATAAATCTTTGCATAAATATGAAAACGGTATATGTCCGACATATTGTACATAATAATAATGTAATTTGTGAATTTAAGTTTACATATTCTATAATGTAATCTTGTGAATTACATTTTATGAATTCTATAATGAAATAAGGTAATCTAATGTGTATGTGTGAAATAATTCTGTATGATTGAAACTTCGAAGTTAGATAAGTAAGTTTTATACCCCTGTAATTCTATGGTAATTATGTAAATGTTATACCCCTGTAAAAAGGTATAAACAGGATTCATAGAGTAATCCTGTCTAAAATAAGTGTATTGAATATGTTAGTTTTAAATAAGTATAAAATTGCATGTTTTTATATCGCAATTGTTTGCTTTTATATAAAAATTATTATAATTTGTCTATTCGAAAAATGGTGAAAGGGTACACTTATTATTTGGTAAATACTAACTCATTTATTGTAAAATTGAATGATGTATGGAATAGGCTTAAACGTGAAATTAATTTCTTCAAAATTATTTTCACTCTAGTGAGGGAGGAGTTACGTATAACGGACATTTTATATCCATTATCCTTAATACATATGGTAGAGATCTAGAAATACGACTCGCCTACTCGCAACATTGTTGCAGCTACGCTTTTACTTTTCAAATACATAACAAGTTCCGTCTTATCCGCAACATAGTTGCAAATTACACTTTCCCTTATCAGATCCATAATAAGTTTCACCTTGAGAACAAGGACATTAGATTAGATAACATAATATAAGCGTGACGAATAAGTTACGAATAGAAAAGTTAATTTATTTTTCTCCTATCTGTTTACAATGTTGCAAACAAAGAATTCGAAATCTAGCAGTCATAAAATATTAAAAGCGTGTCTAATTTATCCTTAGAATTTCTATTTCTCTGAAGGCCGTCATATTGGTATAAATACGGAAGCCTCGGCTCCACACATCATTCGATTCCCAAGTTTTGTACAATTAACATTTTAACTTGAAATATAATATTTCTTAAAAGTAAAAGTGATTTTAATTGACAACAAAAGTAGAGATTTTAACCGAGAGTATACTGGGCAGTCCGATTGTAGTCCTACTGCGACGCACGTGAGACCAAAGGCCGCAGGTGTCGTAGAAGATCGACAAACTTAATCGGCGCAGTCGGTAGGATCTACCGCGTCGTCGTCGATAAACCTAATTATCGGTCTATTAATCGGTAAACTTATAGTTATGATGAGGTAGGTATGTATTATATCTACTCTTGAAGGTTTCAGAACACAACTGTAAATGTGATGAAATAAAAACAGAATTTCCATTGAATATGTTTTATTTCGAATTACATATAATAAAATTAACATAACATAATATGCAAAATAGAAATTACTAAGTGAACACATCGCATTTTTGTTTTACAACGACTGGTAAAAAGTATTATTCAAATAGTGTACTGTATCATGTCTTTTACTCGTAAGTAGATGCTGTCAGTATAAATGTTCTTTACAATATGTTGAAAACATATTTCAGCACTGCACTGACATACGGACTTTTCAATGCTGTCAAATTGGCTTGCATTATATACCTCAATCTGAATTACTTTAGAGCCAGTTGAGACAGTTTTATAAAAAGATAGCAACTGTTTGTTATCTGCATTGTTCATTCGTTCCTCTTCATCCAAATGATCAACGACGTTTTAACCACATCCGGATCTATCATTAGTGGAGGAGAAGTCGGTGAGTAAACCCAGCTTGGTACCTGAAACAGAACATTAGCTTTTAATTTCATTGGTTAAACAAATAATAATAATAATATACTCGTACATCAATTTAATCTATCTTTTATTGATTTAATCAAAACAATTTATGTATTACAAATATACTGACCGACATTGCAGTTTTAATAGGAGCACACCCGAGGAAATAGAGATGGTAAATGAGTTTGCATGGTATATGGTCTTGATCCTTATATACTTTTTTCTTCTTCTTTCTTGTCAATATTATTAAAATAAGCGTTTGAATTTGATATTTAGCAAATTTAAAGTATGTTTGTTTGTTGTCAATTTTACCTTAATAACAGTGAAATATTATTGTAATCATAATAATACTAAAATTATTAATTAATAATTAAAAAAAACATGCAAACAAAAACCATAGGAATAAATATGTATCTATGTATTACTTGTATTATAAGGTCTTTATACATTGATCAGCATTTAATATCGTATGCATGCATTTTAATAGAAAATAATAATCATAATATATTATTTCGAAAGTGAGTACAGTGTATCAGCGCCCTAAATGGTAGCTAACATATTTGGATAAAATGCTGACAGAGTTATTTAATATGTAGTATGATTGTAATTTGACGAACATTAAACGTTCCTAATTAATACAGTACCTAAGGGTCATTCACCCTTAATTCGTAATTGTTTGGAATTGTAATGTGATATCTTGTTTTGCATCGTAAGCATATATCTTACACGTGGACTTACATATTTGGGAGATTTATCGTCAGGATTTGCTCTATACAGGGTGTCCCAGCGCCAAGTGACCGCCCGGCGTCTATTGATTATTTGGACAAAACTATTAACAAAAAACCAATAAAGTACAGGTCTAATCGGTTTGGTTTTTTTTTTATTAGCTTTTTAATTTTTTCGGAAAGAAACCTGACTTGCTACACTATTTTCCACATATTTTTTTTGTTTTTACATTTATTTTCATTCTGTTTCTTTTATTTACCAGTTGTTATCATAGTTTATCTATTCGAGATATAAAATCTACCCAAAATTAAATAGGATATATTTTTTAAAGACATTAACTGAAATTTTTTTGAAAAAAATTACGCTTTTTTATTTAATTTCGCTAAAGAGTTGGGAAAATGCCCTATGAATGTTATTATTTTATCAATTATTATTAAATTACATGATATTAGCTACAAAATCTCATGAATATGTTTGTAGTTATCTTAATCATTTACCGAACTACAAACTCTTGAAATATGCAACCTATTTTCGAAAAAAAGTAGATTAGACTATTAAAACCAGGCTAGTGGAACATTTAAGTGTCTTACTATCAAAAATACCTTTTTCCCTTTGATAGAATAATTTTAAATGTAAGGATACAATAAAAACAAGTGCAAATTTAAATCATTTACTTAAAAAAAACAGTAATTAATTCATAACGTTTTCGAAATGACCGCCATTGGCGTTAATACAGGCTAAGGCTCTAAATGACATCCTTTGACTCGTTATTTGCACTTCCGAAAGTTTCGCTCCTATTTCTGTAGCAGCAGCATCAATCCTCTGTTTCAATTGTTCTCTCGTAGCTATTGGCACAGCATACAGTTTTTGTTTCATGTAGGCCCAAAAATAATAATCAAGAGGCGTTAAATCAGGAGACCGAGAGAGAGGTGGTCCAGTAGCATGGTCCTCCAAGGTCTCAATTGAAACCGAGGATTGATGCTGCTGCTACAGAAATAGGAGCGAACCTTTCGAAGTGCAAATAACGAGTCAAAGGATGTCATTTAGAGCCTTAGCCTGTATTAACGCCAATGGCGGTCATTTCCAAAACGTTATGAATTAATTACTGTTTTTTTTAAGTAAATGATTTAAATTTGCACTTGTTTTTATTCTTTCCTTACATTTAAAATTATTCTATCAAAGGGCAAAAGGTATTTTTGATAGTAAGACACTTAAATGTTCTACTAGCCTGGTTTTAACAGTCTAATCTACTTATTTTCGAAAGTAGGTTGCATATTTCAAGAGTTTGTAGTTCGGTAAATGATTAAGATAACTACAAACATATTCATGAGATTTTGTAGCTAATATCATGTAATTTAATAATAATTGATAAAATAATAACATTCATAGGGCATTTTCCCAACTCTTTAGCGAAATTAAATAAAAAAGCGTAATTTTTTTCAAAAAAATTTCAGTTAATGTCTTTAAAAAATATATCCTATTTAATTTTGGGTAGATTTTATATCTCGAATAGATAAACTATGATAACAACTGGTAAATAAAAGAAACAGAATGAAAATAAATGTAAAAACAAAAAAAATATGTGGAAAATAGTGTAGCAAGTCAGGTTTCTTTCCGAAAAAATTAAAAAGCTAATAAAAAAAAAACCAAACCGATTAGACCTGTACTTTATTGGTTTTTTGTTAATAGTTTTGTCCAAATAATCAATAGACACTGGGCGGTCACTTGGCGCTGGGACACCCTGTATAATGGCATGGATGCTAGTACAAATCACAATCCATTCTCTACCGGATTCATTTAAAGACCTCACCATAAATACTTTTAAAAATAAAGTTACGTATTGGCTCGCGGAAAATTGTTTTTATGACATTAAGGAATATATGACCTATAAGCAGAGGAAGCTGCAATAATGCAAATTTTATAACTTATTTATTGACCATTATTATTTACCATTATTATTTCTGTAATTTGTAATTTATTTTATTTTTTTATTTTATTATTTCGTCATTTTTTAAATCTTTTGACATTGTAAATTATATTATTAAAACTTTGACATTCATAAATTTACATAAAAAATTATTGACATTTGTTGAAATTTACATATTTATTGATATTAATCCAAATTGAATGATTTTAAAGGATTTAATAAATAATTTAATAGGAAAATTGTAGTGTACAAAATTGTTAATTCTAATAATTTTAAAAGTAATTTAATAATTTAAGTAATTCAATAATTATTTTATAATTTACTATTGCATACCATACATGGTTGAATGTATTGGACTTCTATGACATGTACCACCTATATAAAACTACATACATTCTGGCAATAAATGATTTTGAATTTGAATTTGAATACGAGGTAAAGAATTATCATCTACGCAGCTACTCTTCAACCAGAGAAAAAAATGTAAGTAAATTTGAATTATTTTATTGTATTATAAAAATAAATTACCTATAAATGTGTCTTTATTAGGGTTATTCTGTTGATTGAAATTGTGATGTATTGATTAGTTGAGGTCTTTATTCAACTTATACAAGTTACAAGTCAAACGTTTTTTCTTTGATTAAGCGGAATAACACTATTACTGAATTATTTGGCTCTAGTTATTACATTTCTAGTTTATTAATATTCTATCCTCTCAGGTTATTATTAGTAAAACTTCTAATCTGTCAATTAAATATTCCCTGTGTGCTTTTAATGTTATAATAGAACACTATAAAACTAAATATTATTTCTGATTTACTCACAGACCCTTGATTTATTTATTTACTATGAATTTCATATAACATTACAACATTTTGAATTAATTGTTTCAGGTCCAAGTCAGCACCTTCAATGCTTCTACTATTCTCGTCTGGCGAATCAGACAACGAGCAGCATTCGCAAATGGCGAAATCCACTTCTCCGGCTCGGCCCGAAAAAAAATCTTCAGGAAACAAGCGTCCGAAAACAGATGCATCCGGATACCAGATGCACAGATCAAAGAAGCCTCGAATAAATCCGGTGCCGTTAACTGAGAAGAAGTTAATGGCACGGGATTTGTTCGGCAGTGACAGCGACGAGGATGATTCGGAGAAGCCGTCAACATCGGGTAAAGCACAGTCTCCTCTCTACTCCTATTTTACAAAGAGGATTGAGAAGGGCTATGCCCGTAAAATTAACGAGACGAAAAAGGGGCCCTATTATGTAGAGCTTAAAGTCTATAATTGTAAAGAAATTGAAGACGTACCATCAATGAATAGGTGGCGTCATTCAATAGATACAATAAAAACTAAAGTTGATACGGACACAGAGATATGGCGTCATCTTAAAGGATTGACGTCGTCTGTAGAAAAAGATTTTAGAAACTGTCCAGCTACACTTATCAATTCATATTATTAAGTTCAATTAATTATATTATACTCAATTAATTTTATCAATAAAATATGTATTTACTTATATCTAACATACAAGGTGTCTCAAAAGTAAGTTCACATTTGCTTATCTTATTACGCGAAAGCAACTATTCTGAGGGGCGCAGGGGGTATGTCAGTCGGTAGTCTGGCTCTTGGGAATTTAGTCGCTATGGAGCGTTTCTCTGGTGCGGACCGTGCGTTGTGCGTACGTGAGTTTTACAAAAACGGTAATTCGGCGACTGTAGCGCGTAGAAAATTCTGCAGTATTCGACATATTCGTCACTTAAATGATGCGCCTAGCACTCGTCTCATTGCAAAATGGGTTGAGAAGTTTGAAGAGACTGGGTCAACTCTGGAGAAACCAAAATCTGGGCGACCAAGAACATCAAGAACAGCCGAAAACGTGGACAGTGTTACTCAGTCTATTCGAGATGATCCAAACGTCTCGATTCGGAAGCGTGCTGTTGCTTTAAATGTGCACAGATCTTCATTATGCCGCATTTTACACAAAGATTTAAAGCTGCACCCGTACAAAATTCAGTTAGTGCAAGAACTGAAGCCTCAAGATGCTAGTCAGAGGCTTGCCTTTGTAAATCAGATGATTGAGCGCTTTCCAACGTTCACCAACATCTTGTTTTCCGATGAAGCCCATTTTCACCTGAATGGGCATGTAAACAAGCAAAATTGTCGTTACTGGAGTGCAACCAACCCAAAACAAAAACATCAGAAACCGCTACATTCACCCAAAGTCACCGTATGGGCAGCGATGTCGGCGCGAGGAATTATCGGCCCTTACTTTTTTGAAGATGGAAGGGGACGCACACTCACAGTGAATTCAGAGCGTTATGTGGAGATGTTAGACGAGTTTTTCGTACCCCAACTGCAAAACTTTCCTGGTTACAACCAAAGAACATGGTTCCAGCAGGATGGAGCAACTTCACACACGTCCAACAGATCTCTGCCTCGAGTTCGAGAAATTTTTCCGAACAAATTAATCTCCAGGCGAGGTGACATAAATTGGCCTCCACGGAGTCCCGATTTAACGCCTATGGATTTTTTCCTGTGGGGTTATGTCAAATCAAAAGTTTACGCTAATAAACCGACTTCCCTGGCACAATTAAAAGAAAATATCCGTCATGAAATGGCAGCCATCACGGAGACTACCTGCCGAGCTGTCATAGGCAATTTTAGTGCCCGACTAAATGAATGCCGAGAGCGCAACGGTTTACATTTGGACGATGTTATTTTTAAAAAATAAATTCCCAAACAGTGTACTTCAATATAAAATAAACATTTTTTCAATAAAGCTAAGACTTTTCTTTTAAAAAAAGATTTAAATGTGAACTTTCTTTTGAGACACCCAGTATTATTTCACAGTTGTACAGTCCCGAGAACACAGAACACCTATAACAAGACCATGTAGTACAATTATGACTTGTACCAAATGCAAAACTGAAATACCACGAAATCAGTATCCATATCATTTAAGAACTAATATCCACAAAACAAATAGTTTATTGAGAACTGAATTTAAAAATGTTTTTATTGTAGCAACAGCATTTAAAAATAGAATCGCAACTTATCGTCTGAACTTAGCTCAGGATGACGAGCACCTCATTCCTGAGGCGATCCTGAGTAATATTGATAGACATAAGAGTCAGGATGACGAGCACCTCATTCCTGAGGCGATCCTGAGTAATATTGATAGACATAAGAGTCAGGATGACGAGCACCTCACCCCTGAGGCGATCCTGAATTCTGTGCTTCCAGACATTAATAAATTAATAACTATGATACTGAATAAGTATGACTGTATAAAAGTAAATTTTGAGCTTTTTGTTAAGTTTCTTTTACTGAGATCTGACAATGAACAACTAGAACTGAAATTTTTTAACACTAAGTATGATATTATCTATAAAAATACTGATATAAATGACTTCTTTTCGAATAAAATACATGTCTTGATGCGGCAAATGTCCGAATTTGAACATGAACAGTCAGGTTGGACATATCTTTCGCTAAGTCATATTGAGATGAATATAAGTAAATATTGTCCCATGAGAGGTGGCACGTACATTAAGTTGCCCTCAGTAATAAAAAATACTAAAAGTTGTTTGAATTTACATAATAATGATGAATGTTGTTTTTATGGTGCGTCGTAGCCGCATTATTTCCTCGTACAAATAATGTGTGCAGAACGACGTCTTATCCTCATTATAGCGAAATTCTCAATATTCAAGGAATGTCATTACCTCCTTCACATAATGATATCAAACTTTTTGAATTTATAAATCCTACAATAAGCATTACTATATATGGTTTAGACAATAAATTTGTTGTCACCGGACCTTTATATATGACGAATAAGAAAAAAGAAAATCATATTAATTTGTTATATATTGAAAGAAATGGTAAAGGACATTATTGTTTAATAAAAGATCTCGTACGATTAGTGCGACGTCAGATTACGCATCATCATGGCAGTTTTCCTATGCGATTCATGTTTACAATTTTTTACAAACGAAAATAAATACGCATCTCATACTTGTTCTAAAATATTGACTATACTACCAGAAAAACATACCATATTGAAATTTAAACACTATGAAAGACAACTTACGATTAGTTTTATTATTTATGCTGATTTCGAGAGTTTGTTAATACAATGTAATGAAAATAGCTCTAAAAATACTGCGACACTAAAAATGCATCAACCATCAAGTTTCGCATATTACATATTATGTTGTTTTCATGATAAAAAACTTAACAAATTTGTTACGTATAGAGGCGTTGATTGTGTCGAAGTATTTTTAAAACGTTTAGTAAAAGATGCTAAACGAATAAACAAAGTTTTGTCTACTCATTTATCAATGAAACCTTTAACTCATAATCAAGAACGACAATATCGAAATGCAACTAAATGTCATTATGTAATCAGTTACTGTCCAGAGATAAAGTTCATGATCACGATCATATTACTTCCGAGTATAGAGGGGCAGCGCACTCGCATTGTAATTTGATGTACAAAGTGTGCCCATTCATACCGGTTGTATTTCATAATTTAAGTGGTTATGACTCACATATATTTATTAGAGAGTTGGCTAAATATGAAGGCTCAATTAAAATAATTCCAAAAACTAAAGAAAATAAATTAATTAAGACAAAACAAGGTACTCGCTCAATACAGATTAAATTTATTGATTCCTTTCATTTTCTTAGTTCAAGTCTAGATTCTTTAAGTAAAAGCTTGTCAGAAAAAGATTTTGTTTATTTAACAAGAGAGTTTAAGGAAAAAAGTAAACTTAACTTATTACGTAAGAAAGGTATTTATCCATATGATTATATGGATGACTGGTCAAAATTTGATGAAAAAGAACTACCCCCAAAATCTAGTTTTTATAATAGTTTAACCATGGAATCTCTAACGATGACGAGTATGCTCACGCTCAAGATATTTGGAATAATTTTGAGATAAAGACGCTTGGTGAATACAGCGATTTGTATTTGAAATGCGATGTTTTGTTGTTATGTGACATATTTGAAAAATTTAGAGACAAGTTTACATTTTTACAAACTGGATCCTGCTCACTATGTGACTTAACCTAGTTTGAGCTGGGATGCTATGCTTCTTTACACTAGAGTTGAATTAGAGCTCCTTAGTGATTTAGAAATTTATACGTTTATTGAAAAAGGTATACGTGGGGGTTTAGCACAATGCTTCCTTCGTCACGCTAAAGCAAATAATAAATATTTACCTCATTATGATAATTTAAAACCCTCGAGTTATTTGATTTATCTAGATTGCAATAATCTTTATGGTTATGCAATGACTAAAAAGTTGCCTATTTCAGAGTTCCGATTTTTAACTCAGAATGAAATTGACAGCTTTAATGTATTGCATGTATCAAGATGACAGCGTACATGGTTTTATATTAGAAGTAGATTTATCTTACCCAGATTGTATTCACGATCAGCATAAAGATTTACCATTTGCTGCAGAGAAATTTGTACCTCCTGGAGGGAAATCAACCAAGTTAATTGCTAATCTATATGATAAATTTAATTGTCATTCATTATGTACATTTAAAACAATGCATAAAAAATGGTCTAGTTTTAAAAAAAATACATCGCATACTAACGTTCAGACAGGATGATTTCTTAAAGAAATATATAGATCTAAATACCGATCGACGTATAGCGTCTAAAACTTCTTTTGAAAAAGATTTTTTTAAACTTCTAAATAATGCAATATTTGGTAAAACTATAGAAAATAAAAGGAAACAAGTGGACATAAAACTAGTAACCAAATGGAATGACAATGAAAACTTCACGAATAAGAAACTTTGCGCAGAAAAATTGATTTCCAAACCTAATTTTAAGTGTTTCAATATTCGCGGAAGATTTTGTAGCAATGTGCGCCCAGCGAAAGGTCACGGCGAGAACAATTTGGAAGTGTCTGGAGGGCAACATTAACCTGTGCATAGAAGGCTGCTTCATGGAATACCACATTTAATTTAGTCAACGCTGTTAACTGTTTAAATAATTTTTAATTTAATTTAATTATTATTAATATTTATTAATTTCATTTAATTTATTAATTTTAATTTAATTTAATTTATTTTAATTTATTTTCATTAATTAACGTGGCATTGCTAGGCATGCCGGGTTCATTTAATTATATTAGTTAAATAGTTTGAGAGAAAATTGTTTCCTTGTTTTGCATTTTTGAGAGTATTGTGTAAAACTATACTTTAAATAATTAATCACTCTAATTGAATTTTTAAATATTGCACATTTCAAATAATTATATTTTTAACTACATACTATATATTTTACTTTATTTGAATTAAATTGAAAATTCACCCAAAACTTACTTAAACAATTAAGTTCGTTAAATAGTATAAAGTGTGTAAGTAGTGTATTATTGCCGGTTCTGGACCACTTGAAACTACTGTAAGAAGGTCTCTGGTTAGTATGGCGTATGTATGTAGCGGAGCGTCCAAGTTATGTTGGTTTCGGTAGGTTTAGGTATGATTCAAATGATTTCGCGTAGGTATGTTGGGGTTTTGGACCACTCAAGGTTGCCTTTGTTTTCTGTTGGGGGCGTGGTGGTGGTGGTGGGTGGAGAGTTGAGCTTCCGGATGGGTGTGCGGTCGCTCGGTGGTCGTTCGGTAGGGGGGGGGGTGGTTCCATGGGGGAGTCGCTCGGTGGTCGCTCGGTAGGGGTGCGGCTCCATAGCGGTGTCGCTTCAAGATATTCACGAGTATAGGTATGTTCCAGCTCAGTGGAGCGATGGTGAAGTAAGATAGTTGTTTGGTAGTTGGTTGTTGATAACAAATATGTATATTATTTAAATATCAATAAGAGCGCTAGGCGTACACATGTCTTATCTAAAATTATATTCCCACGACCTGAATCTTGAACACAAGTGGGGGGGCTACATAAATATTCATTCCCGCAATTATCAGGACCTTGAACGCACGTGGGGGGGCTGTGTGCTGCGTACACATCTAAAATTATATTCCCACGACCTGGATCTTGAACACAAGTGGGGGGCTACATAAATATTCATTCCCGCGATTAGGACCTTGAACGCACGTGGGGGGGGGCTGCGTGGTTCACGAAAGAGTGTTGTGGATATTCGCTAATGAAGATGTGTATTATTTAAAATCTCAATAACAGTGCTAGACGCACACGCATTATCTAGTATGTAGATAACAATGAGCCTTGTACGCTCCCACGTCTCATATAGTAGTATGTTGATAACAATGAACCTTGAATGTATGCATATGCGTGGGTGTTAATGCAATTTACTTTATAGTTTTTTATCTAAAAGGGTCATGATTTTATTGCAAACAAAGGGGTTTACATTTTCAAGGTAATAATATTATATCTAAAACGGATATTAATTTCCGACGGCGAGGTTTCTAGATTTCTAGTATTCCATTGAGTTTATTCTAGTCGAATACTGCCGATCGGAGCAGTGGTGTTTTATTTTTTTATTAATCAATCGCAAAGTTTACAATGATGTTTCCAAATATATTGTTATTAGCAACAACCCATAATTGTCCCACTACTGGGCTCGGGGTCTCCTCTCGCAATGTGAGGGGTATTAGGCCGTAGTCTACCACGCTGGCCAAGTGCGGATTGGTAGACTTCACACACCTTTGAGAACTTTATGGAGAACTCTCCGGTGTGCAGGTTTCCTCACGATGTTTTCCTTCACCGAAGCAAGTGATAATTAACTTGTAATACGCACATAATATTTGAAAATTAGAGGTGCGTGCCAGGATTTGAACTCGGGCCCCTTCGTTCGGGAGACCAACGTTCTAACCGCTAGGCTATCACTGCATTGTTATTAACAGTGGTGTTAAATCTTCAAAGTTATGGTGGTGAAAAGAAAACAATAACATTATCCGCGCAGAATACTGGTGATGAATATGTATCACTATGTTCGAGTAAACTCTGGTATTTGAGAAATGCGACGATAATTGACTCCAACGATATTTTACCAATGAGACAAAGGCAATGGTATTTAAATATTTGGTTAGAGGATAAAAATAATTCAAAACACATTGAAAAGTTGGAGGTTTATGAAAATAGTGTGGTGAATTATCCCCTTTGCATTTTTAGTTATGATACTTTATTGCAAAAAATTGAAATCATGCAAGCAGGTGAGGTGTTATCGTCATCATCACCAAAACGGTTGCGTCTTGATGTGGAGGTGCAACAAACGTGGAATAAAAATGAATTTGTTCAAGTGATTAAAGATGAGACTGGTTTAGAATTAACAATGCGATTAAATAATAAGCGAAAGAATGTTATCACCACAACCACTCCACCACCACCACCACCACCTCCCATTGACATGAAATTAATTACAACCACCTCTTCAACACCCTCCTTCGATATTGGTAAGATACCAAACGTTATGCTAAACGATGAGTGCAGAGAGTAGAGTATTGGTGGAGAGAATGATTGATTGGGGATATGATGAAATATTCCAAATTACACATTCGAAAGCTGATGATGCATTGTGCAGGAAGAAGCTGCCCTACAAAATTAACAATAACTAGGTAAGAAATATATTATAATCCATATCATGCAAACTTCGACTATCACAAAAAAAAACATGGGACATTATGGTTAATGTGCTTAATTTATTACAGCAATTAATTATCATTATATTTCATGTGAATAAAACATTGAGGTCGAGTACATATTTTCGCTAATGTTAAAACAGGATGTCAGCATGGTTAGTAAAATTTTAATTGTCTTTATTTATTACCAATTAGGAATGTGCGCACAATGGTGTGGTGTGCAAAATCATATGTGGAGTACATATGGTAGTGGTGGAAGGGGTGATTGGTATAAAACAGTGGTTAGGAGTTGTGTTATACCACATTAGTAGCATACTCCTGCCTGACCTAACACTTCAATTTGTGAGTAACTTTTGTTTTTTATTTTTTCAAGATGACAACCAATAATGTAGCCCTCTTCAAATTAAATTGCTGCGGGAATAAAAAATGGGTGAAGTTTGCCGACCTGGAAATAGACAAGCCGTACAAAATTGTTGAAGCCACTCGAGTACAATCCAAATATCACCCTGATTCGATGCAAACAGTTGTACAATTCGATAATGGTCATATGATATCGCTCCCGTCGAGATTTAATGATATGGCTGAAGATGTGTTTCATCAACTCGAGAGTGGGAATGTGAGCTTAATAGTTAAGGGGCAAAGTGATAAAACATGGATTGTAAACTTTGCGATTGATTAATTATATATATAACTACTTTTTTTCATCGTTGCAGTTTTTCCAAGACAAACATCATGCAATCCATCAATGAATTGATGAATGCTGTATACGAAGATTGTAAGAGGGATTGGATAGTATATTTTAGAGATGCTCAATGCCTACATCTATGGGAGAGAGCCATACCATTACAATCATTATATAGTAGCAGTCAACGAATTCTACATAACGTATGCCATTTGTCAGATTTGAGTGATGAAGAGGTGCTCGCCACTATTAATATTTGGGATGACATTTGTTCGCATTTGGAGTCAACCGTCGGCAATGAAAATGTGATATATGAAGAGTGGTTACAATTAATGTCCGGCGTGCCATCAGAGTGTTTTGGATACACAACGTTCTCACGCAATTTGGCTGATCTGCTCTTGCATGCGATTTTTATCGCTCTTGGCATGCTCGGTGGTATAGAGTGTTAATAAAGTGCGGAAAAACTAATTTGAATTGTGAAAAAGTGGTAAAGTGCTAAAGTGAGCAAAAAAAAACACTAGTGAAAAAAACATTTAAAAAATGTCAAATAATAATATTAGATTTATTATAGATGTAGATGGCTTCACCATTAAACCTAATCATTATTATAAGGAAGTGGGAATATTTGATTTGTGGGAGCAAAAAGTAATGTTATTGCACATCCAATTGCCTAACTCATTTTTAGCCATCCATAAAAACTATAAACAAGTACAATATTGTACAAAGTTTGTGCATGGAATGGAGGTTAAAAATCATGTAAGTGATATATCCTATAGTAATTTTTTAGATATCCTCAACAATTTGGACAGTGGACGTGAGTATATGTGGGCTTATAAAGGAGGGGTCATAGAAAAACTTC
The DNA here is from genome assembly GCA_951805285.1 of Thymelicus acteon. Taxonomy (NCBI): domain Eukaryota; kingdom Metazoa; phylum Arthropoda; class Insecta; order Lepidoptera; family Hesperiidae; genus Thymelicus; species Thymelicus acteon. The sequence continues at coordinate 2,620,864 of OX638234.1, forward strand.
TATTATCCAAATTAAATTTTAAAAATATGAATTTGGAGACTTTAGGTTGTCCTAAGGTTGAAAAAATCATATCAGATTTTAAATTAAATTATTTAAGTAATTGTGACAGGCACACACATTTTCAAAGTGCAAAAACTATGAGAATGTGTCACTGTAGTGGGGTGGAAGTGCAAGCATTTGCTTTATGGCTTGCTAAATCAAATATTCCCACTTCCTTATGATAATGGTTAGGTTTAATTTTAATGGTTTTAGATGTATTAAAAAAAATTATTTTTATTTTAATGGTTTTGAATATTTAATTATTAAAATTACTATGTTTTACTTTTTCAGTATTAAAAACTGCAAATGTACTTGTGTATTATATATATACTATGCTCTATTTAATTTTTTTCTTTTTAAGCGAATGTACTTGTGTAATAACCCATGCTCTATTTAATTTTATATATTTTTCTTTTAAACGAATGTACTTGGGTAATAAACCATGTTCTATTTAATTTTTTTCTTTTAAGCGAATGTACTTGTCTTTAATAAAAAAATGAACTAATATCGGAATATTATTGTTTATAAATGCAATTGTGTAATAAACCATGTTCTACTTAATTTTATATTTTTTCTTTTAAGCGAATGTATGTACTTGTGTATTATATATACTATGCTCTATTTAATTTTTTCTTTTTAAGCGAATGCACTTGACTATAATAAATAAAAATAAACTAATCACAAATACTATTGTTTTATTTATAAAAATGTTTGTTTCAAAAACAAAGGTAAAAAAATAAAAAAAAAACAATTAAATTGATACAATATATTTTATGTCTACATTATAAAAGTAACAAACAGTAAAATATTTTAATTATATGAGTAGATATGAGTTTAACAAAATTTCAGTAGCCATACACTTTAACTCTGCATCTATAAATGAATTTTCATCTCCGATTGCGTTGAGCGACTCCCAGGCTTCATTATAATTTTTCGGTTGTCGAAATTTAAAATATATAATATATAAAGAGGAAACATTTGATTTTTTGTTTGCATTGAATAGGCTCCGAAACTACTGAACCGATTTCAAAAATTCTTTCACTGTTGGGAAGCTACACTATCCCCGAGTAACATAGGCTATATTATATTTAAAAAAAATTAGGGATCCTTAATAAAACTCCAATAAGTTGTAAAAAAATAAGAAAACCGAAGCAAAGCGAGGGCGGTTACTCGTTTAAAATATTTTCGATAAAAATTAACTCTATTCTCATAGCTTAGCTTTAGTTTATTCAAATGTTTTATTTGAGCGTTCACCGACTCTTGAATATTTTCCATTTGCCTCCATTCAAAACCATTGATATTGATTTTATCACCATTTTCATTTATCATTTCCAATATTGGTGTAGATCCCACAGCTGCTTGAACTCTATCAGACGATATTATTTCACTCGATGATGTTGCGCTCATATTAAAGAAGTCCGTTATTAATGTAGACTGCTTCATCAAATCTTCCCATTCCTCAACTGTATATTCATGAGATCCGTTTAAATTCACATGAACACTTAATACACACTGACTGGTAATTTGTTGCAGTTTAATATACACATAAATGTGTAAAATGTCAGATTGTTGTGGTGAACAATATTTTGAAACTTCTCTGCGTATTACATACACCATCTTGTTTAATTCACATTGTTGCACATAGTGAGGTGGTGACATGTAATTCATTTTTTACTGCACTTTGAGAGAGAGACGACCGCTATGGTGGGGGGCAGGTGGTGAACTATTATAACTGATTAATTTTACGAACTTCACCAGTAAGCACATTGTGATTAAATAGGACATCATTGATAATTAGACAATAGGCGGTGGTGTTTGATGGAGCATTTTTCTTAAAATCCAACTCCACTTTAATATCAATGGCTCCACCCGCATTATATGTATCGCATTGTCGTGACGTATCTATGACACATAGCGGATATTTTGTTTTAAAATGTGCAGGATTCACTTGCGGGCTACTCGTGCATCGATCATAATAAACTTGTTGGAAGTTAACGAATGCATTGTATAGAAGTGGAAAAGATGCTTTCTCAAAATCTGCTGCAAACGAGTCGTATGGATAATATTGAGAGTTTAAGTACACTCTACAATTGGATAAGTTGCAATGATCGAACATGCTCATGTCTTTTGTTTCATCATTTTTTCTAGCTGTCTGCAAACCAATGATGACGAACCGCGGTTTTTCCAACTGAGAACTGGTTTTAATACTCCACACATGTTTCTGAGCGGTTGGTAGTAAGGGATATTCATATAAATCCCATGTGCGAAAAGCAATGGAAATAGGTATATTACGCTCAACATATGACATCAAACGTAGCTTTTCCTTATCAGAAACTTTAACAATGGGCACTCGCCATACTACGCGAGTTATCTCAATATCCGCATGTTTAGTAGCATCCTTGACAATTACACTAACAGAGTTTTATAATGATAAGTTTCAAACGCTCATGAAACGATTCAATATTAATCACTACTCTACATACAGCACTAAGAAGGCGTCTATAGCGGAAAGACTAATTAGAACCTTAAAACATTGGTTATGGCAAATGTTTAGTCTAAACGGAAACTATAATTGGATTAAACACCTATCGGAACTAATGAAAAAATATAATATGAAAATACATCGCACTATCGGCATGCCGCCCGCAAATGTAAAACCCTCCAATGCTGATAAATTGTTAGCTGGACCATACAATCATATAAAGATAAAAGGACGAGGCAAGTTCAAGGTTGGTGATTATGTGCGCATCAGTAAACATAAATCAACTTTTGCTAAAGGCTACACTGGTAATTGGAGCACAGAAATTTTTCAAATAACAAAAGTACAAAATACGAATCCATCCACATACTTGCTACAGGATGACAGGCGTGAACCCATCTTGGGATGTTTCTATGAAGAAGAATTGCAAAAAGTTAAATACCACAACATTTATTTAGTGGAAAAAGTGCTTAAACGTAAAGGGAATAAAGTTTATGTAAAGTGGCTCGGCATGAATGAGAAGAGTTGGATAGATAAAAATAATATTGTATAATTGTAAATGCTTATTTTATTAGTGCTTCGCCTTAATTGTCAAACTATAATTTTATTCATTGTATTTTAAACCTTATAGTCTTATAAATAAAGTTGTTAATATACAAAACCCACTGTGTTTTATTTTTACTCATTTTAACATATAAAAGCGAGCGTTGTATAGCTGTGGCGTAGTTATTTTGTGAGTCAACCGTGTGTGACTGACGCGCTACGTGAAAAGTTTTTTAATAAATTAAACAAAAATGGTTTACCATCAATGTCCATTCTGTGGAGTTAGTGTTGCATCCAACCAGCTTGTGGCACATTCTCGAACAAAACGTCACATGAGTTTGTGCAAACAAGATTACGGCGATTATTTTATTCAAGTGATCGAATCATTTTACAAAAGCCGTATAAATACATATCGAGTCAACGGATGTCAACACCTGAACCTGAAAAAATACTTCAAGACAGTGGGGAGGAGAATAATTAAAGTTCTCCAAAGTGAATTAGAAGTGCACGAGAGAATCAAAGTGAACTTTGAATTTTTCTGCACATTCATCATCATCCCCACCGCCGATAACGCTGCTGAAATCGTTCGAGACTTGAAATCATTCAACACGAAGAATGTTTGTTTGGATCAATCATCGGATCTGACAAACTTTTACGACGATATGATTTCAACAATATTAAGCAAACTGGAAGACTTTCAAGAGCGTGATAGTGGTTGGGCCTTGGAGAAAATTGAATTTTTGCATGTAAATTTAAATAAGTGCGCAGACTCGGAACGAGGCTCATCATACATACCTCTACCACAATGGATAAAATTGAAACGCGCGTGTGTGAATGTAAAAAATAGTGACGATGCCTGCTTTTTTGGGCGGTGTTAGCAGCCTTGCATCCTGTTAATACACATTCAGATCGTGTGACGTCATACCCCCACTATGATAGTGTATTCAAGACTCGTGACATCAAGCAACCTGTGACCATTAGAGACATTAAGCGATTTGAAACTTTAAATAATATAAGTGTTAACGTTTACGGTATAAAATCTAAGCAAAACATTCATCCATTGTATATATCATCAAAAATAGGTAAACATCATGTTAATTCACTATATCATGAACAAAGTGGTAAAGCTCACTATTCTTGGATAAAAATTTTATCTCGTTTAATTAGCTCACAGATTAGTAAAAATCATCACAAAATGTTTTTCTGCGATAAATGTTTACAATCATTTTCAAGTGAAGCTAAACATCAACTACACATTAGAGTGGGATGTGAGGGAAAAATAATAAAATTACCAACAGAGGAGCAAAAGTATTTAAAGTTTAAAAACTATCACTGCAAGTTAAGTGTGCCGTTTGTTGTTTACGCTGATTTTGAATCAATTTTAGAACCTTTAACCGAAAACCAATATTCACATAAACACATTCCATGCAGTTTTGCCTACTACATACATTGTAACTATAATGAATCGCTGTCTAAGTTTGTGACATATCGTGGCGAAGACTGTGTGGAGAAATTTGTGAATTATTTACCAAATGATGTTATTGAAATCTCCGAAATCTTATCAAAAATAATTCCAATACAAAACACTAAAAGTCTAAACAATATAAGATATGGGGAACAAAATGGTGTTTGTCACATTTTTGAAGAGTCTTTCTCGCCCACAGACAATAAAGTCATTGATCATTGTCATCTGACGGGTGAAATTCGAGGTTTAGCACATCGATCTTGCAATGTGAATTATACATTACCCAATTATGTGCCAATACTATTTCACAATCTATCCGGTTATGACAGTCATTTATTCATTAAGGAATTGGCTAAAGATGGAGGTAATATAGAGTGCATAGCTCAAAATTAAGAAAAATATATTTCTTTCACTAAAACCTTAAAACATGATAGGAATATTAATATCCGATTTATAGACTCGTTCAAATTCATGTCCTCAAGTTTAGACAAACTTGCAAAAAATCTCTCACCTGACCAATATCAAATATTACATCGCTTTTTTCCCAATACCGATGAAATCGCTCTGTTATCGCGAAAAGGTGTTTTCCCCTATGAATATGTGGATTGTTGGAGTAAATTAGACGAATCCAATTTACCCGATAAGGAAATGTTTTATAGTAAATTGACTGAAACTCATATATCTGAAAGCGATTATATTCATGCTCAAAATGTATGGAAGACATTCAATGTGTCCACCCTAGGTGAATACTCAGATTTATATTTGAAAACTGATGTTCTCTTATTGGCTGAAATATTTGAAAACTTTCGTAAAGTCTGTTTAGCATCATATAAACTAGACCCATGTAGATATTTAACAGCTCCCTCATTGTCGTGGGATGCCATGTTGAAACATACAAAAGTTACATTGGAACTGCTTGTAGATTATGAAATGATACAGTTTATAAAGAGTGGTATAAGAGGTGGTATCAGTCAAGTATCAAAAAGGTATGCGAAAGCGAATAATAAGTTTTGTGAATCATTTCAAGGCAACGAGGAGAGCACCTATATTGTTTACCTAGATGTTAATAATCTGTACGGCCATGCTATGAGTCAATACTTGCCTATAAATAACTTTCAATGGCTATCACAAACAGATATTGACTTATTCAATGTTCTTACACAGGAACCCAACTCGGAAGTGGGATACATTTTAGAGGTGGACTTGGAGTATCCAAGCAGTTTACACGATTTGCACAATGATTATCCATTCTGTGCGGAAACAAAATGCCCACCCAATGGTCGAAATAAAAAAACTTTTACTCACTTTAAACGATAAAAATCACTATATAATTCACTATAAAATATGAACTTAAAACAATGTGTACAAAATGGATTAATATGTAAAAAAAATCATAGAATACTCTCTTTCATTCAATCTCCTTGGTTAAGAAGTTACATTGAATTAAACACCTTAAAAAGAATGTCGGCAACTAATTCATTCGAAAAAGACTTTTTTAAACTTATGAATAATTCCATTTTTGGAAAAACAATAGAAAATGTTGGTAAAAGAGTAGACGTAAAACTTTGTAATGGGTGGGAGAATGTAAAAACTAGAACAAAATCAAAGTATGGTGTTGGAAAACTTGTGGCTCTACCAAATTTCCACAGTTTAAAAGTATTTTCTGAAGATTTAGTTGCCGTTCAAATGAATAAAACCGAACTATTTTACAATAAACCAATCTATTTTGGATTCTGTGTGTTAGAATTATCAAAATATACCATGTACGACTTTCATTACTCATACATGATACCAAAATATAATGCAAATGTTCAATTATTGTATACTGACACGGATTCATTCATATATGAAATTAAAACCAACAACTTCTATGAAGATATTAAACCTGATTTGGAATTAAAATTTGATACTTCAGATTATCCAATTAACAATGAATATAATTTAACTCTCATAAATAAAAAGGTTGTGCGTCTAATGAAGGATGAATGTTGTGGTAAAATAATCAAAGAATTTGTTGGTTGAATTGTTATTGTTATTATTATTTTATTGTATTAAGTTTCATGTTTTATTCTATACCTTTGAATGATATTTTGATTTGATACTCTTTTATTTTTTATTTTGTTTTGTTTTGTTGGCTAATATTTTATTTTCTTTTGTTCGTGTATTAATTAGTGTAATTGGTGTTTACCGTACTAATTAAATAATTAAATAAATAAATAAATTATCCGCGCAGAATACTGGTGATGAATATGTAACACTATGTTCGAGTAAACTCTGGTATTTGAGAAATGCGACGATAATTGACTCCAACGATATTTTACCAATGAGACAAAGGCAATGGTATTTAAATATTTGGTTAGAGGATAAAAATAATTCAAAACACATTGAAAAGTTGGAGGTTTATGAAAATAGTGTGGTGAATTATCCCCTTTGCATTTTTAGTTATGATACTTTATTGCAAAAAATTGAAATCATGCAAGCAGGTGAGGTGTTATCGTCATCATCACCCAAACGGTTGCGTCGTGATGTGGAGGTGCAACAAACGTGGAATAAAAATGAATTTGTTCAAGTGATTAAAGATGAGACTGGTTTAGAATTAACAATTCGATTAAATAATAAGCGAAAGAATGTTATCACCACAACCACTCCACCACCACCACCACCACCTCCCATTGACATGAAATTAATTACAACCACCTCTTCAACACCCTCCTTCGATATTGGTAAGATACCAAACGTTATGCTAAGCGATGAGTGCAGAGAGTATAGAGTATTGGTGGAGAGAATGATTGATTGGGGATATGATGAAATATTCCAAATTACACATTCGAAAGCTGATGATGCATTGTGCAGGAAGAAGCTGCCCTACAAAATTAACAATAACTAGGTAAGAAATATATTATAATCCATATCATGCAAACTTCGACTATCACAAAAAAAAACATGGGACATTATGGTTAATGTGCTTAATTTATTACAGCAATTAATTATCATTATATTTCATGTGAAAAAAACATTGAGGTCGAGTACATATTTTCGCTAATGTTAAAACAGGATGTCAGCATGGTTAGTAAAATTTTAATTGTCTTTATTTATTACCAATTAGGAATGTGCGCACAATGGTGTGGTGTGCAAAATCATATGTGGAGTACATATGGTAGTGGTGGAAGGGGTGATTGGTATAAAACAGTGGTTAGGAGTTGTGTTATACCACATTAGTAGCATACTCCTGCCTGACCTAACACTTCAATTTGTGAGTAACTTTTGTTTTTTATTTTTTCAAGATGACAACCAATAATGAAGCCCTCTTCAAATTAAATTGCTGCGGGAATAAAAAATGGGTGAAGTTTGCCGACCTGGAAATAGACAAGCCGTACAAAATTGTTGAAGCCACTCGAGTACAATCCAAATATCACCCTGATTCGATGCAAACAGTTGTACAATTCGATAATGGTCATATGATATCGCTCCCGTCGAGATTTAATGATATGGCTGAAGATGTGTTTCATCAACTCGAGAGTGGGAATGTGAGCTTAATAATTAAGGGGCAAAGTGATAAAACATGGATTGTAAACTTTGCGATTGATTAATTATATATATAACTACTTTTTTTCATCGTTGCAGTTTTTCCAAGACAAACATCATGCAATCCATCAATGAATTGATGAATGCTGTATACGAAGATTGTAAGAGGGATTGGATAGTATATTTTAGAGATGCTCAATGCCTACATCTATGGGATAGAGCCATACCATTACAATCATTATATAGTAGCAGTCAACGAATTCTACATAACGTATGCCATTTGTTAGATTTGAGTGATGAAGAGGTGCTCGCCACTATTAATATTTGGGATGACATTTGTTCACATTTGGAGTCAACCGTCGGCAATGAAAATGTGATATATGAAGAGTGGTTACAATTAATGTCCGGCGTGCCATCAGAGTGTTTTGGATACACAACGTTCTCACGCAATTTGGCTGATCTGCTCTTGCATGCGATTTTTATCGCTCTTGGCATGCTCGGTGGTATAGAGTGTTAATAAAGTGCGGAAAAACTAATTTGAATTGTGAAAAAGTGGTAAAGTGCTAAAGTGAGCAAAAAAAAACACTAGTGAAAAAAACATTCAAAAAATGTCAAATAATAATATTAGATTTATTATAGATGTAGATGGCTTCACCATTAAACCTAATCATTATTATAAGGAAGTGGGAATATTTGATTTGTGGGAGCAAAAAGTAATGTTATTGCACATCCAATTGCCTAACTCATTTTTAGCCATCCATAAAAACTATAAACAAGTACAATATTGTACAAAGTTTGTGCATGGAATGGAGGTTAAAAATCATGTAAGTGATATATCCTATAGTAATTTTTTAGATATCCTCAACAATTTGGACAATGGACGTGAGTATATGTGGGCTTATAAAGGAGGGGTCATAGAAAAACTTCTATTATCCAAATTGAATTTTAAAGATATGAATTTGGAGACTTTAGGTTGTCCTAAGGTTGAAAAAATCATATCAGATTTTAAATTAAATTATTTAAGTAATTGTGACAGGCACACACATTTTCAAAGTGCAAAAACTATGAGAATGTGTCACTGTAGTGGGGTGGAAGTGCAAGCATTTGCTTTATGGCTTGGTAAATCAAATATTCCCACTTCCTTATAATAATGGTTAGGTTTAATTTTAATGGTTTTAGATGTATTAAAAAAAATTATTTTTATTTTAATGGTTTTGAATATTTAATTATTAAAATTACTATGTTTTACTTTTTCAGTATTAAAAACTGCAAATGTACTTGTGTATTATATATATACTATGCTCTATTTAATTTTTTTCTTTTTAAGCGAATGTACTTGTGTAATAACCCATGCTCTATTTAATTTTATATATTTTTCTTTTAAACGAATGTACTTGGGTAATAAACCATGTTCTATTTAATTTTTTTCTTTTAAGCGAATGTACTTGTCTTTAATAAAAAAATGAACTAATATCGGAATATTATTGTTTATAAATGCAATTGTGTAATAAACCATGTTCTACTTAATTTTATATTTTTTCTTTTAAGCGAATGTATGTACTTGTGTATTATATATACTATGCTCTATTTAATTTTTTCTTTTTAAGCGAATGCACTTGACTATAATAAATAAAAATAAACTAATCACAAATACTATTGTTTTATTTATAAAAATGTTTGTTTCAAAAACAAAGGTAAAAAAATAAAAAAAAAAACAATTAAATTGATACAATATATTTTATGTCTACATTATAAAAGTAACAAACAGTAAAATATTTTAATTATATGAGTAGATATGAGTTTAACAAAATTTCAGTAGCCATACACTTTAACTCTGCATCTATAAATGAATTTTCATCTCCGATTGCGTTGAGCGACTCCCAGGCTTCATTATAATTTTTCGGTTGTCGAAATTTAAAATATTTTCGATAAAAATTAACTCTATTCTCATAGCTTAGCTTTAGTTTATTCAAATGTTTTATTTGAGCGTTCACCGACTCTTGAATATTTTCCATTTGCCTCCATTCAAAACCATTGATATTGATTTTATCACCATTTTCATTTATCATTTCCAATATTGGTGTAGATCCCACAGATGCTTGAACTCTATCAGACGATATTATTTCACTCGATGATGTTGCGCTCATATTAAAGAAGTCCGTTATTAATGTAGACTGCTTCATCAAATCTTCCCATTCCTCAACTGTATATTCATGAGATCCGTTTAAATTCACATGAACACTTAATACACACTGACTGGTGATTAATTTGTTGCAGTTTTATATACACTCAAAGTCAAACGAACAAAAATATCGAATGGTTATCGATTATCGAAAGTTAAATGAGAAAACGATTGATGATAAATATCCACTTCCGAATATCACGGATATATTCGACAAGTTGGTAATAGTTCATATTTTACCACGCTAGATTTAGCATCGGGTTACCACCAAATCGAAGTAAAAGAGGATGATCAACCGAAAACAGCTTTCAGTACACAATACGGTCGTTACGAATTTATGCGATTACCCTTCGGATTAAAAACGGCGCCTGCCACATTCCAACGTGCAATGGATAACATTTTGCGAGGATTGCAAGGAATTAATTGCCTAGTTTATCTGGATGATATAATTATATATATTTTCATCCACCCTTCAGGAACACATTCAAAGATTGAAAACAGTATTTGCAACACTACGTAAAGCCAATTTAAAAGTTCAACTAGATAAATCCGAATTTTTACGAAAAGAAGTATTATATCTAGGTCACAGTATAACAGCAGAAGGTCTAAAACCAAATGAAGATAAAATTAACGCAGTTTTAAAATTTCCGATACCACAAAAGATAAAAGATATCAAGTCATTCTTAGGTTTATTAGGTTATTATCGCAAATTCATCAAGGATTTCGCTAAAATAACAAAACCAATGACCATATTACTAAAGAAAGGTCAAAAATTTGAAATAACCAAAGAATTTCTAGAATCATTTAAAAAAACATGTAAAACACTTCTAACAAATGCCCCAATATCACAATATCCTGATTTTAATAAACCATTTATATTAAGCACAGACGCATCAAATATAGCGTTAGGAGCAGTCCTATCTCAAGGAACATTGGGACATGATAAACCAATTGCGTATGCGAGCAGAACATTAAATTCTGCCGAGCAAAAATATAGCACCATAGAAAAAGAACTGTTAGCAGTCCTGTGGGCAGTCAGACATTTCCGACCATATCTCTATGGAAAGAAATTTATAATCTATACAGATCATAGACCGTTAGCCTGGTTATATTCATTAAAAGAACCTGGTAGTAAATTAACACGTTGGCGTTTAAAATTGCAAGAATATGATTTCGATATAATCTATAAAAAGGGAAAACAAAATGTAGTTGCAGATGCTCTATCACGAATCGAGATTACTACATTAAACGTTGATACTCCATCTACATCTTCGAATCCAGAAGGAGATTATAGTGATAATATTTCTGTGATCACTATGACAGCATCAGAAATAGATCCTTCAGAAGATAGAGACTTTGAGATAGAGGAAGAAGACACCATAATCCCAATTCTCAATGAAGCTGTAGATATAAAACCAAATCAATTGATATTTAATCAATGGTATAAAAATGAAATTAAAATAAAAGATATGTCTAAAAATAAAATGAAAATTCAAGAAGTATTCTTACCTTTAAATCAGAAACTAATAGAAAAATTCTTAAAAGAAAATATAGAACTTCATAAAAAATATTTTATATTCTTGGAATCAAATAAATTAAAAGAACTTTTTAACATCGTCATCTCAGAATTATTTGATAAAACTGTACCATTTATAGAATGAACTAAAAGGTTAACTGTATTGACTGACGAAAAGGAACAAAAGGAGATTATTTTAAAATGTCACGACGGTAAAACATGTCATAGAGGCATTAACGAAACCTATAATAGACTTAAAATAAATTATTATTGGCCCCACATGAAAGAAACAGTAATTGCTGTACTAAATGAATGTACAGTATGCAAACGAATGAAATATGATCGTAAGCCATTAAAACCCTTAATTCAATTAACTCCAACACAAAATAAACCATTTGAAGAAATATTTATAGATTTATTTTCAATAGAAAAGATAACTTATTTAACATTAATAGATGCTTTCAGTAAATTTGGACAAGCCATCCAAATCTTGAATAGATCAACCCCTGAAGTAGTAAAAGCTTTAATAAAATATTTCTCACAATACGGAGTACCCTATAAAATTAACTCAGATCCTGGATCTGAATTTAACAACTCTTTAATAAAAGAATTATTAACTTTTCATAAAATTGATTTACACATTGGAACACCCAACAACCCAAATTCAATGGGAACTGTTGAAAGATTTCATAGTACTTTAGTAGAAATTTATAGATTGACAAAGTATGAAAGAAAAATTAATGACGCAACAGACATAATGACTTACTCTATCATGGCCTATAATAATACCATACATACAATGACAAATTTTACTCCCTTCGAAGTACTTTTTGGTCATACAGATATGCGTAGTGTATTCGATATACAGTTTCATCATAATTATATGCAAAAACTTATAAGAGATCACGAGAAAAGAACGAAAAGTCTTTATGAATATATTAGTAATAAAATGTTACAATTTAAAATTGAAAATAGGAATAAAATGGAAAATGTGGCTTCAACAAGCCAAAGTTTTAAAAAGGGTGATGTAATTTATACAAAAATGGTGAACAAAAGACTTTCTAAAGATAAACCACGCTATGAAACAGCTATAGTATCCGCGGAACCTGAAAGAAATATAGTACCCTTAACGATTAGAAATCGTGAAACTAAGGCACCTATAAGAAATGTTAAAAGACCAAATAAAATCGTTAGAACCCTTAATTTCTTAAAAGTTAGAAATTGTGTAGAATAAATGATCATTTGTCAATAATAATTATGATAATATAAAAATATATTATGTTAATGTTAATTTTAATCTAGAATAAGAATGTATAAGATTAGACAACGGGAAAGTTACGCTAATATTACCTGAATATTAATTAGATAATATAATATTAATCGAATAATTACACTAATCTACCTCATAAATATTAAGATAAGTTATCGTAAAGAGCAATGTCTATTCCTTTTCCCTATCCTTCACTCCTCACTGAAATGAACGAGTACTACGAAGATGATATAATGTACAGATGATTATGAATACAATCATCTCACACATGAATCAAAAACTGAAAGGAAAGCGACTTTGAGTAATATCTATAATGCTACTAAGCTCTAAAATGAGTGGCTATAGATCATTGCACTACGTCAAGCGCCTTGTAGACGCTACGCAGCGGATGTCGGAGCCTACGAGACTACGAGTCTACGAGACTACGAGTCTACGAGACTACGTGACTACCCTTCATAGTCTACACACGCATTATAAAATGCGGAAAATTGTGTAAAGTGAAAACGAAAGGTTTCAGTGATAAAAGTGATAAAACACTAAGTGAATAAGTGAAAAAAAAAATAAAGGAAAAATAAAAGAACATTTGTAACAATAGATTTTAATAGGTTATGGGTATATTAATCATGATATTATATAGAATTAAGATACATTAACATAATTGTAATCGATTTATTCTTTAAAAATTTCATCTAATTTTATTGTAAAAAAAATTATATGTAATTTTTAGCTTAAGGAGGGAGGAGTTATGTATCCCTCATATTAGTTATGTATCCCTTATACATATAGTTATATACTCTTGCATTGTCATACACCAGTATTGCATCACCTCATGTTACTTTGTTGCTATCGCCACTTCTTGACTTATTTACGACCCATATAATAATTGAATACGTGACAATCTAGAGGTTACGGAAATTTACATGGTTGTCAGGGTGACCTATAGAGCATGGTAACTGAGGGGTATATAAGCAGGAGCAGCCGCTCCACAGATCATTCCGTGTCCTGACGTGTAAGAAGTATAACACTTGTAACTTCCCAATAAACTCCAGGTTTAATCAAGAAGTTGTATTAATTCTTCAATCTTCAAAAACCTGATCTTCGAGCTCTCCGAGGACCACCTCAGGTTAACATCATAACTACCTATTGTAAATAAAAATTGTTTTATGTACACACCTACAATTTTTTAGTATTAAAATTTAATAAGATATTTATAGTTTCTTTTTTAGTCGTATTAACCCTTTTTCTATCTCAATAGCAATAAGTTCATAATAGTATTAGATAAAATGATGTATTATACCATTTTGTAAACTGCATTAACTGCATTAACTGCATTAACTGCATTTTAATAGTTGGCCACTTAGGTTTTCATACTTTTTTCTACATGAAACACTCAAACGTTGTCAAAATTATTTTGTTTTCAAATTTAAAACTAAGAATTAAAATTGATATTTTTTTTTCCAAAAAAGTACAATGGATACTCATATTATTTACTGCTTTTATAATAGTTGTGAGGAGTTGATAGTTGTAGTCTGTGAGGAGTAATATAACACCAAAAACGTAAGCAAATTCATTAAATTGGGGTCGCTGTGCACATGAATTGACAATAAGATCAATAAAATTTTATTTTTTTTAAATCATAATTTCAGTACCAGTTGGATTTTTTTTGTGTATTTTTTTTCAAGTGCCGAGTAGCTGTGCTGTGGGGCGCTTAAGGATTATCCATTCTTTATGGGACACCCTGTATAAAGGCTAGCCCTGCGAGACAGCGAAACACTCCAGATACGACATAAGTGTCAGTGTTCGCATAATATGTAATCCATAGTAACACCACAGAAGAAATAATAGTACTTATAAATAAGTAGTAACACTAAACTTTTATAACTTGATAAATATTTTTTTACCAACGATTAAGAATTTATGTGGTCTATATAAAAATGTAAAGTTACAGGAGATAAAAAATACATTTTTACTGTTCAATGATACGGTTAAAATACTGAAATAGTTTATGATAATATACAATAATTATGGGCGATATTTTTCTATTTACTTTGAAATAACCAGTGCCTATGCGCTATTGCCACAAATGTCGATCAAGTTTAAATTTATTCATATTCATGACTTACTTCAATATATTTCTGTAATCTTATGATTGCAAAGTAAAAATTTCTTTCTTTCGTCTTCAGTAAACTTGACTTTTTGAGGTAGACTATATTGATTCTTAATAATATTTAATTGTTACTATCACTTACAAGTAACAACAATTTATTTACATGAACATTACTAAAATTTTTATATTGTTTCACATACTACAATGAGCCTGTATTCATTGTGTTATTTTTCGTAATAATTTTGAACACCAATATCAGTAAGTTAATTTATACTTATACGGGTTATTTATGTTTGTTACAGAAAACGTCGTGATGGCGGCAAATCCAAAGATCCTCCATCGTGCGTGCTGTCCACGTACTTCGTCAACAGGATTGCAAACGGCAACGAACATCGGGCGATCAACACAACAGGGGACTACCTTATCGATTTAAAAGTATATCAAACCAACGATGCGCGCAATACGGATGCACAAGAGCTCTGGCAGAAAGCGCTAGTACGAATAAAATTCCAGACACAAGACGATACACCGCAATGGCGTAAACTTCAATCTCTGGTGCACTCGGTGGATGCACTGTGTGAGGACCATCCTACATTTATGTGTGTTCCTAGTGTAGGGCTATGAGTGTGAAGCGTTATTTATTTTATATTATTATTTATATCAAATGAAATCTGTAATTAACGTTAATACTGTTATATACCAAGGTACTCTCTATGCTATGAGTACATAATTGTTTTCTTAACATGTTATCATCATTCGCGGTATACCGGCCTACGTGACTAAATTCGTGTAATTAAGGACCATTAAATATCTACTATTAAAAACATGCCGAAATACAAAGAGGTCCCTTGTTCTAGTTTCGTGGAAAACAACAATTTTTGCCGAAGTACAAAGAGGCTCTTTATTCTAATTTCATAGGAAACATCCCTATCGTGGATCACGCACTCACGTACGCAATCCACTTGCAAATTGATATAAAAGCATGCCCTGCAAGGCACAGAACACATTCCGCATCATCTCTTCATCTCACGAACACCTTATTAACTAAGTGGTGTCCTCCTAACACCCTCCCTCTCTATAGTAAGGTGTTTAAGTTAAGCCAGATCGGCATTTAAATAAACTTCTAAGAGCATCTACTGACTCCTTAATTCATCACCTGCTACCAGACACAACCCGGAACATCCGGAACATAACATAAAATTTGGTGTCAGAAATGGGGATACTTCTGGTCACCTGCGGGTAAAAGAAAAACTAGCGGGGTAGCTTCCAAGCTTTAAGACGAAGAAGAATCCAATTCCAGTGGCAACCAGTACCTGATATCTTACTGCGACCAAAAGATTGACCAGGGAATAAACTTCAAGAAGCGACCAACATCGCAAAGAAGTAACGAGAGGAGGAGCAGTCAACAAAGCCGTTCTGCGGCATCGGCAGCAGTTACGGGGACAACCAGCGAAGCAACGCAGACCAGCAGTACGTGCAACGCTAGTCTTCAATCATCGTCCATCTCCATCGTCATGCTCCTAGTACTGTAAGTTACTTTATTGTAAGATTTAGGAAGAAAAGCGAATCAGCAGTACGTGCGCGCTTTATCTTCACCCTTAATATTGTAATTTTATATTTTTGTGTTTTATTCAAATATTATTTCAAAATATTATTTTTAAGAAGAAGAAGCGAATCAGTAGTACGTGCACGCTAAATGTTCATTAAATAATAAGTTTTTATTATTTTTTTAAAAAAAAGGGGAAAGTTCTTATTAACTATAAATTAAATATAATAATAATAATAAAATGGCCACACCAAGTTGTTCAACTAGTGTACAACAATCTTATAATGTAGCGGGAAATTCTAACCCGATAGCTAAACTTTCCATAGATTTTTTAGCAAGATTTATTGATACTTTTGACGGAAATAGAGATAACCTCAGTCCGTGGTTATCAAACTGCGACAGAGCGTTCCAACTGGCTTCAGACAGTCAAGAATATATTTTATTCTTATACGTTCACTAAATTAACTGACAGAGCACAGTCAGTTTGTTCTAATACAATTTTTAAAGATTGGAAACAATTAAAAGAATTTCTTAAATCAAGGTTTGGGAATCGTAAACACCAAACACATCTTTTAATCGAGTTACAAAGCTGTAAGCAATTGCCAAACGAAACAATAGCTCAATTTATATCTCGATTAGAACCTTGCTTGAAAAAATTATCAGCAATAAAACAAGCAAACGCTGACGAATCGTTATTAGCCGTACAGATTCAAAATACCAATCAATTAGCATTGCATACTTTTCTTTTAAGAGTAAATCCACAAATATCCAACATGATACGTTTACGACACCCAAATAATTTAAATGATGCCTTCGATATGGCACTAGAAGAAGAAAAATTCTATCTATTGCAAATGTCAAGGAACAGATATTGTATTAAATGTAACAAAACAGGACATACAGCTAACGTATGCCGTAGCAGAAACAATAATAGAAACTCAAATAATCAATGATATAATCACAATCAAAACAAAAAATTTCAACCGCGTCAATTTAATCTTAATTATAAAAAACCGTTGTTTCAGCTAAAAGAAACCATGATTTGCAAAAAATGCAAGAGATCGACGCCTAAACTTTTTACATAACAACCAAATAAACTAACACAATCCGGAACAAGTAGCCAACAACTTTCAAAGGTTACCTGGAATCGGAAATGCTAGACGACCTAATTACGTACCGCAACCACAAAGAAATGTTCAGCCAAATAGAGAACCATATTTAACAAGAAGTTTCACGCGTAGAAACACTAACGAAATTCCTTTAAACGAAGAACAGCTCGCGAACAGTGCCGCCTCGACGAGCGCCCAATTTATTCAGGCACGCAGGAATTAAACATAAATGTATTTCTATCGATAACTTCAAAAAATACGATAAATATTAATCTAAAAATTCAAGAGGCTAACACCTAGTGTTGATAAAAGGCTCGAGCCTTCCAAGTCTAGAGCTCATTGAAGGCTCGAGCCCTCTAATAAGGCTCGAGCCTTCGCCTCGAGTCTTACATGAAGGCTCGAGGCGGAGGTTCGAGCTCTGGTCCAGGGCTCGAGTCGAAGCTCGAGCTTTGTCTTCAGGGCTCATTTCGTAACACTGTAATTTCAGGGTCCCCTAACCAAAACGTACTGTGTTTTGACTACGGAACCCTAAATAAGCCTTAACCTTAAAATTTTAAATTAGGGCGCGGTGCGAATTTCAAATTTTTGGAGTTTTCTCCTTAGGTATAGATTTTCATAAATAAGCCCGCCGTATGAAATTTTATGGGGAGTAAAATCAAACTTTCTCCGTAGCGTTATGCGTTATGTTTGTAATTCGTAACATAGAATCTAGATGGCGTTGGATGGCTGATCAGTAACAACGCCATCTAATGATAGTAATAATCTTGGTACATCCTATTCTTATGATGTGAAACATCATCATCATCGTCATTCATCGTTGTCATCATTAGTCATCTTCATCATCTCCTTCATCATCATCACCACCATTCAGCATCATCATCATAATCATCATCACTATCCATTATCATCATCACCATTCATCATCATCACCATTCATCATCATTGCCATTCGTCATCATCTTCACCAGTCATCATCACCCCCAGTCATCATCATCATCACCACTCATCATTATCATCATCACCATTCATCATCATCATCACCATTCATCATCATCACCTTTTATCATCATCACCATTCATCATCATCACCATTCATCATCATCACCATTCATCATCATCACCATTCATCATCATCACCATTCGTCATCATCACTATCCATTATCATCATCACCATTCATCATCATCACCATTCATCATCATTGCCATTCGTCATCATCTTCACCAGTCATCATCACCCCCAGTCATCATCATCATCACCACTCATCATTATCATCATCACCATTCATCATCATCATCACCATTCATCATCATCACCATTCATCATCATCACCATTCGTCATCATCACCATTCATCATCACCCCCATTCATCATCGCCCCCATTCATCATCACCCCCATTCATCATCACCCCCAGTCATCATCACCACCAGTCATCATCATCATTATCATCATCATCATCACCATTCATCTTCATCATCATCACCATTCGTCATCATCACCATTCGTCATCATCACCATTCATCATCATTGCCATTCGTCGTCATCATCACCAGTCATCATCACCCCCAGTCATCATCATAATCATCATTCGTCATCATCATCATCATTCTTCATCATCAACATCATCCTCCATCATTATCATCATGATCCATTGTTTGACTGATTTGACGAGTGAAAGCTAGATGGCGTTAAACTCTAGGCGTGCGTCGGAACTAACACACATTTTTTTTTATTTTAAAGTAAAAATGTTTGTATGAAACTTTCATAAAGAACCCAATTTGGTATACCTATTGAAATGCTAAGTAAATAAAGTTCGAGCTTCGACTCGAGTCTTCAATTGAAGGCTCTTGAGCCTTTAAGGCTCGAACCCTAAAGGCTCGAGCCTTCTAAGGCTCGCGAGCCCTTAGGCCTCGAGCTTTGAAGGCTCAGTAGCTCCGACTCGGAGCTCGAGTCCGGGACTCGGAGCTCATTTTTCTCAACTCTACTAACACCACATGTTACCGTTTATACAGACAAAAAACTTAATATACATATGTATGTATATGTATATGGTATAACTGATGACGCTAGCCCTTGTAAAACATACGGTTATGTAAAAATAAAATTAAATGTCAATGAAAATCCACAAATATTACATGTTATAAAAGAAAATCAATTACCGAATCTAAAACATGATGCAATTATAGGAAATGACATACTAAAAGAATTAAAAGCCAAAATTGATTATAAACATCAGAAAATTATTTTTAGAAACAATTCATACTTCATTGTTTCTTTTAAGAGAGGAGGTGTTATATACCAAGGTACTCTCTGTGCTATGAGTACATAATTGTTTTCTTAACATGTTATCATAATTCGCGGTATACCGGCCTACGTGACTAAATTCGTGTAATTAAGGACCATTAAATATCTACTATTAGAAACATGCGAAATACAAAGAGGTCCCTTGTTCTAGTTTCGTGGAAAACAACAATTTTTGCCGAAGTACAAAGAGGTTCTTTATTCTAATTTCATAGGAAACATCCCTATCGTGGATCACGCACTCACGTACGCAATCCACGTGCAAATTGATATAAAAGCATGCCCTGCGAGACAGAGAACACATTCCGCATCATCTCTACATCTCACGAACACCTCATTAACTAAGTGGTGTCCTCCTAACACCCTCCCTCTCTATAGTAAGGTGTTTAAGTGAAGCCAGATCGGTATTTAAATAAACTTCTAAGTGCATCTACTGACTTCTTAAAGCCACAACCCGGAACATCCGGAACATAACAATACCTACTAAATATTATAACTATAATTAAATATTTTTTATATATTCTTTTGTTTCCTTGCTCAGCTGAAGCCGCGTTATTTACAAAAACAAACAGTTTCTATTACTCAAGTTTCTATTACACAACTTTCTATTAATCAAGGTTACAATGACAATTATTTTTCATTAGTATCATGGCAAATAATTTTAAACAGAATACCTACTTAAATATAACAGAAATATTTAAATAAGTACTTATCAATTCACATAGTCATTTTCTTTAACAGACAATGAATTTTAAACGCTGTATCAGATGAACTCAAGTTTCATTATTTAAGTGCCAGAATCAAGCAGCGAAGATGAATCAACTGAATTCTCTAAATATATATATTTTTTTCAATATCTTATATCATTTATTTATGAAATATGAAAGATTTAATTTAAATTTATCCATTTTTAAAGTATAATGCTATATAAATATAATTTGGTTCAATTAATCATATTCGTTAACAGTTCTTTGATTTTAATTCGATAGTTCCAAACCCTATTCAATCGTGAATATTGTCTATGGCAAATTGACATTAGAAGTCGGCCATATTTGTTTACTACTTTGGACTCGACCAAAAAGTTGACTATAAGTATACAAAAATCAATTCCAAAAAAGAATTCCACAGTCTAGAACTTTATACAACCAGCACTGATAAAGATTAGGGCTGAACATTTAT
This sequence comes from Thymelicus acteon, assembly GCA_951805285.1. Classification (NCBI taxonomy): domain Eukaryota; kingdom Metazoa; phylum Arthropoda; class Insecta; order Lepidoptera; family Hesperiidae; genus Thymelicus; species Thymelicus acteon. The sequence continues at coordinate 2,642,125 of OX638234.1, forward strand.
GCGATGAAATCCAAAACTTAGTTTGAAAAGACCTGAAGCAACCAGTACATTTAGATCAACAAGCTTTAAGAAAAAAAACCTTACTGATTTCTTGAAATTCTCAAACAAGTTAAGAGAAAAACTAACAAACTGGGAAGTGACATTAACGCCCCAACTCAGAGTCACTAATGGTTACTTTATTTGCTCCTTAGTATAGAATCACCATACAAATTCTGTACTAAGGAGCAATTTAAGTAACGGTGACTCTGAGTTGGGGTGTTAGTCATCTTTCCAAGGGTTAAATATAACTATACCTTTATTAGTGGACCAATAATATCAAAGGACAATTTTCTCCAAGTTGATGCGTTGATGGATTAATTCCATGTTTGTGAAGTACATAAAACATTTTGTGAAATATTCGTTCACCACCTTATCCTGTTTCAAGATAGATATAAAGGAAATAACCATATGTAAGTATATGTGAGTAACAATAGGTAAGTATAAATATAATAACAAAATTTTACTAACAAAAAATAACCGACTTCAATATTACTCAAAAACTACTTGTCAGATCTCATTCAAATTTATGTGGGGCTACATGATAGGCACCTGCTTCCGATTAAAAAAGAATCACCTAAATTGGTTCACCCAGTGGAAAGTTCTGAGGTAACAAATATAAATTTGTACAAACAAATGCAATTTGTAAAAACAAATATTGTTCTCCAACTACGCAGTAACAGATAGTATTTTTATTTGAAAAAGCATGGATTCCAAGTATGAATTGATGGTGAATGATCCAACGTTATATCCTGCTGAGTTTGTAATAAAGCATGGGATGAATGAACCACATTGGGAGCTTGAAAACTGGCAAAAAAGGGAAAGATCATTATTGCATGACATGATGTGTATATTATTATCTAATTTAGAACCCTCACATACTCTAGAAGAGACAATGATTAATAATTTAAAAAGAAAGGCAGAGTCTAAGAGCAAGGATGAAACCCAAAGAAAAAAGAGGCGCTTAAACAAAGAAGAGAGTCTAGAATCTTCTTCTACAACTTCTTCTGATGAAGGTTCAGATGATGAAAGTTCTTGCAGTGACAATAGTGATGATGGCTCTTTTGAATTGGAAGACTATAATCCTGAAAAAGATTTTGAAAGGGCAAACGAAGAATTGCTTAAATATAGGTATATTGTTCTTGAAGGTTTGGTTAATGCTCAAAGTATACAATGTCACTTTGCTAATAAATGAGGTATGGTAGTGAACAAAGTTTTTGACATAATCAACACAAAAGAGCAGAGATTGATGGAACTAAAACAACCACCAATTTGCCTAGGGTATTGAAAGAATATTCAATGCACAAATCTACGACTTCTAGAACTGCTCTGATAACTGTTGAATTGAATCAGAATGAGATAGACATTCACAACAAAGAGGACAAAATGCCAGGTGAGAGTAAAGCTTATAACTTCCTACTAAAAAGAAAGGCTCTGATGAAAACGTTGGGACTGGAAGACAGAGAAGTTGATGAGTTCGGAATAAATGAATTGGTATTTAAATCTGATTATATTAATGGAACATTGGAGATGATGGAAAATATTTTCATGAAAAACATAGGGAAAGATATCACTTTAAAAGATGTAGATGTTCAAGGATTTAAAATTGAACCTATTACCACCCAAAAGATTTTTGATTGTCTTCGAAAACCTATTATGGAAGACCACGGGCAAGAGTGCGTGTTTAAAGGTAAATTAACCCCTTTCTTTATGTGTGAAATAAGATAATTGCATGATGAAAAAGATGTTAATGCAGTTGACTCCTTTTTTGTGGAGCTTTATACTGACTTAACATTTGTGAGTGGTGATTACAAATTATTTGAGTCAGTTAATTATATAATAGATAGTTGGATGGAATGTGAAAAAAGTGAATAAGAACTGTGGGTTCATTGATATATCCAAGAAGACTGAAAAAGAAAAAATGCCAGACTATGTAAAAGAGTCGCTGATGATTGGAAGAAAAGGCAAAACATACAATTATAACATTGAAAATCCAAAGCAGCAAGAAAGAGAGAAAATTCAAAACAAAACTTATCCATCATGGTTCGAACCATTATACACTCGTCTCTCTGAACAAAGTGATGTGGGAGCGGGAAGCCAACCCATGGTAGAAAACAACAGCAAAATACCTCTCTACAATTTTTTGGGAAATTGGACAAATAAATTTATAGCTGAAGTGTCAAAAAGAAATGTTGGGGTTTATATAGACCAAATATCTAATTTCTACAGCAGAATTTCTGGAACCTACAACACTACCATCGGGAAGAAAACAACACACTCAAGTATAGCTGCTATTCCTATCAAAATAAATACGACAGTTGAAGGTGAAAAAAAGAGATGGATCACTGGGGTAGCAATAAGAGGCCCTCATCACATGAGATCAGCCACAGACAAATCAAACTTAATCATCATTGAACGAATTCCGTCTTACAACAGCATCCCTGAAACTTTTTATGAAAAGAAGACTATATTTAAGACCAATGAGGGAATCTACATGGCAAGGCGAACAGCCATAAAGAAGATAGACGGGATACATTTAACATTTATAAGAAATTCACTATTTTTAGCTATAAACATGATCGGTGATATTTTAATGAAACACAAGAATTTCCTATCAGAGGATGCTTTTGCTTCATTATGCGCTTCTCATCTTACAAATGAAAGATCTCTGAATTTCTTTGTAGACAGAGTGATTGATGCAGTATTAATGGCAACCATTGGGAATCCTAGAGATGAAGGCTATTTTTTATATTTAGGAAGTTTTTTCATGATTTTGATAAATAGAAGGAGACAGCAAAACTCGTTTACCTTTGATGTTAAGGGAATGTGTGACAAATTAAATGAATGTCTTATTGATAATCCACTTTCCATGTTCTTTCAAAATAGTATGCTGTATATGATATGTGATTATTGATTTAGTTCAACTTAATGCTCTTGTTACTTCAATAAAATATTGTATAAAAATATTGTATAATAAAAAAAATACAGTCGAATTGAGAACCTCCTCCTTTTCTTGAAAGTTAAAAAAGGAGATAAAAACCCCATTATAAGGCTTTAAAATGCAACAATTGCATTTACAATAAAAAAGTAAAAATAAATACTCACTAAATTGTCCAGTTTTTTTATGTCTGGTACTACTGAATGCATCAAAACCCCTGCTCTACAGACTCTCCATTCTTAACTCGCTCCTTTTAACATTAAATTGTTTAAATACACTATTTTGTGTATTTAATTATGTTATTACATATAAGAAGTTTCACATGCAGTTCAGTTTGCCCAGGTCATTATTTTAAGTAATGCTCATCAGTCTCCAAATGCACCATCCTAAGACTAACACATGGTATTATTCACTAGAGACAACTGCAGTTAAATTTTATCAAGTTTTGTGGTGCACACTGCACTTGAGCAACACTTGTGGAACACTTCACGAGTTTATTGTTAATCAAGATACTGGACTGCTTCAATAGTGAGAATGGAAATGTAATTATGTAATTATGTAATTATTAATCAATAAACCAGCAGACAATATGAAGAAAGACAAAATTTTAAATCATTTTCAAAGAATTCAGAAGTCAAAGACATATCTATAGATCTTACACGATGAAGCATATAATACAAATTGTTGTCCACATTGACTAATCGACTGCAACTGTTAAACTTTATTTACACCACGGCAATGGAGTTGCTGAGTGCTCATTTACAACCAAAACCCTCGATAGTAGAGGTACAAATTTCGACAACACCAAACAACTTCAAAATTACTATGTTACAGCAGACAATGTGACACAATTAAAAAACAGGTTAACACTGCGATTCAACTGCATCTTTGAACGAAAACATTCACGATCAACACATAATTATGTGGTTTAAGTGAAGTGATCATACAACTCACATCACATGCTCTGATCACACGTCACATCACATTAGCCTTATTGATGAATAAAATGTGAGGACAGAAAGAAAACTTATTTCATATCAACTTATTACAACATTTCAATAGGAGCACATACTGTTGAATCGAATGACATGATAGATAAAGAAGAACAGAGCAAAAGGGACGAGCGCTATTCTAAATTCAAACGTTATTTTCAAATGACGTTTATATTAATAATGTTCTTAGATTTTTCAGTACCACAGGAGCTGGTGGGTTTTTGGTCTATAAAATGGTTGAAAAGGAAGTTTTTCATTACCAAACTACAATGACGGAAGAGATGGTGGCACAAGTACTTTTTCATGGATCATTTGGAACTTTCCAAGAATACCTAGGTAAACTAGGATAATTAACAAACTTATCCAACTGGGCCCATAACCTGATGAAGAAATACAAGGACAGAAAGAAAACGTTACCATTGGATGAGGCGAAACAAGGCGAGACGCTATAGCGGGAGTTTGCGTGATAAAGTAGAAATATATTTAAGTTGAACGACAAAAAGAACCTAAACAATCCATATCTAACCTGGACTTAGCCATGCCTAAGCCTAATGGCTGGCTTGAGCCACGCTTGAGCGGACGGCCGGGCCGTGGAAATGGCGTAGCCCGCGTAAAAATTGCGTACATGGCATCGCATTTAGACTTTGTACCTTAGTCATGGCCACTGATAAGTTTTTAACTTTACAATGTTCGATTAGAAGTCGAGATCGGTTAGCACTAAAATTATTACTTATACATGTTTCTAAACACATATATTGACACCATTATAAACAATAAAAGTGAAAGTAATAAAAAAAGAATATTACAATCACAATGTGAACACAATCCAATCCAATAATATACTCACGGTCTGTCTCGACTGTCTCTGTCAAACTATCTATTTTAATCCAAGGATTTTAAATCCATAGACGTGACACTGTTGACAGTAACGTCATGACGTGGCTATGTGCCATAGAGCAAAGTTGATTCTTTAAATGCTTTGTGACCAAGAACTATATACAGTATAAACTGGACCCCAAGCTTCAAAGAGATACCTGTGTGCTTATACTTGAGTCAAACTCGTATCATAATACTTGTCAACAAATCATTAAAATTCCTTTATAGGGTTTTCACAAACTGATTTGTATTTCGCACACCAAATAACTATTAAAGAACTAAATAATCATTATAACGTTTGTGACATCTTCATTATTTTACTATTGACCTATAACAACAACACACAGAGAAAACGACGTAAAAACCAACATCTTAAAACAATTTTCATCATTGATTAGCTCACGCTCGCACATCCTTAATTTCGTGAAGCGACTTGTAACCTTTGCAAAAAAATATTTTTTATGGTCTGCCTGCCTATGACTATAAATAGAAATGACTACGAAAACCTCATAGCTATAATGGCGCTTACATGCTTTGCAACTTGATCGTATTATATTACGAAATACAGTGAAATCAACTTATCTGTGACTTAAAGGAGGGCGCTGCCGGACGCATTGGACCAATCATAGTGCGTTATTAGTAACTTTTGAATGGGATGGCATTAGTTCCAATTTTCGCCACGGCACAAATAAATTCTTCAGAGATGGCACTGCACAGATTATACAGATATTTCATTCCACTCAATATGCATGAGCATAAAGTTATTTATAAGTTAAATTTCATTTAAAAAAGCCGAGTAACATTTTATATTTATGTTTATGTATTTTAAAACAGTCTAAATCGATTTTATGTGTAACTATTCCGTGTTATTTTAAACTTTTGCAAAATAAATATTATGTTTAAAAATAAATTAAATTATAAAGAGTGGAATGGAACGCGACTTGCGAACTCCAGATTTAGTTCAAACGCACTTTATACGAACCAAAAGTTTCATGCACTTGTTTGTTTGTGGTTGCTAGGCAACACAGTGATTATGTAAATTCTGATCCGAATGTGAATAGTGTAGTGCGAGTTGCATCGAAAACTTTTCTATCACGTCATCGTCAATACGTGACTATCAAAAAGTTGCGAGTGCCAGTTCCAAAATGTGACTCATGTAGTTCCACGTTTATTCACTGAAATTATCTATTATTAAGTTGGCAGCAAAAGCGTCGTTAGACATCGTTAAACGTCGTGAAAGAACCCAACCAAATTGAAAATAATACATCTATTTAGTTGGAGCATTCATAACAAGCTACAACTAAAATAGTGGTGTTATACTGTAGTTTACTTGTTTGTTTTGTTAAGTGTACATTATTCATAATAATTGATTCAGTAATTATTTCTCAATCATATTATGTTGTGGTATATAATGCATGCGAGAAAACAGGCAATATTAATTAATGGAACATAGCTACAGCGATAAATTTGATATGGAGAAGTAATTGTTGTGTGGTGAGGTTATGTGAATGAAATTTATTATTTATTTAAAAAGCTCAGATCAATAATTAACAAGTTTACGATTGGTGTTATATTTATTTAATAGGATTTATATGTTTAGGCACGGTGATCTTTGGCTGTAAATACTTATTGTCTATTTTGAAAAATGAAAGTTTTTATGATACCTAACATATTACAATATGAGGAAGTGTACAAAGTAAAAATGTTATGCTCCTAATATTTATTCATATCTTTATATTTAAGGTACGAATCAAGATAGATGAGATGGCAGAGTATCAAGCTTGTTGACCTCTCAAAAGCACTACAACAAAACAACAGCAATGAAACATTTTCCCCATTAAGATTTAAGAATAAACGACTAAACAAATACGTATATAAAGTAAAATTATAAACACAGCAACATGGATTTGAGAATTGAGAAGATTGGTCAGAATAAGGCATCTACAAATATAATCATTAATTTATATTACAGTGAATGAAATGTGAATTCTGTGACCATTGTATTTTACTCATTGGTTTTCTACTGAGATTGGAATTGATGGTATAACATTATGTGGGAGAAATAAATAAATAAATTACGCAATTCTAAATATGAATTAATGAACTAATATCATGGAAATAAAATAACCTCTGTTAAAGGGGGGGGGGGGGGCATATGAATTTAAATTTTTTTGGGGAATGTCTGTTAAAATTATAAATAATATAAAAGATGTGATAGTCCCTTAATTAGCTACGTTAGTAAATATTTGTGTAAGTCTAGATACTTTCCCAGATCTAATGAAGTACAGAAAGATCATACTGATTTTTAAATCTGGGGACAAAACAGACCTTAATAATTACAGACCTATTTCTATTTTACCTACGGTCTTCCAAAATAATTAAGTTAAATTAAACGCTGAAGCACTTCAACGCTTGTAATTTACTCTATCCTGAGCACAGAATACTTATGACCCTGAGCAATACGGTTTTATCGAAAGCCGTAATACAACAAATGCTTGTGCTAGGCTTCTCAAACTTATCTTTGAGACCTGGGAGAATTCACAAAATTCCATAAATCTGTGACCTGTCTAAGACGTTTGTTTGTGTTGAATACTAAACATTACTACTTAAGCTACTACTACAGCATCAATAACAATTCACTTAACTTGATTGTGTCGTACTTGACGAGTAGAATCCAATGTGTTAGTATAAATGATAACAAATGATCGAGATCTCAATCTGTGATGGGTGTACCACAGGGCTCGTTTCTGGGCCCCTTCCTTTTTCTAGTATACTTAAATGATATGCCGTATTAAATTAAGAAATATGCAGACATTATCATAGTTGCTGATGTCACTGCTCTTATATTTAAGACGAATAGAAATAAAATAAATGACGATGTAAAAGTTCTCAGGTTTGTTTGTCACACCGGTTTACTACAAATAATTTACTGATAAATGATAAAAAACTAAGTATATAGAATGTTTGCTACCAAATGGAATAATACGAGACAGTCCTTTTTAACACGTACAGCAGTACCAAGCGCGTCACTTCACTCTGCGACCAGTAAAAAAAGTCCGGGTTATATTTGATTCACCTTAAAAATAATGAAATTATAATTATGGAAAAATCCACGGTTTTCTTGGGTGTCACTTTAGATTCTAAACTACAATATGGCAATCATATATCGGCTTAGTCAGTTTATGCCATTAGAAAGATAAGACAGTTTACTGATGTAGAAATTGCTAAACTTGTTTATTTTACACACTTTCATAGCCTCATGTCCTATGGTATATTGATATTATTGATGTGGGGTGCAGAGGCTGACATTGATGCGATATTTGTTTTGCAGGAAAGGGCAATTAGGACCATCTATAAATTAAAATTACGCCACTACCTGCGGGAGAGATTTAAAGAAATAAGCATATTAACAGTAAAATCTCAATAAAATTTATTTACAATTATATTTTATTCATAAAGAAACAACGGCGGTTGGTTCAAGCAAAATAGTGATACGCAAAATCATCAAACTTGAAACAGACATAATTTTGGTTACGGATTCTTTTCACCTACGTAGGTACTCTACGTAGGTGAAAAAACGTTCTTTTGAGGGGCTCTGTGTACGTTTTTACATTAAATTACCTAAGTATGTACATGATTTGCTTATTCAAATGTTTAAGAGATCTCTGAAATCCCAGCCAGTAGGCAAAGGATATTATAGTATAAATGAATATATTATTGACAAAGATGCATGTAAATTAGTAAAGCATCCAGTTCCGCGTCAGTTAGAACATCTTGTGTAATAATTTCATTACTTTTAAAGATGTGCTGTGGAGTTTCTTTACGGATTTTTTCTTCTCCATGACAAAGCACCGTTCCGAAATGCTGTTAAATTTAAATAATGATGTTCATAAGTGTATCAGTGCTATCGACATGAATAAAAGATTATTTCATCTTATTTCATTACATTTTCTTCTTATCTCATGCTTTATGAACCACTGGTTTAGTAATTATAAGCTTATTATTTATCTATTCCTTTCTGTCTGTTTTGTCTTTTGGTAGCTTCGCGTTTTTTTTTCTCTCTGTTGCGAGGACACTTCAATTTATTTTTCTTTTCAGAGAATTTTCTTCAGAAACTTTTCTTTATTTTCTTTTCTTCTTATTTCTTTCTTTGTTCTCCTCTTCGTACAATGCACAATCTCCTCTGATTTCGGTTTATCTCCTCCGTCTAACATTTTTTTGTTTCTCTTAACGGTTTTTACCGGCCTTTATTTGCATTAAATTTTCGTTTATAATTTATTTTACTAAAAAGATATTGCAAAATTAAAAAGTTTTGTAGGTTCTTTACCAACAACTTGTAGCTCAAATTTAATTTACATACACACATATCAAAAATTTTTCGTTGAAAAAGAAATTGCTAGGTCTCATTACTCAATCAAAATTGATTTCAAAATCTTCAATCGTCATTACCATTCACACAAAATCATTCCCATTTACAAAAAAACAAATGGGAATGATGCATATGGCATATGCAATGCATATGGTAATGATATTTTTTTCTTTTTTGCTTAAAATTCATTTTGTTATTCATTAATTTATGAACTCTTTGTGCCAATGAATATCATGTTCCTATTACACATACGTGTGGAGTATTAAAATTAATGTATAATTTATATTTATCTTGTAAGTCCAGTAAATGGCGTTGATTCAAAATCGAGACAAAATGCTGAACGTCATTGTTTTTCATGAATAAAAGTTGTTTCTCCATGAAGCAGTAAAAAGTTGGGCTGTTCCACTTTTTACAATGTACCAGACGAGGAGAAACGAAGGGTACTTTATAGCGTAGCCCAAAAAACATTTGAGAAATATAACGTTTGACGGTACTGACATGGAGTTGACGAATTTTCGTGACTAAATTTTAATTGATGTTTTTTACTAGCTCTGCACTGCTGATTCCATAATATTATATGTTATAATGTACCTAATTATATATTGTTTCAAAATATAAAATTAAACACGCAATGTGTAAGGCAGGTTTTTCAAAACATATTTTGGAATATCATTAACAGCAATTTCCCTGCAAATGGTAATGATGTTTTGGGTGTGTTATTCAATTTTTTTATTTAAATTACTTCAATTTTATTAATGTAATGTAATATGTGGGCGCTTAAGTAAAAATATGTATAAAAGCAGTTTCTAAAATAAAAAATTATAGAAGTAGTAAATTAATTTTTTTATCAATCGGAACATCTTTTTAGGGTTCCGTAGCCGAATGGCAAAAAACGGAACCCTTATAGATTCGTCATGTCTGTCTGTCTGTCTGTCTGTCTGTCTGTTCGTCCGTATGTCACAGCCACTTTTTTCCGAAACTATAAGAGCTATACTGTTGAAACTTGGTAAGTAGATGTATTCTGTGAACCGCATTAAGATTTTCACACAAAAATAGAAAGAAAACAATAAATTTTGGGGGTTCCCCATACTTAGAACTGAAACTCAAAAATGTTTTTTTCATCAAACCCATACGTGTGGGGTATCTATCTATGGATAGGTCTTCAAAAATGATATTGAGGTTTCTAATATCATTTTTTTCTAAACTGAATAGTTTGCGCGAGAGACACTTCCAAAGTGGTAAAATGTGTGTCCCCTCCCTGTAACTTCTAAAATAAGGGAATGATAAAACTAAAAAAAATATATGATGTACATTACCATGTAAACTTCCAACGAAAATTGGTTTGAACGAGATCTAGTAAGTAGTTTTTTTTTAATACGTCATAAATCGTAAACCACAAAAAACATTGATCAAAGTTACAACGAACTAAAAGAACTTTTATATTATGTTACTTGCTGCTACGGAATCCTTCATGGGCGAGTCCGACTCGCACTTGGCCGCTTTTTTGACTTTGGCGAATTCACCCATTAAGCATAGATTTTTTTTCTTCCATTCATGGCATTGGCTAAATACGCTCAGCCAAAGATTAAGCATAGATTATTGACAATATTTGGTTATTTGACATCTCTGAATTGTCAAAAATGTAAATACTTATATAGAGTTACGTGACGTTATGACGTATTTTGGTATTTGGTAATAAGTTTTTTTTTCAGTTTTCTTAAAAACAGTGCGTCGCGAGTGGTACCGTTGTAATCGGCTGATGAACCTCTATAAGCTTCAACCATTCTCATGTACGAACTCTTGCTACCGGATTCTAAATCCAACCCGTTTCACGCCATTTACCAGGTATTATTCACATCTTCAAAATCAACATAATTTTTTGGTGTATACACTATACACTTTCTTATTAGAGCCAATAATGTAGAGCACAAGTAGTTAAAATCAATTTGTCCTCATTTTCCAGTTTTGTTGATACACTACAATTCCAAATGCGTTTTCCACAATCCTTCTAGCTCATGATAGGCGTTAATTGAAAATGTCTCCTTAAACGTACAGTTATTTCTTGAGTATGGTTGCATTCAATATTTTTTTAATGGGAAGGCATCATCCCACACTCCCACACCACCATCAGGAATTAGTGTTCTATTTTCTAGTGCAGTTCCTTAAGAAATTTTTTTAAATACTGGAGTATTTATCATTAGAGGCCATTTCATTTGCTCCTACATCTAGCTATCATCTACAGCACAAAGTATAATGCTGTTTTGTTTTTTATAATTAACAAAGTGACTTCCACAGTTGCAGGGGCTATTATATTAAAATGCTTGCCAGCAATCGCTCCACAGCACTTTGGAAAGTTCCATGGCTTATGGAATTCTTCTTCTATGATTTTCCATTCTTCACTTGAGGTGGGGACATGATTTTTTTTTATTTCAATATAGGTATCACACATCTAGCTGACCCGTCAAACTTTGTATCGCCTAACATACTATTCTTTTTTTTCTAAAATAAAAGTAGCCTAAGTTAATCCTTGTTACATCAGCTATCTGCCAGTGTCAGTCCCGTCAAAATGGGTGCAGCCATTTCAGACAAAAAATGTTATTTTGGTATATGTACCGTATATCCAAATGCACTTAGTTAAAAGCGGTTTTTAATATTACAAGCAGAAACTCCAATTTTATTTATTTGTATTTATATTTGTAGATATTTTAAATATGATTATAATTATGATATATTTTAATTATGATATTTTATAATGATGGAGCCACAACAATGATTTCCTTAAAAAATGTTTAATTGTTATCCTCATTTCCATAAACATTATTATTTAATTTAAATTTAATTTAAATCTACATTATACAATAATACAATAATTAAAATTATAATAAAATTGATATAAAAATAATAAAAAAATAGCAGGACCCAAATCACCCAAGCTACTGGTGGTTAAGTCAACAGACTTAGATACCTCTATCTAAGTCTGTTGACTTAACCACCAGTAGCTTGGGTGATTTGGGTCCTGCTATTTTTTTTGGTGGTTAAGTCAACAGACTTAGATACCTCTCTACTATGCCTATCGTTTTTTGTATTATTATTCTCATTTCAACTCATTTTCTTTTTATTAATTTTTAGCTTTTTAGAATAACAATTACACATAGTAACTCAATTTCCCAGATATTTTTCTTGAAATATATTGTCTACTAAAATATACATATTATAACTTTCGTAAAGTTATACATCCTGCATTTTCTAATGACCTTGCACTGGTTTTGTTTACATGTTGATGCTTGAAAGGCATTACCAAGCGACATGTTGACAACTTTACACTAGAGCATTTTAAAGTTAAAATTTTAGAAAAAAAAATTAAAAAATCGCCTATTAGTCATAGCTCTTTAATTCCAATGAATATTACATGCAGTTTAAATGCTTAATAAAGTAATTTTTATGATTTTTTTTTCTAAAATAAAAACTTTAAAATGCTTTAGTGTAAAGTTGTCAACATGTCGCTTGGTAAATTTTGCCTTTCAAGTGTCAATTTGACATTGCTTCTCGTTGGCCTTACTATACTTACATTAATTTATTATTACAGATTGCTCAACTGAATACCAAGAACCCTGAAAGTGATGAACAGACAGGATCTGTCATAAAAAAGAAACAGCTTCAGGCAGCGTAGAATCGGGTCAGCAAATAGATACTAATAGGAACCAACAAGACTGCCAAAAGAGGGGAACGCTGAGATGCCGATGCAACAAATGAAATTCCTAGAAAACAGAAGGAATGTCAATGAATGAAGAGGATGTAATCCTTGCACAACAAGAAATACAGTTAAATTTTAACCCAATTCAAATTGAAAAAAGTACAATGCAATCATTACATTGCCTGTACACCTAATATGTCTCATTCACAACTTTGAGAAGTATTCTCTCCTATCTCCTAGTGATGGCCGTGGAAGCGCTGATTCGAATAGTCAATCACGCCGTCCTTCACATTATGATTGCCCTAGTGCCAGGTATGATAACAATTATTCTGTTGTTCAATACAGTGATGAGTTAAATGTCAATGAAACTGATATGGCTGTTGTAGAAAACTTAAATGCTGCAGGTTTATAATATTCTGATATTCAATATCGTCACACCCATGGGTAACTTACGAATCTGCAAAAAATGATTTTAAAGGGGAGCATTTTGAAAGTAATAAAATCATTTTGGGGTATTTTTTCAACACATGGCAATGAATTTTCTGAAGTTGAGGGACAAGTTTCGCGTGACTTATTTAATATGTTACTCGAACTAATTACAACAGAATGGGATTTTGGTGAAAAACACGCACATTGACCTCTTGACACATTGACGCAAAAGCAGCTGATGTCTCTATATTTTATATAGAGAGGTTCATTACTTCGGCTGGTAGTAATTTGGTGTAATTGCATTGTTCCCTTCGATACCGGTATTTTATCAGGTATAAATTTTGACACATTTTCAATTGCGGTACTGTGAATCAGGAATATTTTGGTCACTTTCAAACATGTGTTAATAAGTTATAAGCATCTTTTGTGTCAACAACATCGTTACCAAGGCACACTTTTCTATCAAGAGTGCGTTTGATGTTACCTCCTATTCATACTGCCACGTTTTTGCCATGGCCTGCCTGATAAAATGACCAAGTGGTATATTGCAGCAGATATTTTTTTGTATAGTGAATCAACAAATAAAAGTTTTTTTTGGCGATATTGTGCCGAGGGTCCAGCCGAGAAGAAGTGTACTATCGTCGTTTCAGGGGTTTTCTGCTTTATCATCTCAGTAACGGGAGTCAGGTGTGCCCCGATCGCTGCTGGTTGGTGACTTGTATTGTCTGATAATGAGCAGAAAGATTGAGTGCGATATTTCCATAATATCATTCCAGTATGGAGGCATATTTGAAGGTTTGATGCCCCGTAATGCATAGATTGGATCTCCTCAGCAAGTTTGGCTTGGTAATTTTCAGAGAAGTCGCATACTATTACGGCTTCGTTTTCTTTTAACTTATTCACTGCCTTTTTATATCGGTTTTGCTGATGTGTCATGTTAAAGAAATGTTTTTTGAACATTAGTAAGTCATTTTCAAAATCTTTTTTCAAGTCATTAACGCCCCAACTCAGAGTTACTAACAATTACTTTAATCGCTCCTTAGTAAAGAATCACCATACAAATTCTGTGCTAAGGAGCGTGTTAAGTAACCGTTAGTGACTCTGGTGACTCTGAGTTGGGGCGTTAGTTCCTTTTTTTTGTCATTCTTACTGTTTTCTTAGTTTTTATTTCCTTGATCTCTTGGTCTTCCATTTTCTGATGTGAATGATCTTGTCTTTCCCAGCGGGATCATTCCACATTTTGCTATCATATCTCAGCACTGATTTGTTGATAAACCACTTGTTTGTCCTTAAAGGAGGTGGCCAACATCTGTATGGGCGTTTGCCCCACTTGTGAAGTATAATGTACACATTTTATTTTTACCTTACATTAAAGCTTACACTATCTACTTTGATAATTTTATCAATAAAAATCTGTAAAACTCGGAATTCTCCTTTTACGAGCAGTTTTAGCTCTTGTAGGTTGTAGGTTGACAGTTTGATAAACATAAGTGATTGTGGAAAAGTGTTTTAAAGAGAGATTTTTATATTAAATACAAACTATTTATCTTTTGGATAATTCATTTATTTATTTTACTTTAATTATGACGTGCCCACCCCAAATACCAAACTAATGTAATCACATGAAAATGCCATACCTGTATTGCAGTGATCCATTCTACCAATATGGATTGAAGGTTTCTTGCTAGCGAAGATATTGAGTGACGTGCCATGGCCCATGCGCTCAATATCAACCGCACAATTAATGCACCTCATGACAAAAAATCAAATACAATTATTATTTTGTAGAAATCAAACTCAAAAATCTTCTTTTGGCATTTGACAAATGGCAATATAGCATATATTCGTATTTCTGTCAGTCAATTGTCAACCTCCAGTGATAGCAATGGAGGTAGTAGAAGATTATGTGTATACAACACAACTTATTATTATTGTTAATTTATTATAACTACTCACTGCGGAGTTCAGAAGAAAATTAAAATTCTAGTTATGTTATAATAAACGGAAAACATGTCTTTTCAGAGGACTAAAACCTTGTACAAATAAACGTATTTTACCCATTTCCGGGGCAGTGTATACAACACAACTTATTATTATTGTTAATTTATTATAACTACTCACTGCGGAGTTCAGAAGAAAATTAAAATTCTAGTTATATTATAATAAACGGAAAACATGTCTTTTCTGAGGACTAAAACCTTGTACAAATAAACGTATTTTAACCATTTCCGGGGCACATGTTGGCCACCTCCTTTCAGACATTTATTCCACATGCAATCATAGTAGTTTATGTCACATGATACTTGATTTAAACTATCTCGTATACTGCCAGTGACTAAACCATTTTTGACCATAGCGATATGAAGAAATACAAAGTTGCTATGCTTCACGCATAAGCACGTAGATCTTGAAGACAAGCCAGGTGACAAAACAAAAAATGTTTTGTGCAAATAAAACGCAGTGAAACCATAACGTCCTCCTTCAGCTTTGTATTCTTTGAAAATACCTAGCAGTGTGTCTAATAAATATCGGATTTGCACTTTTTCTTTATTTTTTGTTCGAACTTCGTTTTTACCGGGGTACTACTGCGTCTTAATTTATTTTTATTTTCTCTTACTTTACCCTTCAGTCCCAGCATTTTAGAAATAATCGACTTGTTTCTGGAATTTGTTACCAATCTTTTTATGGTTTTCTTTTCTTTCCTATTCGAACTTTGATATGTTGTTTTTAGTGTATTTTCTAAAATTTCCTCTCTAGCTTTTGCCAGATTGCCGCAACAAAAAACTTATGGATGGGAAAACTGGTTTGTCCTCTCTGGCGAATGTGAATTTGAACAGGAGAGTGTAAAAGCGATAGTTTTCGGCAATTCAACGTTTGCACAAGTGCTCGCTGAATTTCCTGCCATCGTGCGACCTCCTGGAGTACCCAACGAAATAAAACACAATATTGTACATACACTACATTGAGACATCAGACGCACCCCCAATTTCTTATCGCCCTCGTCGATTAGCACCCCAGAAACCTGTTGCAGCTAAGAAGGAATTTGAGGATATGGTGCGGTGCGGCACAGCTAAACCATCAAAGAGTTTATAGAAATAATCACGTCATATAACTATTCACTGCGGAGTTCAGAAGAAAATTAAAATTCTAGTTATGTTAAAATAAATGGAATACATGTCTTTTCAGTGGACTAACACCTTGTACAAATAAACGTATTTTAACTATTTCCGGGGCACATCTTGGCCACCTCCTTTAGGTAACGTTAAGTTATTGACATGATTATTAAGAGTAAAAGAGTAAAGGTGCACTTTTGTTTTTGTAAAAGGCATTTACAAAGAGATTCTTCCTCTGCTCCGTTGTCATTTAGTGTAGTGTTTTTTTTTTATTTAAATCCGTTTCAGCTTGATTATTTTCTTCATTTCTCTGGTCCGATTCAATTTTACTAGACGGCCCAGCTGAATGATCATCAGGTATATTCACTTTTGAGGTGCAGCTTTTTTGGTTCTCCTGCGTTTTGTTGAAGCTCTTTTATTTTTACTGAGTTTCCTCTTAACATAAATTTTTAAGACAATTTTTAAAAAGTTTTCGTTTTCCTCAGCAGTATAAGTTTTATCCCATGAACGTATAAATCACAGAAAAAGTTTAGGATGTTCTTATATCCTTTTAGTCCAATTTTTACCTCTTCACTGCCACTGCTTTTTGTCCAAGAGCACTTACATAAGAATTCTCGAGAAAAGAATAAATCCAATACATTGTATGCACATGTTCCTCCCTTTCCATCCGACTGTGAGCATACAAAAGAAACTGCTTTAACATTTTTGATTTTTGACTTTTATCAGACAAACGTAAATCCATTTCCTGTAGCTCCTGAGCAGAATCAATAGGCTTTATTATAAAAGCCTCGCTTTCAACCGGGTTAGACTCGCCCAATGTAACCACATAATTATTTTTTGGTTGATTACAACATGAAAAACCCTCATCAATTTGCACAGTTAGATTTGCCAATTTGTGGAAAATTTTGTTTTGATTTTCTTCTAAACCATTTATTAATAGTGCTTACTTATTTTGATTGTCAAGAATTATTTTTAGATAATCTTCAATCTGATTTGCGTCTGTATTTAGAGGGGTGCCTAGCTCATTTTGATGACTGTCAACTGGAACTGTTTGCAACCCTGAATCATCTACATATTGAATTATATATTGTGCTGCTGTCGTTTCTTCTGAATTTAACGTCGATGTTGTAACTGTGGATGAAATTCTTAATTTCTCTGGCTGGTTATTCACCTGCAAAATGTAATATAAATAAAAATAAAAAGATTAATGTGTGTGGGATGTGTTTTAAATTAAAAAAGTGTGTGTAGGCCAAGTGCAACCATACACAAAAAAGTTGCACCGGAATAGAACATTGGTCTCTCGAACGGAGGGGCTCGAGTTCAAATCCTGGCACGCACCTCTAATTTTCAAATATTATGTGCGTATTAAAAGTTAATTATCACTTGCTTCGGTGAAGGAAAACATCGTGTGGAGGTTGCACACCGGAGAGTTCTACATAAAGTTCTCAAAGGTGTGTGAAGTCTACCAATCCGCACTTGGCCAGCGTGGTAGACTATGGCCTGTACCCCTCACATTGCGAGAGGAGACCCCGAGCCCAACAGTGGGACGATTATGGTTTGTTGCTTTGCTTTGCCCAGTTCTTCAGTTTGTAAAAAAATGTAATTACATACCAGAACGGAGCAATCCAAAAATTATGTTATAAAAACCAAAATGTTGAAAACGCGGGTCTCGGCGTCCCAGCGCACGTCGTAAGTAGGTACCGGAGAATCCGTTAAGAAGGTAGGTATCGAAAATGTTATCGAAATGATCCACTAATAAAATTGTTGTAAGTATGAGAAATTGTCCAAAAGTACTATTAAATCCATGGGGAAATCCTTGAGAACTTGAGAAAAACTTGCTCAAAACATTGTTGAAAAAAACGTTGTTGAAAAAACTTGATCAAAACACTGCGGACAAGAGAAAAACTTTACGTTAATACACCAATCAAATATGTACAAAATTTCGAATCCGAAGTCATAAAATGTTGTCAAAACTTACCCGGGTTAATCCGGTGTTTTTAGGGTTCCGTAGCCGAATGGCAAAAAACGGAACCCTTATGGATTCGTCATGTCTGTCTGTCTGTCTGTCTGTCTGTCCGTATGTCACAGCCACTTTTTTCCGAAACTGTAAGAGCTATACCATTGAAACTTGGTATGTAGATGTATTCTATGAACCGCATTAAGATTTTCACACAAAAATAGAAAAAAAAGCAACAAATTTTGGGGGTTCCCCATACTTAGAACTGAAACTCAAAAATGTTTTTTTTTCATCAAACCCATACGTGTGGGGTATCTATGGATAGGTCTTCAAAAATGATATTGAGGTTTCTAATATCATTTTTTTCTAAACTGAATAGTTTGCGCGAGAGACACTTCCATAGTGGTAAAACGTGTGTCCCCCCCCCCCTCCTGTAACTTCTAAAATAAGGGAATGATAAAACTAAAAAAATTATATGATGTACATTACCAAGCAAACTTCCAACGAAAATTGGTTTGAATGAGATCTAGTAAGTAGTTTTTTTTAATACGTCATAAATCGTAAACCGCAAAAAACATTGATCAAAGTTACAACGAACTACAAGAATTTTTATATTATGTTACTTGCTGCTACGGAACCCTTCATGGGCGAGTCCGACTCGCACTTGGCCGCTTTTTACAAAATAATTCATTAGTTACGCAAAAAGGTAGTTAATTGGAATCCTGTAAGATAATGAACACTATATGAAATATGAATTATAACCGAAATTTAATTCGCGAAGAAAAAGTTTTTGCAAACTTACCATGAGGCCAAATTAATCGCTGAATATATGGTGAATCAAAAAAGGAAATGAAGAATTATATTTGAGTTATAGCATAATAGCTATTAAATTGAAATTACGTCACATTATTTTGACGAAAACGCAGAAAATTTATAAAAAACTAAATTATTTCACAACTACATTGTGTAACCTTTTGACAGTCCGGCAGGAAAGTAATATTCCATTCACAATCAAATTCTCATAAAAATTCAAAGGAAAATTCCGGCAAAGAACATCAAGACATTCAGCCAAAATCCAAGAATCATGGAACCAAGTCCTGGACACCACGTTAAATTGCATTCTACTAATTTTAACCTTTATTTTATTTAAACTTTATTTGGTATTACTTTAGAAACCTGCGGCACCGGGAGGGGGATGGAGTTAGGGGGGGAGGGGAGGGGTGGGGTAAGGACCCCCCCCCCTTAAAGGGGCTAAGTGAGGAAACACATAGTTTTTGAGTTTTTTTTATTTTTATTTTGAGGTTAAATCTGTGAAAACTGCTCAATATTTGTCTTAAATTAGTCTAAATTAATGTCAGTTGGTGGAGGAAGAAATAAAGTTACGACCTCCGTATGGGGAGACACACAAAACGCACCAATTTTATAAAAAAATGACAAATCATTATGATTACAAACTTACAGTATATGCACTTATGGAGTTGCGTGTGGTGAGTGTAGCAGGAGGCGCGCGAGCAATAAGGTTAACTCCGAGATAAAAGTTAATAGTTTATTGCACTAAGGTAGCCGAGCGTTCGAGCGACACGGGTTAGCGCGATGCGTGTGGAAGGCCGACTGGCGCGTCCGGCGGCGAACTGAAGGCGCGCGCGCGCTGCCAGTGAAGCGGGGCGCGGGAGACGAGGCTGGCAACCGGTTCGCGCGCCCGCGCCGCTGGGCCGGCTGGTGGTGTGACGTCACAGAGTGACGTAGAACACTAGAGCGCACCAGGTTCGATCCCGCGGTGTGGTATGTGTGCCTGTGTGTATGTATGAGTGTATGTACGTGTTGTGTATGTGATGTATATGATAATCATAATATACTACATAGGTGTGAGTGTTTATGCGTGTGTGAAATATATAATATATTACATATACATAATGCGAATGTGGGACGGAGGTGCCCACACACTTTTAGGGAGAATTTAGGGGTTTTTGATACACAAACAGGCTTCCAAACGTCTCCGGTGCTGCGGGAAGTGCAGCCCCTCCGCCCTTGCGTAACAAACTGCAGGCATTCCATGCTCGCCTACGCAGCTTCGGCTCACATGGTGCCTGCAGTTTGTTACAGCGGGCGGGGGCTGCTCTCCCTCCGCGCCTCCGGGGTTTACATTCACTCTAGGGGTAGGGCAGACTAGTACCACGTGGGGTCGGGGTTGACTAATTCGGTTCTGTCACCAATTTTGAAAAATTTAACTAGAATGTAATAAATAAATTTAATAGGATATGACATAAACAGTAAAATTTATATATTACATTATGTAACCTTTTTTGTATTTCCTATTTCCAAATTTCATCTAGGTCGACCACCTTTCCCGGGCCACCAATCTTTCCAATGAACTTCTAATTATTATAATCATAATACATAATACAATAAAATATAGGTACCTAATAACATCTATTTTATAAATAAGTATCATAATTCGTGTTGTATTTTTTGGAAATAACCTCAAAAATTTAAATTAAGATTTTTAAAAAACGACGCATTACCTTACAAAAACCAACTAGATTATGATTAGGGGCATCACTGTCTATCGATTAAAGCCAAAATCACCCAGATACCGATGCCGCTGGTTTCTAAAGTCAACCCATTTATTTTATGCTAGACTACAAATGTAATGTAAAATACGTTACAAACAATATACACCGTTCCTGAGGTTGTGCACGAACTTCAGCCTGTTATTCAGACCATTAAATTGGTCATCTTTCGTTATGGATTCATTATTGAATTTTTATTTTTTTTTATTTTTCATTTTCATACAAACTAAATACTTAAACGTAAATTGCCTAATGTGTAATCTCTTTACAGCTTACAAGCTGGCAACGTCGCATTATGATTGATATGAAACTATGACATTAGTAAACTTTTATTGACGTTAACAATTATTTCTCATCAATTTTGCTGTCTGTGCGACCAGTGACATTAACAAAACCAAATAGGTAATAATACTAGTTCGGAAAGTTTTACGATGTTTGTTTACTTTAAGGCCCATTTAGACGGAGAGTTTCTAGTATCTATTGTACACTACTATCAAGAAGAAGAAGAAGAAACATTTATTTCGCCAAAATAAACATGGTACAAGTTTATATAACCAAAAGGTACTAACAATATGTAACCATATTATATTACAGCGTGAACAAAACAACAAACAAAATATTATTTGTATGTGGGTACCATGTTACCAGACGAAAAAGTATCACTAGTAATAACCGTATCAAATGTTTACATACAGGAAAGAACTAAATTCTCACCTACGAATATCTCATATGACATTCGTAACTTGTCGATCAAGGCGATAATTTCCTACGTCTATTTAGGTACACATTGTACGTAAGATTACCTACGACAATCTCGACTTGTATTCGACTTACATTTTTCAAATTCATACGTGTATCATACAAGACGGTTGAAAACGTTTTGAGTGCGAGATTTGTCATTGGAGTTAAGTTTACAATCAATATTCCATTGCGAGGAAATTGTCGTCAAATAGCGAGAGGTGTAAATGTAAGAAAGATTTTTTTATTAATTCGATTGTGGCTTCTTCGAGACGAGAAGCTCTCCGTCTAAATGGGCCTTTATTGACAAGTCAAGCCAATAATGACATGACATTTAAAATGAAACAAGTATAGTTTGAATGATTATGACCGTACCACAATATAGGAATCTAACAGTAACGTGACTCGGGCCGATTCTCGAAAAACTTGCCTACTTGTAGCCGCGCGCTAGGGCTGTCCGCCGACAGTATTTTAATTTTATCAAACGACTTGAGTTTCTTAGTAGTTTTGTATTTAAAAATGTTATTTTTTCTATTTTAATAAATGCAATTCATTGTGAATAAAAAGGAAGTGTTCCATAAAAATCTATGTTGTGTTTTATTAGTACTGTGAAGGTTCGTAAGCCTTCAGTATTGTATTAGAGACAGAGACTCTTAGGGCAGGGTAAGTTCTTGTAGGTTAAGGCAAATAAAAAAGTTACAACTGTCCGATTCTATAAACTTTATACCTATTGCTAAATTAATTTATACATAACATTGAAATCAAAGTTACAGTAGCAAGTAGCAATAACGTTTTAATGACAAATTATTACGCAAATATTCAAATTACAATTATTACAAATTACAATATTAGGTACAGTTATTTCCAGACGAGATTTATAGTTCATCATTATATCCTTTATCACGTCATTCATATTATGTTCGTCTATACTATAGCGAACCCCATAAAATTAATTATTAATAATTACAATACAATAATAAAGTTAATATTAATCAATAACGCAATAATTATACAATACCTACTACCTAAGTTAGGGGAGACGTGGTATACTTGATCCCTGTTTTGGTTTTCTTTTAGTAATTTGAACCATTTTCATAAATCTGACTTTCTTTTAAATCACACATGTATTCCCGTTCAATACTACTGATATAGCACCAATACAGACCTTCTTATTTATTAAAAAAAAACGACAAAAAGGGTTTTTTAAAGTCCGACAAAAGGATCAAGTAACCCTCCCTATGGGGATACTTGATGAAGTGGGTTGTATGATCCCGGAGGATCAATCATCCCACCCGTCAATGTTTCAGCCATAGGCCTACCTAAATGTGGAAATTAAATAAACTTAGGCCTACTATTAATAAGTTGTAACTAACGATTCGAAAGATGAGTAGGTACAAAATGGAAACAACATAAAAAAATTGAAAACACAGACAAAAAATAAATGGGAAAATTATTCGAGAAGTGGCACGGAATAAATGTCACGTGTTTTTGAAAATTTCGTTGGCTTCGGCAAGTGTCCCAAAATGTCACCCCACACATAAAATATTTCGTCTTCCCTTGCTGGCCACTTCCAAAGCCTTCCACTTTTTTCCATTGCTTTTATTGTAGCCCCGTTTTCATATATTTTTGTAATTTTTCCTGGGTATGACAAACCATTGTAAATTGCAACTACAAATTCCCCTACTTCTTTTCTGATGGGCTCAAAAGCTCTATGACCCTCGCCATCACTGCATAACTCTACTTCCCCCCCTGATAATGATGGAAGTGGAGGACATTCATCAGAATCAGATGAGGTGTCATCGTCAATTTTTTTTTGTGAAAAGATTTGTCTCACTGTTTTCTTGGTAGGCCTATTTTCTTTAATCTTCCTTCTCATTTCTATCTCCGCTATCTCTACCAACTTTTTATTTGATTGTTCTTCGATGGCTGCTTTTTCCGGAGTATCGGTTAGGATGCGAGTACGTCCTCGCTTTCTCCCGCGCGACGACTGCGAGCGTGGACCTGCCTTGGGGTAGGGCATGATGTCCTGTGGTGAAAAGTGCATCGGCCCTGATCCTCCAAGTAAGGATGGGGAAGCGCGTTCACTCACACTGCTGCTTTGTACGGGCTCCTCAAGTGGAGAAGGGAGAGTGCAGTCCGACGCTGTCACACTGCTCTGTATGGGATCCTCAAGCAGGGATGGGGGAGCACAGTCCAACGCTGCCACACTTCTCTGTGCTGGTTCTTCAAGTTGAGAAGGGGGAGGGCGGTCCGTAACTAAACTGGTCATGAACTCACTCTCCGTGAAAATTTATGGGCCATATTCCAGCCGCCCTGAAGCCACTAATTATATTGGTGGGCACCATAGCCCTTGGGAAAGCTTCCCCTAACAGTTCCGAAACGTCGTATATTGTGATTGTTCTCCCGGGGTGTCTCAGCATAAAATTTGATGCTGCCTGAGAATAAAAGGTTTTTAAGGGGCCAAAAATAGTCCTGTCTAATGGCTGCAGTTTGTGGGGTGTGTGTGGTGGAATTGTTAGAAGAACAATTCCGTTGTCTTTTGCGTAGTTGAGGGCGTCGACAGAACAATGACTCTCGTGATTGTCCATGATGATGAGGTGTTTCCTATCAGCGTTGTGTTGAACATGACGAACAAAATGCTTGAGGAATTTTATAAAACTGTCGCTCGTCATCCATCCACTAGGATGAGTAGTTGCATCGCTGCTAGGAGGGGCATGATTGAGGAACCTATCCTGCCAGTTTTTTCGGGGGAATATCATGTATGGCGGGATGTGGCCCCCGGCAGCGTTGATACAGGCACAAACGGTAACCAGCTCACCTCGTTCAGCCGACGTCATTTTTCCTACTTGTTTGGAACCCTTAACTGCAATAATTTTGCTGGGTTTATGGACAGTTGTTACCCCTGTTTCGTCAATATTCCACACCCTTTCGGCAGTAAATTCGTGCTTATTAAAAACTGCAGTCAAATTTTCTCTGGAGTTCTTAAGGATAGAGTTTGCTGTCTCTCCAAAAATCCACGATACCAATCGCGACCTGCCTGTTGCGAGTGATCCCATGAAGAGGGGTATTTCATCTTATTTGCTTTGGCGAATTGGTAAGCTACCTTACGCAATTGTACAACGGTAAGTCCATAATACATTTTAGACATATGAACAAGATACGCTCCTAGCTCATCCTCGTGACGTTTGGACAAAATTTGTCTATTGGTAAAACCAGGTTGAACATAAGGGTCTCGACGGCATAGCCTTTTAAGTGTCATGACATTAATTTTAAATTCTCTTGCGACGGTTTTGTAAGCAGCTCCATCTTTAACTGCTTGGACCGCATTTTTCAAAGGTCTGTCAAGCTGGCATGGGCAAATCGGCAAAAATCGATAAAAAGTACACGAGAATTTGTTGCTAATTAGTTGCTAATTAGTTGCTAAATTGCCGATTTTGTTGCTCTAACCGATCTCTGGAAATCGACAACCATGCCAGCTTTATATCAAGCTAGCAGCGAAAATCGATAAAAATCGGCAAAAATCGATAAAAAGTGCACGAGAATTTGTTGCTAATTAGTTGCTAATTAGTTGCTAAATTGCCGATTTTGTTGCTCTAACCGATCTCTGGAAATCGACAACCATGCCAGCTTTATATCAAGCTAGCAGCGAAAATCGATAAAAATCGGCAAAAATCGATAAAAAGTGCACGAGAATTTGTTGCTAATTAGTTGCTAATTAGTTGCTAAATTGCCGATTTTGTTGCTCTAACCGATCTCTGGAAATCGACAACCATGCCAGCTTTATATCAAGCTAGCAGCGAAAATCGATAAAAATCGGCAAAAATCGATAAAAAGTGCACGAGAATTTGTTGCTAATTAGTTGCTAATTAGTCGCTAAATTGCCGATTTTGTTGCTCTAACCGATCTCTGGAAATCGACAACCATGCCAGCTTTATATCAAGCTAGCAGCGAAAATCGATAAAAATCGGCAAAAATCGATAAAAAGTGCACGAGAATTTGTTGCTAATTAGTTGCTAATTAGTTGCTAAATTGCCGATTTTGTTGCTCTAACCGATCTCTGGAAATCGACAACCATGCCAGCTTTATATCAAGCTAGCAGCGAAAATCGATAAAAATCGGCAAAAATCGATAAAAAGTGCACGAGAATTTGTTGCTAATTAGTTGCTAATTAGTTGCTAAATTGCCGATTTTGTTGCTCTAACCGATCTCTGGAAATCGACAACCATGCCAGCTTTATATCAAGCTAGCAGCGAAAATCGATAAAAATCGGCAAAAATCGATAAAAAGTGCACGAGAATTTGTTGCTAATTAGTTGCTAATTAGTTGCTAAATTGCCGATTTTGTTGCTCTAACCGATCTCTGGAAATCGACAACCATGCCAGCTTTATATCAAGCTAGCAGCGAAAATCGATAAAAATCGGCAAAAATCGATAAAAAGTGCACGAGAATTTGTTGCTAATTAGTTGCTAATTAGTCGCTAAATTGCCGATTTTGTTGCTCTAACCGATCTCTGGAAATCGACAACCATGCCAGCTTTATATCAAGCTAGCAGTGAAAATCGATAAAAATCGGCAAAAATCGATAAAAAGTGCACGAGAATTTGTTGCTAATTAGTTGCTAATTAGTTGCTAAATTGCCGATTTTGTTGCTCTAACCGATCTCTGGAAATCGACAACCATGCCAGCTTTATATCAAGCTAGCAGCGAAAATCGATAAAAATCGGCAAAAATTGATAAAAAGTGCACGAGAATTTGTTGCTAATTAGTTGCTAATTAGTTGCTAAATTGCCGATTTTGTTGCTCTAACCGATCTCTGGAAATCGACAACCATGCCAGCTTTATATCAAGCTAGCAGCGAAAATCGATAAAAATCGGCAAAAATCGATAAAAAGTGCACGAGAATTTGTTGCTAATTAGTTGCTAAATTGCCGATTTTGTTGCTCTAACCGATCTCTGGAAATCGACAACCATGCCAGCTTTATATCAAGCTAGCAGCGAAAATCGATAAAAATCGGCAAAAATCGATAAAAAGTGCACGAGAATTTGTTGCTAATTAGTTGCTAATTAGTTGCTAAATTGCCGATTTTGTTGCTCTAACCGATCTCTGGAAATCGACAACCATGCCAGCTTTATATCAAGCTAGCAGCGAAAATCGATAAAAATCGGCAAAAATCGATAAAAAGTGCACGAGAATTTGTTGCTAATTAGTTGCTAATTAGTCGCTAAATTGCCGATTTTGTTGCTCTAACCGATCTCTGGAAATCGACAACCATGCCAGCTTTATATCAAGCTAGCAGCGAAAATCGATAAAAATCGGCAAAAATCGATAAAAAGTGCACGAGAATTTGTTGCTAATTAGTTGCTAATTAGTTGCTAAATTGCCGATTTTGTTGCTCTAACCGATCTCTGGAAATCGACAACCATGCCAGCTTTATATCAAGCTAGCAGCGAAAATCGATAAAAATCGGCAAAAATCGATAAAAAGTGCACGAGAATTTGTTGCTAATTAGTTGCTAATTAGTTGCTAAATTGCCGATTTTGTTGCTCTAACCGATCTCTGGAAATCGACAACCATGCCAGCTTTATATCAAGCTAGCAGCGAAAATCGATAAAAATCGGCAAAAATCGATAAAAAGTGCACGAGAATTTGTTGCTAATTAGTTGCTAAATTGCCGATTTTGTTGCTCTAACCGATCTCTGGAAATCGACAACCATGCCAGCTTTATATCAAGCTAGCAGCGAAAATCGATAAAAATCGGCAAAAATCGATAAAAAGTGCACGAGAATTTGTTGCTAATTAGTTGCTAATTAGTCGCTAAATTGCCGATTTTGTTGCTCTAACCGATCTCTGGAAATCGACAACCATGCCAGCTTTATATCAAGCTAGCAGTGAAAATCGATAAAAATCGGCAAAAATCGATAAAAAGTGCACGAGAATTTGTTGCTAATTAGTTGCTAATTAGTTGCTAAATTGCCGATTTTGTTGCTCTAACCGATCTCTGGAAATCGACAACCATGCCAGCTTTATATCAAGCTAGCAGCGAAAATCGATAAAAATCGGCAAAAATTGATAAAAAGTGCACGAGAATTTGTTGCTAATTAGTTGCTAATTAGTTGCTAAATTGCCGATTTTGTTGCTCTAACCGATCTCTGGAAATCGACAACCATGCCAGCTTTATATCAAGCTAGCAGCGAAAATCGATAAAAATCGGCAAAAATCGATAAAAAGTGCACGAGAATTTGTTGCTAATTAGTTGCTAATTAGTTGCTAAATTGCCGATTTT
The DNA here is from genome assembly GCA_951805285.1 of Thymelicus acteon. Classification (NCBI taxonomy): domain Eukaryota; kingdom Metazoa; phylum Arthropoda; class Insecta; order Lepidoptera; family Hesperiidae; genus Thymelicus; species Thymelicus acteon. Next base: position 2,670,120 of record OX638234.1, read on the forward strand.
GTTGCTCTAACCGATCTCTGGAAATCGACAACCATGCCAGCTTTATATCAAGCTAGCAGCGAAAATCGATAAAAATCGGCAAAAATCGATAAAAAGTGCACGAGAATTTGTTGCTAATTAGTTGCTAATTAGTTGCTAAATTGCCGATTTTGTTGCTCTAACCGATCTCTGGAAATCGACAACCATGCCAGCTTTATATCAAGCTAGCAGCGAAAATCGATAAAAATCGGCAAAAATCGATAAAAAGTGCACGAGAATTTGTTGCTAATTAGTTGCTAATTAGTCGCTAAATTGCCGATTTTGTTGCTCTAACCGATCTCTGGAAATCGACAACCATGCCAGCTTTATATCAAGCTAGCAGCGAAAATCGATAAAAATCGGCAAAAATCGATAAAAAGTGCACGAGAATTTGTTGCTAATTAGTTGCTAATTAGTTGCTAAATTGCCGATTTTGTTGCTCTAACCGATCTCTGGAAATCGACAACCATGCCAGCTTTATATCAAGCTAGCAGCGAAAATCGATAAAAATCGGCAAAAATCGATAAAAAGTGCACGAGAATTTGTTGCTAATTAGTTGCTAATTAGTTGCTAAATTGCCGATTTTGTTGCTCTAACCGATCTCTGGAAATCGACAACCATGCCAGCTTTATATCAAGCTAGCAGCGAAAATCGATAAAAATCGGCAAAAATCGATAAAAAGTGCACGAGAATTTGTTGCTAATTAGTTGCTAAATTGCCGATTTTGTTGCTCTAACCGATCTCTGGAAATCGACAACCATGCCAGCTTTATATCAAGCTAGCAGCGAAAATCGATAAAAATCGGCAAAAATCGATAAAAAGTGCACGAGAATTTGTTGCTAATTAGTTGCTAATTAGTCGCTAAATTGCCGATTTTGTTGCTCTAACCGATCTCTGGAAATCGACAACCATGCCAGCTTTATATCAAGCTAGCAGTGAAAATCGATAAAAATCGGCAAAAATCGATAAAAAGTGCACGAGAATTTGTTCCTAATTAGTTGCTAATTAGTTGCTAAATTGCCGATTTTGTTGCTCTAACCGATCTCTGGAAATCGACAACCATGCCAGCTTTATATCAAGCTAGCAGCGAAAATCGATAAAAATCGGCAAAAATTGATAAAAAGTGCACGAGAATTTGTTGCTAATTAGTTGCTAATTAGTTGCTAAATTGCCGATTTTGTTGCTCTAACCGATCTCTGGAAATCGACAACCATGCCAGCTTTATATCAAGCTAGCAGCGAAAATCGATAAAAATCGGCAAAAATCGATAAAAAGTGCACGAGAATTTGTTGCTAATTAGTTGCTAATTAGTTGCTAAATTGCCGATTTTGTTGCTCTAACCGATCTCTGGAAATCGACAACCATGCCAGCTTTATATCAAGCTAGCAGCGAAAATCGATAAAAATCGGCAAAAATCGATAAAAAGTGCACGAGAATTTGTTGCTAATTAGTTGCTAATTAGTTGCTAAATTGCCGATTTTGTTGCTCTAACCGATCTCTGGAAATCGACAACCATGCCAGCTTTATATCAAGCTAGCAGGGAAAATCGATAAAAATAGGCAAAAATCTATATAAAATACACGAGAATTTGTTGCTAATTTGTTGCTAATTAGTTGCTAAATTGCCGACTTTGTTGCTCGAACCGATCTCTTGAAATCGACAACCATGCCAGCTTTATATCAAGCTAGCAGGGAAAATCGATAAAAATAGGCAAAAATCGATATAAAATACACGAGAATTTGTTGCTAATTTGTTGCTAATTAGTTGCTAAATTGCCGATTTTGTTGCTCGAACCGATCTCTTGAAATCGACAACCATGCCAGCTTTATATCAAGCTAGCAGGGAAAATCGATAAAAATCGGCAAAAATCGATTTAAAATACACGAGAATTTGTTATAACAAAGATTATAACAACTGATTATAACAAAGAATGATATAAAGTTACAATTGGAATGTGTCTTAAAAGTTAAAAATTAATTCAAATGAACAATAATTTCAACGATTGATTTTTAATACAAAACTATCGATTTTGTGAAAAAGGATATTCAGTGAAAAATCTAAATATTTTACTGTCCGTCACCACGTTCATGATTATACTTGTTATGGTAAGCAAACGGGGAACTATCAAATAACAGGAATAGGTAAATAATTACAATCATAAAAATATTAACGAGAAATCACAATAAAATTTAATATAGGTAAATAATTACAGTCTTAAAAATATTAAGAGAAATCAAAATAAAATTTAATACAGGTTAATAATTACAATCATCAAAATATTAAGAGAAATCAAAATAAAATTTAATATAGGTTAATAATTACAATCATAAAAATATTAAGAGAAATCAAAATAAAATTTAATATAGATTAATAATTACAATCATAAAAATATTAACGAGAAATCACAATAAAATTTAATATAGGTAAATAATTACAATCTTAAAAATATTAAGAGAAATCAAAATAAAATTTAATACAGGTTAATAATTACAATTATAAAAATATTAAGAGAAATCAAAATAAAATTTATTATAGGTTAATAATTACAATCATCAAAATATTAAGTGAAATCAAAATAAAATTTCTTATTAACCCCATAGAATTTTTGAGAACTTATTGAGATAATGAAATATAATATATTCATGTATTTAATAACATAAGAATCATTAATGTAACGTAATTATGTTAATGCAACATTAATGTTCTTAGCCCAGAGGTGTATGGGATTTTGACAATATCCTTTTAATTAATAAATGTTTCAGGGCAAAGTCTACTATTATTGACACTCCCCCAACCAACCTTATTATTTATACCTCTTACAGAAGAAAATTAAAAAAGCGGTGAATTTATTCTGAAGTACTTATATTTAGTAATTTATATACTGAAACTTTTGAAAAACTGAAAAATATATGTTCCATCAATTTAAGCAAGGAACATTTGTTGCAAATTTGAAGCAAATCGCTTGATGTTTTAAAAATATTCCATACAAACTTTCATTCCGTTTCATGGGGAAAACTTTTAATTTTCCGGGATAAAACGTGTCCTAAAATATGACTCGGATTATTAGTAACAATTTTACCAATTTTCATCGAAATCCGTTCAAGGGTTTTCATGTGATGCCCGGACTGACAAACAGACAGACAGACAGACAGATAGACAGACAATAATTCTAAAAAAAATATTTTTGTGCCCTAACACGTTATTGAAGTGCCCCCTAAACGAAATTTTTAAAAAATATTCAATGTACAAACAATTTGCCCTTTGAGTTTTATTATAGTATATAGATATAGAATATAGAAGAAGAATAGATAACTTTACTTTTAGTTACTATAATTGTCTTTTAATAAATTGGCAACGTTTACCAAATTACAAACTACATTCAAATGACAAAACATATAGATTAAACGATTAGGGTGTCAATCGTTGGGTAATTTACCCTATTCTTTGACATAAACTAAAATTTGTGGATTGACACATGCAGATCCTTTTTTCAATCTTGCTTGATTCTGAGTGTCGTTGTATTCCCAAAACTCTGTTCCTCGTAAACACAACGCGGTAAAGTGTCCCATAGCTTCTATTTCGGGATCAATATTTTCTTGAGATCTTGTAGCTTTTTTAGTCAAATCTACTACTCCTACAAGCCTGTAGTTTTCATTGGAGTTGATGGGATTTTTGAAACCTTTTGGGAGAGTATTTAGTCTAACCACTTGACTCTCATCGGCATTAAAAATTTCAAAAATCACCATCCCACCTGTTGAAAATTCAATATTAAAGATTTGGTCATTGTGTAGCAAGGTATGAATTAACATAATTATTGACGCAGGTAAGTTTTTACGACATAATTGAGAACTAGCCGATTGGTTTAAAATTTTCAGCTCAATTAGTTTTTCAAGTCATAAAGTAAGTAAGCAATTTTAATAGAATTAATTTAGCGAAAAAATATTTATCTGTTTATACCTACTCTGTTTATGCTCAAGAATAAAAATTACCAGTTTCTCACTCCTTATAGTCCTATCTTCTTTTGACCGACAAAGCAAGCATAATAATATAATACCTTCAAGCTTCAATGCAAGTGATATAATAAGATTATTTTCTCAATTTATTTAATTACAGTTATTTTATTTAAATAAATACAATTATTATAATATAATTATTCTAGATTGATCTCTTAATTTAAAATTCCTTTCGAATTAGTAAAAATAGTAAAAAAATAAAAATGATTAAAATGAAGAAGTTTACTTAAATATAATCCTTGTAGAAATAATTATTAAATATTTCGAAATTAAAAACTTACTATTTCTAAATGCTTTTTTATCTTCATATAATATAATCTTTCATTATTCGAAAAATAAAAAAATTGACAATTTTCTGTATTCTATGCTTTTAAGAGTAAAGTAATAAGATTTTTAGAAATTATCATACCTAATGCTGTAATAGATGTTTCTCTTTCTCCGTTGCACTCTTCTTTTTTGCACCTATTCTTCATTAAGAAATTAGGCAATGTTGTCAAGTCAAGAGAACCGTTTTTGATGTCAGTCATATACAAAAGTGGTGCAGTAATATCATTCAGATCTTCTTGATGGCATTGATTACACTTAATTGAAATCTGACAACTTGGTGTATTTTTGAATGTCCGTAATACGATTTCCATGATACTTGTTGTGCAATTTATTAAAAGCGAACCATCCGGTTGTTTAACGGATTCCATAAAGTCGTAATGGAACTGAGCTCGAGTGGCATATAATTTAGGAAAATTTATTGTCCTATTATGTATCCCCAATGCCAACGTATACATAATGTTATCAAGTTTTTCAATCTGTTGATTATAAAAGCATTATAAGGATATATATGTTTCTCAGAGAAATTGAATAAATTTATGCAACTAAATTCTAAGAAAAAAAATTGATTACTTTTTATCTTTATTTCCAATGTGAAATAAGATAAAGAGATTCTTTGGAAGAGTTTAATTTTGATATTTTATCAACATAGTATATCTGTTACCGGCAAAACCCGATTTCAGGTCAAACTAGATTGGCCTAGGCCAAACTAGTTTATCCTACTCGTGTCAGTCTGGCCTAGTCCGAACTAGTTGGGCCTAGGCCAGACTAGTTTGTCCCGACACGATTAGGCAAAACTAGTTTCTCATCAGTCTTAAACTGATTAGAACCGAATTGTTACGGATTTATATTTATTCGACAAATCTTTGTGCTTTAAACCTCATAGTCCGGTGGTTTGTTTCGATTCTATACTAAAATCGGCCGGTTAAGTTAAAGCTGAAATTTATTATAGAATTAGTATAGAATCGAAACAAACCACCGGGCTGAGGTTTGAACGACAAAGATCTGCCGAAAAAATATTAACTTAACTGGCCGATCTTAGTATACAAACCACCGGGCTATGAGGTTTTAAGTTCAAAGATTTGTCGAATAAATACATATAAATCCGTAACAATTTGGTTCTTATCAGTTTTAGACTGATGAGAAACTAGTTTTGCCTAATCGTGTCGGGACAAACTAATCTGGCCTAGGCCCAACTAGTTTGGACTAGGCCAAACTAGTTGGACCTGACACGAGTAGGATAAACGAGTTTGGCCTAGGCCAAACTAGTTTGACCTGAAATCGGTTTTTGCCGTAGTATTTTACATAACAATCATTCATTTTCCATGGACACTTAGAATATATCATTAAGAAGTAATATTTATTTTAGAATTTATATTTACCTTAGATATAAAATTTGGCCAATCACAAATAGTTACAGCAATTATTTGATACAGGCTATCAAATGCGCACGTTAATATTGCATTAACTGCTCTGCCTTTAATTTTAGTAGTTCCCAAGTCTTTATGGCTACCATTTTTAATCAACACAATGCGTTTAGATTTGTTCTTTTGGTATTGGATTTTTTCGTTTATTAAAACCGGTTGATCTCCAAGATATTTTGCCGGCTTTTTTTTGACAGTTTTTCGGGAATTATCATTTTTTTCAATCTGACTTTTCATCACAGTGGGTTTTTTTATTGTTTCACCTCCCCAATTTTCTTTCTGACGACTTGCAATTACTATTTCAATATTTCCTTGATTCTCACATTGCAGACAAACACGTTTTTGACCGAAACCTTCTTCTGAGCTTAAAGGGCTGGAACATGAGTCTAAGTTGTGAATGGGTTTGTGACAAATAAAACATGTGTGATTGCCTGGAGGTTTATCCCCTCGGATACATGCAGGACATGCTATATTATCTGATATTGACAAATTTTTTAAATTGTCCGAGGTTTCATTACTATGATTGTCATGATCGACGTGTTGTTTTATTTGTTCTTGGTTTATTGGTTCATAGTTTACTTCGTCTTGGTTTATTTCTTCTTCGTTCACTTCTTCTTGGTTCACTTCTTCTTGGTCTGTTGATTGATTGACTTTTGCATTAATTATTTTTAATCGGCCATTTAAAAATTTTAGATATTTTTGCATAAACTCATCAACTCTAATTGGTAAAACTTCATTTTTTAAAAAATAATTTTTTACGGTGTTAAAATCACTCTCCACGCAGGCGCTTGATGCTGGTATTCGACCAAAGCCAAATTCATCTCTTATTATACATGACCATAATGGCAAGTCAAGTAAATCTTTAAGCAATTTTTCGGCAACTGCTGGATTGAAATGAGCATTCACTCGGTCACCTTTCTCAATTTTTTTCAAAATTTCTACCTCACCATTAGCCTCGTGTCCCCACTCTAGCCATCGATTGGAATTTTTCTTTTTCTTATTTCTTGTTCTGACTTCACATTGATCATCGGCTTGATAGTCTTCCTCATTAGTATTAGTTTCTTGCTCAAATGGCTTTTCAGGACAATTTTCATCAAATTCATATGCGTTTCCAGTAGTTATTAACGCCTTCAAGTACCGGTATGATTTCTCTGCTTCCGTTTCACTTCCATCATCTAATAAGCCATAAGTTTCACATTGCGAGAGTATTAACATATTTCTGATGATCTTCTTAGCTACTTCTCTACTTGTGGTCATTATGAGCTTCCCTATTACAGCTTTATAAAAAACACTCACTGAAGGATGTACATTTTTCAATAAACGAACCCATGTATGCATGAAATGCGCATTGTCCATTCTTACATAGCATGGTGGTAGAGTTGGACCATAGCAAGAATCTGCGTAGTCATTTATTGTTGAATTATTAGTAAAAGCTCTAATAGCACCAGTAAGTATAGCGCGACCTCCGTCTATTACAACTTCGTTCGGTGTAGGTGCTCCTGAACGAATCCATTCCATCAGCCAAAAATGGATACTATTCGAATTTTGGCTCTCACTTATCATCTGCAGTACTGCAAATTGGCCTTCCTTTAATCTAATTACGCCATGGTAAAGATAAATTGAGTTTGATTTAATTTCCCCGTATTTTACCATTTTTTTCATAATTTTTCCGGTAGCGTCGATACATAAGCAACTTCGTTCTTTAGCAGTGTATTCACGGAAAATATTTAATTGATGTCTACTCCAATAATGTACATAGAAAGGATCGAGGCCAATGTTCCGAATTATGAATTTTCCATCCGTGTGTTTCATTATTTGCAGCGCCTGAATTGGATCAGTGTGCAGAAATTTTTTTTTTCTTTCTTCATGTCTAGCATTACGAAGAACCGGTGAAGATGGTAAATTTGGTGGTTCGGATTCACCATCTTTCATGTTTTCATCTGCTTTCTCAGCGCGGTAGACATGCACTGTCTTGTTCCCCATATCTGCTACTATATCTTGCCTTTTTTTATTTCTTAACCATCGTTTGCCACACTTTCCACTCCCTTTCGTAATTGTACATATAAATTCAACTAACTTTTCAGTAAGTTCATTTTTTATTAAACCATTTAATACACTTCCACATTTGCAATAGCCTGAAATAAATGGTAAATTAATATGGTTATATATGTTACCGGGAAAACCCGATTTCAGGTTAAACTAGTTTGGCCTAGGCCAAACTAGTTTGGACTAAGCCAAACTAGTTTGATCTGACACGAGTAGGATAAACATTGACCTGAAATCGGGTTTTGCCTGTAACATATATTTTATATTAAGTGATTAATATGTATATATGTCTGGAAATTGATTTTTAATCCACCAACAATTATGTAATTATGCAAATAATTAGTAATATTATATAACTATGATAATATTACATACATAACAATTTTAAGGGTTGCAAGTATGTGCCAGAACAGAGCAAAGTTGTCATCGGAAGAGCAATTCGTATCTTTCTATGTATAATTTCAGGCTCTAGTCGGGGTGATTGTTGGATTTCACAGATAGTACACATTGGTAAACAGTAAAAATATGTAATTGGTATACAGTAAAACACTAAATATGTAAATTACAACATATTAAAATTGTAGCCTTGTGGAAGTGGGATAAAAAAAAACTTGAGAGGTGTCAAGGGAAACCCGGATGGAACGAAGTTCCTTGCAGTCAGTACTAGGATAGCAAAAACATGCAGAAAGTGTGCCAAAACAAATCTAAGGTATTAAATTTGTCACGAAATTAAATTAAATTTCTCATGAAATTTAATACCTTAGATTTGTTTTGGCACACTCGCTTGCATGTTTTTGCTATCCTAGTACTCTGGCTTGCTTTCTATGTAAAAAAAACTACGACGGCAAAAAGTGTCGTTACCGGCAAAAAGTGTCGTTACCAAATTTTCCGCCAAGCCTCCTTTCGCAACGCGCGATAAGGAACTTCGTTTCAATATTTTTTGCATTTTCAAAAATTTAAGGGACAATGACGCAACCGCGAGATACCTACCAGAACGGTACTTTCTTAATTGACTGATAATAAAATATTATTTAATAAATTTCTAGCTTTGTGGGAAACGGGTTAGTCAAATGGTTCAGTAGCTCTTAGACTATTATGTTATAACTCAGTAAAAGAATTCAATTCACTTTCTAATAATAATAAAAGTTAATTATAATGTTGATCATTGATGTAATTTTAATAAACAAGTGCAATTTTTTTTGAAAATATAACACCGAATATGTTTGAAACTCTTAAATGAAAAAAAAATGTATATCAAACGAACCTCGGAATGTACCAGAGCTTTCATCCCATGTAATACTATGATGGCTAAAATTCAACCCGCAAGTTATTTTTGCTGACTCTATCAGCTTGTCAGATATCATATCTTCCCAAATTCCAGGCTTCATCGCTTTATATTCAGTAATTTTATTATTTTCTTTTTCTCTAGTCCTCTTTTTACACGTTTTTATAATAACCAGATCCTTGAACTCTTCTTTTGTAAGATTAATAATATAAGATCTCTTTACATTTTCATATGGATTAAAATTACTATTATTGCTTATGTTTGATTCACCTATTGTAGTATTATTTATACTGCTTGAGGATTGGTCCATATGGATTCCTTCATAGTCAAGCAGCTTCCTTCTCAATTCGAAACGATTATCAGTGACATAAGCATAGAGTGAATAGGACGTAATTAAATTGTTAAGATCAGTAGAAATTTTTTTCCATATTGGGTCATTTTTATGAATTATATCGCCGCCAGGAGTTATAATTTCTTTTGAATGTTTGAGAATCGCTTCAATGATTTTTTGCGATTCAATCGCTGGAGGTCTGCCACGTCGAGGCATGATAAAAATCTTCTGAAATTAAAAAAATACTATTTTTGTACCAAGGATGTAGTTAAACTTGATCAGTGGCGGATTTATGTTTGATGTCGCCCTAGGCCCCATAAGGTATACCGCCCTTTTCGTAAAACAAAATAAATAATAGTTTAAAAAAACTAAAAAACACGCTTTTATAGAAAATCCAATTGAAAAAAATAGAAAATAAAATTGAAATAAGAATCGTGTAATTGTAATAAAAGCGTGGGGTGCTTTTAAAAATATTATCCCTTCTACTCATTGACACCATGCACCCCACGCTTTTATTACAATTACACGATTCTTAATTCAATTTTATTTTCTATTTTTTTCATTTAGATTTTTTTATAAAAGCGTGTTTTTTAGTTTTTGTTTTTACTATTATTTAGTTTTTCATTTTTAGTTTGATTTTTTGAAATGAAATTTAGTTTTTTTCTTTCTTTCTTTCTTTTTTTCTTTAAATATTGAATTGTCATCGATCCTCGATAAGTATATGAAGTTTGAAAGAAATCTGACCGTTTAAAGCTAATATAAAGCGTGTAATCAGGTTTCTTTCTTTCTTTCTTTTCTTAAAATATTGAATTGCGGGTCAAAATCATGTTCAAAGATTCCGTTACATACATCTGAAGCTAATAAAAGCATATTAAAAAAAACAATCCAGCAGCCAGTGTTGCCAGTTAACATCGACAAAAATGGTCAAATGTCACTACGACGACCACGACACATTTTCCCGGGTGATTTTTTGGTTAAAAATGTAGCTCCCTCTACTTTTCATATTTTTAAATAGAAAGTCCAAAATAATTTATGAAAGACAAAAAAAACTCAAACTGGTAACACTTTGCCTCGAGCCCCACAACCGCCCGAAACAAAGGGACTCGCTCAAATGTTGCCAAAACGAAGAAAAATGTAATTTTTGTGGTTCTGAAAATTTTGCTGCCGCTAAAATCATGCCGCCCTAGCCTAAATCCATCTCTGAATTTCATCATCATCATTCTGCCCATTTCCCAATTTTATTTGGGGTCGGCGCAATATGTTTCCCTTTTCCACACTTCCCTATCAGCCGTCATCTTTACATTAACTCTCTTATCTTTCATATCATCTAAAACACAATCCATCCATCTTTTCTTTAGTCGTCCTCGTCCTCTTCGTCTATCCATCACATTCATATCCATCACTCTTCTCACGACATGCGTTTCCTCTCGCCTCATCACATGCCCATACCACAACATTCGTTTCCCTTTCAACTTTTCTTGTCATTTTTGCCACTTCCATACTTCCTCTAATATACTCATTCCTTACTTTATCCATTCTCGTCACTCCACACATCCAACTCAACATTCTCATCTCTGTGACATGCAATCGTCTCTCATCCGTCTTCTTTGTAGCCCAACATTCTGATCCATACATTACGACAGGTCTTATGACGGATTTGTAGATTTTACCCTTCAATTTAAGGGGTATCCGTGGGTCGCAAATAGTTCCTGCGACCTGTCGCCATTTCATCCAACCTGCGTTGATCCGATGTGTCACATCCAGGTCAATGTCACCATTCTTTTGAATGATAGAGCCCAAGTACCGAAAATCAGAGCAGACTGGTAAGGACATTCCGTTCAGTGTTATAGGTACAGGACTGGAGAGACCACCGAAGTCGGAGAACATGTAAGTGGTTTTGGTTCTGCTTACTTTCAAGCCAACACTCTCCAGCCGTTGTCGCCATTCCTCCAATCTGCTATGAATCTCGGGGGCATTTTCGGCCACTAGCACGATGTTATCCGCAAACAGTATGCATCAAGGAGCTTCCTCTTTCATGTCCGATATAAGGGCATCTATAATCAAGACGAAGAGGTATGGGCTCAAGGCTGAACCCTGGTGCAGCCCCACGGCCACACCGAAACTAGTAGTCGTGCCGGCCGCTGACCTTACCTTTGTTGTACATTGCCTGTACATCGCTCGGATCAACTGTAGGTATTTCCCTGGTATTCCTTTCTCCTTAAGGGCCCACCACAATACCACACTAGGTATTTGGTCGTATGCCTTTTCGAGGTCAGCGAACACCATGTGCAAGTTTTTATGTGCCTCCCTGTATTTTTCGCATAGCTGGCGAATTAAAAAAATAGCATCTGTTGTTCCTCGACCAGGCATAAAACCGAATTGGTTGTGTGAAATTTCACTCTCCTCTCTCAGTCGTCTCTCTATCACTTTCTCCCACGCTTTCATAGTATGTGACATTAGCTTTATTCCTCTATAACTGTTGCAGTCCATCACTCTTATTTTATATTTATATATTTAAATGTTTTTCTGAATTTAATAATGATTATTGTTATTTACTTACATAATACAAAAAACGACACGTGAAAAAGGTAAATGAAAGCTTAGTTTAATTAGCATGTAAGTCGTAACCAAAAACGCGGGGGGCGCAAGCGTCAGTATCGTAAACAGTGCTCTGAATGAAGGTTTGGTTCCGACTGGCGTGTTGGCGACTCGGCCGACTCGGCGGCGAGCGGGCGAGACGGCGGGCGCGGGCGCTGCGGTAGGGATGTTCGATCCGGTCCGATACTTGTGTGGATCGATACAATGGAATACGATCCACTGGCGGATCGATACACATGTAGGGTGGATCGGATCGGATCGGATCAAAATATTATGGAATGGAGGTAGATTTCTTCAGTTGTTGGCGCATCAAATTATATTCCAATGTACCGTCCATTTCTACATGAATATTACTTCAAATATCTTCAAGAAAGAAGATTTGTACGTACTAAGTTTTATAACGTCCTGAGGTTATTTCCATATATAATAAAAATAATAATAAACGTTTACACACTCATACCCCCGTAGTAGGTTTTTACCTGTGGCGTGGGTGGCATGGATCGCATGGACAACACAAATAACACATCACAATAACACCCATGACCCGAGTACGAATATTTATCTGTCACATAAATATCTGCCCCGGCCGGGAATCGAACACGGGATCCCTTGCAGGTTTTAAAAATATTTCATTCGATACTGGAGTATCAAATCACTTGGATCGATACCAGGATCGATACACTGCCGTACGATTCATTGCGATCCAGAATATCGATACAAAGCACCTGAAGCGAACATACCTAAGCTGCGGAGCACCGCGCCGCTCGCGCCGCGGCGCCGTTGGCCTACAGCGCGCGATAAAATTGAAGGTCTATAAATCATTGAAATGTGATCTATTGCGTAAATAAAAATACCCTTACTAAAAAATCTATATTCTCATATGTTTTTTCAAATATCATCCAAGTACAGACATTAAATTAAAAAAATCCGAACTTGTCCTTTCATCTATGTATATTTTGATTTCTAAGTAAGTATATCACGCTTTTTCGCCAAATTTCGAAGTTCATATTACTACGTATTAGTTAATTATCAAATTAGAATAGTTCAAACTTACGTAGGATGCGTGTAGGCAAAGATCTGATCTTACACTCGATCGACTAAGATCGAATAAAATAGTAATAAATAGAAATGTGTGCTGGGACACATTGGAGAAGTGAAACTTCAACGGACAAGTGGAAAAACGAATCGCAACGAACAAGTGGCGAAACGAATCGCAACAGAATTTTAATTTGAAGTTTTACAGGCAGTTTTTCAAATTAGACAAGTACATTAACAATCTGCCTGTAAAACTTCACATTAAAATTTTGATGCGATTCGTTTTGCCACTTGTCCGCTGTGATTCGTTTTACCACTTCTCCGTTGCCATTCGTTTTTCCACTCGTCCGTTGCGATTCGTTTCTCCATTTGTCCGTTGTGATTCGTTTTTCAACTTGTCCGTTGCCATGCGTTTTTCCACTCGTCCGTTGCGATTCGTTTCTCCATTTGTCCGTTGCGATTCGTTTTTCCACTTGTCCGTTGAAGTTTCACTTCTCCAGTGTGTCCCAGCACACATTTCTATTTATTACTATTTTATTCGATCTTAGTCGATCGAGTGTAAGATCAGATCTTTGCTTACACGCATCCTACGTAAGTTTGAACTATTCTAATTTGATAATTAACTAATACGTAGTAATATGAACTTCGAAATTTGGCGAAAAAGCACACATTTCTATTTATTACTATTTTATTCCGTAGCTCGAGCACGAATATTTGCGAGAAAGTATTCGTATGGTTAACGTAAGCAATTTGTCAAATTTGTATGGCATTTTAGTACCATTTACGTACGATAGGGGCGCTTTTGAAAAAATGCCATACAAATTTTATTGCTTACGTTAACCATACGAATACTTTCTCGCAAATATTCGTGCTCGAGCTACAGATCTTAGTCGATCGAGTGTAACGAAGGTGAAACGAAGTTCGCCGGGTCAGCTATTGTCACATAAAACTCGTACAAAGCAAAATGTATTATTATCCTGAAAAGAAAACCCTACGATAAAACAACACTGAACAAATGTAATCAGAGCCATCTACATTTTATGAAGGGGAACTTACATGAAGGGGAAGCTATCTGAATGTAGTTTTTCTATAGATGGCGTTAGTTATATAATATAAAAAATATAATTAATGAAAATTTCTATGTAATGAAAATAGAAATCTAAATAATGAAAATCTAAAAAATACGATTCGTGTTCCGGCTGGACGCTTGAGAGCCAGTTCTTTCTTATTTTTGTAGATCTCCTTCTTGGCCGGCAACGCATCAGTGATGCCTTTGGTGTTGCTGATGTTCATGGGCGACGATAGACACTTACCATCAGGTGGAACATACATTTATATTGTATTTAAATTAGAAGATTTTAATTAAAATATTTTAAATTAAATTATTGAAATTAATTAGTAACAAATTCTCGTGTATTTTATATCGATTTTTGCCTATTTTTATCGATTTTCCCTGCTAGCTTGATATAAAGCTGGCATGGTTGTCGATTTCAAGAGATCGGTTCGAGCAACAAAATCGGCAATTTAGCAACTAATTAGCAACAAATTAGCAACAAATTCTCGTGTATTTTATATAGATTTTTGCCTATTTTTATCGATTTTCCCTGCTAGCTTGATATAAAGCTGGCATGGTTGTCGATTTCCAGAGATCGGTTAGAGCAACAAAATCGGCAATTTAGCAACTAATTAGCAACTAATTAGCAACAAATTCTCGTGTACTTTTTATCGATTTTTGCCAATTTTTATCGATTTTCGCTGCTAGCTTGATATAAAGCTGGCATGGTTGTCGATTTCCAGAGATCGGTTAGAGCAACAAAATCGGCAATTTAGCAACTAATTAGCAACTAATTAGCAACAAATTCTCGTGCACTTTTTATCGATTTTTGCCGATTTTTATCGATTTTCACTGCTAGCTTGATATAAAGCTGGCATGGTTGTCGATTTCCAGAGATCGGTTAGAGCAACAAAATCGGCAATTTAGCAACTAATTAGCAACTAATTAGCAACAAATTCTCGTGCACTTTTTATCGATTTTTGCCGATTTTTATCGATTTTCGCTGCTAGCTTGATATAAAGCTGGCAGGGTTGTCGATTTCCAGAGATCGGTTAGAGCAACAAAATCGGCAATTTAGCAACTAATTAGCAACTAATTAGCAACAAATTCTCGTGTACTTTTTATCGATTTTTGCCAATTTTTATCGATTTTCACTGCTAGCTTGATATAAAGCTGGCATGGTTGTCGATTTCCAGAGATCGGTTAGAGCAACAAAATCGGCAATTTAGCAACTAATTAGCAACTAATTAGCAACAAATTCTCGTGCACTTTTTATCGATTTTTGCCGATTTTTATCGATTTTCGCTGCTAGCTTGATATAAAGCTGGCATGGTTGTCGATTTCCAGAGATCGGTTAGAGCAACAAAATCGGCAATTTAGCAACTAATTAGCAACTAATTAGCAACAAATTCTCGTGCACTTTTTATCGATTTTTGCCGATTTTTATCGATTTTCGCTGCTAGCTTGATATAAAGCTGGCATGGTTGTCGATTTCCAGAGATCGGTTAGAGCAACAAAATCGGCAATTTAGCAACTAATTAGCAACTAATTAGCAACAAATTCTCGTGCACTTTTTATCGATTTTTGCCGATTTTTATCGATTTTCGCTGCTAGCTTGATATAAAGCTGGCATGGTTGTCGATTTCCAGAGATCGGTTAGAGCAACAAAATCGGCAATTTAGCAACTAATTAGCAACTAATTAGCAACAAATTCTCGTGTACTTTTTATCGATTTTTGCCGATTTGCCCATGCCAGCTTGACAGACCTATTTTTCAAGGCCTCCGGGTCGTAAGGTACCCTTTTCATGGCTCCTTGCTTCGATACGTACTTCCGCGGCATCTAAAAGAATGGAAGTTATGAGATTTACTTCTTGACCCAAACAAAAGAATTATAGGTGGGATACTTGATTCCGGGATCAAGCATCCCCCTAGCAAAAGGGATCAACTATCCCGAAGCAGTAACTTTATTTAAATGAAAAAAAAACAGCAACAAGATGAAAACATTTGACTCGGAAATAATTGAATTTACACTGCTAAATACGCACAATATTTCATAAATGCAAACAAAAAATTGTAAAGTACACGTACCTGAAGTTTTTCGAATTGTCGTACACTAAACAAAACAAGTAAGATCCGGTAAAAACATAAATTTCCAATTATTTTGGCAACGAGCTGTTGTTTTTGTTTAATGTTTACTATTTGTACTAGCCATCATGGCGGCGTCCCAATGCAGCCAACAGAACACCTTTAAACACTTTTTGGCGCTAGTTTTAAATGGGGGATCATGTATCCTCGGGGATCAAGTATACCACCTCTCCCCTACTTACCTACAATAATTATATATACCTACCTACAAGTACGTATTATATATTATTATATATTATATTATATGGTATTATATATACTATATAATACGTACTTGTAGATAGGTATAAAAATAGTGTCTTACCTTTCGGAGTCTCCAGGTAACGTAAACAATGATATTCCTGGGTGACTTAATGTCGAATTAAAGCACCCAAAAACAGCACAATATTGTCTACTATTTCTGTTGCCTTTTTCTACTGCCATCTTAAATTTTTCTAAATCCACAGCCGCACACGACCATACAGCTCAACCAGAGTAGAAAAATAAAAAAATTTGTTATTTGTACCGACCGGACCGTGGTACAAGCTCCGCTCGTTCGCCTGTTGGCAATCGCCACGCGGCGGCCGCAGTTGCCTACATATCGCACGCGTATTCGGATGTGCGTAGGTATAACGCGCGTTTCGGCCGTTTGTATGAAGAGCGACTACTGTTAGATTCCTATATTGTGACCGTACTGAGCGACAACATAGCACAAATAAAGACCCTTTTACTTTTACTTAGAAATATTATTATTATAATAAATAAATAACTTTTTAGGTGACGTCAGTGGTTTCATTCATCTAAGATCAATCAAGTTGTTTAGATAAAAACCAAGTAAAATATTTTATATCACTAGTGTCATCAGTCATGTTTAGTTTTTATATATTTTTAAAAGATGGCACTACTAAATTCATAGCTGAAACACGCTGTTGAGGTTTCTTGGCAGAGCTATAAGGGTCTGCTAGAAATATGTTTTGTAGCCTTCACTTTGATATATTGTTCTCGCTCTGTTTTCAATAAAATCAGTGAACCTCCTATTCAGTTGTTTTTCTCAAGATTTCTGTTGTGGAGTTTTTGGGCCCGTATGAACATTGGTCCTTATCGAGTCGGATGCCGACTGCGACTTCAAGGCTGATATAGATCAGAGGGTTTCTGTGTTGTCAACACAACGGCAACTCGTCGTTGATGGTGCATGTGGACGCATCTGGGAGCAGGAGAAAAAGCATTTCTTCGCTCACGGCAGAAGGGTGAATTTGGTGTGGCCAATTCACAGTAAAGCAGCGGTTACCACAGGCTACCAAGGAACAAAGGCACACAGTGGAGCACTGGAGCTATCACAGAGGGCAGCACACGGCGCATAACTTGGAAATTTAAAGTGACAGTGAGTGAAGCTAGAACTGTAAGTACTAAAGTGTCATACTGGACTTAGTTGATTTACTTAAATATTTGGACTTGTAAAATTTTCAAAAAAAGTAAATTTGGACTTAGAATAATTTCTCTAAAAGTGAACCAACGGGGAACCTATGTCCGATTTCTTATAATCTTGTTTTGTTTCCAAACACTTAGAATAATTTTGTGAATTTTAACTTAGAAAATTTTGTCATCTTTTCAACTTAGAATTTTTTTGTAAATTCTTCATAGAAATTTGAAACATGGAGTCTTATACTACATTGCAAGAAGACATTTACAATAAAATTCAAAGGTCGAGAGCAAATTATAAGAAAACGCCTAAAGATCGTTTCTCAGAATGTTATGTGGAGACGCGTTTAGAAAACTTAGAAAGACTTTGGACAAGATTTAATGAAACTGATTGTGAAATTTTAAGTACAATTAAGCCAGTAGATATCGAAAAGTCTTTGTATGTTAATCTATATGAACGCACTGAAGAGGAATATATTGATTATAAAAGTGAACTAAAATCTAAACTTTCATGTTTGGTAATTTCCAGTAAGGATGGTAAGGAATCGCCAAAGCAAGTAAGTAATAATAGCGCGTTGAAATTACCCAAAATTTCTTTACCTACTTTCAATGGAGATTATTCAGCATGGGTTACTTTTCGTGATTTGTTTTTATCTTTAGTGCATAATAATAAATCTATTGATGATGTACAAAAGTTGCACTATTTAAAAACGCAACTAACTGGTGAAGCCGAGCAACTTTTAAGACACATTCCTGTAACTTCTAATAACTACGAAATTTGTTGGGCTCAATTAGAAAGTAGATACAACAATAAAAGATATCTCGCAAATTGTATTTTACAGAAATTAACAACTGTAAAAAATCTAGTTGTAGAGTCAGCGGGTGGCATTAAAGATTTGCTTGATACCATGACTGAATGTTTAACAGGCTTAGAGAATTTGGGAGTTAATGTTACAACTTGGGATGTTATTGTGATTTACCTTATGAGTCTAAAACTAGATCCTGAATCCAGAAAGCTTTGGGAGGCAAAGATAAGCGAAACATTTAATGAGTTGCCTACCCTGGCTTGTTTTAAGGAATTCCTTCAGAACAGATTCAGGTCATTAGAATTTTTGGACAGTAAAGTTGCTAGGCCAACCACATCGCGAAACGTTAAATCTCTTCATGTTACCGTTCCTATATGTGCTCACTGTAATGAAGATCACAAAACTGCTAATTGTAAAAAGTTTGCAAAGTTAGATGTAAATGCGCGTCGTGATTTTGTTCAAACCAAGGGCTTATGTTTTAATTGCCTTGGAATTAAGCACTCTGCGTATTCGTGCCGTCAGCCTACTCGTTGTAAGATTTGCAAAAAAAGGCATCATTCTATGTTACATCCTAAAAGCGTATCGCAGCAGACTGACAGCGTTGAGACAGGGGAGGTCACGTCGCACAAGGATGTTGTATCAAAGAGCGAGTCAATAGTTAATTGTTTCTCGAAATTGCCCAGCCAAGTATTATTGGCCACAGCCTTAGTAAAGGTTGAGTCGAGAACAGGTGTGCTCATGACACTTAGGTCTTTACTAGACCAAGGGTCACAGGCTTCCTTTATAACGGAAGCCGCGGTTCAATTACTCGGATTGAAAAAGTTCACGAGTAAAGGGATAATAGCGGGGTTGGGAAGTGATCAGACTGGTTCATTAGAATTTAAGTCTGTTGTATATTTTAAAATTCAGTCACTTCGCGATCCGCATTTTATTGTTAGTGTTAAGGCTTTCGTCCTTAATGAAATCACTGCCTTTCTACCTGAAAGAAAGGTAGTCGTTCAACCTGTATTAGAGTTGACTGAATCAGACTTAGCAGATCCCACTTTCAATATACCCAATAAAATTGATATTTTATTAGGTGCAGATATTTATTGCCAGATTTTGGAAGAAGGCATTATCAAAGGTTCACCTGGCTGTCCAATAGCGCAGAAAACCAAGCTAGGTTGGATCTTATCTGGGCAAATATATGCAAACTGTGAGGAAGAGGGTCAGACTAAGTTCGTGAGTATGCACACACACTATGATGTGAATGAGTTGTTGCGTCAGTTTTGGGAATTGGAGTCAGAGAGCTCTAAAAAGCATTTCACACCTGAGGAGTCCCGATGCGAGAAGATATTTTCCCGCACGACGAAACGAAATGCTTCAGGTAGGTATATAGTAAAATTACCTTTTCGTGACGAAGATCCCGCTTGTAAATATGGCAACTCTAGGAATATTGCTGCAAAGCGATTTTACTCACTGGAACGAAAGTTATTAAAAAATCCCAAACTTAAATTAGATTATAGCAAGGTGATTCAAGAATACTTAGATCTTGGTCATATGGAGCCAGTTCCGAAAGAAGAACGTCATAAGCAGGATGCAGTCTACCTTCCACACCATGCTGTTGTCAAAGAAGACAGAACAACAACCAAGGTACGTGTTGTCTTTGACGGATCGTGTCCTGGTACTAATGGAGTCTCTTTGAACAATGAATTGATGGTGGGACCGACTCTCCAATCGGATTTAAGAACAATAATGCGGACAATTGCAGACATTGTTAAGATGTACCGACAAGTTGAAGTTTATAAATCAGATTCAGATTTCCAGCGTATTGTTTGGCGTAATCCTGACGTACCAAATTTTGAGTTACAGGATTACAGGTTGTTGACGGTAACATTTGGCACTTCATCAGCACCTTATCTTGCTGTGCGTGCCCTGCAACAAGTCGCACGTGACGATGGTATAAATTACCCGTTGGCATCTGAAAGAGTTTTACAAGACTTTTATATGGATGATCTGATGACAGGGTGCAACAGTATTGAAGAAGGAAAGGCTATATTTACGGAAATGAATGAATTATTGGAAGGAGGGGGATTTCAGTTACAGAAATGGAGCAGCAATTGTGAAGAATTGTTAGAAGAAATTAAGATAGGAAAGACAAAGGATGAAGGAACAGAGAATATAGAAATGAAAACAGACACAGTTGTAAAGATCTTAGGACTTACCTGGAATCGCCAATCCGACGCCTTTGAATACTCCGTTCCCTTACCGCCGCTAGATTATCCTGTAACTAAAAGGAAGGTCATATCAGACATAGCAAAATTGTTCGATCCTCTTGGCTGGATCGCTCCGACGATTATTATCGCGAAAATATTCATCCAGAAATTGTGGCTATCTGGTATTGATTGGGACGATGAACTTCCACCACAATTAATGGAGGAATGGGTCGCATATCGGGCCGATTTGGTTTTACATACCGGAGTCCAAATTCCTAGATGGGTCAATACGAGCAAAGACGTCACACTTGTGGAGTTGCACGGTTTTTGTGATGCATCCAATGATGCATACGCCGCAGTGGTGTACCTACGGGTGATAGACCATACAGGAGCGATTAGTGTAAGTCTTATTACGTCAAAGACAAATGTATCCCCCATCAAAACGGTATCGATTCCGAGGCTGGAACTGTGTGGTGCTGTGCTGCTGGCGAAGATATTACAGGAAGTATCTCATACCTTGAATATTTCTAAGTCTGGTATTCACGCTTGGACAGACTCATCTGTAGTGCTCGCGTGGCTTAGTAGTCATCCAAGCCGATGGAAGACATTCGTCGCTAATAGGGTGTCTGAAATATTAACTGTTCTGGATAGTGATCAGTGGTATCACGTCCAATCAAAGGACAACCCTGCAGATTGCGCTTCGCGAGGAGTAATACCCTCGCAATATCCAAGCAACGAATTGTGGCTGAAAGGACCGGGCTGGTTGATGAATGAGAAAATAAACTATGGCAATAGGGATAGGAAAACAGAAATAAATTTAGAAGAAAAAGCGAAGAAAGTATGCTGTATGCCCATTAATGAAGAATTTGATTTATGGGATAGATATTCTTCACTAACGAAGTTAGTTATACTTCTATGCTTAAGAAGTGCTGATAAGGTTAATTTTGCCCAGTGGTTATCATTCAAAGAAATGATGGAAGCTTTATATGTTTGTATTAAGCAATGTAAAGTAATAAAAGTAAAAATAATTTTAAAGAAGAAATGGATAGCATAGCTAAGACAGGATGTGTAAATAAAAAGAATAAACTCACCTCATTAAGTCAATTTATTGATGGTGCAGGAATCACGTGTGTTGGTGGTCGTCTGCAGCTATCTCAAATTAGTAAAGACAAGCATAACTCTGATGATCCATCACCCTTGATCCCTGGACATTTTTTGGTAGGAGAGCCGCTTGTTCTTGTACCTGATGCTAATTACGAACAATCCAACATCAGTAGTCTTCGTAGGTGGCAACGCACTCAAAAAATGGTTCAACATTTTTGGCGACGGTGGTCTGCAGAATATCTTACACATTTTTTGCAGACACAAATGGGCTCATAAACAACCTGAACCAAAAATAGGTGATGTAGTGTTGGTAAAGGAGGATGATTTGCCTCCAGCCAGGTGGTTATTTGGTGTGATAGTTGATAAGCATCCAGGTGTGGACAAAATCACGCGCGTAGTTAGTCTACGTTGCAAGGGTCATATCGTTAAGAGACCGACATCAAAATTATGTGTCCTTCCTGTTGTCGACTAAGTAAGTTTTATGTTTTAGATTTGTTTTATTTATGTTATTTTATTAGGAGAAAGCATTGGTTGTTTATAATTTTTTATTTTGTTATTTCTTGTATACTTTCACAGTGCAGTGCACTATGATAGTGCCAGTTTATTGATTAAGTTGTTTTTCTCACTGTACTGTGTTATGTTAAGAAACTTTAATAGCTCATGGTGGGCGGATATGGACATTCTGTCCATGGTGGGCGGAATGTTTAGATAAAAACCAAGTAAAATATTTTATATCACTAGTGTCATCAGTCATGTTTAGTTTTTATATATTTTTAAAAGATGGCACTACTAAATTCATAGCTGAAACACGCTGTTGAGGTTTCTTGGCAGAGCTATAAGGGTCTGCTAGAAATATGTTTTGTAGCCTTCACTTTGATATATTGTTCTCGCTCTGTTTTCAATAAAATCAGTGAACCTCCTATTCAGTTGTTTTTCTCAAGATTTCTGTTGTGGAGTTTTTGGGCCCGTATGAACACAAGTTAAATTAGTGAAACAAAAAAATCGCAACGTGGATTTAATATAGTGAAGTATTCTGATTAGACAAAATAAATTATTTTGTATATTATAAATTAACTCTAATAATAATTAACTCTAGGGGCTAATAACTTTAAACCTGCTTGATAAGCCTAATTTGGCACTCTTTTCGAGCAAGAGGAGTGAAAAATATTTTTAATAAAATAATTTGATTTGTTCCTTAGTCACATTAATAAGATTATTAGTAAGGAGTCGTAATTGTCTCGAACTTGAAACTACTTATTAGCAGTGATTGAATGTAGTTTTGGTAACATAAGTTACCGTTAATTTATTTCATATTTATTATGCTTATTTAAATGGGCATAATACATGCATGCATAAAAATAAATGCTTTAATTTTCGCACTTATTTTTATAAAATGGTTCAACAGTCCAACCTGATCAAGTCTTCGGGACCACCCCATTACACTACGTATTATATATTTACTACTAGTATAATAGATATTAAAACTTCAACTAGTTTATACTAAACATACATTGATACATATCAAGTTACAAACTGCGTTGTGCCGCCGTCCGCTAACCACTACATGCGTATAGTTGTCTCTTGTCAGTAATAAGTGTGATAACACCTAAATTTTCATCAATAGAATTTGCGAACTAAGTAAACTAACCGCCATATTAAAGTGACAGCTCAATATGGCGTTTTTTTACATAGTTAGCAAATACCATTGACGGCGATCTTAATCACCTATTTTGTCTCGCAAAACCTGATGGTAGGATCGCTCAACTAGAATTTGTAACGACTTATAAATATCTAGGACTAACTATTGATAGTTTTAGATGAAATATGCACGTGGATAATGTCTGCCATAAACTACGATCAATTTTATGTAACATGAATAATCTAAATTTTGCAAACAAAAAATAACCGACTTCAAAGTTACTCTAAAACTACTTGTCAGATCTCGTTCAAAGGGCATCGAACCTAATTGGCACACCTACAAGTCCGCCATTTTGAAAAAACCTCGATTCGGCGGCCAGTGATGAAACATGTGTCAATCGATAGACTAAATGATTATGATCAAAAAGTATTCAGTGATGAAATGTCGTAAGTGATATACTTTCTGAGATAAATTAGTTCAAAACTGTAGAAAAATAAAGCAAAAAACTTCGTTTCGGCGGACATTGATAAATCATATGTCATTCGATAGGCTAAATAATTACGATTAAAAAATATTCAGTGATGAAATGTTGTAAGTGATATAATTTTTGAGATATTTGAGTTCAAAACCGTAGAAATATAAAGCAAAAAAACTTCGTTACGGCGGACATTGATGAAACATATGTCAATCGATAGGCTAAATGATTACAATTAAATAGTATTCAGTGATGAAATGTTGTAAGTGATATACTTCCTGAGATATTTGAGTTCAAAGCCGTACAAAAATAATACATTAAAAATTATCATTTACTTGTTTTGAATTTATTGGGTCAATAATGAAAAATAAGTATATTATGCTATATGTGTATGTGCTGCATAGGTACTTGATTTATTAACAACGGGTAGCTTTGAATTAAAAAAAGCAAAGCAAAAGCAAACTACTAGGTTGTTTTATAAATAATTTATTTGCCACCAGCGGCTACAGCTTTGGCAATTACTCTAAACCAAAAGTTAAAATTCATTATTGGCTTAGTTTTCTATATCATGTCTAACAATCACTGAATCTAAAAATTCCGCTAGTGATAAAGGCAATGTTTCCTGATGTCGAGCCCATGCCAAGAACCATATAACACACAATATATGGGAACAACAGGACAAGGTTCTTTTTCCCACTATGCATTAGCAGTACCATTCCGCGATTTTATCTCTACCCTTAAGTTGTTTCTTTGACGAATTTGTTTAATTTTTATAATACATTTATAACGTAACTGAGGTAAGGAAAAAAGTGACCGGGACGCTTCAATTGCTGTATCACCATAAACACTTAACCATAAATACGCCATAAACGCTCTGGTCATCCCTCACCTTGATTATGCTGATGTGTGTTGTACAGATTTGTCAGAGGAACTTCTGAATAAATTGGAGCGCCTTCTTAATAACTGTATTAGATAATTATATCTTCGGCTTACGTAAGTATGACCACATTTCCCAGTTCCATTCCTAACTTAAATGGCTACCCATTCGATACAGGCGAAACTTTAGAATTCTCTCAACATTTTATGCTATTTTGAATTATGTGTCTTCTGTTTATTTAAAGGAAACCCATAACACTCCTTATTTCGGGAATTCCTTCACAATACAGTTCATACTGTTCTGGAACTCCTTGCTTGTCGACATCAAAAAATCATAGACTACCAAAAGCTCCTTCAAGAAGTCCGGCAGTACTACCTGAAGCAATTAGAATGTTGTCGCCCGTGGTCTTCAGCCAGATGTTTTATATGTATTTATGAATATTTATTTACTTAATATATAAGATGTTTATATGTAAATATGAATAAAACTGTATTTATTTAATTTTGTTTATGTATATTGTGATTTTATATGTATATAGTAATTATTCTAAATATTCATAATATTTCTTAACTGGCATTACACTGATACAGAACGTTACAGATCCACTAGAAATAAAAAGACAATTAATTACAAATGTTTTATTTTTGTACGGTTTTGAACTCAAATATCTCAGAAAGCATATCACTTACGACATTTTATCACCGAATACTTTTTGATTGTAATCACTTAGACTATCGACTGATACATGTTTTATCAATATCGGCCGAAACAATGTTTTTTGCTTTATTTTCCTACGGTTTTGAACTCAAATATCTCAGAAAGTATACCACTTACGACATTTCATCACTGAATACTTTTTGATCACAATCATTTATTCTATCGATTGACACATGTTTCATTACTGGCCGCCGAATCGAGGTTTTTTCAAAATGGCGGACTTGTAGGTATGCCAGGCTCCATACAAAAATGTTGGAAGCCCTTTATGTGGGATTATTTTACAAGCACCTGCTTTCGATTAAAAAAAGAATCATCGAAATCGGTTGGCGTGATATTGAGTTATTCATCCATTTGTCGCGCTTACTTAATACAAAGGGCTTCCAACATTTTTGTATGGAGCCTGGCATACCTACAAGTCCGCCATTTTGAAAAAACCTCGATTCGGCGGCCAGTGATGAAACATGTGTCAATCGATAGACTAAATGATTGTGATCAAAAAGTATTCAGTGATGAAATGTCGTAAGTGGTATACTTTCTGAGATATTTGAGTTCAAAACCGTAGGAAAATTAAAGCAAAAAACATCGTTTCGGCCGATATTGATAAAACATGTGTCATTCGATAGGCTAAATAATTACGATCAAAAAGTATTCAGTGATAAAATGTCGTAAGTGATATGGTTTCTGGGATATTTGAGTTTAAAACCGTACAAAAATAAAACATTTGTAATTAATTATCTTTTTATTTCTAGTGTATCTGTAACTGTATCAGTGTTATGCCAGATAAGAAATATTATGAATATTTAGAATAATTACTATATACATATAAAATCACAATATACATAAACAAAATTAAATAAATACAGTTTTATTCAGATTTACATATAAACATCTTATATGTACATATATTAAGTAAATAAATATTTATAAATACATATATAACATCTGGTTGAAGACCACGGGCGACAACATTCTACTTGCTTCAGGTAGTGCTGCCGGACTTCTTGAAGGAGCTTTTGGTAGTCTATGATTTTTTGATGTCTACAAGAAAGGAGTTCCAGAACAGTATGAACTATATTGTGAAGGAATTCCCGAAATAAGCAGTGCTGTGGGTTTCCTTTAAATAAACAGGAGAAGACACATTATTCAAAATGGCATAAAATGTTGAGAGAATTCTGAAGTTAGGAATGGAACTGGGAAATGTGGTCATACTTACGTAAGCCGAAGATATATCTAATACAGTTATTAAGAAGGCGCTCCAATTTATTCAGAAGTTCCTCTGACAAATCTGTAAAACCACACATCAGCATAATCAAGGTGAGGGATGACCAGAGTGTTTATGGCGTATTTATGGTTAAGTTTTTATGGCGATACAGCAATTGAAGTGTACCGGTCACTTTTTTCCTTACCTCAGTTACGTTATCCATACTTCCATACTAATATATAAAGAGGAAAGATTTGATTTTTTGTTTGCATTGAATAGGCTCCAAAACTACTGAACCGATTTGAAAAATTCTTTCACTGTTGGGAAGCTACACTATTCCCGGGTAACATAGGCTATATAATATTTTCAAAAAAAAATTAGGGATCCTTAATAAAACTCCAATAATATAACCCAAGGTGTAAAAAAATAAGAAAACCGAAGCAAAGCGAGGGCGGTTACTCGTGTATTATAAAAATTAAACAAATTCGTCAAACAAACAACTTAAGGGTAGAGATAAAATCGCGGGATGGTACTGCTCATGCATAGTGGGAAAAATAACCTTGTCATGTTGTTTCCATATAATGTGTGTTATATGGTTCTTGGCATGGGCTTGACATCAGGAAACATTGCCTTTATCACCAGCGGAATTTTTAGATTCAGTGATTGTCAGACATGATATAGAAAACTAAGCCAATAGTGAATTTTAACTTTTGGTTTAGAGTAATTGCCAAAGCTGTAGCCGCTAGTGGCAAATTAATTATTTATAAAACAACCTAGTAGTTTGCTTTTGCTTTGCTTTTTTTTTAATTCAAACCTACCCGTTATTAATAAATCAAGTACCTATGCAGCACATACACATATGACATTATATACTTATTTTTCATTATTGACCCAATAAATTCAAAATAAGTAAATGATAATTTTTAATGCATTATTTTTTTACGGTTTTGACCTCAAATATCTCAGGAAGTATATCACTTACAACATTTCATCACTGAATACTTTTTAATCGTAATCATTTAGCCTATCGATTGACATATGTTTCATCAATGTCCGCCGTAACGAAGTTTTTTTGCTTTATATTTCTAGTTTTGAACTCGCTTATCTCAGAAATTATATCACTTA
Organism: Thymelicus acteon; assembly: GCA_951805285.1. NCBI lineage: Eukaryota > Metazoa > Arthropoda > Insecta > Lepidoptera > Hesperiidae > Thymelicus > Thymelicus acteon. The sequence continues at coordinate 2,697,930 of OX638234.1, forward strand.
CAACATTTCATCACTGAATACCTTTTAATCGTAATTATTTAGCCCATCGAATGACATATGATTTATCAATGTCCGCCGAAACGAAGTTTTTTTGCTTTATTTTTCTACAGTTTTGAACTCACTTATCTCAGAAAGTATATCACTTACGACATTTCATCACTGAATACTTTTTGATAATAATCATTTAGTCTATCGATTGACACATGTTTCATCAGTGGCCGCCGAATCGAGTTTTTTTCAAAATGGCGGACTTGTAGGTATGCCAATTAGGTTCGATGCTCTTTAAGACTTATATGGTTTTATCATGGATGCCATTGTCAGATCTCAATAAAATTTATATGGGACCACATGACAGCCACCAACCAGCTTTCGATTAAAAAAAAATCATCAAAATCGGTTCGCCCAGTCCAAAGTTCTGAGGTAACAAACATAAAAAAAATACAGTCGAATTGAGAACCTCCTCCTTTTTTTGAAGTTGGTTTAAAATCTACAATATACGATCAGTAGGGGCTTAATGTACTTGCTTTATCACACACTGGCTGATGCGGTTATATCTTACAGGTTGGATTCGTATGGTCTCACCTTTCCTGTACATCTCAATAAAATAAAAAACCTACAAATTAAAGTTCTAAAACTCCTAGTGGATAATAACATTAAAAAAAACGCTTAACAAAGAATATGAAAACTGTTTATTTGTGACATATTACCGATAGACCTGAAAGTAAAAATGAATATTATAATTGAACAACTTAAAAAATCTGACTACGAACAGAAAAGAGACCACACATACCAAACCCGTGCATCGAAAAATCCTAAATTAATTGTACCTAAAATAAATATTTTTTACGGGAGGCGAGAAAAGCGGTTGGATAATACCTGTGCTTATAAATGAGTTGCCGTGTAACATGTTCAAAGAACCAACAATAATAATAAAGTCACACTTAATGCTGCGAAAGCATTACCTGTCCCTCTGTCCGTAGTCTTCCCGATGCTAATCATCGGGTGGACTATAGACACAGCGACGGAATGCCCTTTAACGTTATATTCATATGCACATGTAGACAGATACATACAATATATGTATAACATGTCATACAAATTACATAGAATAAAATTACTTAAATATATACTGTTGTATACATGCATAGAATTATAATAACATAGTAAAATATGTACCACGTTATTATTTTAGTCAAAAAGATAATACTTATTGTACTTGGAAGTGTAGCTGCCTGACCCAGCTATCATTATACCTACAGAGTACCTCCTATTAATACTTACGCAGTTACCAAACTTACCAATACCTTCTCAAAACCAAGTAAATGTACCTACATTACCGCAACCCTACCTGGATACCAATAGGAAAGAATAATACAACAGCCTAACTTATATTTCAAGCTAAGTGAAACAAAACACCCCAAGGGAAATATATTTATTTGCTTTGACGTTCTGTCTAGAAACGAATGACGTCTGTTTAAGAAACAAGAGAAGCGCAGTCCGTCAGCATCTTCTTCGTTCCTCTTCATCACTCTTCAAGCCACAAGATCTCATCTTCGAAGCACCCGGCACCCGGCAGTTATCTTCGTAGGTATATATCTTCACGCCCGCGTCGTGTGTTCGCGCTCGCAGCTTGCCGGAGAAATGACACCCATCTCTCTACCATCTTCACTACGCCCTGTATGGGGCGTGTGGAATCCATGGGACCATTTGGTCCCCTTTGGAGATATCTCCCGCAGCCCGTTAATACGAGCTGGTCATTGGGGAGGGCCCTTGGGCCCGTGGTGAATCCTTGGGTCAAATCAGTTTGTCAAGTCCGGTGGGGGCGGCCTATGGCCGCAGCGTCCAAGCAGGGGGTTTGCTTCACGCCGACCGGGCGATCGAGGCTCTACCAGGTGGATCCCGCTGGTGGGAAGCCCAGCAGAAGCCGATCAGCGGCCGGACGGCGACTTACGAAGCCCCGGCGTCATCCACGGGCTCATCCCGCGCAACCAGTAAGTCGCGCGGGAGTGCCCAGCGGTCAGGTGGGCGAGCGTGGAGCGGCGCCAGGTCCCGCAGATGCGGGAACCGCGACGCGTCGACACGCTCGAACATGTTGCGTGCCAGTCGCACGATGAAGTCGTCCAGGCTCTCGACTCGGTGGTCCCTCTGGATGACGGCGTTCTTCACGTACCGTGGCGCGCCAGTTATCCGGCGCAGCGCAATCGCCTGTACCGTGCGCATCCTCCTGCGCTGCGGTTCGCTGGCGAGCGCGAACCACGCCGGTGCCGCGTACGTAAGGCGGGATCTGACATATAGCTTGTATACACCGAGCTTCACATCCAAAGGGAGGCTCGAGGAGAGCACTGGTCGAAGGACTGCCATCGCGCTTCTGGCACTCGCGACGGCGTTGTCCACCTGGGGCTTCATGGAGAGCATACGGTCAATAGTGGCCCCCAGGTACTTAGCCTGGCGGGACCACTGGATGTTTTCGTTCTGAAGCTTCAGAGTAGGGTCTCGTGATGTCGCGTAGCCTATCTTCACGGCCTGCGTTTTCCCTACGTTCACCGACAACCTCCACGTGGCGAGCCATTCGGGGAGGGCATCAAGCGCGCGCTGCATTTTCACGATGGCGTGAGGCATGTTAAGAGACGTGGTGACATACGCCACGTCATCGGCGTAGAGGGCGAGCGACGCCCCCGCTGCCGCCGGAATGTTGTCGGTGTAGCAGGCGTAGCAGACCGGAGACAGACAACTCCCCTGAGGGACGCCGGCCACTATGGGGCGCTCCGTTGATAGGACGCCTCCTTCCGCTACTCTGAAGCTTCTCCCGCTGAGGATACTGGAGATCACCTTGACGGCACGCCGGGGCGCCGACGACTGCGAGATCTTGTAAAGCAAGCCGTCGTGCCAAACACGGTCGAACGCCTTTTCCATGTCGAGGAACACTGCACACGCGCGTTCTCTCCTGTTAAGGGCCGCGGTGATGGTGTGCAGCACCCTCGATAACTGTAAAGTCGTACTATGTTCCGACCGGAACCCAAACTGTTCTGGACGAGGCGCCAGATGTGGTGCTAACTGTTGCAGCAGGAGCTTCTCGAACACCTTGGAGAGGGTCGGCAGCAGGGTGATGGGCCTATAGCTCTCCGGCTTCAGCCTATCCTTCCCCTGCTTGGGCAGCATGATTACCCTTCCCTCTTTCCAGATCTGAGGGAAGGTCCCGGTGCGTAGTATTCCGTTGAACAGGCGCGCGACCGCTCCAATCGTTCTCATGGGGAGATGTCGCAGCGCTCTGTTGGATATCCCGTCGGCTTCGGGAGCCTTCTTGGGTTGTAGATGGTTTATCACACGCTGCACCAAGCCGGGGGAGACGACGATGGGGTCTTCCTCAGGAGCTATAGGCGCAGCTAAGTAGTTCTCCAAGTGTTGCTCAACTGCTGCAACGTGGTCCGCCTTGTCTGTTGGGTTCGGCCGGAACTGGCGTTCTAGGTGGTCGGCGAAGATCTCCGCGCGACCTTCCGCCCGGTATCTAACCGTGCCGTCTTCATGCCTTAGCGGGCGAGCCGGAGCTGGGGTGTTCGTGAGGGCGCGGCAGAGGCGGTGCAGGGTCGAGCTATCCACGCACGCCTCGCCCAGCAGCTCCTCCCAGCTTGGGGTCGCGTTGGCATCCAACTCGGCCTTGAGTCGGGCTGCAGTACGGTTATACTCCGTCTTCAGCTGTGGGTCACCTGATTCCCGCCAGCGTTTCTGCAGGTTGCGCTTCTTCTCCAGAAGGCGTCTCAGGTGGTGGGGAAGGGGGTGTAAACTCCCCTGGACTTCTCTTGTCTTGCTCGCAACCTGCAGTGCATTCTGCACGCTGGCTGTGAGTTCCGCCGCCAGCTGGTCAACGTCCGCATCCGTGCGGACAGGCCGAGTTGGTGAGGTGATCTCCAGTTCCTTCATAAAGGTAGTCCAATCCGTTTGGTGACGTGGCCTAAGTGAGACTCTCTTGGGTTCCTTCGCCACGACGGCAAGGACAGGAACATGGTCGGATCCCATGCTGTCTTGCAGTGTTTCCAGTATCGGCTGGCAGTGGAGGCCCCGGCAGACCGCTACGTCTAACACATCCGACAGGTACCCCGGGAATTCAGGCATGTGTGTCGGGAAGTCAGGACCGTAGACGGCGAATCCGTGTTGCTCGGCGGCGTCAAATAGAAGCCTCCCACTTCTGTTCGTGGAGAGACTGTTCCACCCCGGGTGCTTGCAGTTCCAGTCGCCCGCGGCTACCACCGGCAATGGCGAGTCCAGCAGTTTGTGGACATCAGCCAGCACGATGGTCCCAGCGGGCGGGCGGTATACGGCGTACAGCCGGAGTGGGGAGTTCTCTAGGCAGAGCTCGATGCCCAGAGCCTGCATTCCTGCCAACTGTAGAAGTGGGAGGGGTTGGTGGACGATCCTAGTTTTTACCACCACTGCCAAGCCACGATAGGGTCTTCCGGCCGGTGATGTTTCGTCCTGGCGGTATATAGTATATCCCGGAGTCTTAATATTATCCGACGGGGTCAAGAGAGTCTCGCAAACCAAGGCCACGTCGACTCGCTGTTCCCGCAGGAGGATGCGGAGGAGGGCGACCTGTCCTCTAAGGCCGCGGGCGTTCCAGAATACTACTCGTAGTGGACTACTATCCATAATAGCAGTCCAGAATGATCCGTCTAAACATATCCACGGCGAGAGGTACGGGATCTTCCCCTTTTGCCACCGCCATGAAAAACTCTGCCGCCATTTGCAGAACCTGGTTCCTGTCCAGTTCTGGTCGCTGCCCCTCTTCCCGTGCCGCCAGTGATCGTTGGCGGCGGGGGGCCGGGTCGGGGGCCGTCTGCAGCTGAACTACGGCATCCCTCCTCTTTTTCGAGGTTCTTCTCCTTTGGGTTGGCGGTGGCGGAACGCCAGAGGGTGCGGATTGGCTGGGGGCGGCTGTTGCCTTCTTCCCCCTGCCCGCTCTCCTCGTTTTCCTCCTCCGCTCAGGAGCTCTACGATCCGTGGGGCCGTTTGCGGCCGCCATCAGGGAGCCCGTCTGCTGTGGCTCTGGGTCTCCCTGCGTGGGTTTTGCCCTGGGACCGGAGACCGATCTGGGTCTGGGTCTCGTCGGTGCGCTGGTGGTTTGTGCCACCGGGCCAGCACGCTTGTTCCTAGCCTCCCGCTTGAACACCGGACACTGTAAAGTTTTCCGGGTGGGGGCCTCCGCAGTTTGCGCACGTTGCCGGTTCTTCTTTAGGCCGAGGGCAATCGTGCGCGGCGTGCTCCTCGCCGCACTTCACGCATGCCTGCGGTCTATGGCAGTGGTGCGACGAGTGGCGAAATTGTTGGCACCGGTGGCACTGCGCCGGTCCCTTTTTACCTCGCCAGTTCTCGATTTTGATCCCGGGCATACAAAGCAACTCTTTGACGGCGTATATGCCCGGGACGAGATTCTCTGTTCTCTTGAGAATGGCCAGGAATATACACCCTGGCCTACCTCGGCGTGCCTTAATAGGGCGGACATATTCGGGGGCAAAACCCAGGTCCAGAAGCTCCTGCTCCAGCTCCTGCGGGGGGGTGTCTGCAGGCAGCCCCCTGATTGCCACTCTCAGGCTTCTCTCCGCTGGCAGCGAATAGCAAAACCAGGGGATTTTCTCTGTCCTTCTCCAGCTCCGTCAGGTACGACTGAACCAGTCGGTACTCTGTCTCATCTGACGGAGTGAAGCGGATCCCCTGGCCGGCCGGGCGCGCGTTGGGCGCTCTTCCCAGCCGTTCCTTTAGTGCCCGGAAGTGGGTCGCCCAGTTGGGTAGCTTCTCCACTACCAACGGAGGGTAACGTTTCCGGGGGGCTGCTGCTGTAGTCGCGGCGGCGGTCGACGCGGCACTCTGCGCAGGTTGCGCGGTGCTCGGCGCGTTCGCGGCGGGCGCGGTTGTCGCGGCGCGGCTGTTATCAGGCGGCGCGGCACTCGGCGATGGCTGCGCGGAGCTCGTGGGCGCGACGCGGCTCGCGTAAGACGGCGCGGCACTCGGCGTCGGCGGCGCGGTGCTCAGCGATGGCTGCGCGGAGCTCGTGGGCGCGACGCGGCTCGCGTAAGACGGCGCGGCACTCGACGCCGGCGGCGCGGTGCTCGGCGTGGTTGCGGCATGACACCCATTTTGGCCTCACGCAATATTTATACCTCGCCTCACGCGCCGTACGAAGGAGAGCGGCGATGTTAGAACGAGATGACAATACAGAGCGAGAGGTAAAGCGCTATTGCTACAAGACTGAACGAGACGGCATACAAATAATCGTTGTTAATTTTATTACACGTGTTTTTTAATCCTCTTTCTTATTGGTCTTTCTTTTTCCTGTAAATTAATGTAGCTATTTCTATTGGATATTCTTCTTTACAATTTCTGTATATAAACCAGTTTATTTTTACCGAAAATATATTCCTCGGATAACCACTCCAGCAGAAGTATCATTTCAAGCAACCTTCCTGATTCTACAAACTATCACACTCTGATCCACTAAAGAAGTAATCCACGAGAACTGCTGCAGACAAACTGGCTCTCAGTTTGGCAGACTGTAAAATATTGTAATAGTACACAAGCTGATTATATAAATAAATAAAAAAGTCCATTTTCATCAGGTCATAAAATGCATTCAACCGCATTTTGTCGACACGTTTCTGAATCACGTATTCAGCCTTTTTCTGCGAATCGCTCTCATTCTTTATTTTATTTGTTGGTAAGGTGCAGATATTGCACACATCTGAAGAAGGTTTGCGAAATCCAATGTTATATTCTCCATGAAAAATTCTGTAAAACATGCTAGGTTTTACTTTTAAATCAATTGGAACAGAATCATTGTATATCTTTAGTAAATTCCTTGGATAAAGCTCCCCACTTAAATACGATTTGATTTATTTCTGTTATAGTGACTTTCTTGGGCAGGAAAATTATTTAAAAAATTGCGTAGGCTTTCTTTTTTCTCTACCGATCTATGAGATCTATGATCACTTTTACCTAGCCCTACTGTTGGGACGGCACTCTAATATGGCCTACAGTTATTGAGATGTTACCGAGCCCTACTGTTGGGACGCCACTCTAACGAAGGGTGCACAATTATGACGCTGTACGCGCCAATGATAGACACTTGTTAAAAACAATATGACTTTACTGTCACGAATTTACACAACTGTACAAGGATCAAAACTAGACTTAAAACTTATACGAGGGATTCGTTCGGTAACAAACGGGAAAGATACACGGTTGCCGTGGTTACTGATTATCACAGTGGGCGCAGATTTCTGACTCCGGACTGACTTCGTCTCACGTGAAAAAGCAAAGCAACAACCCATAGTTGTACCACTGTTGGCTCGGGGTCTCCTCTCATATGTGATGGGTACAGGATGGCCTGTAGACTGCAGACTCCATAGTCTACCACGCTGGCCAAGGCGGATTGGTAGACTTCACAGTGGTTTCCTCACGATGTTTTCCTTCACCGAAGCAAGTGATAATTAACTTGTAATACGCACATAATGTTTGAAAATTAGAGGTGCGCACCAGGATTCCTGGGCCCCTGCGTTCGAAAGACTAACGTTCTAACCATTAGGCTATCGCTGCTATTGCTACTGCAGCTGCTATGCACTCACGTGATAAATCCTTTTAAAAGGGTCGCCGGGAGCGGTATGCGTGACAATAACTAAATAAGGTCACCAAATAAGGCCTACCCTAATTTTTTTATTACCTAACAGGTTTATAATAAAAATGCACTGGTAATTTGAATTACTTATATTTATTTATTAAACTTTGTAATAAATGAAACAAAATTGTTTTAGAAACAAAAATCACAAAATTGTGAACACAAATAACTAAAATGTCACTTTGGCCTTATTGGGAATCCTGTGTCTTAATAAAGCCTTAATTTATTTATTTATTTATTTAATCTTTATTGACCACAATAAAAATATTACGGTACAAATGGCGAGCTTAATGCTTAATGCATTCTCTACCAGCTAACCATTGGACAAAAGAGAAATGCACGAAAGGCGGTTAATAAAGTAAATTATATACATACATACAAATACCTACATAAAATATACATACCATAAATACACATATACACATAAATACACATATACATATACAAAATAAACCTACATAGTATAGATAGCCTCAGGGATCTCAGATTATTTACAATAAAAATACAATTATATTCCTTCTCTTTGCAAGTTTATATTTTCAATATTTCCAATAATACAATATTTTTCTATTTTTATAGCTTGACAATGAATGACAGGGTGTTATTCTCAAATACTATGGTAACCAAAATAGGGTTGTTCATCTACAATGTACAAATGTAGGGCCGCTAACATTTATTTATAAAAATAGGCCTACAGCTCGGCCTTCCTGCAACAAGCGAGTCCCTTCGCTTTTTTTTCTATTTATTTTACACACAACACTAGTTATACCCAAAACAAATCAATTTTAACCCCAAAAAAATATTTGTTTCATTAATAGCCTCAATATTAATGTTATTTGCATAACATAACGCAGTTTCTTACTTTCGCTTTCATTAATAAAGCAAAACGTATCGCTGCGACTGTAGTGCTGTACGTCGTCACGCGTCCGTCGAATCAGTACTGCGCCTAACAGTTCGGCCATCCTGTAATCCTTCGACCCCGAAGGATCCTTATGTCATTAAAGGCATGATCCCGGCAGCGCACTGCACATCAGCAGACACATTCTCTCCTAACTATAGCCCCTGACGGCAAGATAGAATATCTCGACAAATCACGACTCTTCTTCCTTTTACATTTGCTCCCGAATCCTTGAAAACCTTTGTCACGTTATAATTTGAAAGGTCTTTATATTCCCATGTAAAATCTTATGAAAAATCCTCCTCAGTACAAATACCGACCTATTTATTCAAACTACACGATACAAACGTTACCGTGATTTACAAATCATTGCCATCTATTGTCCAATATTTAAATCAATAAGAGTTTAATAGCACTTATTTTATCAATACGTAGAGTCACGTATAATTGTGATCCATCAATACAATTAATAACTGCCTGATCCAAAAAAATATTTGGCAGTTCCACTTGCAGTCAGTGTATTCGGATACTGAAATTGAGCGCCACAATACTCTGCTTTGTGCAAGCCCAAGTAACAGGTCCATCATTCATCAAAAAGATATATCAAGTGTTTGATTTACATCTGAGGTAAAATCAGCATCAGAACAGCATATCAATTCTTCATTACAATCATAAGTTATTCAAAGCTGATTCATCTTTAACAAATCATCTCTATTGCGATTGTTTAAATATCCATTAACTATATTTAATGCATAAGAAATGTTAGGCCCAGATACGTCCTATATGAAAAATAAATAGTACTCTCATCAACGTTTTTCTTAAAAATTACATTATTATCAGCAGGGGCACTACAAGGATTGATTTTTGACATATTAAGTCTACTTATTATTCATTCTTTAAACTGTTTTTGACTTAAAACAATTGATCCATAAATCCCAGCAATCTCCATGCCAGTAAACATACATTATTGCAACTTAACGCTTTTGTCTCAAATATTTCTTTTAAATCATTAACAATAACAACAATAGCAACAGCATAATATCTTTAGCTACCTTTCGATAATAGGCGTCAACTACACACATGATAAAAACAAGTTTATGATTATTAAATTGGCCAACAAAAATACAATTGTCTTAAGGACATAATATCTCAAAACCATAATGTACTCGTACTTAAGAAAAAATATTTTTTTTTGTTACAAAAGCGTGATATCTGCATTAGACCATAATATAAGGATTTTGTTAACCCACATATTTTTTCCGGTTCAGCATGAATTCCCTCGAGTACCTCTATATAATATGTAGACATTCTCTGACAACTCACCATTTAAAAAAATGCTGCTTCGACATCAAATTGTTGAATTTCATAATTTTCTCGAGCTGCAAAAGATAGTAGTATTCTTATGGAGGAATACCTTATTGTTGGTGAGAATGTTTCCTTATCAGTCTTAGTCTACATCTTTTATTTGTGTAAAACCACATGTATAAAGACGAGCTTTGTATCTTTCTAAATCACCATCTGAGTTTCCTCTTTACACAAAATACCCATTTTGACGTCACTGTCGTTTTGTCTCATTTTTTTATCTATTATCTTCGATGTTTTATTTTCTTCTAGTGACTGTAATTCTTCTCATAAAGCTTCCTTCCATTTCCACTTCCATCACTATTCTTACAATTCATAGCTTCTTCATAATATGACATATGATGTAGTAGGTATATCATCTATATACAAAAACACAAAAAATGTTTGTAGGGATATCCTTTATAGATTCTGAAACCATCTAACCGATATACCTCAAAATGGTTTTTTGAATGGCAATAATCCGAAGGTGGTTTGAGATCATAAAAAAATGCATTAGGCACAATCAGTTCTCTGATAAAGTTGATTTTCCACTTTTCCCATCTCTGTCTTGTCATCAGAATTTTTAGAGTAGTGGAACACGTCGGATATCTACTAGTACTCAATAAAATTTGTTTCTTCATTCCTGTCTCTTTCAGGTCGCAATGTAATATTACTTCTGTCATTTACAGAAATCATTTGTGAAGGTTCGTAAGTCACATCATAAGGATCCTTTTGTGTTTCTTCACTTTCAAAACTAGATTATAAAGTATCTTGGTTTTCTCCTGATGAGACTGGTACATAATCTTGTATTTCTTCACATTGTTCTTTCTCATTCGTAATAATAATCGAAGTGATATTTTCCTTCAGTACTGGTATGTTGTTCTCATTGAATGCACGCCACGTATCTACTTACTGTTATCTTCCCACTTTCAACATCAAACATTCTATAATCTTTATCATTATATCCCACCAATATTAGTTTTATGCTTTTTCTATCCAGTTTCCTTCTATTTTCGTCAGTTATATAGATATATCCTTCCGAACCAAAACGTATATCTGTTCAAGAGCTGACTTCTTTCCATTCCGTTGCTCATATGGATCAGATACGTTTTTTGTTTGACTAGAAGAACGTCGATTTAATAAATAAACAGAAAAGTTCATATCTTCAGCCCATAGATTCAATGGGATATCATGAGAATATTACATAGACCTTGCGCTTTCCATCTTTGTACGCATTTCTCTCTCCTTCTCGTCATTTTGTTCGGGCATGTAAGGTGCTGTACGTTCGCAAACTATCCCTTCCGTCCATTGTCTGTATGCATTATACAAATTCCATGACCAAACTTATCATTTACTGTTGCATTAGATTTCCTGAAGCATTCCAGGTCATCACCTTTATGCTCAGTAATAAATACATTTTATTTATTATTATTTATAAATACATGACTATAACTGGTAGCACCATCTTTAAATAAGGCAAAATATCTTGCTGCAGATATCTGTGTTCCATAGGTCCACATAAATCGCTGTAGGTTAAATCACTAGCTCCTCATTGACCGCTACAAGATTTTCTTATGAAATGGTAAACGGCTCCATTCACATTGACATGTCTCACAAATAAAGTTGTTATCATCCGTCAAAGTCACTGGAATTGTTATTCATGTTCCAAATATAATCCGCACCAGCGGTTGGCACAGTAATTTTTACCCCGCACCGGAGGAAAGTTGAGCATCGGATATAATCAACCCGCTACCGCACCGAACGTGTTAATGACATAAACCTTTTCTTGTTGTCATACCTTCTGAAAACAAATTTTTGTACAACTCCGGTACATAAAGAACATCTTGTATAATACTTTTCTTCGACTTTCCGATTTACACATCTATAAATCGGAAACGTATTGATACGTTTCCATGTCCTTATACCAAGAGTTTTTTTTTTATTATATTTCCCAATCTCATAGTTCTATCATAACTATTCTGGCCATACTCTTGTAACTCACAAAAATAAGCGTGCCAGTAAGACATGTGAGTAGGTCTACCACTCAGTGTGAACGATCCATACATCTGTATCAGGTTTAGATTGTAAACTTTGTTCATCACTAAATGCAAACGTTTTTTGCGCTTGAGATTTCCTCTCAGAGATCTTTGCTGTTCGATACTCTCTTGCGAAAGGCCATCTCTTGTTGCAATTATAACATACAAATCTACGTTTTGATTCGTAATCGCTACTATGAACCTCCGTATCGCGTACCCGTGTAACCTCTCGTGGCTCTAAATACTGCATCCAAGTTTTTGGCTGACCCTCACACCTGGTTCTTCTTGGCCAAGTTGTGAAATTATATTCACGCCTCGCAGTCTTGTGTTTCTCGACCCTGGCCCTAAAAACCTGGACGCACCTGGGTGTAATGTTTATTGACCCTGTTCCTCAAACCTGGACACACCTGGGTTTAATGTTTATTGACCCTGTTCCTCAAACTTGGACACACCTGGGTTTAATGTTTGTCGATCCTGGCTCTCAAATCTGGGCACACCTGGGTTTAATTTTTGTCGATCCTGGCCCTAAGATTTGGGCACACCAGGTTTAATGTTTAAGCTTCACAGTTTTTTCGAACCATATCAGTAACTGAAACTGACAAATCACAGCTTAGTAAACCATAAGGCAACATAACACACACAGAAAATAATTTTTAGTTGCTATAAAAATTTATATTAAGTTATGGGTGGTAGATTAAGTTGCCAGGTAAAAATGTAGTAGGTGAAATATCAATCATCCCCTATTTTCGTATCTTTAGGGGTAAAATTTTGTTTCCAATTTTTAATGAAAATAACTTCAAGGTATGCACTATCCAATAAAAAAAGAATCATCAAAATCAGACCATCCTGTGCCGATTACTGCGTGGTCATACTTTAAAAAATATACACATATGTGTCGAATTGAGAACCTCCTCCTGTTTTTCGTCGGTTAACAACACAACGCCAAATACGCTAGTCTTTACTAATCAGCTGTTGTCACTTTGCCCCAAAGGAATCAAATACACTCTCTTTGCAAAGGAATCATACCAATAGTCACTAGGGCACGTGGATTGCAAATATTTTTTATACCATGATTACGTAAAACTCTTTTGCAGGTTTATTTATATTTTACAAAGTTAGCGTTACTCACGTTAGTCTCTTGTAGGCGTAGTTCGAAAAGAACGATTCTTTTCGTCGATCCCGCTTCTGAAGCTATAGATAGCCTCAGGGATCTCAGATTATTTACAATAAAAATACAATTATATTCCTTCTCTTTGCAAGTTTATATTTTCAATATTTCCAATAATACAATATTTTTCTATTTTTATAGCTTGACAATGAATGACAGGGTGTTATTCTCAAATACTATGGTAACCAAAATAGGGTTGTTCATCTACAATGTACAAATGTAGGGCCGCTAACATTTATTTATAAAAATAGGCCTACAATAGATACATATTATATAGGCTTAAATAAAAGATCTAAGATGAAAACTTCTATGTTGTCAATGACGATCAAGGAAAAGAGTCCTGAGGTCCTTTTTGAATGATGCTTTACTAGCAGGTCTTCTGATCCCTTCGGGGAGCGCGTTCCAGAGGCGGACTGCCTGAACGGTGAAAGAATTGGAGATGAACCCAGATCGGTGCAGCGGTACAGAGAGTTGATAAGATTCAGTAGAGCGAAGCTGCCGGTCATGGGAGGAACATAGGAACTGGAATTTAGATTTAAGATAATCAGGAGAATGGGGAAGAAAAAGGATTGAAGAAAGGAGACAAAGTAATCGAATGTGCCGTCGTTTGCGGATGGGAAGCCAATTGAGCTTGGAGCGCAAAGAGGAGACATGGTCATACTTGCGGAGACAGAAGACGAAGCGAACGGCATTATTGAGGAGACGATCCAGCTTGTCAAGGTGAGACTCATTCATATCCAAAGTGCACACATCACCATAATCCATAATCGGGAAGATTAGCGCTTGAACCAAGCTAGCTTTCGTCTCGGTAGGGAGAAAGTTTCTGAGCCGGTTCAAAGAAGTTAGCGAGGCAGTGACGGAACGACAGACTTCGCTTACTTGCATGTTCCAATTCATTGTATTATCAATAGTGATCCCGAGGTCTTTTACACTGGCTTGATATGGGATAGCGCAATCTTCGAAATTAATACAATCAATCGAATCCATGTCAACTTTGGCTAACTGACGCGGGCTACCAATGACAATAGCTTGGCACTTATTAGCGTTAATTTTTATACCAAAATTGTGAGACCAGTTACTAACACAGACAAGATCATTGTTTATATCGGTGACTGCTCTATTAACATTAGCAATTTCTGCCTGTTTATAAATTTGCAGATCATCTGCATATAAATGGTAAGAGCAGCCAAGAAGAGGTGTGAGAGAGTTAATAAATATAGAAAAGAGCAGAGGCGATAAGATACCACCCTGTGGTACGCCAGAGGTAAGGTTACACCAGTCGGATTGCTTACCATCGAACTTAACGGCCTGCTGGCGTCCACGAAGATAGGAGGAGAACCAATCCTGAGTCAAGGAAGAGAGCCGCAATCTCGCAAGGAGAGCAAGGAGGATGTCGTGGTCGACCAAATTAAAAGCATTGGAAAAGTCAATTAACACTAAAATGGTGACCATTTTACTCTCCATGCCCTCACGAATATCCTCAGTCACTTTGAGAAGGGCAGTGGTGGTGCTGTGTCCAGGCCTAAAGCCGGACTGGTAGGAGCAGAGCAGGTTATGTTTGTAAATGTACGATGAGAACTGCTTATGTACAATAGCCTCTAATACTTTCGAAAGAAAAGGAAGGATCGAGATAGGTCTGAACTCCTTTATTCCACGGGGGCATGCAGTTTTTGGAATTGGGATAACCAAAGCTTTAAGCCAGACCAATGGAAATGTCCCCGATGTTAACGAAAAGTTACAGATGTGCGTTAAAGAAGGTAGGATGAATTTGAGTATAGGCATTATCATTGCACGATTGATCTCATCGCACCCCACTGCACCTGACTTAATTGAGACAATAGCTTTGCGGATCTCCTCCAAGGAAACAGGAGAAAAGGAAAAACCATCTGTAGGAGGTAGAGCCATGGAAGTAACTGCAGAAATTGTCGAAGACTTAACAAAGGTGTTCATAGTAGATAAAGAGGTAAAGTGAGAATTAAATTCATCAGGAGAAAAAGAAGGTTTAGTGGCTTGGGAAGAGGTCTTCCCAATGCCAAGAGAATGAAGAAACTTCCAAATGTCAGCTGAAGATGAGTTGGAAATGTTGCTAATAATATAAGAGCGTTTGGCTGCTCTCACCATGTTGTTGCACCTGTTCCGAGCCATTTTATAAGAGGACCAGTTTTCAGCGCACCTGTCTCTTTTGTACTTAATAAAAACAAGTAAGCATTCAACTTTTTAATTAATACAAAACGTTGTCAACACTTACAGGGTATGTCGTTAATAGTGGATAATTCGTTACTCGGAGGTAGCAATGAGGTTCAGCTGCAAGAAAATCTTCTTTTTTTGTTAGGTCTGCCATTGTTGTGAAAATAGTGAACTTTTTTTTCATTTTTTCTTAATTATCACTACTTTGACTACTAATTCGGTTATCATTTTTACAAAATAAGGTATTTTTGTGTACTTTTTTTGCGTGTTACTGGGAAATATATGTGCTATTGTATCAAATTACTATTTTAGGCATTACTTACTCTAAATTTGATTAAAATTAAGTTTGATTTTTTTAAATTTTATCTCTTATTTTTTGTTAAGTTTTAATCATTACGTGTGAAAAAAATGGTACTACGTCGTATTTGCCCACTATATTAAGATGGGACACAAGCGCCCAATCCACCTGTCGGGGTACGCAGTATTTAAATATTCTCTCACTCGAATAGCAAAATGCGCAGGACATCGGTCATTTTGTAGCCACATACTTTGTCTAAGTGCTAGTGGTACATCTCGCAGCAACTCGGGTAAATTATTTTGTAAAAAATTTAAATAATTTTTTGCATTTAATGTATCTGGCAATTGAAATGGGCCTACGATTTACATACATGCATACATATAAATCACGCCTCTTTCCCGTAAGGGTAGGCAGAGACCACTTCTTTCCACTTGCTACGATCCTTACATACTTGTTTCGCTTCGTCCACTTTCATTATTCCTTTCATACATGCTCTTCGGTTTGCTGTACTCTTGACCTGGCCTTTTTTCAAGACGTCCCTAATTTGGTCTTGAAACGTCCGCCTAGGTCTACCCGATTTGCCCCCCAATAATCCCTGTCCACAAAATTTTAAATTGATGCTGTGCTCTGTCTGGACGTACCAGTCTAGAGTTTTTGAGTTGCCAACTATGTAAATTGTGGAGATTTAAAAAACCATCTCGCCGGCACGTTGACTCGTCACTCCATAAAATTTTGTCAATAAATTTGTGTTTTCCCTTATCTTTCGCAACATTATTCGACAAAATGTAACCCAAAATCCCTCAGCAATAAAGTTTGTACTCTTTGGTAATGGTATGGATACACTTCATGCTTTTTCAAAATTCCGTGGACAGACTTCTGTGGTATACCGGTATGCCTCGATATGAAACTTATGGATGTGCTAGGGTTTTCTTCAACTAATTCCAACACTTGAGCTGGATTGTGTCGTTGAGGCCGTCCTTCCCTGGCTCCGCCTACGCCACTCCCAGGAAATCTTCCTTCACGAAATACATTGTGCACTCGAATGAAGACACGCTAGTCGGGATGCCGAGCATTAGGGTATCTTTCCCGATAGATCTCACCAGCTTTACTTGCGTTGCCATGGCATTCGCCGTAAATAAAATGCATATTTGCGTAATCTATCGGTGTGTACTCGTATTGAGACATGTTTCTCTCAAATTATACACAGGCAAAATCAACGTCCGTAAAGATAAGCCAAGTCGTCAGGATCAACTAGTTAACTAGTCTTAATTACAAAGCAAAACAAAGTCCAATATCGAAAAACAGTAACAGTTAAAAAAACACAGTGGACATGAGCGCATGCGACCTTTAAAATCACACTGAGCTGAGCTCTGAGAAAGAGGAACATTGTCGCGATAATAAACAAAGGGCACATCTGGTGGTTGTGGACGGGAGAGTACTTATTAAATAACAATGACCAACAATGGACCTTATGGCACGCGGGGTGAGCGTGTTTTGCTTTTTTTGTTCACTTTTTTACCTAATTTTTTTACCTAAGTTTGGAATATTTTTTTACTAGCTGCAAGTAGTTTATTTATAATTTTAGCAATAGAATGGTTCTGTGGACTGGGTAAAGTGATGTATAAACCTTTAAAAATACAGAATATTTATTAAATAAATAATATTATGAAGTTTTGCGCGTCATTAACACATTTCGTGAAATACTGAATTTCTGACCGTTCTAAGTTTTTTCGCTCCTACAGCGAAATATTCCTTATAAAGCCTACACTCATCAAATAAAGTTTGAGATCACTAGCAAAAGATGGATTTTTCTTAAATTTTACTTTTTTAAAAGAATGTTGCTTACGTAACATCTTTTTATAAAAAATATACTTGTTGAAATAACAAAAAATATTTTTTATTTTTTATTAACTAAAAAATTAATTTAAAAGTCCTAGTGCAATTTTGACTAATAAATAATCGAAAGAAAAAGAGGATTTAACTAAATATTATCAACATTTAATATTATATATTTAGAATCCAGGAGCAGGAGGAATTAAAAAAAAACAATTCTTAGTACTTAAATACAAAATGTGATAATTTAATAAACTTTAACAAAGAGAACATAAATCACCAAAACAGCTATGCGCAAAACATTTGCCTCAGTCACTCAACAAAAAGAAAAACAACCAAACTTACATTCTCCACGACTCGCGATTTCAATTAATGAATTAGTTAAAACTTAAACAAATTAAAGAAATGAGAAAATAACAGTTAACGCAAGTTACGCCGAACACGTCCGACTCCTTCGACTGACAGCAAAATAGTGAGCGTCCTCGCCTCGTGCAGCGCCTTATATAACCTTCTATACGAGGGTATCCTAAATATATTGTTTTTATTTATTATAAGGTAACTCCTCCCCTGGCTTGAACACATGCGGCAATCCTTCTTGGCATGCTGAGATTCGAGAATTAAGTTATCCAGAATTTCTTGCGGTAACCTGTCCCATTCTTGAATAACGGCTTCCCTGATCTCTGGCACTATCTGGGGAGGTGGCTGACGGTTTCAAACAGCAGTTGAGCTCGATGTGCGGGTGCATTATCGTCAACCATTACGAATCGAGGGCCACGGTTTATTCTAAATGACCTGACAATTCCATCAATAGCAATGGTTTGGTACAAAGCTGCAGTTATCCAGCCACGATACGGGATCAACGGCGTTCTAGCACCAATCATTATACCGCCCCAAAAGGATACCGATTTCCCGCCTTGTTGAACGGTTCCGGTGGCAGTTCTTCATCTTTCAGCATTCCCATGTCTCCTCCAGATACCCCAAGTAGCACAAAATAGCAATATAAACTTTCACACAAGGCCCACATCGTCAATCTAAGCATTTGTAATTACTTATAAGAGTTCTTTCAATCCGTAACAGCTGTATAAAAAGAAGCGAGGCTAATTAAAATGCTTTATTCTGTTTTGTGATTCTATTAGGCACCACACACATGCCACAGACGTCACTGTTATGCAGCGTTTGGTACTATTTTCTTCTATCTGCTGCATGAGCGTATGCTGTGGAACACTAGCAATGCAGTCTTCTGAATAAATAGCCACGAGTGTGCTCTAAAACTGTTGCATTTTAAGAGAGAACTTTGTGAACTACTGTAACGCAAACAGTTACTTTGTGAAGTTATTTAACAATGATTAAATGCTTCACGCTGCACACAGATGGACTTTTACTCTATTAATCAGGTGTCAGTATATACTCGTATAACAGCATTTGTCTAGGCCATGTCAGACCTAAATTGTGAACTTTATGCAGTTACATAGCAGCCCGCTGCCTTAAAAAAGTTCACTTTTAAGCTCGTAATTCTTGTTTGAGCAGAATATTTGAACTTGTGTGGTCATCTATTCTGCTGATTGAGTTATATGTAATCATGAATTTTATTATTTTATAACGTGTGGCAATTTCCGAACTAGTGAGTGTTGTTTTACAAAATGTGGAAAGATAAAAAAAGAACTGGTGGAATACGACGTAAAATTAATGCAGAGTACTTGAAGATTATTCATGATGATATGGCCGATGCGGGAAATAATATACAGCCTACAAGTTCAGTGAGTTATCCTCAAAACGTAACATATAATCAAGATGGTGATAATCAAGGTAACTCGGGTTCCGTACCCGACATTATCATTCATGAAGAAGAAAGTAATTGTCCCAACGATTCATATAGTTCAGACACGAGTGATTCGGATTTATATGATAAAAAACTGGAATTACAATCAAAATTAAAAGAATGGGCCGTGTCAAAAAATATAGCTCAATCAACCTTGAATGACCTAATAAAAATAATAAATGATTTTATTCCAAATACAATATCCAGAGATGCCAGAACCATTTTAGCATCACCCAGAAATATAACTTTAAAAAAAATTGATGGAGGTCAATATTGGCACAATGGTATTATAATTAATTTAAAAAAAAAAATTGGTTTGCTGGGATGAGGCTCCAGAAAATATTACACTAAATATAAACTTCGATGGATTGCCAATTTTCAAAAGTTCCAAGAGTGAGTTTTGGCCCATACTGTGTAACATTTTCGAAAATCCGGACATTACGCCTTTTGTCATTGGCATTTATTTTGGACAAGGAAAACCAAAGAATTTAACAGAATTCTTAAAAGATTTTATTGATGAAATGAAACCAATACTCGAAGACGGTATTTATATACAGAGTTGTCGAAGGAAATTTACAATAAAGATAAGATGTTTCATTTGTGACTCACCTGCCAGAGCTTACATAAAAGGTATGTAGAAAAAATATTTTTATTACTTACCTACACATTTTCATGGCTCAATAATATTGGTTAAAGTTAACTTTAAGTTCGTATTATTATGTCTTTTTATTACGTTATCTCTTTTTACTTATTATTTACAAAATCATCTTGTTCTTTCAGGTGTTTGTAATTTCAATGGCAAACATGGGTGCTTAAAATGTGTGACAGTTGAGGAGTACTCACATACTTCACATACTGTTGTATTCCCCGACACGAGATGTCCTGCAAGGAGTAATGATGGGTTCTGGAATAAATTATATGGTGCACATCATAAAACTGACTCACCATTATTAAGTCTACCAATTGACATGGTGACCAATTTTCCAGTCAGCGATTCTCTTCACCTTATTGATTTAGGAATAATGAAGAGGTTACTGATTGGTTGGCGTGACGGAAACTTTGGAAAGTACATCACGAAATGGCGTGCGAGTGATATTGAGAAAGTCACAATGTTTTTAAACCAATGTAAATTGCCCTCTGAAATACATCGTTCCGTGCGAGGGCTCGATTCCTTAGCATACTGGAAAGCGTCAGAGTTTAGATCATTTTTTTTTTATCTTAGCGTTATCATTCTGCCTGATGTGCTTATTCCAAATGCGTTTTCACACTTTTTGACACTTTACTGTGGAATAACATTTTGTAACAATAAAACTTATCGTCATTTGTTACCACTGGCAGAACAACTTCTGAGGTATTTTGTTGAACATTATAAAAATTTTTATGGAGCAGCATACGTGACGAGTAATGTCCACAATTTACTACATGTTACTGCTGAAGTTGAAATGTATGGAACACTTAATACCTTCAACGCATATCCATTTGAGAACCAATTGTACATAATCAAAAGGATGTTGAGAAGTGGTAAAAATCCACTGTCACAAGTGGCCAAAAGACTTACTGAACACGATGATGTTAATGAAATGAAAATTGATCCAAAGAAAAAAAAGAATTCTAATTATCCATACATATCCAACAAGAAAATTAATTGTACTTTAAATTTTCAGGATTTTATTTTGTCTTCTAAAACGATGGACAGGTGTTTATTAACAGTTCAAAATGATATAGTTGCAATTAATACAATTGAAGAACTTAATAATGTCTTGTCTATAAAATGTTTCCAGTTAAACAAGAAAGAAGAAGTGTTTGACTATCCAATAAAATCATCCCGTCTTGGAATATATAAATCTAATAGTCTACAAATTCATGATACTACTGTGGTTGTGTTAAACCCTAAAGATATAAAATGTAAATTGGTGTGTATTCCTCATAAAAACCTCCACTATTTCATACCGTTAGGACATTCACTTTGAAAATAATAAACTACATTGCATATTGATTAGTTATTTTTTATTTTCTATTCTCATTAAAAAAAACCTGCACATTGCAGTGTTCAATCGTTCCGACCCATATACATAAAATAAAAGAAAATCGTCTGGAAGTACCTGGCATGAATAAATGCGTCAATCGCAAAACAGTACGAGATCACAATAATACAAATAATAAGACAGTGTTAACTAACATAACCAAAATTAAATTAAATTATCTTCATTAAGTTTTACTTCAGTCTCGGAAACTTTCCAGATAAAATAATCAAATGACTACAGTACCTAATATCTGACCGATAGAAAAACAAGCCTTTTCAGTACTGATTGTCTATTGATTGATTGATGATTATACCCGACTTAATCAGAAGTCACCAAAACTTTCTTTTAAACAATACAATCATGATTCTAGAAATTAGCAAAGAAACTAATCAAAAATAAAATACGACCGTGAATGTAGGGTAAATTACACATTTACATTTTCAATATTGTTACTGTTATTAGCTTCCAGCTGGTTACTTTCAACATTATAATCTTCTAGTAGGATTACTTCATTGTCTTCTTGATATGTTGTTTCTTTATATTTCCGGATACGTTTGGTGGAATCACGTAAGCCTTTCATACTCTTACGTTTTTGAGCGTTTCTTAAAATAACTTTAAAAAATTTCACCATTTGATCATCCGTAAAAGTAGGATCCCACAAACGAATAATTTCAAAAAAGAATTTCCTAAAATTTTTGAAATTTTTCATAGGTACTTTTGAATTTTCTCCCTTGCTTGCCCCGGACCATGAGCATTGACACAAAAAATCTTTTGAAAACAAAACGTCTATTAATTTATAGGCACATGTTATGCCTTCAGCTCCTTTAGATGAGTACAATACAGATAAAAGTTTGATTAATTTCTTTCGATACATTTTGTCCGTTAAATTGAGCTCAAATATTTCAAATTCTTCATTGTTTTCATCATCATTGGCTTAAAGCTGAAACTTTCTTTCTCTTCCACGGATGCATCTTGTAGCAATGTTACATTACATTCTTGTTTTTCTTGTAAGTGTTTGATTTCCTTACTTGTTTCACTTAATTGTACTGTTACAACAGCCATTTTTTTTTTTCAATCCGTTTTTGATTTTCTATTATTGAATGTAGTTTGTTTAAAATCAGATCTTGATTATTTAGTGGAATATCGGATTTTTCAGTACTAATTATTTGAACGGTCTCTTGCTGTAATAATTGTACGGTTTCTTGTTGTGCTGGTTGAATACTTCCCAATGAAACATCCATAGCAGGCTGTGGATGCTCCTGCAATAAAAAATATGAATATTATTTATTGATAATGTCCAACTCTGCAAACAAATTATTATATGTATTTGTTTATGTACCAAAATACAATTTAATAAATATAACTTACCAAATTTTCTGCCATTCCTTCAAAATTGATAATGTCCCTGTTTGTCTTAGATGTGCCGGCAGGAAAGCATACATCATAAGACTCATTTTCCATCTGATCTGTATCTGTATTTTGTGACATTTTGTGCTCAATTCTTTATGAGCCTCTTCATATGTCGGGATGTAGTTTCTTTTTAAAGTGCATTTTAGATTCATCCACCCTTCTCCAGGCCTTGAATTTAATATTTTTTGGCCACCAAAGAAGTCCTTTATTTTCCCACTGTGCAGGAACGACTGTCAGGGTGATATCACCATCCTCCACGGTTTGCACAATTTTGTAGGGCATATTCTGAAAAAGAAAAACTATAAAATCATACCTCTAATATGTAGATATTACACAAGAAATGAATAGTAAGTAGAATCATCTTTAAAAAACCCCGCTACTTGGCGAGTTAGAGTGTTCCATGCCATTATACTCGAGTTTCGTCCTCGATATTAGTAACTAGAATTTATTTTACACAATGTATTAACGCAGTAAGTGTTACCACTCATCACTTGTTTGGAGAAAAAAGTAGCCAAATATGGCAACCCTTTTTTTTTTTTTTTAATGGCTCCCGCGCCTCTCGTGCCAACCCCGAATCGGCAGCTTCTTCATTCGCATTTTAGTGCTCAACCACTCCACTTGAATCAAAAGTTCGTGTTTTTCGACGGTGCAACGTGAGTGTTTCAACATGCCGAAACGGAGAAACGAGGAAAGCATTAAATTCCTTTCGAAACGCCTGAAGGAACTCGAAAGATATGTGAACATAGCACGTCGTAAACGACCTGGTTCGGAATCATCCTCCTCGTCATCATCCTCAGGTTCCACATCGGGTTCCTCGTCGTCATCTTCGCAGCGCCAGCAGATAATTCCGGATAACCAAAATGGTTAGTATTTAAAACTACCCTCATAATTTTGTACAAAAAATAATAATGCATTCAGGGTAGCCTATAGGGCTATTTCGCCGCATTATAAAGAAACCCATGTATTCAGATCAGTCTGCGGGACTGTTTCGCCACATGGTAATTATCGGCATATACATATGTACAAAAATAATGCACTCAGGGTGGTATATGGACCATTCCGCCGCATTACAATAAAAATGCCATCCTATTTGTATGTCTTCTCCTAAATGCACCCAGGGTGGTCTATAGGATCATTCCGCCGCATTTAACAAAGATATCATGTACTCAGATCAGTCTGTGGGACTGTTTCGCCACATGATCTATCTTGCCTTGGCATAGTGCTTACATGTATATACATAGATATACTCTCGTGCTTGCAGACCGTGATGCAGCCGCACCCGCACACGAAGACGTACTGCCCGATGCGCCACCGCCGCCACCTGTTGTTGCCCCACCCAGCAACGCCAGAGCCGCCGAGCAGATCGCTGGTCCGTCTAACGTAATACCACCAATTAATTACCCAGCGCCCTCGATTCCCTGTACTGAGGAAACGGGCGAATCAAATGAAGATGGTACTGGTCAATCTGAATTACTAGATATATTGGGCGCTGATCCATCAGTAGCTCAAGAATTCGGTGACGAAATTAACAAGGAGGTGGCCAGTAGATTTGAACATATAGCCACAACAGGTTTAGAAAAGCAAGTAAGGCAAGAGTTAATACAGAAGTTTTTAGTGCCTTCTAACTGCACAAAGATTGCTGCTCCAATGCTTAACGCCGAAATAAAAGCAGCGTCAGGAGAAACCGTTGTAAAAAGAGACAAAGCCATTGAATATAGACAAAAACAGCTTTCAGCAGCCATCGCTGGCATAGGTCGTATGCTGACATCTCAATTAAGGAACAAGGAGAACAACAACCTTTCGAAGCAACTAATGGAGATTGGACGTATACTTTGCGACATACAGCACAGTGAATCGTTGTCTCGTAGAAATTTTGCTCTGTACTCGCTAAAGAAGGATTTCCGAGAACAATTATCGACTACCAAGATAGATAAATATCTCTTCGGTGTGGATTT
This sequence comes from Thymelicus acteon, assembly GCA_951805285.1. NCBI lineage: Eukaryota > Metazoa > Arthropoda > Insecta > Lepidoptera > Hesperiidae > Thymelicus > Thymelicus acteon. Next base: position 2,722,562 of record OX638234.1, read on the forward strand.
ACCAGAAACTTTAAAAACAGCTAAAGCCGTTTGTAAATCTGGCACTGACATGAAGGATGTACAGAAACAGAAGCAAAAACCGAAGACTTTAAACTGGAAGGCGGGACCCTCAGCTCGCAGCCAGCTGAAGGGTCCGACACAGAAGACACAACCTGCAGCATCAGCCAGTCGGCGCGCAACCTCGTCGCACAAGTCATCACATCGGCAGAAGTCGACTCGCCGCCGCTAGACCCGGTACGTTATGCTGGCCGCCTTGCAGATTTTCACGAACAGTGGTCATTGATCACACAAGACGAAACTGTTTTATCGTGGGTAAACGGATACCAATTAACCTTTAAGTCACCAGTTTACCAATCTAGTTGTCCCACTACTGTATCAACTGACACTGAGGAAAAATATAACTTCTCTGACGCGATCGACAATCTTTTATCAATAGGCGCAATCTCCAATAAGATTGTTTTATGGCGACCTTAGATTTGAAAGATGCATATTTTTTGATAAAAGTTCATCCCAGTTCTAGAAAATACCTTAGGTTTAGTCTAGATTCCAAGCTATATCAATTTAATGTCCTCCCTTTCGGGATCTGTACAGCTCCGTTTATCTTCACCAAATTGATGAAACCAGTAATCAAATTATTACGTTCTTGTGGATTGGTTTCATCAATTTATCTCGACGATCTTTTTTTGATAGGCAATTCTCGTCAGGAATGTTTAAATAACATAAGAACTACTGAACGATTATTAAAGGCTCTTGGATTTATTATAAATGAACAAAAAAGTAATCGTGTTCCATCCCATTCATGCAAGTATCTCGGTTTTATAATAGATTCTTACAAATGGACAGTAAGCCTGCCAACCGAAAAAAGAAATCGAATCGTACGCGAAATAGAACATTTTAAGCAAGTAAAACGTTGTAAAATCAGAAAATTCGCGCAGCTAGTAGGGTTATTAGTATCCGCTTGCCCAGCCGTTGAATACGGCTGGCTGTATACTAAACAAATGGAACGGGTTAAATATCTAAATCTTCTTGGCCATGATGATTACAATAGATTTATGAATATTCCTGACACTCTTCTTGCCGATTTCAATTGGTGGCTCAATGCTTTACGCAAACCAAGCCATCGAATAAAAGAAGATTATTTTTCAATTGAAATCTTTTCTGACGCTTCAACTACGGGGTGGGGAGCGGCCTGCGGTGATCAGACAGCTAGTGGCAGGTGGTCTGAAACAGAATGTTCTTTACACATTAACCAGCTCGAGCTGCTGGCAGCCTTTTTTGCTCTTAAAATATTTGCCAAGAACTGCTATGACTGTCAAATACTTTTAAGGGTAGACAACACCACGGCGGTATCTTACATAAACAGGATGGGTGGTATTCAGTACCCCCATCTGACGAAAGTTACAAAAGACTTATGGCAGTGGTGTGAGTCTCGCAAAATATTTGTCGTAGCATCTTACATAAAATCCTCTGATAACGTCACCGCGGATATAGAATCTAGACGTTCTCACCCAGATATAGAATGGGAAATTTCATTAGATGGATATCAAAAGTTAACTAAAATATTTGGAAATCCCAATATCGATTTATTTGCGAGCCGTATTAACAAAAAATGTGACGTATATGTGTCTTGGAACAGGGACCCTGACGCATACGCATACGATGCATTTACCATTGAATGGTCCTGTTTTTTCTTTTACGCCTTCCCTCCAGTGGCTATAATTCTTAAGGCCTTAAGAAAAATAATTTCAGAAAAGGCTGAAGGTATAATGGTTGTTCCAGACTGGCCTACACAACCATGGTACCCTGTATTTATGAACCTTGTAGTATCAAAAATAATAAGATTAAATCCTAACCATATTATAATATCTAATTCCAGCAACCGGAACATCAAGTCCAGCGTTACCCTGGTTGCAGGAGTCTTATCAGCACGGCGCTGCTGCAGCGCTGCGTCCCCCCTTCCGCCGTAAATATCATATTAGCGTCCTTATCAGAGAGTACATTGAAACAATATGATGTGTGCTTTAGACGCTGGTATAAATTTTGCATAAAAAATGAAGTTGATTCATATAACACATCAGTTCCGATAATTATTGATTTTCTTACCGATTGCTTTAATTCTGGTAGCCAATACGGTACCATAAACAGTTACCGGTCAGCCCTCGCACTTATATTAGGGCCAATATCTGATGATGACCGTATCAAAAGATTTTGTAAAGGTGTGTTTAGACTTAGACCTCCGATGCCACGCTATAATATCACATGGGATGTGGCAAAAGTTCTTAATTATTTGGAATCCCTTTTTCCAAATGACTTATTGCCATTAGACCAACTTTCCATGAAATGTACGACCTTGCTTGCGCTTGTGACAGCTCATAGAGCTCAAACGCTTTCTAAGATCAATATAAATAATATAATGTTTCTGTCAGATCAAATAATAATTAAAATCTCGGAACTTATAAAAACCTCTAGAGCAGGTATTAATCAACCAACTCTTTATTTACCATTCTTTGAAGAACGACCTAAAATATGTCCAGCCAAAACATTAATGGCGTACATAAATAGAACAAGAGATTTGCGCAAATCTGATTTACTTTTTATATGGCTTAAAAAACCCCACAATTCTATAAAAGCTCCAACGCTCAGTCGCTGGATTAAACTAACTTTGAAAAATAGTGGAATCGACACTTCCATTTTCTCGTCGCATAGCACAAGACATGCTGCGACTTCTTTAGCCTATAAGTCAGGTGTAAGCCTCGATACGATTAGAAAATCTGCCGGATGGAGTGGCAATTCCACTACATTCGCCAAATTCTACAACAGAACTATTGTTAACATAGATAATGATAACACGGTTCTAGCTAGAACTATCTGTCGATCAAATCAAGTGTGATGATAGGTACCTATTTAGATAATACTTAATGTACCTCTCAAAGATGTTACTGATTATGTTGTTTAAATAATAAACATTTTATTATTTTGTAAAACGGTGTTCATATTAATTTTGATATTTCCTCATATAACTCTCAACATCTACATTGTGTAAAATAAATTCTAGTTACTAATATCGAGGACGAAACTCGAGTATAATTAATGATTAAACGAACTTACCTGTAAGTGAAGTTCTATCATAATTATACGAAGAGTTTCGTCCGAAGATATTAGTAACGTACTCCCACCCGCCCAAACCCATTCGGAAATATCATAATGTTCTGTTAGAAGCTTTGAACTAAATGAAGAAGCTGCCGATTCGGGGTTGGCACGAGAGGCGCGGGAGCCATTAAAAAAAAAAAAAAAAAGGGTTGCCATATTTGGCTACTTTTTTCTCCAAACAAGTGATGAGTGGTAACACTTACTGCGTTACTACATTGTGTAAAATAAATTCTAGTTACTAATATCTTCGGACGAAACTCTTCGTATAATTATGATAGAACTTCACTTACAGGTAAGTTCGTTTAATCATTAATCATACAAGATTTAATATAAACATCCGAAAAAATATGTTTCTTGTATTCATGTTTCACGAGCCCTCTATTATTTATATTTTTTTATTTACTTTTAGTGTTTATGTGTGGCAATAAATAATTTTATTATTTTCTTATTATTATTTTTATGAATATTTTTATAGCGGCAAAAAAAGTACAGAGACTGTTTCTAGTATCTGAGTATAGCTAATTCGCTTAAAAATATGAATTAATTATTAATATTATTACCAAACAAATACGAAAGTTTATTGTATGGGTCGAACGTGGTCCCCTTTAGTTTTCAACTTGTTTGAGGCGTTGCATATAGGTACATAATCTGTGAAAACAACTGTGCTTCGGGTTTTGGTAATGCGCTGGAACCTTTAACAACAGCGAAAGTGTAAAAAAAGAAATACCCATTAGTGGCTATTAAATATTTTCCCACTCATTTTTTACCACACGTTATATAACTAAATAATAACAAAAAATTTCACGGCCAACAATAAGAAATAAATAACAACAAAAGTAACAAGTTCATAAGTGCAAAACACAGTTGACAGTTGTGTAGGTACCAAATTCTCAGTTCGGCTCTCTGGCTCTGACGTTACGCCACGTCTTCTGCATACCTAGACCAAGGCCAAGCGCATTACAAAAATCGCGGCTAATATACCTACTACCTACTCCATTATTTTAGACGAGTCCTATTTGGTAAACATTCGATTATGACAGTGTTTTTATCATAATTTGTAATTTATAAAAGGCTGGTACAAAATGAAAGGATTTTAAAGACAAAGTAATCATAAATGAATGCCAAAACTAATTTCTTTTTCCACTTTCAATAAAAAGTAGTGCCAAGATGGTTTACCAATTAGGACTCATCTAAAAAATAACAACTAACATGTCTTAATTTATATAGGTAACTAAACATAACTTATCAACTTCTAATCAATTATTTAATACATAAATACCTTTAGAGTCCAAATACATACAGAGATATCTATCAAACTAGCACTAAATCACGTTTAACTTTTTTTTCGCGACACTAATACTAAAGTTATAACTAATACGACACTAGTAGGTACTATTTATTAATGCTCTAGTGCAGCGTCTTATTTTTTGCTACAACCAACCCAATTGCCGATTGGCGACTGGCGAATAATTATTAACTGTGATGTTTATTTTAGGCATGTTCGATCCGATCTGATACTTGTGTGGATCGATACAATGGCATACGATCTGCTCGATATTTGTATTCGATCCACTGGCGGATCGATACACATGCAGGGTGGATCGGATCGGCTCGTATCGGATCAAAATTATTATGGAATGGAGGTAGATTTCTTTAGATCGGTTGTTGCATCATATTACACGAACAAGAAGGTGTCCACACATTTTTAAGCAATATTTGTCTGAATCTTTGTTGGATAGAAAGTCTGATCCATTAAAGTAATGGTCAATGACAAAAGTTATTTGAGGAAACTCTGCGACATAGCTCTACGGTATTTATCAGTGGTAAGAACTTTATAAGGGGAGATATTATTATTTATATGATATTCCTACTACATACCACATTGTTTTAAAAAACCTTAAGTAAATTTTTTCAATATTTAATAATACAATATTTTGAATAAAATTAAATCAATGCAATCAATGCAATTTTAAAATTTAATTTAAAACGATTGACCTTAATATTGGCATAATGATATATCTTTATTTAGAAACCCATTGAATTAAGCTTGTCGATAGTTTATATAACGATATTTAAAAAAAATATTCGATTCTGGATCGATACAAAACATCGTATTAAATTACACGGTATACCTACATAAAATATCATCTTTTATTTATTAACATAATGTTATTATGTCTTTCTTTTCTCTTTATTGGCCGACAACGCTTCGGTCGCTGATATCCATTGGCCGCGATACCCACTTACAGGTATATTTAATAATATGAATCGATATTTTTTGGTTGGTCAGCTCATTTGCCAGCTATTTCCATATAAAAAAAATCATTCGATACTGTATCGATGCAGAGTATCGTATCAAATCACTTGGATCGATACACTGCGATACGATCCGTATCAACACAAGGCACCTGGATCGAACATCCCTAGTTTGTTTGTAATATTTTGTAAACAACGCGATCAAAAGGAGGCCGCGGGTGGCGGCGAGGCGGGTGGAGCATCGCGTTGCGACTTGCGTTGCGTCAGGGTTCCCAACTTAGGGGTTTTCCTCCCAAATTTAGAGGGTAAATATATAAGATGGGATTATTTTTAGGGTCTTACATGTTTAGGGTTATTTTTAGGTTTTTTGTGATTCTTCATATTTTTTATTTATTGATCAAAATAAGGATGTGAGTGGCCCTGGAACAAACTAGCCAATCAAAGCAGACTGAGACTTTTGGCATTTAAATATAGGACAGAATAATCTGCACTCTGGAAAAAGAGAAATCCAAAAATGAGTATTTATGAATTTACCTTACAAAATAAATCGATATTGTAATCGGAATTTACATATATAAGTCCAATTAATGAATCAAATGGGAATGAATGAAGAAACAGAAAGTTTATAATTATTATCACCGTATTTTATATTAAAATTCATTTTACTTAAAGGCATAGAAATACATGCATAATTTATGAATAAATATATTCATATATTTTTTATTATTATTTATTATTATTTACTATTTTTCCAAAAAAAAAGGAAGATTTCCAAGTAATTTGGGCGATTTTAGGGTTTAGTTTTAGGGATAAATATTTTTGAGAGTTGGTAACACTGTGTTGCGTAGCGGGACTCGGGAGCTTGAAGGTTATACCTATTTGCGTGCGTTACGAGCGGCAGATCAAAAGCAAAACAATTTTTTGTAAAAAAGTATTAAGTAGGTACCTACGATTCATATCATAATCACATTAATTATTTATTGATACTGTGTGTCATTTTGTGCGCTGTCGTCGTATTATTACAAATCACTATAAAATCGCCTCATGGACACAATTAAGCCAGGCGAAAAATATCATTATTATATTATTATTTCTTTATTTACTTATTTATACAGTAAGTATCTATGTACGAATCAAGGTAACAAAATTGTTGCGGTTTTAGAGTGTACTATGGAACCCTAAAAGGTCGGATCTATGGAGGTGGTTCATCGGGATAACAGGCCACATGCGAGCATTCATGCAGCCCTTAGCACTATGTTAAGATTACAACTATTCACTTGCCTATCCGCCATATTTACTACCTGACTGTGTATCATTATAAAAGGGCTTCCAACATTTTTGTATGAAGCCTGGCATACCTATAAGTCCGCCATTTTGAAAAAACCTCGATTCGGCGGTCAGTGATGAAACATGTGTCAATCGATAGACTAAATGATTGTGATCAAAAAGTATTCAGTGATGAAATGTCGTAAGTGGTATACTTTCTGAGATATTTGAGTTCAAAACCGTAGGAAAATAAAGCAAAAAACATCGTTTCGGCCGATATTGATAAAACATGTGTCAGTCGATAGTCTAAGTGATTACAATTTAAAAGTATTCAGTAATAAAATGTCGTAAGTGATATGGTTTCTGGGATATTTGAGTTCAAAACCGTACAAAAATAAAACATTTGTAATTAATTATCTTTTTATTTCTAGTGTATCTGTAACTGTATCAGTGTTATGCCAGATAAGAAATATTATGAATATTTAGAATAATTACTATATACATATAAAATCACAATATACGTAAACAAAATTAAATAAATACAGTTTTATTCAGATTTACTTATAAACATCTTATATATTAAGTAAATAAATATTTATAAATACATATATAAAATCTGGTTGAAGACCACGGGCGACAACATTCTAATTGCTTTAGGTAGTGCTGCCGGACTTCTTGAAGGAGCTTTTGGTAGTCTATGATTTTTTGATGTCTACAAGCAAGGAGTTCCAGAACAGTATGAACTATATTGTGAAGGAATTCCCGAAATAAGCAGTGCTATAGGTTTCCTTTAAATAAACAGGAGAAGACACATTATTCAAAATAGCATAAAATGTTGAGAGAATTCTGAAGTTTCGCCTGTATCGAATGGATAGCCATTTAAGTTAGGAATGGAACTGGGAAATGTGGTCATACTTACGTAAGCCGAAGATATATCTAATACAGTTATTAAGAAGGCGCTCCAATTTATTCAGAAGTTCCTATGATAAATCTGTACAACACACATCAGCATAATCAAGGTGAGGGATGACCAGAGTGTTTATGGCGTATTTATGGTTAAGTTTTTATGGCGATACAGCAATTGAAGTGTACCGGTCACTTTTTTCCTTACCTCAGTTACGTTATGTATTATAAAAATTAAACAAATTCGTCAAACAAACAACTTAAGGGTAGAGATAAAATCGCGGGATGGTACTACTCATGCATAGTGGGAAAAAGAACCTTGTCATGTTGTTCCCATATAATGTGTGTTATATGGTTCTTGGCATGGGCTTGACATCAGGAAACATTGCCTTTATCACCAGCGGAATTTTTAGATTCAGTGATTGTCAGACATGATATAGAAAACTAAGCCAATAGTGAATTTTAACTTTTGGTTTAGAGTAATTGCCAAAGCTGTAGCCGCTGGTGGCAAATAAATTATTTATAAAACAACCTAGTAGTTTGCTTTTGCTTTGCTTTTTTTTAATTCAAACCTACCCGTTATTAATAAATTAAGTACCTATGCAGCAAATACACATATGACATAATATACTTATTTTTCATTATTGACCCAATAAATTCAAAATAAGTAAATGATAATTTTTAATGCATTATTTTTGTACGGTTTTGAACTCAAATATCTCAGGAAGTATATCACTTACAACATTTCATCACTGAATACTTTTTAATCGTAATCATTTAGCCTATCGATTGACATATGTTTCATCAATGTCCGCCGTAACGAAGTTTTTTTGCTTTATATTTCTAGTTTTGAACTCACTTATCTCAGAAATTATATCACTTACAACATTTCATCACTGAATACCTTTTAATCGTAATTATTTAGCCTATCGAATGACATATGATTTATCAATCGCCGCCGAAACGAAGTTTTTTGCTTTATTTTTCTACAGTTTTGAACTCCCTTATCTCAGAAAGTATATCACTTACGACATTTCATCACTGAATACTTTTTGATCATAATCATTTAGTCTATCGATTGACACATGTTTCATCACTGGCCGCCGAATCGAGGTTTTTTCAAAATGGCGGACTTGTAGGTGTGCCAATTAGGTTCGATGCCATTTTAGCCCTTTTGGTTTGGTTTATTTTAAAAGATATCGACAACAATTAAATAAGATACTACTAAACAGCCCTTCATGCATATAAATATGCCAAAACAATATATTTTATTTTGTTTACAATCAATTTAAGTTACATTTTTTTTCGTATTCTGTATTATTATGAGGGCGCGTGAAAATTTTAAACGATATATATGTGGTATTTCACGATAAAGTTACCTTCCCAATAAGATTTCAAATATATTAGTAAGAAATCGAAGTTTTACTTACCTTAAATTATATTTTTCATGTCACAAAATGGCACCATGGGATCTTGCACACAAGTTTTAAGGATTGACACTATACTGACAGTTTTAATGAAAATAAAGATAATGCATATCACAAGTTCGCTCGACGTTTACTTTCAGCTCTATGAAAACATTAGAAATGTTCACTTTGTGTTTATAGGGTAACATGTGGTTTGTTAATCAGGCAGCGTTGAGCTCTTGTAATGTCTGTTACCCACATAAAATGCTAATATAATGCTGATATAACCCAATTATTTTAGTAATGGGATTTCTTATACAGCTATGTGCTGTCAAATTTGTGCCCAAATTAGAGTTATATCAGCTGTTTAAGCGCTTATAACGCTACTATACTGCAACTTATCAGCTAGCGTTTCCATTGTGCTCTGTTGAAATACTGTTATACAGCGCATTTGTGCTACTTGGGACGGAGACATCGGTTGTCCGGATGAGTGCTAATTCTGGACTCGTCAACGAAGAGACAATTCCGCCAAATGTTTCCTCGTCGTCTTCTTCATTTTGGCGGAGTCTAGCCCACTGCAATCTGCGTCGCTGTCTTTGCTGTGAGTTCAGGGGTGCTTGCCTGGATCTCCTTGCTCGTAATCGTACCTGGTGTAAGCAATTCCTGATGGTCTGAGTGCTAATTTCTAGTCCAGTAGCTGCCCGCAACTCAACTCTTATTTTAGTGGCATTGATTGTTGGGTTCTGGGCAGTCAGCAATCTGATGTAACACTTCTGAGCAGCAGTAAGAACAGTTGGCCAACCACTACGAGGTTGATCAGCAAAGTTATCTACGCCGCGATACCTCCGTAACGTGTTCACGACACAGGATTGGGCTACAGCCACTCTGCGTGCTATTTCTCTCGTAGAATGTCCTTCTTCCCCCAAAGTAACAATTCTTGCTCGTAAAACTTCAGATAATCCCCCCGGCATCTTTTTGAATGAACTCCTTCTTCGAAAAGTCAGAAAAAATGATTGAACCAAGTTGGTCAGATTTCTGAACGAGCGTAAACAAGGATTTAATCTGTTTTTATACCGATAAACAATTGATATTTTAAATTCTTTTGTTATTAAAAGATTTGATTTTTAACCGACGAAAAAAAAAGGAGGAGGTTCTCAATTCGACGCGTATATATATATATATATATATTTTATGTATGATCACTCAGCAATCAGCACAGGGTGGTCCGATTTTGATCATTCTTTTTTTTTAATGAAGAATCTTAACAAATATTCCATTCATTCTAGATTTCAATGTATGGTCGAAATGGCAAAATTTATAATTTTGCAAAACTGCTGCTATGTTGTACCCATATGTGAGTACATTAAAAAAAACCACTCTCCCCCTCCCCCTCCTGTCCGCATCACCCCTCCCCCCCTTGAAATGTGTCCCATTTTACAGATTTTCTCAATTTTCAGGAAAACTATACAAGCTAGAACAAAATGGTCAAAGAGTAAATTATTTACTGATAAATTATCTACAAATAACTCTTCTAAAATTTCAATACGAATTATAGTTTCGAAGTTATGGTGCGTCAAAGTTTAGTGAAAATCTGCGCTTGGCAAAAATTCATCATTTAATAGACAGAAAACGGTGATATTTTGTATTAAATACAAGAAACGCGTTGCTGCGTTGCTTAAAAACCGAGGTATGACAATTTCAAATGTCGTGGGGATAAGTTACTTTAAAATAAGTAATATCATCGTTATCTTTTCATTGTAGATTATTTGGCGGGCATAAATTATAATTTTGTAAATCTGCTGCTATATTGTACCTATATGTGAGTACTTTAAAAAACCACTCGCCCCCTCCCTCCCCTATCCGCATCCCTCTCCCCTTGAAATATGTCCCGTTTTACAGATTTACTCAAAATTTTCAGGAGTATTTAAATTTCAATTGTCATACCTCGGCTTCTAAGCAACGTATCACGACAAATCAAGCGCCAGGTTTAAAATTAGATGTCCAGCAATACAATGCTGAAAACCGAATCCAATTTTGTCCAGTACTTTTTGTGCGATTCGCGATTGAACATTACAGACAAAAAGACAAAAATTCTACAGATAATTGTTTTTGCTTCTGTTCTTCCTATAAAGATCCCTCATATTATTCTGTTTTTAATATCTGATTTTACAAGCACCAACCTTTCACAATTTTATTATGAGTAGTTAATGTTTATAACGCGTTTCTTGTATTTAATACAAAATATCACCGTTTTCTGCCTATTAAATGATGAATTTTTGCCAAACGCAGATTTTCACTAAACTTTGACGCACCGTAACTTCGAAACTATAATTCATATTAAAATAAATGTTAGAAGTTATTTGTAGATAATTTATCAGTAAATAATTTACTCTTTGACTATTTTGTCCTAGCTTGTATAGTTTTCCTGAAAATTAAAAAAATCTGTAAAATAGGACGCATTTCAAGGGGGGGAGGGGGAGAGTAGTTTTTTTTTAATGTACTCACATATGTGTACAATATAGTAAAAGTTTTATAAAATTATAAATTATGCCGCTAAAAAATCTAGAATGAATAAACTAAAAAAAGATTTCGTATTTTGAAAGTGATCTCAAACTTTATTTGATATGTGTACACATTGTGGTACCTTTTTGGAATCTACACAAACTAGGAATGTTTTTAAGATAGTGGGAAAATACGGCGTACTACATTTTTTTTCACAATGATTAAAACTTAACAAAAAATAAGATATTAAATTAAAAAAAATAGTAATTTGATACAATAGTACAGATATTTCCGAGTAAAACGCAAAAAAAGTACACAAATATACCTTATTTTGTAAAAATGGTAACCGAATTAGTAGCCATAGTAGTGATAATTAAGAAAAAATGAAAAAAAAAACACCTTTTTCACAACAATGGCAACCCTAACAAAAAAGTGGATTTTCTTCCGAGTAACGGATAACGGACTTAACGAGTTTCTCATCGTGTAAAAGTACTATATTAATCAGCCATTTTCATCTTTTTTTTAAACAATCTTCTTGTAGTGTATGTGCGATAGCATACATACACTGTCTCGTGTGTCTCTGTATTAAATGGCAAACGTCACTGTCACTTACGAAGTGGTTACGTACTCAAGAGTTGTGCGCTGGTGTCGCTAGATGACGCCTCGCTTGATGATCGAATGGACTCGTCCATTCGATCATCTATTCGATTATTGTATTAGTCGATTACTCGATATCATGACCTAACTCGGTACAAGACGGCAGTCTCTGCGGAGATCCCGGAGTAGACGGATGTGTCCCTATAGTGACAGTGACGTGCCATAGTAAAATACGTAGACATAGTCGAGCCAGTGAACAGTGATTATATTAATACACATCGGATCTCCTACACTTCTGAACAGTAAAATATTTTATCAGCGGGTGTGAGTCCAGCACACGGCTCATGATACCAAACGCCATAACTAAGACATTTTCGCATATCATCAACTCGATCTTCTTTACAAGCTGGACAGTACCAAGAAGGTTTATTATCGTGACGTTTTGGTTTAAGATAAATCCAAAGAAGCAGTCTTCACTGCGGTTCGCTTTCGCGTTGCAGCAACTGCACGTTGTGCAGATAACCAGTAACTGACGCTAATTTTGGTGTCTTTGTGTTAATCTTTATCATGGAAGAAGAAGTGCCGGGAAATCTTCTACTCTTGACGATGGTACAGTAATCTGCGATGTGGAATTCGTAGCATTGTGACCAAACAAACCTTTTGTTACCTCATGAGCCCTGTAATTCAGAGACTTCTTGCGTGGAGCAGTCGCTTTAACTTTAACCTTAGGAGTTGGTAAAAATTCATGAATCTCACACGTGGTTGATTGATTGTCTATCCTATGTGGAGTTTCAGCAATCGGATTGTTTTTTGAGAATAAGGACAGTGGCAAATTCTCAGTATCTGTGCTCAGGCACAGAATCTACCTCATCTGAATCTTCCTCAAGACCAGCGTCTTGTTCTGTAATCAATATAGCCGACCGACCTAGCTTTCGTGTAGTCGAACCACTCTCTAGATGGTTGCGTAGGGTTCTTCTTGGGATGCTGTATCTGGCTGCTGCAGCATATGTAGATAACATACCCCTTTCTACTATTTTAACAGCGTTTTCCATCCGTTGCGAAGTCCATTGAGCCCTCTTTTTCCTTGTGGTAAAAGCTGATGATACGTTTTCCATGATGTTACTGAAAAAAAGGGTTTACTATTTAATTGTGATACTTTTCAAACTGACATAAAACATTGTCCTAATAAGGCCTATACATTTTTATAGCTTTATTAGGGCATGGCACATGAGTAAACAAAACAACAATTATATGGAATACACCGATATTACAGCTTTTTCACTTATGTGAGGAGATGGCTAAACTATCCTATAGACAAAACACAGCACACCGTGCAGGTATAAAAATAAAAATACTGCTTGCTCTGCCAGAATGTTATAAAAACAGACGTGCGCTCCGCGTCGTAGTTGTTTTCGACTGTAGGTTCTAACACGCTCGCGGCACGGGGCGCTTGCTGTACTTGTGTGCGTAAGATAATGTACACGCACACTTCTACAAATATTGGCGGCCATTTGTAATCGTGAAGCGGGAAATTTAAAAAATAGTCTTTATTAGGACATAGGCTTTATTTGGGTCACCCACCTTAGATGAAAAAGTTCACGTGCCGTCTCATCAGTGGCAGAGCATGTTATATGTGAATAGCTAATTCACACGTGTCGGAAACCGATTATGTGTCGGCGCCGATAGTAAATGTCGTGTTTTGCGAGCGTTCGTCACGTGGAAAAAAATCGTGTGGGATCTCGCTCGCCTTTATAGTACGTACAGACGCTCCGATTCGGTTGGTGCCACCCATATTGGAACCGACATAGCAACCATTCCAACATTGCTACAGATTGTCCGACGGTTGGCCTTCCAGCCGTCAGTTGACTTTGCAATGAAGTAGTGAACGGACGTCTTGCCACCTGATGCCGTCGATCGTCGATGCATAAACATCATGCCACCGGTATTATCTAAAAATGCTAAAATAGCGTTGGTTGCAGCAACCATTGTTGCTACAGCACCGCTACAAAAGAAACAAAGGAAAAAACGAAGAGAATGGGCTAAATTCTACTATAGAAATAGAGAATATTACAGTCATATGCGGCTCCTTAAGGAATTGGATGATGAAGATTTCCGAACATATCTTCGAATGACTCCAGAATCATTCGATGAAATATTAAATCTTGTGAAAAAATATATAACGAAAACCAATACAGTTATGAGGCGAGCTGTAACTGCCGAAGAAAGATTAGTGGCAACTTTAAAATATCTCGCATCAGGAAGAGTATATAAAGATCTTAAATTAAGCACATGTATATCACTACAACTACTGTCTGAGATAATACCAGAGACCTTGTAACGAGGTGTACTAATACCTCGTTCAATACTCCTTGGCTGGCAGATGCATTTTACTTTTAAATTTTTAAATATTGTCATTTTTGGCTTGAAAATAAAAAATCATCTGTCAGCTGGGTTCCCTTTGGGAATCATGTAAAAACTTTATTTTATTTTATTTTTAATACTTTTATAAGTTTTTATAGCCTATTTATGTAAATAATTTGATAGTGATTGTATAGGATATTTATACCTTGCAAAATAATTATACCTTGAAGAATCTGAGTTGTTCCTAATTGAATAATCTCTTACCCCGCCCTGAGCTACCTACAATTACTACTGTCGAGGATCTGCCCCCTCGCAACCTGCGAAGCCATCATTAGAGTACTCGACGATTACCTGAAGGTATGTATTCAATAAAACAACTTTAATATTTAAAAAAAAATAGATTATTTATTTTTCTATAGTAACAAACATGAAGATGGCGGTTCTGTTAGCAAGTATAAAGAAGTTAGATGTATTATTTGTTGGGTGTATCCTTACTTTCGAAATCATAAACATTAAAATGAAAAAGTACGAATATCAATTCGAAAAAATACTTTTTAAAAATCAAATATTTATTTAACTCCTTCGCCTTTCCTCTGACTACCTGTTGTTGATTGCTGCTTAACTCAAAAGAAGTGTTTGGGTAGTCATTAATTAATAAGTGGAATCTAATTGGATTGGTGGCAAATCATAGATTAGTTGTGAAGACGAGTCATCCGATGTAAGCTGAGAGGACACTATGTGTTGGTATGATGATGGTGGAAGCTGAGGTAGTGTTGATGATGATGGCTGACTGAGTTGAAGTGATTGTGATGTATGTGAGTACTTAGGTGATGGTGATGGCTGACGATGCTGTGGGGATGGTGATGGTGACGGTTGATATGGTGATGGCTGCCGATGCTGTGGTGATCGTGTTGGTGATGGTGCATATGGTGACGGCTGGTGATGCTGTGGTGATGGTGTTGGTGATGGTTGTGGCACCTGCTGCTGGTTCGCGTACCGCTGACCAAAATATTGTTCTGAACTTCTTTTTACATTTATTGATGTTTCAAAAGTAAGGACTTCTAGTTTTGCATAGAACAATATTTCTCCTATTAATTTTTCGGCGAGGCATCTTTGTACTTTTGGGAGCTCCTTGAGTTGAGAACTGATAGAGTTCCCGAAAGCATCAGCTGATGTGCCGTCGCCAGATATTAATATTTTAGCAGACTCTAGTAATTCCGACTGTTTCTTTAAAATGTCATTTTGCTTTTTTCTCATAACGCGTTCTCTTTTTGTTGCAGATTCCTGAAACAGAAAATGACTGGTTACAAATAGCTAAAGACTTTGAAATTAAATGGCAATTTAATCATTGCTTGGGTGCTATTGACGGCAAACATGTTATTATCGAGAAGCCGCCAAAATCGGGTACATTGTACTATAATTATAAGGGAACTTTTAGCATAGTCCTGCTTGGTATTGTGAATGCAAATTACGAATTTATTTATGTAAATATAGGTTCTAATGGCAGTATTTCTGATGGTGGAGTATTCAAACATACAACTTTTCATGAAAATTTATATCGAAACAACTAAATTTACCATCACCTTCTATTTTACCGCAATCAAATGTTATCGCCCCATATTGTTATGTGGCAGATAATGCATTTGCCATTAATGAAAATCTTTTAAAACCATATCCAAGAAGAAATTTGACACATGATCAAAGAATTTTCAAATATAGACTTTCCAGATCAAGAAGAATTGTAGAAAATGCATTTGGCATTTTAGCTGAACGTTTTAGAGTATTAAAAAGACCAATTTAAATTAATGTTCATAATCTACCCAAAGTTGTAATGGCTTCATGCGCACAGCACAATTATTTAAGAAAAAAGTCATCAAACTATATAACAAGACATTGTGTTGATACCGAGGATACTGAAACATGTACTTTTCGGCCAGGAGACTGGAGATTAAATGACAACTCAGTAGGCCTTAACAGAGCAGAAAGGCAACGTACTGCAGATGGTAATTCTGTTAGACAAATATTCACTGAATATTTTAACAATCAGGGCCGGGTACATTTTCAAGAAAGAATGATTAATACTTTAAATATTTAAAGCTTATCTCATCATTATTTGACTGGGAAGAATTCGGCTCCATATTATCAATAACCTCTGTCGTCGGCGTGGTTTTTTCGTCCAAGAATGAGAGGTGTTCGTAGTACCATAGTGATGGCGTATGCACCTCATCGTTTCCAGCGCCACTAGTCTTGCTAGCTTCCACCTAAAATGTGTAAAATATCCAAATTTATTGTTTACTGAAACCCATAGTTGTTTTATTTCTTGAATAAAGTACTTAGAATATATAATGATTTTTTTTACTTGTTAAGTATTGTCAAAACATGTCTTGATTTACCGCTATGTATACTTGCTAGTCTTGCTACATCAAGATATGTTTTGATATCGCGCAGCCGTATATCACTTCATATTTCTCTTGTCATTTAGACTTTAGAAGCCGGTCGAGGGAATGGGCGAAATCCTTTAGCAATCATGTCATTATTCATTATGAAACGCAAAAAAAATAAGTCACATTAAATACATATGAGACACATTATTTATTTATATACATAACAGGTTATTTGACTTGCATTTGCTAACCTTTTTTCGTTCCCTCGTATAGGATGTACGCATATTGTCCAACTTATTTTTCAACGTTTTTAAAGTAGCCGCACTGTGAATGTTTTTTTGTAAAACGTCCAGCATAATCAAATACGCTTGATTTCTGGCATCTTTATTGGCGTAATCTTTGTGACTTAAGTCCCACAAACAGGGAAAGTCTTTATAAAGTTCAAGTAACTTTATTATTATGTCACGTTCAGTGACGGTAACTCCCTCGGCATTCATGATAACGTCCTACAACGGCGGCGTTGCGAATACGACTGAGCCGACTTGGTCGGAACAAAGCTTCCAAACGTTCCAATTTGGTTACACTGGATAGGAATTTGGTTTGGTCGGATCGCCGGCGCATCCGACCACGTCCAACCAATATTAATAATAATTATGTCGGACCGATCGCTCTCTTCACTTTCCGATTTGGTCGTGGTCGGATGGTTGGCACCAACCGAATCGGAACGTCTGTACGTACTTTTAAGTATAGCGCTATTCACATTTGTCGGGTGTCAGGGCGGACTACCCTCCCCCGCTACCGCTTGTTCCGTCCGTGCGTACATCGCTACGATCGCGCACACATATATCGCGGCGCGCAAGCAGAGTTGTTGTGTTTACGTTTGATGATTCGTAATAATAATTGAAACAAATATAAACTCTGAAGAATTGATCACACTAGTTCAGGAAAGAGGTGTCCTTTGGGGCCAAACTTTAAGTGATTATAAAGAAAGGCAATTGAGACGAGAAACTAGTTTTGCCTAATCGTGTCGCGCCAAACTAGTTGGGCCTAGGCCAAACTAGTTTAACTTGAAATCGGGTTTTGCCGGTAACATTTATATGTAACTTTAATTTTTATTGCGTCTTATGATCATGATTATTTCTAATACTGTCAATATTAGTGTAGGTGTTTGGTTTGAGGTAGTATGTCCCTAGAAACACGCATAATATATTATTGCTGTGACATGAGTGTAACATAATCATAACCTATAATTAAGGTGGAAATTCTAGGATTTCATTAGTTGGCCATTGCCAGAAGCCGTGAAAATTGGAGAAATTAAAGCTTTTACAATGATCTAATTGACCACCAATTTTCAGTCTTGTCTATCTAGGCCTGAGTTTCTATGGAAGATGGGGTTCTCCTTTATATAATGACACTAAACTTGTGGATGTGAAATGTGAAATTGTGAATATTTTTAATAATAGGTTCTTGGAGTGTATTGTTAAGTGCTATTTCGTATAAAGCTAGTTTAAGGGCCTAGAATACATAATTAATATGAATTAGTAATAAAGAATTAAGATTTTATTTTATTTTTTACTTTAAAAATATTTATTTTGTTGGTCAAAATCACGTGACCACAAACGCCAATCACAACTCGTGACGTCATATTCCACTGTCTCTTTGTATTGGCATAGTTGATGGTTATGAAACTTACGAAATGTCACTTATTTTTAAAAGTTTAGACTTTTTATTAGTTTTTCTGACGAGAATTGAAGTTATTCAAATTCTATTAGAACATTTTCGATGGAGGACCAATTCGTTCGAGCTGATAGCTCGAATTTGCCACGCATCGATGTCATGACGGTGGCGGAATTCTTCGCCAAAAACGCAGATTTTATTTCAGCGGAATTCAGAAATGTTAAAACTGTCGCGTAAATATATACCAATTAAAATGTTAGCCGTCACGGGACGCCTGGCAGATGTTAAACATCGACATTATTTTGTAAAAGTAATATGCAGAAAAGAACATATTGTGATAGGAACTAAATATGTCATAATGATAAAATAAAATATTACGATTTTATTATCAGAAAAATAATTTGTTTTCAAGTAAAACACAGGTTATGTTTACTGTAGTAAACAACACTGTGTACACTACGGAGTATACACTATAGGTATTAGAGCTCAGTGTAGCGAGAAAGATGGCGACGCGTCGCCACGGCATGCGTCGCCACGCCAGAAATTGGCGTATATCTATAGCCCCAAAAGTGCGGCTATAGATATTTCACATCAAAAAGTAATCATTATTTCAAATAGGAATACAAGAAATAATTTCTTTAGTTCGTGTATTTATTTCGAGGTTAAATGTACTTTATAAAGGTTTTACCCGTTATATTTTTTCTTTTAGATCTTCTAGAGACATATGGAGATGACGCTATAGGCTACGTGCAACTGCGTCGAGAAAATAATTTGTGTATCGTAAAATGCAAAATGTGTCCGGAACACAAAGTCCACAAAAAGCAGTACAACATTACAGTAACTGTAAATGATAAAGACGCGCAAGTAGTTAGTGTGATTTATCATGATTGTGTTGCATCTGAAGGATGCAAGCACTCAGTGACTTTTTTAATTTGGTTACATAGAAGATCTGAGGGACCTTCATGTACATCTGTTCAATGTTATTGGAGCAAACCAAAACTTGCACAGGTTGGTCAGACAATGAAATTTGTCGCTGCACGAGAGATGACAGGAAATAAACCTAAACTAGGCTCTACCCAAACAAGTGACAATGAAGTTTTAAAATTATTTTTAGCAGAAGCAAAGAAAAGAGGCATAAAAAATTGTCAATTATTGAAGTATCAGCCGGATTATGAGACGGATGCTGTTTGGTACTAGAACTCCAGATATACCTGCTATGAAGAGAGGATGCCTTTTTGAAAAGGTCAGAAAAGTTGTAGAAGGTAGTATAGGCAAAATAATTGAATGTGGGTTATTTTTATCTGACAAATACCCTATGCTTGCGGCCAGTGGCGGCTGGTGGATCCTAGAAGTGGTGGTGCACTGTATCAGCGTATTTTTATTTTTAATGACTACCAAAGAACGGTTATGATTTTCGCGCGTAGACCTCCTAAACGGCTGGATGGATTTGTATCGTTATATTCGTCTTAAAAGTGTCCTTAAATGAGTGTTTGAAAAATAAATAGATGAGTGTTTGAAAAATAATCCTGTCGATTTTAATTCCAATTTTTGTTGAAAAGTTTTATTATTGCTTCCAAAATGTTAAAGTTAATACTCATTTTCACAGCTATTTACTTACACACAATGTCCCACAATTCAGTAACTATATATAATATTATAATACTGAAAATCCTTGCAGAATGTAAATAAACGCAACTCCTTTTAGCTAGTATAGCGCGGCGACGCTGCGCCGGGCGTAGCGCGCGCGAATTTCGTCAAACCTCGTTCCGCTCGGTAATCTTCGGTTCTCTCGTGCGGCGCTCGAAAACGTCTTATTTCGCCGTACATTTTCTATTGAACTAGCTCTGTCTCACGCGCCAGGCGTTTTCGGTTGCATCTCATAGAAGTTGTATGAGCATTCGCCGTGCGCTTTGGCTAGCGCACCGTGAACCATTTTACAGCGATTTTCGCGATAATGAGTCTTAATACTTTAACAAAGAGCTTAAATTGGTTCATCATAATTTCGTTAATACTGAATAGATCGTTAATCAGACACTATTAAACATTTTTTGTTTTATTTTTCTAAACATATTAAAATTTGGCAGTTCGGCGCACGAGTGCACTTAAAGTACAGCCGCCCCTGCTTGCGGCATCTCCAGATGGTATATTTTATAAAAATAATGAAAGCGCTGTCATTGAAATTAAGTGTCCCACAAGTGACCAGACACAAAAATTATCTCCGAGATGGTAAAATAGCCAAAAAATTCATGTGTCAAATGCAGATGCAAATGTATGTAACAAATACAAAAAAGTTTTACTTTTGTGTTGCTGATCTTGAGTTTGAATGAGTTTTTTCAATAGTGAATATAATACAAGCTGAATATGATGAAATGTATGTACAAAATATTATAAACTATATTTTGGAAATCAAACATATACCCTTTGCTTCATAGAAGTACTACACAGCAAGATTAGTTTATTACAGCTACTTTCATAGTATAATGTCCTACGGTCTGTTGTTGTGTGGCTCAGCTGCAGATATTGAGTCAATCTTTGTATTACAGAATAGAGCAGTTCGCGCTATTTACAACCTCAGGCCTAGGGACTCTCTTAGAGAATTGTTTAAAGAAATAAATATACTAACTGTTATTTCACAATACATTTTGGACAATATTATGTAAGTAATGTTAAAAAATACTTCGATACTTTTCTTAAAAAGAGTGATGTTCACAATATTAACACAAGAAATAAGGCTAGACTGATTGTGCCTAGTTTAAGACTCAGCAAAACTGGTGGCTCGTTCATGGGTAGATGTGTAAAAATCTATAATAAAATCCCGTTGGAATTAACAGAAATGCCATACAGTAAATTAAAAACTCATGTAAAAGGTATTCTCATGAAGAAAGCATATTACAAAGTTGATGAGTATTTAAATGACAAGACTGCTTGGACATGAGTTTTTTTTTTATATTAAATATTGCAATAAGTAGAATTAAGTGCTGTCTGTAACTGTGAGTAGGAAAAAAAATATCGCGGGAGTTTATTGCCGCTTCTTCTCCCGGGACCACTCACGGTAGGGATTTGTTGAAGCGATGGCGTTAAGTGACTTTCGAAAAGTGTTTGTAACAAACCTACTTCGAATAAAATTAATTTCATTTCATTTCATTTCATTACAGTAGAGTAGGTAATATTAAGAGGAAGTACCAGCGCCGAAACATTCAAAATCCATACCACATTTATTTTGAAGCTCTTTTTCAGGTTTATAATTGATAATTGATTATGTTCCTGAAGATTCGTATTTTACTACATATTTTGATTTAGTAATAGTAGTTCATCTATTGTAATAATTAAACTGTGTAATGAATTTGCTATAACAGGTACAGTCTTTCTAAATATTTTGCTAGCATAAGACCATGTTATTTCAAACTCGTCTCCAAGTTCGGTGAATGTTGATCCTAATCTGTTAAAACTCTTCTGGTGTTTTTTTTTTGATGATCTCTACTAAATAGTAGCAGTTATGTGGAATTCCAATATAAAATTTATTTCTTTGCTTTATTTTCTTTAATTTAACTTGAAGTATTTCTTGTTTCTCATATTTATATTTTATTTTCAATATTTCTTGCTTTATACTATTTTCAGACGACTGCGACTGCTCAGATTCTATCAATCTTTCAGAGGTTACTTCTTCGCTGGAGAACAATTTTTTTGCAGTTTTTGTTGCGCTTAATTTTCTCAGTTTTCCTTTATTCATTGGTGAAGTGCACACATTTTTAGTGCATGTCTTCATAGGTGAAACCGCTGTGTTTAATGTTTGAATCTTAGATTGAATTCCTTTACTCCTATAATTATTATAAAGCTCATTGATCTACAACATATGTTTCGAAGATAAGATTAATTCCTTTTTATTGTAAAAAAATTATTCTTTCAAAAATAGGAATTACTACCTTCGGTACATTGAAATGTTTCTTTATTTGCTGCATCCTTTAAAGCCTCTTCAACTAATGTCTTTCTTTGCCTAGGTAAAATTTATTTTTCTTGCTTTACTTTTGGCGAATGCGGTAACGGTCCCCTTTAAATCTATTTTCTCGGCGATTTCTTGTTCTGTAGATATTGTTGCAAAACCTACAAGTCTCTCTTGAGTCATTGATGAGTGCAGGTACGTTTTAATAAGTTTTAATTTAGAACAACTGCGCTCTCCAGCGGCCACAGACACAGGAAGAGTAAGAAACACTCTCATTGCGGTTATTAAATTAGGCACACATTCTTCGAGGCCATTTTCGCATATATAGTTTAAAACTTCTGGTGGTGCAGTGTTTTTGGGTATTTTTCTTGCAATTACTTGCAATTCGCCACATAGCTCTGTTGCATCAATATCTTCAGCGTTATTATGAGTAAGCGCTTCTTCCAACTTCATACAATGTTCGAGAATCGCTTTGGAAGGTTTATTTTGTAACTGGTTAATATTGAATAATAACCCAAAAATATCGTTTATATTAGTTATTTGTTCAAATCTTTCTTCGATAGAATTAATGACGGTGTCAAGCACGGAAAAATAAAAATTTATTTTAAAATTGTATTTTTCATCGTGTATGGGCTGGGCTCGTCATCTGCTTCGTAACTATATGTTTTTTTTTTCTTCCTCAAACGGACTGGTTTCGAATCGGATGCAAAAGAGCCCGGAATATTGGCTTCTTCTGTTTCTTTAGTTTCAACAAGTATTTTCTCGAAACCAGAAATCGACTCGAAACCTCTTTTAGTCTATTTTCAAAATTTAAAACATAAATTATGGCAGGGAGAGGCGGGAGGCGAAGTATAGAAATAAATCTTGATACTGCCGTTACTTGATTTATTAGGGAATACTACGATACGATGACAGTACGGACTATGTCATATGGCGATGGCCAATGCTGCTCCAGCATATCCCAGCGTGGGGTGGAAGTATGCAAGGACAGCAATGGATGAATGGTTAATAACACGACACTAAAATGTCTCAACAATGGTGAAAGCGTATAGCGTGCTAAGTACTAGGCCCTAGAGCTCGATACAAAACAAAGCATCCTTAGAAATACTTATGGTAGCTACGGCGTACAAATGTTAGCGTGTTCTAGATCGGTTTTACCAGCGCTATCTCTTAAGCAATAGAGTAAATGTGTTCATAATGTGAACGTCACGGTACTACTAGTGACAGTGGCAAATGTAGTTAAAGTATACTCGTAATTGTGTTACAATTCTCTGTCCATGACGTCGACTCGGCGAATAGGACAGGAATATCTATTCCATTACTGTCGGGTCTTCATACGTGGTCTACCTCGAGGTCTGGTTATTTTAGTCAAGGCAACCCTTGTATTGCCATCTTGCTTTCTTGGCCTTCCTCTCTTCCTGATTGGTAGCGTAGGTTCTGGTGCTGCAGCATCTTCAGAACGGTATCGTACTAAGGCTGACGCATGATACGCAGGGCTGTTAGAATCAGTGCTAGCGATTTCAGATGAGCTACAGTGATGAGCAAAACTGAACACATTGTCGCTGTTAAAAATAAAAGAAAATATTTTATCTGTATTAAATAAAATTTCAAATAAGTAATATATACCTATTAGTCCAACATCAACAGACCGAGTTTACAATAATTACAAAAAAGCAAACAATATTAGGAAAAAATGATAGCTTTATTGAACTCAGTTTTGCACCACTTTAATTCACGTTTGTTTAAATATAATCAGTAATCAGTCCACAAGCCTTTAGCTTTATAAACACCTTCAATCCTTTGAGGCATAGACTCAACTAAAGTTTTACAATAGTCAGGATGTATTTTTGTCCATTCGTCTTGTACCCTTGTTCATAGATCGATTGTCGTTGAAGGAGGTGTATGATATTCTACTTGAAGACGGCTTTTTAAGTAACACCACAAATTTTCAATGGGGTTTAGATCTGGATTCTGAGCTGGCCAATCCAGAAGTTTAAATGGTTGCATTTTAAGCCAGTTTTGAACATGCCACATTTTTTTTCCATGTGTTTTTGATCACGATCCTGTTGTAAAATTATTTCATGCACAGGAAAAGGTAAATTTTGTAACAGTTTTGGTAGATTATTTTCTAAAATACTCTTGTAAACATATTGAGTCATGATACCTTCAATTTTGTACAGAGAACCTGGTCCATATACTGTCATGCAGCCCCAAATCATTATAAATCCGCCTCCGTGTTTCACTGTCTCTTTTACTTGATTTGCTCTGAGAGTGGTACGTTTTTGTTTCCAACAACTTCGGCCATCTGATAAATATCTATTTATTTTAGACTCGTCGGACCATATAACTTTTTTCTAATCAGCGACAGTAAAATTTTTATGCTTTTTTACGAAAGCTAAACACTCTTTAATATTTTTCTTTGAGAGTTTAGATTTCTTTTTTTTTTCAAAAGCTATGAAATTATTTTGTTTCAATATTGTCATAGCCGTCCACTTATTAATTGTCTTCCCTAAATCTCTATTTAACAGATTGGCCGCCATAGAAACAGTTGAAGCTTCCCCTGTTTGAATATATCGCACTAAATGTTGACTTTCGCGAGAAGATAATAATTTCGGTCGTCCTCCTTTACTTGAAATTATTCCAACTTTTTGTACATAACTTTGGCTAACATTTAATTGTTTGGAAATTTTCCTTGTGGAGAAATTACACTTTAACACCTTGACTGCGGCACTAAAAACAGTGACTTTCAGCTGGTGCGATGGCGGTCCAAAAAGGCACCCACTTGACTTTCTTACTGTGCGGGGCGGGCCCTTTCGATCCGCCACCTCTGAGTGGTATTGAAGCTCAATATCTTAGTCAAGGAGTATGGTATATGTATAACAATTTTTATACTTATTAAAATCGTCATGAATCATGACCCTGAATTTAGCGGATAGCAGACAAAATAAAATTTCAGATGAGGATATCTCCAAGCGAAATTAAGTTATTTAAGTTTACCAAATTGGAAATTGTTTGTCGTTGATTTACCTACAGGTGATAATAAACGAATTTTTATTTTACTTTTTAAAAAAAATTTTAAATTAAAAATTAAATTTTGGGAAACTCTCACCGTATTCCCTATCGTTTCATAAATCTGAAACTTTCAAATTTAGTTTATTTTTGGATTCTGAAAAGGTGATTTCAGTTAGTTTTTTTCATTTTGGCTTAGGACATTCTGGGACGTATGCAGATATACGTCATATAGTATAGTAAAATTATTTATTATTAAAAAAGAAAAAAGTCATCCTTTTGTCTTTAAAAAATCTAAAGATGATATTTTTTTGATTTTAAATATGTCGGTCAGGTCATTAGATATCCTTAATTTTTGATTTCTTCGAAATTTTGATGCCGGATATCAAAGTCAAAGATAATCAAAATCAAAATCAAAAATATGTCATGTCTTAGTTTTTCATAAATCTAAAGGTGATTTATCTCGGATTTTTTACTTTCTTATTTATTTATTGAATATCTTTATTTTTTGATTTTTTTGAAAATTTTGGTCCAGAATATTAAAATCAAAAATGATAAGAAAGACAAAAAAAAAATGTTATTGTTTTCATTTTTCAAAAATCTGAAGGTGATTTTTTTCAGATCTTTGTTTTCTCCATTTGTTCATGAAATATTTATATTTTTCAGTTTTTTATATTTATTTTGACGGAGAATATCAGGTAAAGCATGAATTAAAAAAAAAAATTCTTAAATTTAAAAAACATACTGGTGGAATGCGATGCAGAACTTTGAAGAACTGCTGCTGGTTCATGCGGGCGTGATATAAGTGGACTGCAGATTGCGTTGAAAGGAAGAAAGTCAAGGGTTATTTGGAGGATTGGCAAGCACACTAACCTGGTTGCAGGACTCGACTTCGACTGGTAATACTCGTAGCTGCGCCGACGGCTAGGCGGCTGCTCAAATGTCTCCAATCTTCTTTCGTCTTGACTTCTTATTAGGGATGATGTTGTATAAGGCTGGTTGAGGTACACTATGCATTTCACAGTAATTACATGAGTTATTATAAGAGTTATTTAGCGGGAGCGGTGATGCGGCGATATTTGCTTTAACTCGAATGCTGAGCGATGCGGTTTTTATAAAATATGCGGATTAATGAATTATTTGTCAATGGGCGCGTGTTGCATTCGAGGACGGCGGGAAGACTTTTTTCTATTTGTTCTTCTCATTCCAAACTCGGCAGTGTGTGAGTGAATCCGCTATATAAAAGTGCGCTTGGCTTTACTATTACTATTGTCAATCTTCCATGAACCATTTTTTACATAACTCACAGTTGTGTTTGTAATTATCATTTTGTATTTCTTCATAAGTTTTCTTTAAATATTTGATACAGCTTATATGTGACCACCTCTGACAGCTTTCACATAGAACCCAATTCAAATTTTTCCTAAACACTCCTTGTCCACATATCAAACACAAATCGGAAACATCTATTAAATTTTCAAGGCATTTAACCTTCAACTGCTCTCTGTACTCGTTGGGGTTAAATTGCAACGACATGATTGAATGCCCTTAAAAAAATTGAATAATTCATTAACGTTAAGCAACTTATCTTATTTCCAAGAAGCGATTTGAAACTTTTAACATAATGTACTATTTTGTTTTAATGAGTAGTTTGTCTAAATAAAACGCATTTGGTGTACAAATTCAAGTCAGTTGGTGAAAATATTAGAAAACGATTTTAATCGTTTGTTTACATTTGTTTCGGCTGCAAATCGCATGGAGTATAGTCATACTAATCTCATGTTTAAAAAAATATTATCAGTTAATAAAAAGATACCTTTCAAGATTTGTTCGATGAAATAGATTACGTAAATTCCGCAATTAAAACCATCCTTTTCATCTTGAGATGGATAAATCATATTTTTTAAAACCCAATCATTCTTTTTGTTCTTGCTGGGAAAAACAGCACTGAAAATTTTTTTAAAATTCGCCGCATAAAATTCGGGATCTTCCTTTATTTGGCCAGAGTCTAATAAATAAATCCATTTCTCTTTTAATTGGACATAAACAAGAATCCAATGAGAGTTCTGAACGTGACACGGAAGAAATAGATGGGTTTTACGAGACCATTGTTTTTTCATATTGAGGAAAAAATTCTGCTCAAAATTTTCTACTAAATTTTTTAAAATTTTGGAGCTATTTTCACAGATAACATAAGCTGTTTTTGAATGTTCTGGCGAGTGTGTAATTAATATAGTAGCACAGTAGTCAATGGTAAAGTTCAAGAGCCACGCTCTGTTGTACAAAGTATTGTAATCTTCTCCGTTCAATTTAAAAATTGAATCATCATTGACGCTCTTCGTTACAGCGACGGTATATTCACGAGGGCAGTTTGGATAATAATAATAATCAATATTTTTTATCGTACCATTGTTATAAAATATCAGATCAGGAACTTTCGACTTGTCGATAACTCGTTTCAATCTTTTTCCTTCTTGGTAAGGAATCCTTGGAGCTTGTTTCGACTTGTCACGATTCCATGCTTCCTCTGATTGCATGTTATCTGGCTCATTTACAATACGTCGCTTCCGTAATCTATTAACTTTCGGTATCGGTAAATCTAATTGTTTATACCGAGTTGAAATTGCTTGCCACCGTTTATCTATGAAATGCCCAGCTTTGACAGGAATGCTTTTTTCAATTTTAACATTTTTAAAAAAGTTCTCCACGGACGCATTAGATGAGTGCTTTTTGTCTTTCCGTGCAGACAGTGACCAGAGAGGAATAAATGGAATGATTCGCATCATTGCATACTCGACGAAAGTCTTGCAGCAATTAGCATTATCTTTCAGTTTATTTTCTTTGATCAAAAGCTCGGCTTTTTCGTGAATTTCATTTTTCATTAGTAATGCATCTAAATAAAACGGGCTTGACTTGTAAACCGGTATTGTCTTCTGATCTAATTTTTCTCTTTTTTCAGGTTCAAGGCCATTATCCTTATTAGATTTATCATCCAATTCACAGTCAAGAATATCTTCAGGATCATCTTCTTCATCATCATCAGAGTCGAGAATTTCAGGAGCATCGGGCGATTAGATAAGAACTGGAGAGAATCAAGCAGCTCTTGATTCTCTTTAGGATATAAAAATATCACAAATATTGACTGCAAGCATTTCTTCAAAACTGTGTAGTCTTCTATGTGGACTAATTTAGCCATAATTTCCAAGATAAAAGCCCTGAATTTTTTTTCTACCTGTCGTTTTTGTAGTTGTCTTGATAACATCTTCATAAAATGTGGGTAACAAACGTGCACGGGGAGAAGCTTGGGGGTTTCATTAGAAATTATCGCCTGATGGACTTCATTCAAATAATCACGTACGGATAAGTTATTAAATTCCCGAAGTAAGGCATTGATACTCGCCCAAGACCAGTCAGTAGTCACATCTTTAAACGGTGGCCATTTCAAGTTACCCTCAGCCCAAATTCCCTTAAAAAATTTCAAACAATTACCAATTGATTCAGCGGTATGATCATTTGTGATCATTTCTAATATTGGATATAATTTATGCTCAATATTAATGATCCCCGCATAATAATAAACTCTCTTTGAATCAGAATAGGGTTTCCTAACAACGGATCCTGTAGTATCAAAATGAAGAGTGATGTTAGGGTGATTTTGCAATAATGTTACTTGCTCAGGGACTGATAAATAGATGGTAAATGGTGGAATATATTGTTTAATGTACGGATGTTTGAATTTACACTTGCTTATACGTAGAAAAATGTCTGTACAGTCATCTTGATGTTCATCATTTCTGCATGCAGCTTCCGAACTAATTTTCTGCAACGTTGGTAATGTATGAGCGAACCCATAGTTTTTATCAACTCTAGCTAAATTTAAATCCATTTTATCAATAACTGACTGATGAACTGTGCTCGGTTTTGCATACTCCAATTTTTCTTTTAAAATTTTGCGATTAACGCCTTTGGCTGCGTAACCCAAAGGCTCGGTATGCTGAGGCTTGTCTTTAGTTTTATAAATGTTAAGAATAGTATTAAATTCAACGTCATGTCCACGAAATTTTAGTCTTACATTACACTTGGGCTGGCGGCATACCGCATAGTCTCTAAATTCACCAATTTTTGTACTAAGTTTTAAGCCTTGAAATACTAAAACGCATTTTATTCCAGCCAGCTTCGGTAATTCTTGGCGTAAAACATGATGGAATAAATCCCGAGAAAAATTACTGTTGTACAAAATTTTTGATTTACAAAATTCTATTGTTTTGTAGGGAAAATAATCGTAATGAATTTTAAGTCGATCATAAGAATTTACTTTTTCCTCATCCTCCGATGAATCGGAGTGTGAGATAGATGTGGTACTCAATGTTCGACTAAGTTGGTCTAATTCACAGGTTTCTTCTTTATTTTCAGATTCCGTCAATTGACGCGATAATTTAACTCGTAGTCGAGAGTTAAATTTATCAACAAAACCATCATAATTTTTCCGCCATGCCCAAAATAGAGTTGATCGAAATTTTTTAATTTCTCCTTTTTTTTATTTTATAGTGCTTAAGTAGTTGCGGAAAAATGAATTTATTTTTTGACGGTTCAATTTTCACATCTTCAAAATTGTTCACGATTTTCACTAATGTGTGTATCAAATCCTCGTAATCGAACGTCATGGTTCTAGTGATAATAAGATATCGAGATATTAAAAATTTTAAATCACAAACGCTCACAGATTTTCATATATATTCATCACTTATATTGAGTGTCAATTATTAAAAATTAAACTTGAACACAGTTAGACACTAACAGACACTTTGATTAATAATTAGACAGTACATTTTTTTTTAAAAAGATATCAAGATTTTAAAATTTGTCAATCACAAACGCTCACAGACTTTCACTTTTATACATTACTAATGTTAAGAATCATCTGTTAAAAATGATTTAGATTATTAAACTTGAACACAGTTATATATTTACAACTAAAAAATGGTTAAATGTTTTTTGATTCGTCGTTTAAAAAATTTAACGACACCTGTGAGAAAGAATTTTTTTTGGCGCGACATTCAAATAGTATATATATATATATAGAGTATATATATATGTATAGAGTATAGAGAGCAGTTAAAGGTTAAATGCCTTGAAAGTTCAATAGATGTTTCCGATTTGTGTTTGATATGTGTTAGGGAAAAATTTGAATTGGGTTCTATGTGAAAGCTGTCAGAGGTGGTCACATATAAGCTGTATCAAACATTTAAAGAAAACTTATGAAGAAATACAAAATGACAATTACAAATACAACTGTGAGTTATGTAAAAAATGGTTCATGGAAGATTGACAATACACGGCGGGCCTCAAGTAATTTTCACCCAAAGTGTCTGGAACCTCGGGTTTTTCTTCAGCGTATGTTTGGTGAATGTTTCCTCAATACTTTTCTCTAAAAATGAAAATCTAAAAGTTAGCCGTTTTTTGAAAATCGCGATTTTCATATTTTTAACGAAAAAATAATAAAAAGTTTCCAAAATTCAATCAAAAGATTTATTTTCTATATATAATGTGTGTGTGTTTGTGTGTGTGTGTGTGTGTGTGTGTGTGTGTGTGTGTGTGTGTTGACGTGGTGATTTGACAGTGTATACTGTATACATATATTCAAAAAATGCAATTATAATAAATATCTAAATAGCAAATATCTAAATAAAAATAGCAAATAAATAAATATATAAATAAATATATTAACAAATTTCACCATACTTTCATACTAGTTTTTAACAATATATTAGAAAAAGAAACTATTTTATAAATTTAATGAATTAAATTCACATAACGCCCTTTTCAAATTTTTCGGATAGTCAGGATTGTTGTTTGAAATTTTATACTTCTGCCAAATTTTTGAAAATTGTGAATGTGCAGCTTCCATAGCTTGCTCAGAAAAAAATCCTAAGCCTTTTTGATGTCTCCGGCAAAATTGCGCGACATGATAAAACACTGCGTGAACTTTTGGAGTTACAGAGATGTTTAAAGCCATATACTTTTCTTTAAATTTGTCAATATAATCCTGGAATTTGATATTTAGTTCGACAGTGAAACAAGCTTGAACTACTTGATTAAAACTTTGAAAAGCATCGACATATTTCAAGCAGGTTATATTACAGTTTGAACGCAAGATATCCAAACTATTTAATAATTTTTTGCAATTATTTCCATTGAAAGAGGGACTGCCGTTACAAAATTCGCGTTTAACACTGCAATTATTTGCCCAATTATTTGCGTCTTCTTCAGATTCCTTCAACATATTTGAAAATATCGTATTTACGACTCCCAGTAGCAAGTGCAACTCTGGTGGAGGGATCAAGTCTAATATCAATTCATCCTTTTCGGTTTCCGTTATTATGGGCGGATGCACGCAGCATTTAAAATTCATAACTTTTTTCTTATCGGCACCAGCGTCTTGCCAATTCATATAATTCGTTAGAATATTTGAAATAGTTCGAAGCTCATCGTCATTATGTAAATTACTTTGATGTACATAACACCAACAACAAGGATACGAACTTGAGTGAGTCATTATACCAACGATTATATTTGAGAGCTTCAAGTCGGTTGCGATAGTAGCCTCGAAATTGCTAATATTCAATATTTTCCATAATAACGAAACATTTTCGTAATTTTCTTGGGTGGATGGCGCTAAAGCTAATATGAATAACTTTTTAACACCGGAAAAACTACATTTTTCATTTGTTTTACCGTCCTTATAAGATTTGCGACTTTTTTTTTCGGCTCTTTCATTCAATTCTTGATCATAGTCAAAATTTACAGTCAGACAAAATTTTAAAAAGCCACCTCCACCATCCAAACCAAATTTCAAAACTTTTTCTTTGATACCACGATACTCAACCGCTTTTTCGATCAATTTGCCCACATCAGTGCAGTACGCAACAGTCGCGTGAGCATCAGTTGAAACATTCTTTTTCACATTTAGAAAATTAAAAGTCTTATAATCAAACAAATCGTCAAAAATATGGTTACTTTCCACTAATTTTCTTTTTATATTTGGCTCTACTATTTTTTTATTTTTTGTGGCTACGCGAATTTCAGCTGCGATACCACAAGTATCTTTGTAACTTAAATTAAACTTTTTCCGAATATGTTGAAAGTCTTCGAATGAAATTAATTTTTCTTTTAACTGTTTTTGTTTTCCAACTGAAATTTGCAAGGGAGTGCCTCCTTGTGGTTGCGATAATTTGACAGAGCCTGTTGCACTCTTCAGAAGAATCACATCTTTTATAAAAGTAGAAGCCAATTGTTCTTTAGTTTTTAAATTACAATCTTTGACGCACTTTTGTACATTAGTTATTATCTTTGATTTTACACACAAATGGGTTTTACCTTTCTTTATTATAGACATACATTTAGAGCAGCACTTTATCGATTCGTTTGTTATTTTATTTTTTGATGAAAAAGCTTTTCGATTGGTGGAAAATACATTTTTAGGAGTTATTTTTTCCATACCACGTTTTCTTGCTATTTCACAAAAGAAACAGCCGCACATTTTTTTGGATTCTTGAGATCTTGTTTCTTTTCTCAAGTGATATTTTGAAAATTCTATTTGCAATATTTTAGTTTTATCTAGATTCGAACGGTATAAATTTTTCTTACAAGAAGGACACACTACTTTGGGAAGGCACACATTCATATGATCATAATCGTGGAATAATTCATGAATTTTTTTTCTTAAGGAAGCTTGTATATTAATCATAGTTTTATTTTTACTGCAACACAGCAAACACACGACGAAGCGGTTTTCTTCATGAGTACGTGCATGTTTTTTTTTTTAATTTTTGTCATGTTAATTTATTTACACTCAGTTTAAATTATTGAATCAGTTCAACTGCATTTATGTATAACTTGCACTATATTTTAGGAACTAAATAAAAAAAGTTATTAGAAATAATTAACATTGACACATTTATTTCACTTTCATTAATAACGATTGAGATAGAACGCAATTTTTTTAAAAGTATCGAAAAAATAATTATATCAAAAATGCGATCAAATATATTATGATGCTGACAAATTCTGATCAAAGACTGTTTTGTATTCTTTCTGATTAAAGTACTGTACTTAGTATACTTTTTTGTTTACCTTATCGTTTACCTGTGTGTTAATATTATTTTGGAGTGTCGTTCACTTCTGAGAATAGATAGAAAAGTTGAAAATTTGTTTTTGAGCCATTCACTAATATATAATTATATATGCATACACATTGTAAATTATATACATACATAGTTAATTCACAAAGTATGTATATATATGCATGTACACATATATTTATATACTAAATAAATCTTGATTGAATTTTGGGAACAGTTTTTATAATTTTTTTCGTTAAAAATATGAAAATCACGATTTTAAAAAAACGGCTAACTTTTAGATTTTGATTTTTAGAGAAAAGTATTGAGGAAACATTCACCAAACATACGCCGAAGAAAAACCCGAGGTTCCAGACAATTTGGGTGAAAATTACTTGAGGCCCGCCGTGAATAGTAATACTAATTAAAAATTTCTAAAATACAAACTGAAAATTTTTTTCTTCCTTATTTTACTATTATCATTTCACATGCCCAATACTTATCTTACTCGTTGATCCTTATTTAGCTCAGTCATGGCTAATTATTTTCAGTTGAATTGCCTTCACAGTATGTGTTCGCGCCAATAGTGGCATTACTCTGTAAATGCATTTGCCTGTTCCCGCCTTCCCGCCAAAAATTATTATAAGACGTAATCGCGCCTCGCGATTCATTCTATATTTTCTATAAAAGCGCGGCAAACCATTCCTTCGTTATTCAAACTCCCATCCTCCCTCTCTTTCTGCCAAGCGCACTTTTATATAGCGGATTCACTCGCACACTGCCAAGTTTGGAATGAGAAGAACAAATAGAAAAAAGTCTTCCCGCCGTCCTCGAATGCAACATGCGCCCATTGACAAATAATTCATTAATCCGCATATTTTATAAAAACCGCATCGCTCAGCATTCGAGTTAAAGCAAATATCGCCACATCATCGCTCCCGCTAAATAACTCTTATAATAACTCATGTAATTACTGTGAAATGCATAGTGTACCTCAACCAGCCTTATACAACATCATTCCTAATAAGAAGTCAAGACGAAAGAAGATTGGAGACATTTGAGCAGCCGCCTAGCCGTCGGCGCAGCTACGAGTATTACCAGTCGAAGTCGAGTCCTGCAACCAGGTTAGTGTGCTTGCCAATCCTCCAAATAACCCTTGACTTTCTTCCTTTCAACGCAATCTGCAGTCCACTTATATCACGCCCGCATGAACCAGTAGCAGTTCTTCAAAGTTCTGCATCGCATTCCACCAGTATGTTTTTTAAATTTAAGAATTTTTTTTTAATTCATGCTTTACCTGATATTCTCCGTCAAAATAAATATAAAAAACTGAAAAATATAAATATTTCATGAACAAATGGAGAAAACAAAGATCTGAAAAAAATCACCTTCAGATTTTTGAAAAATGAAAACAATAACATTTTTTTTTGTCTTTCTTATCATTTTTGATTTTAATATTCTGGACCAAAATTTTCAAAAAAATCAAAAAATAAAGATATTCAATAAATAAATAAGAAAGTAAAAAATCCGAGATAAATCACCTTTAGATTTATGAAAAACTAAGACATGACATATTTTTGATTTTGATTTTGATTATTTTTGACTTTGATATCCGGCATCAAAATTTCGAAGAAATCAAAAATTAAGGATATCTAATGACCTGACCGACAAATTTAAAATCAAAAAAATATCATCTTTAGATTTTTTAAAGACAAAAGGATGACTTTTTTCTTTTTTAATAATAAATAATTTTACTAGCAGATATACGTCCCAGAATGTCCTAAGCCAAAATGAAAAAAACTAACTGAAATCACCTTTTCAGAATCCAAAAATAAACTAAATTTGAAAGTTTCAGATTTATGAAACGATTTTAACGAAATTTTTTTTAAAAAGTAAAATAAAAATTCGTTTATTATCACCTGTAGGTAAATCAACGACAAACAATTTCCAATTTGGTAAACTTAAATAACTTAATTTCGCTTGGAGATATCCTCATCTGAAATTTTATTTTGTCTGCTATCCGCTAAATTCAGGGTCATCATGAATCACTTGTATTTGCATTGGCCCCGCCCCTGGATTCTCCAAACAGAAAATGAGTAATTAACAATTGAAAATGTCAGGTCGATAAGGACCGATACCGCACTGTAGTGTAATTTTTGTAGTGATGGGACAGTGAAAGAAAAGAAAATATCGAGTCATTATTTAATAAAATTTTAATAAGTAAAATTTTAATGTGTTAAAAAAATTATGTAAACATAAAAAAAAAACAAAATTAAATGTTATGAAAAAAAATATTTTATATCGGACAGGTTGTTGATTTAAGGAACAGCGAGCATTGCAGGGGTGACTAAATACTGTTTAAAAAAAATACGTGTGGCACTCGGGGACTGCCGCGGTAAAGCTATTGCATAACATTTTTTATCAACTTATGCAATTATAATTATTTATTTATTTTTTAAAGGAGAACCCCATCTTCCATAGAGACACCGGCCTAGATTAGACAAGAATGAAAATTGGTGGTCAATTAGATCATTGTAAAAGGTTTAATTTCTCCAATTTTCACGTCTGCTAGCAATGGCCAACTAATGAAATCCTA
Organism: Thymelicus acteon; assembly: GCA_951805285.1. Classification (NCBI taxonomy): domain Eukaryota; kingdom Metazoa; phylum Arthropoda; class Insecta; order Lepidoptera; family Hesperiidae; genus Thymelicus; species Thymelicus acteon. The sequence goes on from OX638234.1 coordinate 2,758,729, forward strand.
GAATTTCCACATAAATATGATTATGTCACACTCGTGTCACTGACATTAAAGTTACAAATAAACACTAACAAAATACAACTACTTAAACAATAGGTAATGGATGAAACAGCAATTCATGCAATTTCATGTTTTAAAGAGATTTTATTAGTTATCATCACATCATAATATTATATTAATATTTCGTCTAGAAATTGTGCAATAGGTATATACGTATTGTATGGGCACTGCATCGTACTGTTCTTCTAAAGGTGTGTAGGGTACTTCATCCAGTGTTCAGAAAAAGGTCAGTCACAAAACAGGCGATCTCAGAGTCCAATATTCATGCAATATTTGTTTAAGAAAACAAATCCAGAAGTTATAGCGAAAACACATTCACCAAAACACTAGTACAAAAGCGAATGCAATAGAAAATTAAAATACTGTGTGCGTTTCGATATAATTATTTCAATAGTAAATGGACTGCAAATACGATGAAAATATTAATTTAATAGTAAAAATACACAAAAGCGTACACAGTTGAAAGATGCAAGATGAATGACAATGGTGTTATTTATAAATAATCAAACTGACAGTAACCAAAATGACATTAGATAGGGATTACACCAGAGATCATTGTTGACAATCGATTCAAATGTTTCGAAATCGATGTCAAAATACTAGAAATGTCTTTTAATTAGCGTAACGATTTAATGGTAATTATAAATATATTACATAGTTTAGCTACACAATGAATAAGAAAACATGTAAAAAAGGAATTAATCTCGTACTTACAATGAATAATAATTCATAAAATATATTATTAAGTTCCCTAATCAATCGATTTAATCGATTATAAAATCGTTTGTAATGAGGTAATTACTATGAAAACTTTTTTGTGTTATTTTATTCATTTAGCAAATGCAGATGAGGCTGAGATTTGTTTGATGATGATGTTTATTTAGTAAATAACACGAATTTTTTGGTATATAGTTTACTCTTGTCTAGTCTTATGCCTAGCACAGATTACATATAATTCGTGGCCGGAAATCGGGGATCTCCTTTTACGCGTACAGCTATTCACCAGTAACAGCTATTCACTATTGTACATAGGTACACCTATGTATACATATATACCTACATGTACACTTACGGGGTGCACATGCGGTGAGCATGGCATTATAAAGATATGATAGATACCTATACACCTATTGTTGGGAAATATATTATAATTACAACGTCCCTATATCATATTTCCGCAAAAAAAAAATAAGGTTTAGTATAAAATAATTACATTTAAATTTATAAGTTTAAAATTCGCACCAAAACGCTTCGAAGTGTCAGGGCGTGTTTGTGACGTCAGTCCTCAGGAAAACAAAAGACAATACGTCATTATTAGTATTCATTTGTTTTAAGAAGTGTGACGTAATTCGTGCTAATTGAGACTGACTGACGTTCAAGCTAACATGGTGGCTTGCCGTATTTTGTAGTTTTATTTTATCAAAAATATTGTTAATCTTGCTCATAATAATACGATAAATGCCTGTTTTGTAATCCTTTAATAGGGTGTCATTAAAAAAATACATAAATTTAGTGACTTTACTTACTGTCATCATGCCTATTACTTAAAATATATTGTTTCTCATCACACCAGTTATTAATTAAAATCAAAAGAAACAATAGAAAGAATACAAATAATATCGATCTCTCTGAAATACGCAAACTTAAATTTTTCTAACATAAATACTAATAGACAAATAAAATCAAATACCTAACGCTTTTGTATATAAACTTACGTGTTTTATGGATGGGGGCAGATTTCATAACATGAAGCTTTGTTCCACTGGGACTGACGTAAATATCATTGCTAGAACCAGGACACCCATATTTGTTTCTTTTAGGGAAAATTTCTTCGTCACTTTCACTTTTACAGTCAATAATATGTTTATTTGCTGAGCGGATTATTTTATTTTCTAAAATTGCGATTTTGCTGATGGATGGCTCTACTGCTTGTTTTCTAAAATAAGTTTTCTTGTATTTACTTTGTTTATGCGTTTTTGAAATTGAAGCGTCCTCCCCATTGTCACTTTTATTTTCTATTAATAACAATTGTTTTTCGTGAGTCGCCATTATATCGAGCGCGAGCGCGTGTTCCTCGTGTAGCAAGCACAACACTACTGGCGGCTCGACGCGTACGCATCTCCACAGTGCGGCATCAGGTCGCTGGCGGTCATCCACCAAAACAGGCCCGCTCCCGCACTGAGATAACTTTTTTTACGTTCTGTGCGGCGGAGGTCGAAAAAGGCCTCCCACTTTATTAAACTGCTATATTTCTACATTGTTAGTCACGAATCGAAAACTATATTTGTCTCTGTTATACTCGTAAAAATTCCCAAGAAACCGGTCCCGCACAGGCGGGAGGAACCTATTTTTCCTGTACGCACAGCGCGTTGGTACAGCATTGGGCCGATTGTGGGTGATCCGCAGTGAACGTGTTAACAGTGTAATAACTTTATTTTTCATTTTTTCGATTATTTTCTTCACTAGGCATATTATTCCACAGAAGAAATAGTAGTACTTATAGTACAGGAGAAGGCGAACTCCGCAAAATCATTTAAATGAATAGTAACTCTTGCTCCAACGCAATAAAGTGTAATTTTATTCAGGGCGCACAGCGCTAATGAAAAACGCTTAATGAGTTGCCTTTCTAACACTATCGCTTATCCTCTCTGGCAATTAGGGTTGTATTTTTTGAGAGAATTATTTATAAAATCTGAAAGTTTAATGACAAGTTAAATGTCCATGCTACTTTTATGAATTAATGAGAAGATGGCCATACCCCTTTCAGACCTGATGTCAAACAGAAAGGTATTTTAATCTGAAAGTTAGTGTTTCCGACTAATTTGGGGATGGGGATGGAAATATAGGAAAACGGAAAATTGGTTTTCCACAATGCGCACAATTGTGAGGGTTCGGGCCAAGTGTTAGTACCCTCACGATTGTGAGGGTAATAAATAAAACCATTTAATATAGAAAATTGAACATTTATTGTCATAAAAAGAGTTTCAAAATTATCATTAAATGAAGAGTTTTATTTCTTTAACATTTAAACAGTCTTTTTCATAGACATAATTAACAAAATTAAGATTTATTCTAATCAGGAACAATTATCTCAGTCTTAGTCATCGTAATGTCTTTGGACGTAACTTAAATCACATTTTTTATTAAAATAAAAAATTAATGCAAAAGAACAATGGGCAATAACTATTTTTCATTCCATCCTTCCATCCATCCATCAGCCTTTGTAGATCCACTGCTGGACATAGGCCTCCCCTAACTTGCGCACACTGACCGGTCCTGAGCCTTCTGAATCCAGCGGATGCCCACTGTCTTCTTCAGGTCGTCAGTCCATCTGGTCAGGGGGCGTCCTATGCTCCTTTTTCCGAGACGTGGAGGCCATTCGAGGACCTTTCTTCCCCAACGGTTATCGGTTCTTCGATCTATGTGGCCACCCCATTGCCACTTCAGCCGGCTAATTCTTTGAGCTATGTTGGTTACCTTTGTTCGCCTACAGATCTCCTCATTTCTAATTCGATCACGTAGAGAAATACCAAGCATAGCCCTCTTCATAGCCCGCTGCGCTACTCTGAGCTTGTGGATTAGGCCAGTAGTGAAGCACCACGTCTCGGATCCGTATATCATCGCTGGCAACACACTGCTTAAACACCTTCCACAATACTTTTCAAAGTATTCTGACGGCGACATTACCTTAAAATATTAATACATATAATTAAAAAAGTAGTACATACATTTACCAGATTTCTAAATAAAATGCTTCCTTCTGGTCTTCATCAAAGAGACTATCAGGCTCTTTCCCTGGCGGCACCCAATTTTCATCTTCATCCGAGTCTTCTCCGAAGACCGAGTCATTTATGGCAGCCAAAATAGCGTCATCGTCAAATGCTTTTCTTCTACTCATGGTAATTGTTTAACTTTAAAAAAATACCTAAAATAAAGAAAAAAAAACGGATTTTTATTCGTATGTGAAATACCTACAGAATTCAAAGTTCAGACCGAACTCTCACGTTTGTGAGGCTTACTTTGGCATAACCAAAATCAATAAAACGAATTCATCTTTTCATTATTCTTATCATCACTAGCTATTTTGGACTCATTCTAAATACAATAAAATAATAACAACTACGAATAATACTTACCAGAATAAAAACAAAGATCCTCACGACGGCAGGTCGCGACACGCTCACCTCGCGCGGCCTCGGATGCGAACTGAGAGAAAAAGACAACTAGTGTCGCCGCGAAAAATAAATTGTGGGTATAATGGATTACACTCACAATTGTGTGGGATCGTCCCCGTTCGCTTACCGTTCCTTATTAAGTCTATAGAAAATCAAAAATTTGCTGGGTCTGAAAGGGATACGGACTACGGTATATGTTAGTGTTATGTACACATTAACTTATGCCATCTTTGTCTATGAAACAAATATTATCTCTTTTAGGTGTTTAGGAAACAGAAAAAATAGTCAATTTCAAACATCAAATCGACGGGTCCCAAGAACAAAATCGTATCTGCAAAATTACCAAATTACAGTATGAAACTTAGAAGTTCTGTGAAAACACAATCATTTACCATTCACGCAAATAAAGATGATTTTTGGAAAATCATTGCAAAAGCTATTCAGGAACTTTGTTTATTTATTTCTACGTGTTTATCAAATTTTAACTTTTATTTTAGGCTAAAATTAATTCTTATAATATTATATGCATTTGTTCTTCGGAACTTCCCACCACTTATCTGAATATACGATTTTGTTTTAGGAAATTGAATAAAAAATTTGTAACACATGCAATGTTTTTCTCCGATAATTTAGTCGAAAGTATAGCAGTATGTGCAAAGTATTAAAGAAAACACATTTATTTTTAATAATCATAACTTTAATTTAATAATTACACAGTGGGAACGTCGCGACGATGACGTCGTTACAAAAGAAACGTCAAACAGCTGTTAAAATTCTCTCATTATTACAAGGTAAATCATCACAAAACATTATAGAAAACAAACTTTAACAAAAATAAAACAATTAGGTATTCTTATTTCTTGGTCCATCCAAGAGCTGATTACTTATTTAAAATCACAGTTTCAGTTACAATTACTAGTTAAGTACTTAACTAATATCAGAGTAATAACTAATATAACTTTCTACGATTTTTTTTAAAACAGCAAATATAATCAGTCTCAATCTTTTACCATTATTACATAAATCAACATTATAGTAATTTAAGAGTCATCGTCATTTATATCATTTCTTTCATCATTGCAGTCAGAATTATACGGTAAAGATCTAAAAAATACTGCATTGCATGAATTTATGACACCAGAATCACACATACTAACTAAATCTTTATATTTAGCTTTTGTTAGCTTGAGAGGTGACGAATAAACATACTCTAATACAGGTAAAATAGTAGATGAGTTTCTTGTATCGCTCCGAACAATCAAGCATTCATAAAATTCTTGGTTTAAATGATACTTATAATACAATTTATTCGGCTCCGATTTATCAACGAAAACTTCCTTAATTTTAGACCACAGTATTTTTTGTTGTCTAAAATTCTTGTTCCACAATTTATCATTTACGTGAGACTTAAAATAAAGGAAATTTTCTTGTGTCATATTTTTTACTAAATATGGTTCTCCTTCTGTTTTTGCCCATCTTACAAGCAAACGCCATTCATCTGGAGTATAAATAGTTTTCGAAGAAGAGGACCGCTCTATAAGGGCATGCACACTGTCTCCCTCGTTCTGTGTATGTCCCTTCTCAAGAAATTGATGTGTGATTGATACCTTGTACTTTTTGGCTGCATACAAATATGAAAAAAAAACACAAATCTGTTCCGATTTTGGCCAGCACAATTGTCTGACCAGAAACGAAATTCTTTGGCTCCTTGTTCAACATGATCTTGAATATAATCTAGTAAACAGCTGCCTACTTCGTTGGCACCACGTTTTGCTACTGTCTCGTCCCACATGTAGCAAAATGCTTTTTTTTTTGCCATATTAAAAACAGTAAAATTAAGAGTAGATAATTGTCTTTTATAGTAGAATATGCTTATTTAACCATGGGGACAATTTAAAATCTTTTGAAAGTCAAACACTGCAGCCACAATGGATCCTTGAGATTCTAGTGCATCCTGTTTATCTCTTTGCTTTATGTTCCGTGCAGTTTTCTTTGCATTAACGTGGTAATTAAGTAGGCTCCGGATTATTACGATAAATATGGCACACTTCGCATTGATCTTTCTTTGGGATGTGAAAGCCAAGATTAAAGTTTTTATTTACAATTTCGCGATATTGACGCGTGGTTTTAGCCTTTGTTGTGTACACAGTGTCATCAAACCATTCATTATACAGTTTTTACATTCGGCTTATACTGAGGCTGCCATCAAGATATAATTTAGTTGAATCCGTGCGAATAAAATGCGATTCGATAGGAACAAAAGAATTTATGTGGTCACATACACTTTTTATCATGTCATTATCAAGAACAGAATAATGGTGCTTATGTTTTCCCCGATAATCTTCCTCAATATCAGCGATGCCATCGTATTTTTGGAATGTTGTCTTGACTATATTTTCACTAACAGCAAGAGTTTGTAAAAACATTTTCTTACAAACATTAATAGTGGTTTTGTCTGTGCCAGATGATATGAATGGTAAGAAGTATTTAAATGTATACTGACGATTATTGGGAGTGCTACGGTTTAAGCATCGATTCTTTACTGTTTTTTTCACATATTTTGCAACATAACTCCACTGTTTTTCTCTACTTCCCAACTTCCAAAATCTATTGAAGCATTCAAGTCTTTGTTCTTTTGTTATTTTATCCAAACACTTATTCCTACAACTACAGGGCTTTCCCGTAACTTTTTCACCAACAAATTTACCTCGCTTTGATACATAACTCTTTCCAAGATTTGTCAAACTTTTTCTTTTCACGTCAGACCAGTCTTGCTTATGTACCAAGCGTTTCCTTGATCTTTGCTTCCGCGTCATATCTGGTGTTAAGTTCGATGCGTTAATGTTTAGGGATTGAACTGAATCAATCCAACTACTATGATCGGGACAAAAAGAGTTATTACATGTCATGTGTCTATTCACGGGGGATGGCATTGGAGTAGCTAAAACCATATGTGACGATGACGGCGTAGAAATTACAGGATCTTCAAATTCTTCAATGTAAACAGCTGGCGAGTTATTGAAACTAGAGGTTACTTCTATATTCAATGGTGTAAGCACTTCGTTAGGATGTGAGGTTTGTACTAAATGAGCAGGTGGTGAATCAAGGTGCTCGTAGGTGGGCTGAAAACTACTGGTGGTAACTTCGTTTTGACAGTCTAATACATTTGTGTGAACATTTTCATCAAAAACATCATGCCAAAGGAGGTGGCCAAGATGTGCCCCGGAAATGGTTAAAATACGTTTATTTGTACAAGGTTTTAGTCCTCTGAAAAGACATGTTTTCCATTTATTATAACATAACTAGAATTTTAATTTTCTTCTGAACTCCGCCATGAGTACTTATAATAAATTAACAATATTAATAAGTTGTATTGTATAAACTTATCTTCTACTAGCTCCATTGCTGTCACTGGAGGTTGACAATTGACTGACAGAAATGCGAATGTCTGCTATATTGACATTTGCCAAAAGAAGATTTTTGAGTTTGATTTCTGCAATATAATAATTATGTTTGATTTTTTTGCCATGAGGTGCATTAATTGCTCGGTTGATATTCAGCGCATGGCATGACACACAATATCTTCGCTTGCAAGAAACCTTCAATCCATATTGGTAGAATGGATTACTGCAGTACAGGTATGGCATTTTCACGGGATGATATTAGTTTGGTATTTGGGGTGGGCACGTCACCAAGATCACATAGAAGCCTTGCATCATTTTTAGATTCTATTTCTATGCAGTTTTATTTATATTTCGTTTGCTTGTGAATATTTTTAGATAGGTAGTTGACAAGTTAATACGTTTTATTTAGTCCTGCTTCTTTTTGTAAAAATAAAGTCATAATTAAAGTAAAATAAATAAATGAATGAATTATCCAAAAGATAAATAGTATTTATTTAATAAAAAAAATCTCTCTTTAAAACACTTTTCCACGATTACTTATGTTTTGCAGAATGTCAACGTACATACATACTGAAGCTAAAACTGCCCTTAAAAGGAGAATCCGAAGTTCTAAAGATTTTTATTGATAAAATTATCAAAGTACATTTTGTAAGCTTTAATGTAAGGTAAAAATAAAATGTGTACATTATACTTCACAAGTGGGGCAATCGCTCATACAGATGTTGGCCACCTCCTTTCTGCCATGTCGACGTCAATATTCTTAGCTGCTGGCGGCAAAGGAGACGTATTGGTGCTACGTTGACCAGCTGATCCTGTCAAAATGCAAATAAAAATGTAATAATTTTTGCGGTATTATATTTAAGTATTATTGAATAACACAAAAGTTATATAATTTTTCCAAAAAAGAAGTTAAATTATATACATTTGAGTAGAACAAGCACGCATGTTAAAACTTATACGACAAACAAAATCCTTTATTTACATACGACAACATTTTCTGGGCACAATTTCACAGAACAAGATCGTATGTGCTTAAGCGATGGATGACTTTAAACTGATTTTTGTCGAACAAAAACTTATGTGAAAATACTGGGGTAAAATTAAATACACCACAATTAAATCTCATGGTATAGTATATAAATAGGCAAATAAATTAAGGAACAATTAAATGGGTTATATATTTCTGTAGAACAATATTGTAAACTAACAAACGACGAAAAGTTATGCGTTTTGGGTAATTTTGTTTAATTACTTTCTAGACTTATAAAGTAACACCTGTAACTATTTTTTAATTACCTTAGTGAAAAACAATAAATACTTATCCTTACCTTGTTTAGAGATTTCTTCGTCCTCGTTACTACAAGTAGTTGAATCGTCACTAATTTTATCCAGAAGAAGGGCTAAATTTAATATTCTTCTCTTTCTAGATACACCAGACATTGTTATAGTCACTTATTTAAACACGAAACCTGAAATTACGATATTAAACCGAATTCTCGAGGAATTCTTGATGTCTTACTAAAACATCCGACTTTGCCGAGTACAAACACGTGAATGACGTTGGGTCGCGGCACGCGGGCTTCGGAGTGTGAGGAACAAGCTCGTACATGTTAATACATGTTTGTTCGCTGGAGTACATTGTAGATAAGATGATGTTCGCTTGAGTATTTCAAAAAATAAAAGACCAATAAATATAAAAAAAATATTGCCATGTAGCTTTTTGCGTGTTTAATACGAATCAATAATAAAACAGATTTCGTCTTATCTTTCCATAAGATTTTGTTCTTGGGACCCGTCGAAATATTCTTTGAATTATTATTTAATTGTAAGTATCTAAGTAGTAACTACACTACAATAATTAATAATGTGAATATGGGAGACATAAATAAGGATAACAATTCAATTCAGTTTATTACAACATACAATGCTAACCGAACTTACATGTGCCACTTAAGGGCGTTGCAAAATTTTTATAAATGTCATATTAGGAAAATTAAAAATTATATACATTACTCAATATAAATAAAAAAAAGTAATTATTTATCGGACATTTAAATATCTGATGATGTCAATTAAATTAAGTTAATGTCAATAATAAATTATAAACTATAATAAAATAACCATCATAAAATAAGAATACATTGTCAACATTATTATAAATTATAATCAAAATTAGTTATTATAAATATAATTTTATTCAATTTAATAGCCGAAGAATAAATAGTTTAATCAAGTTTGTCAATTAAATATTGTATAATAGCATTTGGCTGTTAATATATTTTTTAATCTCTTTTTAAACCCATTAAGCTCTTTTATTTTATCTGGTAGATGATAGGTTTCTCTTTCTTTTTTCTTTAAATATTGAATCGTCATCGGTCCTCGATAAGTTTACGAAGTTTGAAAGAAATCTGACCGTTTGAAGTGGGTCAAAATCAAATCCAAAGAAGTCGGGTACAAGCTACAAACAAACATACAGGTGAAGCTAATATAAAGCGTGTAAAAATACACACTTCGTGTAACAAAGATGGTAGCGTTAATCATTTAAGCTAAATAAACAACGGTTTACAGGTATGTCTTTGACTTACAGGATATAATGCTCTTATACACTTCTTTTTTAGTTTAAATATTTGAATAGTTTGAACAGAATTACCCCGTGAATAATTGCATATCTCAAATTAGAAAGGACATAACTGCGGTTTGTCTCGATGTATGGTTTATCAACCTTCTCAAAGCAAAAACAAATCGACTGAGTTAACAAATGTCAACAACGTCATGACCTAATGACTAATTAGGTAGAAGTTCATTTCTTTACCTTTCGATGTCCTAAGGAAGTGTGAAAACCGTGAGATTAGAATCTTTGTTATTGTTTAAGCAGTGGAATGCGATGCAATATGCTTTTGACCTTATTTTAGTTGTTTTCGTAGGAATAATGCGTCGCAGCATGTTGTATCGATATAACGTGTGACATGTGTGATGACATGAAGAAAAGTGACATTTATAAAAATTAATTAATTTTGTTTTTTTTTCTGAAAGTTTAATTTTTAATATTTGTGACAGATTACGAACGTGTGACAGCCATTATGAATATTCTGAATTAGCCCGGCATGCCGAACGCGGCATGTACTTGTAACGTCATTGCTAAAGTGCGGAATGCGCCAGACCTGGTTATTCACGAATAAAAATGTAGTTAATATAACCTCTGTACACGATAAAAAAATTTTATCTACTACGTAGGTAACGAAAACATAAACTCAACAAAATTTTATTTATATGCGTAATTACTCGCTACGTACGCGTCCTCACAGATGCGGAGCAAAACTGAGTACAAAGTCGCGAAGTGTCAGGACGGTGAATAAGATAGAATGAGTCGAATTGGTACGCAATAGATAGAACATCGAATGTCGTTTCAAATGTTTGTAAACACATTTCACCTTCCTTCAGTTTTGCAAATATAGTATAAACTCGACTCCAGACGACTCGTGTTGTAGAATAAAAGCAATTGGGTATTTTCATTCATTTATTTCTTTTGTACTTAAATCGCTATTTCGCAAAGGTGTCTTATTCAAGAGGAGAAAAAATGGCGAAAGAAACTCCTTCACATCTTTTAAAATAAAGTGTTTTACAATAAATTCATGCTTAATCAACTCTAGAGTCTAGACTTCAACTATTTCTACAATTTAGAGTGATTACAAAATACCCATACTACTGGTTTCCCAGTCTAAGACCGAATGTCCTCCTGGACTGCCCTTTCGACCGACCAACATGGTCCTTCAACATTGCCTTTTTTTGTAACTCATATTTCATTCAATTCGAAACCAGAGAAATATGATGTGTCGACAAGCACCGGTGCCGCGGCGTTAAGTCAAATCCCGAAATAATCCTCGTTGTTAAAAATAAAGACAGCATTGTTCGTTATTAATTTGAAACCTTAACAATAGCATTATAACATAAAATAAAATATTGAAGTGTGTTCAGTTTTGCTCATCAGTGTAGGTCCATGTCGTTGTACAATGACATACAGTTCATCGCGTCGTGGAGCCAACTTGGAACTGAACCCTTGACGGGATTTGCTCAATACATGAGTTGTCGCTAACACCAGGTCTCCGGGTCGGTAGTCAGGGCAAGGTTACCTTTTCTTATCAGCATATTCCTTCCTTTTCTCTTCTTTTCCCTCTTGAATTTCACGTTCTTTGATCTAAGTGTCTGCCATTAAGAGCAAACGAGGTGTAAGTTCTTTGATAAAGTTAATGTTAGATATGTAGACGTGTAACCCGTGGAACACGATTTTGATGTATTCATAGCAAAGCGAATACTGGGCAGTTTCTCTGCCCAGTCTCGTGTGGTTGCCTTCAATTAGGATAGCCAACTGAATTTTTAGGCCGCGATTTCTTCTCTCAACCGAGTTTGTCTCAGGATCATAGACCGAAGTGAATCCATGTTGAATGTTGAGGCAATATGTCATCTGCTGCGTGACATTTTTTTTATATCATACAAGTTAATGCTTGACTACTATCCCACCTGATGGTAAGTGGTGATGTAGTCATGGGTGGGAAAACGCATTACTGACACACTGCGTACCGTTATCGCTGATGAATCTACAAGGGGTAACATACTCAATATTATCTCCTTAAGCAATGTCTTGGCACACTCATCTGCAGTGGCTCGTTCTACAGCAAATAGCTCCACCCAACGTGTAGCTACGTCTTCGACGACGAAGATCCAGTTATGATTACCAGCAGTCCGGGGCAGCGGCCCAAATAAATCACATGATATCACTTCAAAGCGTTGATTCTGGGCTGTTGTTTAAAGCATTCCAGCGGGCTTATGGTTAGAAGCTTTATAGCGTTGGCATTGAAGACAATTGCGGACATGACCTTCTATCTGCTTTCTCATCCCTTTCCAATAGTAACGCCTTGCTATGCATTTAAATGTCTTGTCGGCTCCATGTTAAATGAAATCAAATCATATCAATTTATTTGCACGAATATGGATTAATTACATACTGGTTTGTACATCAGCGTCTGAATGGCAACGATATAAAAGGCCATTACTCACGAAGTACACTTTTCCACTCCAGTGTCTGGCATTCTCCTCGTCATTACCTTCTAAGCTATGTACTGTCTTTGCAATACCATCAACCTTGAGTTGTTCCGCCCTTATTTATTTTTATTTATTTATTTAAAACTTTATTATACCTTTAAAATAATGGTACAAAAGGTGGGCTTAATGCTAGAAGCATTCTCTGCCAGCCGACCTTTGGGAAAACAGAAACATCTAAGGCGGTATATGGAGATGATAAAGAAAGTATAAATAATAACTTATCACTAAGCCCTTATCACTTGTTTGCTCTTTGCGGGCATATCTAAAACCACAGTACAGAGTCCACAGTCTTCTTCTCTCTTAGGTTCACAGCTGGGACGGGATTGAGAATTATCGAAGACATTTGTTCTACCGGAAATATATTTAATGCTTGAAGTGACGTGTGATCGAGTAATAAAACACAGCCGATCGGGAGAAGATATATTTTATTACTAACTTAAATCTATTACATTATAGCTTAGCCTAATACACATACACACACAGACAACATACCTTATTACTATTCTTACGTACACTACACCTCCAGGGGTGAAAAGAAAAAAAAAACATTAAAAAAGGTTTTTTTCTTAACTTACAACTAATTTCAATTAATTACGAAATAGTTTGGTTCTATCTTTATGAACTATTTCGTGTTTGTTTCTAATCACTATTTTAACATTAGGGTCCATGTCTTCTAGCACAATATACGGACCTTCAAAAATATAATCTAATTTCTTATTTATACCTGCATTTTTAAGTAGGACTAACTCATTTTTCTTATATCTAATAGGATTAATATTCCTATCATATGCTACATTTCTTTTTTCTTTACTATCAATTAAATTATTCCTAGCGTCCTTAAGAGCTATCTGTAACCTATATCTTAAGTCTAATGCGTAATTGTCTATGTTGTATAGGGGATTCACTATATCAATCTGTAAGTTGTTAGGGATATTACAAACTCTGCCAAAAACAAGTTCGAAAGGTGAGTACTTGGTTTCAGTATGGACTGTATTATTATAACTGAAACACCAAAATGATATCCAGTGACTCCATTGGTAACCATTGTTACCGCAGTAAGTCCCATAGATAATACTATATATACTGAGATAGATACGCAACTCAAAATACAGTAATGAAAACTACGTTCCGTCACCGATAGATGTCGATATTTAATAAGTTCATCAATTTGCCGGTAGATGTCATTTTATAATAATTTGATTTTTTTATTATTAAGCCATTCTAGTAATCTGTGTAGGTACTAAGCTAATTTTTGATAAATATAAAAACACGAGAGATTTTGAATCAATTGAAATATTTTGATAATATCTAGACTTTATTAGGGTTTAATCAATCAACCTAATCCAACAAAACAGCTTGGTCTCAATTTCTCTTTTTTTGTATTTTTTTTTATGGTGAAAGTAATTCTCGGATTTATCAACAAAAATTTTTTTTTAATTATCTAATGCATTATTGACTACTGCAGTTTAATAATCCATACTAATATTATAAATACGTAAGTAAGAGGAGGGTGAAAAAAGGGATTAAAGTTTGTAAGAAACTATGTATGTTTTAAAATCAATAATTATAATCCGAAGCAAAGATAAATATTAAGACGATATTATATACCTAATAGATACATTGTAATTAACATAAAAGTATCAGTTTTGTGTTAATTACAATGTATTTATAGAGCAAGGAGATTATATTATATTTTATAGAGAATGGAGATCGTAAAGAAAAATTAGGATGTTATTTGCTTTATACTATTTCGTTTTTGATGCGATTTCAATGTTTATCAAAAATATAATAACTTATTGTTATGGATATAAACTTATTTATTTATGATGTACACTGCAATATTGGGCAATCACATTCTCAATTTCTGTATTTACTTTTTTATTTAGTAATTATGTATTACTTTTTTTATTTAGTAATATGTATTTAGCAAATATTACAGCATATGTTATTAATATCATTTTTTTCATATTGTTTTAAATATTATGTACAAGAGTTGAGACATTTTAGTGTATGTTTTGTAGGATTAGATGGTTAATGTTAGCTTTATGCAATTCAATTTTGCAAAAATTAGCCCTGCCCTAGTCGCTAAAGAAATGGTTTTACTCAGGTAAAATAATAGAAGAATATGAAAAAAATATATATTTTATTATGTTCTTTTATGAACATGGGCTTTATAATAATATTATAATATAATATAATTTATAATTGCTTGAATTTTAGTATTATCATCATTATTTATTTTAACTAACTTGCCTTTAAGCAGCCTGTTGATGTTAGTGCACCAACTATGAACAATTACGTCTATTGAGAGGCCAATTAAATAATCAAAACACCCGGGTGGAACGAAGTTCCTTGCAGTAAGTACTAGGATAGCAAAAACATAATTAAATTTCTCATCGGATGAGAAATTTAATACCCCAGATTTGTTTTGGCACACTTGCTGCATGTTTTTGCTATCCTAGTACTTACTGCAAGAAACGAAAATATCTGGCTTGCTTTCTATACGAGAGAGAGAGAGACAGACAGAGAAACATGCGAACGCCACACGACATGTAACGACGCCGCACGAGTTGTAACGACTAACGACGGCAAAAAGTGTCGTTACAACTTTTCGTTACCAAATTTTCCGCCTAGCCCCTCAACGCGCGATAAGGAAATTCGTTCCAATAATATTCTACTATGTTTGTCACAAGTTAAAAAACCAAATGAACAAAAAATTTTACATTTCTGAATAATACAATTTGTTATGCCTTTTAAATGTGGATCCTCTTTCAAATGTATTTCAATGATATTACAAAGGAGATCCCCGATTTCCGGCCACGAATTATGTAATCTGTGCTAGGCATAAGACTAGACAAGAGTAAACTATATACCAAAAAATTTGTGTTATTTACTAAATAAACATATTTAAATCTGAGCCTCATCGTATTTACCTCATTATAAACGATTTTATAATCGATTAAATCGATTGATTAGGGAACTTAATAATATATTTTATGAATTATTATTCATTGTAAGTACGAGATTGATTCCTTTTTTACATGTTTTCTTATTCATTGTATAGTTAAACTATGTAATACCGGGTGTTTTTGACGTTGTGCACAAACTTTACCAAATGATTCTATAGCATTTACTAAACATATCTTATACAGGTACTAGTGCATTATAAAGCTTAGTTTTTAAGTTATTGGTAATTCCATTTAATATGGGTGTACATTGTAAAAGGGTCTTTATTTGTGCTATGGTGCCGCTCAGTACGGTCATAATCATTCAAACTATCTGGGGGCACGGCAGTGCCCCCGCCAAGTCGAGCAAAAAAGTGGCACGGCCGTACCATCCTTTTCTCGAAGCAATTCAGGCCATTTTCGACCCCCTATAACTTCGTTGTGGATATAGCTAGAAGCCTGAATTTTTAGTAACCAAGCAGGCATTGTATAAACACTGTATATTTCAAATTTCATTCAATTTGAACCAGTAGTTTAAGAATTATAACTAGTCAAAGTTTCTTAATTTCGTCATTCACTGACTGACTGACCGATCATCAAAACTCTAAGGCACTTCTAGCAGACATAGAAGCTTCAAATTTGGAACACAATTAGTGTTTAGTGTATAGATCAAGGAAAAACTAAAATATTTTGCAATTTCGGTCCAGTTTTCTAGATACATCAACTGCATAAATAACTTTGTAATCCCATATAAATATATAGGATTACAAAGTTACATTTGCAGTGAATGAATCAGTGTATCTGTATATAAAATAATTGAATAATAGGTGTAGATAGTTACCTAGATATAATTATGTTCAAAGGTAACTTGTAAAAGGAAAAAAAGTAGAACTATCTACAAAAAGAAATGAGATGCCATCAAAAACAAAACTTGTAAAAAAACCAAGTCTCGCAACTCAGTTCTTCTACCGTAAAAAGTTGTGAGATCCATGTAATACCAAGTCAGTTAATTTATTCAGTTCCTACTTAAGGGTCCTTCTGTCTTAAGTTGTTACGTAATTAGCTAACCTAACAAGTAACAACATCTTATAGTGACCATATTATCAATATTAAAAATCTTTTATGTTTTAAATAAATAGATTGACTTGGCAATCGCACTAAACAATCAAATTTAATATTACATGTAGGTATTACTTGTGAGATACATTGTGTTTTCATGCGATGGTCAAGTCGATCTATTTATTTAAGACATAAAAGATTTTTAATATTGATAATATGGTCACTATAAGATGTTGTTACTTGTTAGGTTAGCTAATTACGTAATAACTTAAGACAGAAGGACCCTTAAGTAGGAACTGAATAAATTTACCGTCTTGGTATTACATGGATCTCACAACTTTTTACGGTAGAAGAACTGAGTTGCGAGACTTGGTTTTTTTACAAGTTTTGTTTTTGATGGCATACTTGTTTCATTTTAAATGTCATGTCATTATTGGCTTGACTTGTCAATAAAGGCCCATTTAGACGGAGAGCTTCTCGTCTCGAAGAAGCCACGATCGAATTAATAAAAAAATCTTTTTTACATTTACACCTCTCGCTATTTGACGACAATTTCCTCGCAATGGAATATTGATTGCAAACTTAACTCCAATGACAAATTTCGCACTCAAAACGTTTTCAACCGTCTTGTATGATACACGTATGAATTTGAAAAATGTGAGTCGAATACAAGTCGAGATTGTCGTAAGTAATCTTACGTACAATTTGTACCTAAATACACGTAGGAAATTATCGCCTTGATCGATAAGTTACGAATGTTATATGAGATAATCGTAGATGAGAATTTAGTTCTTTCCTGTATGTAAACATTTGATACGATAATGCTATGTTGATTATTACCAGTGATAGTAGTGTACAATAGATACTAGAAACTCTCCGTCTAAATGGGCCTTCAAGTAAACAAACATCGTAAAACTTTTCGAACTAGTATTATTACCTATTTGGTTTTGTTAATGTCACTGGTCGCACAGACAGCAAAATCGATGAGAAATAATTGTTAACGTCAATAAAAGTTTACTAATGTCAAAGTTTCATATTAATCATATTGCGACGTTGCCAGCTTGCGTAAAGAGATTACACATTAGGCAATTTACGTTCAAATATTTAGTTTGTATGAAAATGAAAAATAAAAAAAAATAAAAATTTTAATAATGAATCCATAACGAAAGATGACCAATTTAATGGTCTGAATAACAGGCCGAAGTTCGTGCACAAAGTCAGGAACACGGTGTATATTTATAATTACCATTAAATCGTTACGCTAATTAAAAGACATTTCTAGTATTTTGACATCGATTTCGAGACATTTGAATCGATTGACAACAAAGATCTCTGGTGTAATCCCTATCTAATGTCATTTTGGTTACCATAGCAATTATAAATAACACCATTTTCATTCATCTTGCATCTTTCTACGCTTTTGTGTATTTTTACTATTATATTAATATTTTCATCGTATTTGAGGTCCATTTACTATTGAAATATATCGAAACGCACACAGTTATTTTAATTTTTTATTGCATTCGCTTTCGTACTAGTGTTTTGGTGAATGTGTTTTCGCTATAACCTCTGGATTTATTTTCTTAAACAAATATTGCATGAATATTGGACTCCGAGATCGCCTGTTTTGTGACTGGCCTTTTTCTGAACACTGGATGACGTACCCTGCACACCTTTAGAAGAACAGTAACTACATTGCAGTGCCCATACAATACGTATATACCTACTGCTCAATTTCTAGACGAAATATTAATATAATATTATGATGTGATGATAACTAATAAAATCTCTTTTAAGGGTCATAACACATTTATTCAGCTCCATTCGGCTTTTGTCCATAGTAAACAACGATTTTTTTATTTAATTTCGCTGAAAAGTTGAAAAAATGCCCTATAAATATTATTATTTTATCGATTATTATTAAATAACATGATATTACCTACAAAATCTCATAAAAATGTTTGTAGTTATCTCAGTCATTTACCAAACTACAAACTCTTGAAATATGCACTCCATTTTCGATACTAAGAAGAGTAGACTTTTAAAACCTACTACTACTACTACTACGACTAGTGGAACATTTAAGTGTCTTATTATCAAAAGTACCTCCTGCCCTTTGATAGAATAATTTTAAATGTAAGGAAACAATAAAAACAAGTGTAAAGGACAATGTCCACTTTGTATGGACATTTGGCTATCAGTGAACACCACATTTCAACATAAATATTATATAGGCTTAATACCTTTACTCAGTTTAAAAACGTAAATAATAATTGTTTTGTAACCAGATGTTTATTATACTGGTTATTTGAATAAATATTTTGTAGGTATTTTAAACAAAACGCCCAATTTCCTTGACATTTTTTTTATTAATCTGACTCGTATGTTATTAATATATTGTCCAAGAACGGGGCTAGTGCATTTATATCATCTCTGTACCTTGCCCAGCTCAGAAACCAAAAATACAGTCATTACATGAGCAACCATACAAACCAAGGGTCAACCATAGTTATACATACAATAGTGCCAAGGTCAACGTGGGAAGCAGAGTCTAAATCCATTTTCGTAAGCCAAAGGTCGTAATAATAATAATGATGAAAAACACAGACGAAACATGATGCGAAAAACAAAGCGAATGTGACTTGAAAGTTGAACGTAGATTACTATGCACTATTATCCAACGAATAACGATTGACAGTTGAGATTACCACAGAGTACTTAATCACTACGTTATGTCCAACGATTGACAGTTGGGGATGCAAACAATGCGTTGATTCGAGCGTGTTTGTAAAACATCGATATATTGTTCAGTATCGTGAATTATTATAAAAGCAACGTACATAAAATAATATGTTATTCAAGTAAAAATAATACCTTATTTATTGTTTATTGCTTTTTATACGTGTATCTTACCAAACTTAACTTTTTGTCGTGAGAATTAAAACTTCGAAATAACATCGATATATCGTTTTATTATCGTTATCGGAATAATGTTGCAATTCTACTGACGTGAGTACTCTGTGTATGTGACAACAGGAAGTGTTTATCAGTAGAATGTTATATTAAATATAACGTAGAAGGCTAGATTGGAGTGTATGCTTTCGTATGTTCAGATCATCTCTGTAAACCATGTATCAAAGAACACTTCAGTACTATGAACATAGATCTCTCTCTGTGGGCGTAGTTATATGTCAGGACTGCCAGGATACTAAATAAAACACACTGTTCAACAGGCACAAGGATACTCTTCGTTTATTGCCTGATAACACCCGGTTTCATGAATTCAACGTTATTTAGATTTTCTTTGGTTTCGCGATCCTATACCAATCTGTCTACTGTAATGTCAATTCTCCTTTTTCTTAATTTTGATAGATTACTAAGAACTTATTTTACTATACGTCGACACGGCCATTCTGACAAGACACACGTCCTCGTGTGTGAATCGTACGAAATCGCGTCATTTTGAACGAACGTAACATAAAACAAGATCTTCAAAAATCATTACGAATTTGAATTAATTAACCTGAGCCACGTACCATAGTCGTAAACTTCAACTATCAAAAGTAACAACAAAAATTCTGAACGATCTCTGAATCTCGAGTGAGTCCCTCAATCCCCACGGCTTTCAAAGCCAACCAATAATCTCCACTGGTGCCATACGCATACCAAGTGAACAACGCCACCTTCACCAGAGCAAAACGCGCATCGCGCACCCACGGACTACTTGTGCTGCCCCAAGAGACACCGATTTCTAACGGGCTACGACTACGTAATTGCCACTGGTGCTGCAAAGTTACTGACTCGAGTTCCCATGTTTTCTTACTTCCACAACAAGCTCATTAATAAAATCAAATTCGACTGGTACATGACCTACAGGCATTCTCATTAACTTTCCTTTACTTTACTGCCAAAAGTTACAACAAAGCTTGTTGTTGCCCGAAATCCCGCAAAAATATCATCAGTTATTTTTTTTAGCACAATCACTGCTTCGCTATGTGTTTTCGCTATGGAGAAGAAGCAGCGGAAGAAACTCCATAACAACACTTTTTTTATCACGGAGCTACCAAATTATTATTTGTGCGATTTTAAAATATTCACGTCACGCGTAGGGTCGTTTGGTACGTCGCGGTCGCGGCGTCGTCACCGAATCAAAGCATCTCGTTCGTTTGACTCACTGTCGGCCATTGCTGACGACTCACACGTCCTCGTGTGACCATTCTGTAAAGACAATATCAACACAGTATTTCGTTCGGCTATTCTGACTTCATGAAGTAAGGGAAGTATATGTGTGTGTATGTTTTTGTGTGTGTGCTCATAATCCCAGATAAAATTTCACAACTCGAATATCAACTATGTTCAATAAAGAAACAAACTCATTCCTAACTCATTAATCGAAAGGCGTTATAAATTCTCGTCTCTCATCTATACTGCTCAATTTTCAACGTAAACCACAAGTAACATCACATCAAATCCTAATATTATATCATCGTAATTCCTTCAAAATAAACTTCAAAATATTTTAAACCGCTTTTACCAATCAGTATTCAACACTTTTGTTATTGTCCAACCAGTATTTGAACAGTTCCAACTACTATCCAACCTGGATTTGTACACGTTATGTCACAGTTCAATACACAGAAAAATGGCTGAAGGTTGATCATCATCATTAAACTCAAAGCTGAGAACATCATCAAATTACTCTTAAGTCCATAAATTAATCACTTTGCTTAGTACACACACAACATCGACCCTTCCTCAAACCTCCAACGTCTCCATTGAGCGTTGTCACACCACACAGGACACGCTTATACCAAGCGTTCCCACCCCATGTGTCACTAAGCATTGTGTTGGCCCAACTGCCTCATCACCATCATGCGGAAGGCCGCATTGATCTCTACTATAAACATTTGACCTTCAGACAATTTAAACAGTCACGGCTGTTACAGATAAAGAGACCTTATTAAGCCACGCTTAATATGAATTCAACTAAGCATACTGGTTAAACAATTTCTCTCATAACATAACAGATTATAACTCTAACCTAGACTTACCTAACCTTTTTTTTACCTTACCTAACCTACCCTTTTTTAACGTGTGGAAAGACCTTCGTCTCATCCATCCGGCCACGGGAAGCCGGAGAGATATGTAACCTACCCTAACCTATCATCCTAACTTAATTTAAGCTAAGCTAAACTTATTGGTCCGCAGTGGTTTGGAGCACCGCAGTGCTGTTTAGAATCCATACGGATTGATGTGGATGATGTGTATTCCAAGAGACTCGAAAGTGCTCAGAAACGCTTCTCATAGCATCTAACATTCCCATACAATTTGGGCAAAACTATTTCAAGCTACGCAGATAATTAAAGCACTTCAAGATGTCACTATCGAATCGAACACGAATGCTTGACCTCTCGTTTCTTTACAAGCTTGCCAATGGATTACTTGACGCTCCTAATATTTTCTCTCAACTCAACTTTTTCGTTCCATCCAAATTACCTAGAGCATCACGGCTCAGAATTCTCAATGACGCACAGACACAATGTAATTCTAACCTCGAAACAAACGCACCACTTATTAAATTGTTCGCACATTTAGGAATATTTCTAATAATGATGACATTGATTTATTCACAAGTGAAATTCGCAAGTTTCAAAAGGCTTTAATTAATTTGATTTCTTCAGATGCACTCTAATTTTCAATTCAATACTATTATAATTTTTGTTATTATCAATGTTATTATCTTACTGTTAACTCGCCTTAGTTACATGCATGACCACCAAGAAACGGTCATGTAGTCTACACCTATAAAATAACACTTATCTTGCTTCAGTTCTTACCTATTGTTTATTTTCTGTAAATGGTTTGTATTATGTTGGTGTTCACTGAATAAAGTAATATAATTTAATTTAATTTAGTTTAATTAATTAGCATGGGCAATTTGTCGAACAATCCTCAAGAAAACATCATTATTTACATACTCTGCCACTGTAAGTGACGTCCATTCGGACACAAACTGTACTCACTTAATAACCTCCATCAATTTATATGAAGAATAGGATTTAAGTTCTAAGACCTGGTGTCTATAAATTTTGTAGTAGCTTTGTAGGATATTTGGAGAATTAAACGTTTTTCTTTCTTTATTTTTACTAACTGATCAATTAGGTAAACATTAAATTTCAATTCAATCAACAAATAATCATCAGTACCACAGAAATTATTCAATTTACTTTTGAATTAATAAAAATAAAGCTTGACATCGCATTAACAACTCATCTCGTCATCGTACCAACAAATCCTGTTTCATGACGTCGCATCCACAACTAATCTCGTCATTGTACCAACAAATCCTGTTTCAACATTTTACCTTCTTAGAATTTAGGAAACGGCACCGATCATTTCCGAGAAAGTAAGAAACACACAATGATTTGAAATGGGTATTTGAATTTAGGATCCAGCTTGATCTGATTGCATTGCTTGCTCATCAATTTAATCTAACGCTAATTTGATAATATCCTGAATTGTAATAGCAATACCAATCAAATATAATTTCAAATTCTACTCTATTGAAGTGAGTAAGTCTGTAGAAGAGTGGTCTGTAGGCAACACGACATTTCAAAATTTATTTTTCATCATAATTGTCGTCAGTTGTCACTTCGATAGATTGTAATACTTACGTCAAGACATAATATGTCATAACAAATCTTGATGACAATTTTGTCCTACTAACCCAAGAACCATCAAAATATTATCACAAAATTATGCAGGCAAAACACGAAATTAAATAATGTTGCTATTTAAATATGCAGTTACCGTTACTCATCAATTGAAGATATTAAGTTACCATTCATTCTACTTAGCAACAATCCACATTGTGTGATTGCGCGCGATCATTAAAGTTGCCAATAAACAAATCAATATCAATCTTACAAAACAGCTATAGGTGCCTCAACTACGTAAGGAAGGCTACCGCTATAATCAAGACATCTACATGACCATTTTATCATGTTCAAAATCAGAATGTAATCAATGATAGGATTAGATGCATTATGCTAAAGTGACGTGACTATTAATTGATCACTGGTAAACATCTCGTATAACGTAGCATCACATGGTCTTTCTGTTGCATTATGTTTAACGCTTTAACGGTGTACTGAACCAGAAGAATACCATGTTATAATTGCATCTTTTACCAACCCTAGCAGAATTATCATTAGTTTATGAATATTCAGTTCTCTAAAAGTAAATGAAATGTTAAAGCTTTATGCCAATCATGCCGGGGCTCGACCATGCACAGGTCAACTCAGTAATCAGCACAGGACACAGCGCTCGCAACAGCGCCGGCAGGAGCATCAACGACCCGTTGCAATTTGTCACAATCCAGCCTCGCTCCACACTCACAGATTCAAATCTCGCCATTTTCCTTAACTGAAACATTTAAGATAGGTTACTCTCAGTTTCATGATATCGAGCATCATATTTGCTGAGGCTACTTATCTTGTATTCCTTTCGTGAAAAACCTGAAACCAAATGCTCATTTCCATTTATTTCTCGAATTTTAGTCATGAGTACCAATGCGCTGTGGATTTTTAGATAAAGCCCAACTTTGCTATCACACTCCATGATCTCATCATCTCCTTTATGTTTCATTGATTTTGTATCGTTTCTCTTTGTCAAATTTCGTAAAATTTTCCTTCAGGCTTATTTCAAATGTCATCTGAACAGCTGTTTTGTCCTTCATTTATTTTCCGACGTGTATCTCTTAGATTCTCTTAAAAACTGTATCACCATCTGGGTTTTTCATCCCACGCCTGATAACGTAGAAGGCTAGATTGGAGTGTATGCTTTCGTATGTTCAGATCATCTCTGTAAACCATGTATCAAAGAACACTTCAGTACTATGAACATAGATCTCTCTCTGTGGGCGTAGTTATATGTCAGGACTGCCAGGATACTAAATAAAACACACTGTTCAACAGGCACAAGGATACTCTTCGTTTATTGCCTGATAACACCCGGTTTCATGAATTCAACGTTATTTAGATTTTCTTTGGTTTCGCGATCCTATACCAATCTGTCTACTGTAATGTCAATTCTCCTTTTTCTTAATTTTGATAGATTACTAAGAACTTATTTTACTATACGCCGACAAATATATTATTTTAAAAAAGTAAATTGATACAAAAATAATTCGCGTGTATAAGTTAAAAAACAAAATATATTTTTTCGTGTAATTATTTATTTTTGAGCATCCTGTCCACGAATAGCCGAAAATGGACATTGCCCTTTAAATCGTTTATAAAAAAAACAGTAATTAATTCATGACGTTTTCAAAATGACCCCCATTGGCATTAACACAGGCTAAGGCTCTAAATGAGATCCTTTTAGTGGCTCCTTGCACTTCCAAAAGGTTCGCTTTTATTTCTATAGCAGCAGCATCAATCCTCTCTTTTAATTGTTCTCTGGTAGCTATTGGCACAGCATACACTTTTTGTTTCATGTAGCCCCAAAAATAATAATCAAGTGGCGTTAAATCAGGAGACCTTGGAGGCCATGCTACTGGACCACCTCTGCCAATCCAACGTGGATATTGTTGGTTAATAAAATGACGCACTGACGCTGCATAATGAGCCGGGGCTCCATCTAATTGAAAGTACATGTTTCGTCTTGTTAGTAATGGGACATCTTGTAGCAAAAGGGGCAGGTCTTCGCGCAAAAAACTCAACATGACCTCTTGCGTAAGCCGTCTTGGCAGTTCAAATGGCCCAATAATTTGGTCATTAATTATTCCAGCCCACATATTAATGGAAAATTCATGCTGGTAAGAAGTTTCTATGACAGCAAAAGGATTTTCAAAATTCCAAACGTGTAGGTTTCGGTGGTTAGTTATTCCAGCTCTGGTAAACGTAGCCTCATCCGTGCATAAAATTTCCCTTAAAAAATTAGGATTTAATCTGTGCTGTCGTAAAATCCACGTACAAAAAACCAGCCTTTGTGTACCATCTCCTTCTCGTAAGTTTTGAACTCGTCGAAAATGGTAAGGGTGAAGTCCTTCCTTTTTCAGTATGCGCCACACTCTCATTTTCGTTATACCTAGCTGATTTGCAATGAGGATCATTCACTTTTTTTTTTGAGTATGCAGATTTGTAGATACGAAAAAACTATGAACATTGCTGAAAAAATTTTCAAAATCGGACCAAAAATAAGGAAAATACAGCGGTTTTAGTATTGACTTTCAAAAATCACGCGCGGCGAGCGCGAAACTCTCTGTGACGTCATTTTACGCCCTGCTGCGACGCGATGTACGGAGCTTACGAGCGATGAGCGAGAATTTAGTCTGCGCCGGCAGTGAAAACGATAATGCCGACGTACAAATATTGTATCGTGCCATGTTGTACAAGTTCAACTTTCGCAACCCCTACTAAATTATTTTTTTGTGTACCACTTGATGGTAAACTTAGAAAAAAGTGGTTAAATATGATGAAAAGGGACGAGAAAGCATCCAGGCTTTCAAATAAAACTAGAGCGTACTGTTGTGAGGACCATTTTGACGTAAGTATTGTTTTCAAGTAAATTATTATACTTATGTTAGATACATAAGGTAAGTAATAAATGGCAGGTATGTAATAAAAATAAGGTATGTACCGACATACCTAACATTTACTCACACAAGATTCATGCGCACATCACACACACACACACTAGGTTGCAGATTTTCGCTTTTGTTACTATCTTTATTGCATGCTCATTTTGGTAACTTAAATTGTTAAAATTGTTAAATTGTTAAAACTGCTTTTTAGGGTTCCGTAGCCGAATGGCAAAAAACGGAACCCTTATAGATTCGTCATGTCTGTCTGTCTGTCTGTCTGTCTGTCTGTCTGTCTGTCTGTCTGTCTGTCTGTCTGTCTGTCTGTCTGTCTGTCTGTCCGTCCGTATGTCACAGCCACTTTTCTCCGAAACTATAAGAGCTATACTGTTGAAACTTGGTAAGTAGATGTATTCTGTGAACCGCATTAAGATTTTCACACAAAAATAGAAAAAAACCAATAAATTTTGGGGGTTCCCCATACTTAGAACTGAAACTCAAAAATGTTTTTTTCATCAAACCTATACGTGTGGGGTATCTATGGATAGGTCTTCAAAAATGATATTGAGGTTTCTAAGATCATTTTTTTCTAAAATGAATAGTTTGCGCGAGAGACACTTCCAAAGTGGTAAAATGTGTGTCCCCCCCCCTGTAACTTCTAAAATAAGAGAATGATAAAACTAAAAAAAATATATGATGTACATTAGCATGCAAACTTCCAACGAAAATTGGTTTGAACGAGATCTAGTAAGTAGTTTTTTTTTAATACGTCATAAATCGTAAACCACAAAAAACATTGATCAAAGTTACAACGAACTAAAAGAACTTTTATATTATGTTACTTGCTGCTACGGAACCCTTCATGGGCGAGTCCGAGTCGCACTTGACCGCTTTTTGTTAACTTAAACTGAACATCAAAAACTATGTTTATGTACTTACCTTGTATCAAAGTAAACGTATTATAATAGTAAACTGATACCTCTTGGGAGAGTTCAGTTGCCTATATTACAGGCTTACGCCCAGTTTAGGCAGCTGACGATCATTTAGTTTGGTCAACATACTATAAAAATGTATTACCCAACACCCTGTACACAATATGTAAACATAATTATTCTAGATGAATAAATGAATTATTATTATTATTATTAGACGCGATACCTATATTATTTAAGAGTAGGTACTTTTTATGAAGCAATTTGGAAGTGACGATTCATTTTAAATAAATTCAAGTTACACTCTGCAACATATCAGTATATTAGAAAAAAACTACCTAAGATAACTATCATATGATTATAATCCCTAATATTGTATTATGAATGAATGTCGCATGAGTACAGGGCCGTATTTAGACTACCATAAGACAAGACAAAACTAAGTTAGCGTAGGTATGAGTAGCGTAGGTAGTAACGATCAAAAGTGCGGGACATTCGAAAGACGACTTTTAGTTGCTATATATGTATTTAAACACACATATTGTACTTATATTCACTGTCGATTTTGGAGTTCAAACTTCAAACGTTATATAAATTCATTTTGTTTTACTTTCAGGTAGAAACGGATATGGAAAGCTATCTAAAATATACTATGATGGGTGGCAATCTAAAGTTAAAAAAAGGAGTTGTACCTCACAAATTTGACTGTCAGAAAAAGGAAAAAAATAATCCCGTAGAAAGACCTGGATTTGAAAAACGTCGAAAAATTAAATTTTTTGAAAACTTGTGTAATCCTGATATTACCCACGAGAACTTAGTTATGCCACAAACCGAATTTGTAGGATGTGAAACTGAGGACTCGGAAATAAAGTCTGATGGAGACCCTCTTCAGGATACCCTGCCTGTTTAAAAAGATTCTATAACCTTTAAATCAGTAGCGGTGCAGGTTAATATTCGGACAAAGTATTCAAGTAAAGCTACTAATACTGAATGTAAAGTCGACAATATGATACCACTAATACCAAAACATGGAAAAAAAATATTGCTTGACGATAGTTTTTCCTCTAACACGACTTCTTCTGTGGCTTCCAGTTTCGATTCGAACTGCGTGGAAGATGATCAAAGTGGCAGTGATGTGAGAAAGACCAGTGAAACGAAATATTTTCAAAAACAGATGCGAGAGATAACCATTAATGCCATTCAAAGGGAACCAAAACTATTTCTTGGAATACCAAATCATACTTATTATTGTTTAAAATTCTTATGCAATCATGCGAAAATTCCTTTGATTGATATGTTATTAACTATAAGAAAAATTAGGTGGTACGAACCAAATAGTATGCTTGCTATTAATTTCGGTATGTCAGTCTACACTAGCCAGACGTTTTAAATTAACTTTGCCCATAATCGCACAATGTCTGCAACAGTTGGTTTTTATTCCTGCACGTAGTGACATTCGCTTAAATTTACCCATACCCTTTAGAAAAAGATATTCCACAGTCGTCTCCATTATAGATTGTTTCGAAGTTCAAATAGAAAAACCAAGTGCAGCGGTGACTCAGGCATTAACTTGGTCGCAGTACAAAAATTCAAACACCATAAAATATTTAGTATCAATCACACCTGATGGGCTAATCAGTTTTATATCTGAAGGGTATGGCGGAAGAACATCGGATGCAGTAATTTTTGAAGACTGTAAGTTTCTTGACTTGTTGTCCCCTGGAGATGTTGTGATGGCTGACAGAGGATTTAAAAATATTACGCACTTATTGGAGCATCGAGGCTGTACTCCTTTACGCCCGCCTAGTGTGAGTTCCGGATCCAAACTGACAAAAGACGAAGTTTTAGAAACTAAACGAATAGCAGCTCTTAGAGTTCATGTAGAAAGAAGCATTGGGCGATTACGAGATTTTAAGATGATTGCTCCTCATGCATGCGTAGATGTTGATTTCATCAAATTGTTAGATTTTATTGTCATATCTGCTTGTGGGCTAGTGAACTTACAAGATTGTTTATTCAAATAGTCAAGAAAAATAAAACGCTTTCTTTTATTGTTATTAGTTTTATTTCAGTATCAATACGAAGGTATACATTATTTAAATTATAAAAAAACTTAAAATGTAAATTACGCAAATGTTTGCTTGAGTTTTTCAAATATGGCGTTTTCCCAAAATGCTGTACAATCTTTCAATAAATTCAAACAATAATTTTGGTCATAACAAACTTCGTAAAGAGTTATTGATTTATCTTGTTCAAATTTTGGACTCGCTAAGCATAACACTCCTTTCTTTTTTCCTGTAAAAAACATCTGTACCTGTATTTGCGCTTTGCATTTATTTCTCGGAACGCCATCTTTTACGTAGGATTTTATTGTGTTTTCCGAAGTAGGGCACTTAATTTCCAATACATAATCATCCGAAATACCATCTGGGGAAGCCCCTACGACAGGCCACTCACTTCTAAGGAAAAAACCACATCTTTTAAAGTTAATTTTCATCTCTTTACAAACTTCCCTCAAAATATTATCTTCTAATATTTTCCCCCTTTTCATGGCAGTCGTGTCTTTCACTTTGGCCCCAAATATTTGTTCGACTAGAGATCCATTATACGTTTTGCAATGAGCTGCTTCATATGCTTTTGAAGCAGTGATCCTGCAATACCGCATCTCGTACCACAAAGAACATTTCGACTGATTTATTGTGTTTTGTTCCACATTTTTACACTGTAGGTCAGTCATATTACTTGTACAAAAGTCCAAAAACATTTTTATGTCGTTTTGTGGCTCTTTGATAAACTTTTTATATAAAAGTGGATGTATAACAACTTTTCTTTGTTTTCTTGAAAATATTGGTTTAATTGGATATTTCCGTTAGTACTGTTTTGCATAATATCTACTAATCCGTTTAAAAAAATGCGTTGATTAGTATTTGAGCCCACCTGTAAATTTTCTACTTTGGTTCCAATATCCTTAGCCTTTATAAATTTTATTGCAGTGCCCACTTTTGCTAATTTTGGCTTAGACCAATAACATTTTATTTCAGTGGGTGACGCTTCTTCACTACGTCGGTGCAGCCACATTAAAAAAGCAATGCTATGTTTGCAGCCCCCTTTTTGAGCTGTGCAATCTTCACATTGAACATTGAGTATTTTTTGATCTTGCTCGTGACACTTTAAAATACAGTTATATCCCTTATTACGAACTTTGTGTTCGGGTGTTATTTTAGCTTTCACAGTACAAATATCAACTTCTCTTTTAACCTGGACGTATCCGATTGCATCATCTCCGTAAGTGATCTGTAAAACACAAGAAAAATCACCATCAGTAGCTTCGAATACGTTACATACGAAGTAATATAACGATCACATGACGGCAATATTAAAAACACAAAGAACTGCTATCGCCACAAACAAAGACGAACCTACAAGTGGGATTGTAAGACTACCTACTAGTTCTTATTGTACAATAGATAGCAAACGTGTATAAAATTTCATCTTACCAAGTACGGCCCTGGATACGTTTTTAAATATCGGTTACTTCGAACGAGACTTGACTCTAGTTTATACCTACCTATACATATAAATCGAAGACTTTGGAACCATTAAACACAAATGTTTAAGAATATGTAGATTTCTTTCTTTCTTTTTCTTCTCTCTTTCTTGGCCGGCAACCCATCAGTGATGCCTTTGGTGTTGCTGATATCCATGGGCGACGATAGCCACATACCATCAGGTGGATCGTCAGCTCGTTTGCCGGCTATTTCCATAAAAAAAGATAGGTTAATAATAATAATAGGACTAATAGATATTAGGAAGGAATAGGTAAAGTTGTCTAATGTCTGTCTTGATAATGTTTATCTATAAATCTATAGGTCAAAACGGTAAACAAAATAAACTGTGACAGCAAATCAGCGATTTCTTGATGGTATGTTGAACAAACAAAGCTACCTACCATAGATTTCGTAACTTTTGATATTTTAATCAGTGAAACTACAAATAAATAAGTAAACTTACCTTTTGGTTTTATCCCCTCGGATCTCAGTGCTGCAGTAATCTAAATTTCTTTTCAAAAATTCGGCCACCATCAAATAATCTATCTTGGGCAAATTATCCGATTGAGCTTTTACAAAGCCGACTTCCATAATGTTTTGATAATAATATACTATTTTATTATTATTATGCAATAAAAACGTTCACATCAACGAGCGTGCCGAGCGTGCTTATGTAGTAGTGCCGAAGGTATCGTGGCCCAGCCGCGCGGCCCGCGGCCGCCCGGCCGCGGCAGCGGGAGCGTAAAATGACGTCATCATAGAAAATCGAAGAAGCGCGCGCGATTTAAATATTGCGTTCATGGAATCAGTCATAACTCGGTCATTTCTTGACGGATTTAGAAATTTTAAAAAGTGTCATACTCGGGAAACCATATCCTCAACGGATAGCTACACAAATATCATGAATTCAGGTTCATGAATGATCCTCATTCGACGAATGCTTATCATCGGGTCAGCCGTTACTAACCTTAACACTTCTTCATTAACATCATCACGAACAGCTTGCCTAGCTAGGATAGGTTCATTTCTTCTCCGACATAAACCCATTTCACTAAATTTTCGATGTACGGCAATAAACGAGCGATATCCAAGGACGATCCTGTTAGGAAATCGTCGTCTGTACTCGGCAACGGCAGCTCGCGCGTTCCTATTACAGACACCATACACAAAATGCATATCAGCAACATGCGATGGTTCCAAATTATAAAGGCTAGACATTTTGAAATACAAACCACAAAATTAACACGAGTCCTTAAAAACTTTCCAGAACACGAAAAACGTAGCGTTACACAACACAACCAATTCCCGCGCAATGTATTTGCCGCGCTTTAATAGAAAATAAAAAGAATATCGCGAGGTGCAATTTCAAAAATGATAATTTTGGCGGGAACAGGCATTTGCCTGTTCCAATTGTCGCAATCACAGAGTGATGCCACTATTGGCGCGAACAATGGTCTAGCTTAGATTCGTTTAGTCACTTATTCGTTGTGTTGTGAAAACTTTATAATTAATTACTGTTTTTTTTAAATAAATGATTTAAATTTGCACTTGTTTTTATTGTTTCCTAACATTTAAAATTATTCTATCAAAGGGCAAAACGTATTTTTGATAGTAAGACACTTTAATGTTCCACTAGCCTGGTTTTAAAAGTCTACTTACTCTTCTTATTATCGAAAATAGGTTGCACATTTCAAGAGTTTGTAGTTCGGTAAAAGATTTAGATAACTACAAACATGTTCATGAGATTTTGTAGGTATTATCATGTAGTTTAATAATAATTGATAAAATAATAATATTCATAGGGCATTTTTCCAACTTTTTAGCGAAATTAAATAAAAAAGGGTATTTTTTTTTTCAAAAAAATTTCAGTTAATGTCTTTAAAAAATATATTCTATTTAATTTTGGTTAGATTTTATACCTCGAATAGATAAACTATGATAACAACTAGTAAATAAAAAAAAACAGAATGAAAATAAATGTAAAAACAAGAAAAATATGTCGAAAATAGTGCAGCAAGTCAGGTTTCTTTCCAAAAAACTTAAAAAGCTAATAATAATAAATAACGCTTCACACTCATAGCCCCACACTAGGATTCCCTGTGTCGTGGGTGCCATGGACAACACACAACATAGACAAGGACATTCACACCCAGACCGAGAACAGAAATTCAAACTCATTATTCAAATTTCCGCCTCGCTGGGAATCGAACCCAGGACCCTTGATGCGGCGATCCGGCATGGTAACCATTGCGCCACACGGGTCGTCAATAATATAATAATAATAAAAAAACTAAACCGATTAGACCTATACTTTATTGGTGTTTTGTTCATAGTTTTGTCCAAATAATCAATAGACGCCGGGCGGTCACTTGGCGCTGGGACACCCTGTATATCGAAACGCACAGAGTTATTTTAATTTTCTATTGCATTCGCTTTCGTACAAGTGTTTTGGTGAATGTGTTTTCGCTATAACTTCTGAATTTGTTTTTTAAACAAATATTGCATAAATATTGGACTCCGAGATCGCCTGTTTTGTGACTGACCTTTTGCTGAACACTGGATGACGTACCCTACACACCTTTAGAATAATATAATATGATGTGATGATAACTAATAAAATATCTTTAAAACATGAAATTGCTTTTATTAATATTACTCGTAATATTCACCCACCTACTGAGTTTCAACCATTACCTACTGTTTAAGTAGTTGTATTTTGTTAGTGTTTATATGTAACTTTAATTTTTACTGCGTCTTATGATCATAATTATTCATAATACTGTCAATATTAGAGTAGGTGTTTGGTTTGAGATAATAAGTCCCTAGTGACAGGCATAATATATTGCTGTGAGTGACATAATCATATTTAGGTGGAAATTCTAGGATTTCATTAGTTGGCCATTGCTAGCAGGTGTGAAAATTGGAGAAATTAAAGCTTTTACAATGATCTAATTGACCACCAATTTTCATTCTTGTCTAATCTAGGCCGGTGTCTCTATGGAAGATGGGGTTCTCCTTTGGTAGAGCCACAAGTCTTCCAACACCATACTTTGGTTTTGTTCTAGTTTTTACATCCTCCCACCGATTACAGAGTTTCACGTCTACTCTTACTTCCCAACATTTTCTATTGTTTTTCCAAAAATGGAATTATTCATAAGTTTGAAAAAGTCTTTTTCGAATGAATTAGTTGCCGACATTCTTTTCAAGGTGTTTAATTCAATGTAACTTCTTAACCAAGGAGATTGATTGATAGAGAGTATTCTATGAATTTTTTTACATATTAATCCATTTTGTACACATTGTTTTAAATTCATATAGTGAATTATGTAGTGATTTTTATCGTTTAAAGTGAGTAAAAGTTTTTTATTTCGACCATTGGGTGGGGATTTTGTTTCCGCACAGAATGGATAATCATTGTGCAAATCGTGTAAACTACTAGGATACTCCAAGTCCACTTCTAAAATGTATCCCACTTCCGAGTTGGGTTCCTGTGTAAGAACATTGAATGAGTCAATATCTGTTTGTGATAGCCATTGAAAGTTATTTATAGGCTAGTATTGACTTATAGCGTGGTCGTACAGATTATTAACATCTAGGTAAACAATATAGGTGCTCTCCTCGTTGGGTTGAAATGATTCACAAAACTTGTTATTCGCTTTCGCATACCTTTTAAATAATTATAATACTTGGAGCCAAAAGATATATAACAAAAAATGTAACATTGTAATCTGTAATGTTAATCTTCTCAGTACGACGTAGTCTATAGGCGGTACGACTTAGGCATCCAGGCGTCTAAGCCGTACCGATGGAACTTTTTTGAAAAGTGTTGAAATAGAATAAGTGGACGTATGAGATTTTATTTAATTTCAAATACCCTAAAATCTACAGTTATTTTCCCTTAGGGGATACGATATTGGAAACCTTACCCTACTAAATTACTATACCTACTAATTATGATTGGTTCCCTTTACGTCGAGTCCCATTACGTCGAGCCGAGAATCTTGTTTCGCTTCTATTACCCCTACGTCGAGTCTAAGATTTCTGTCCCGTTTCTATTCCCTCAACGTCGAGTTTCATATTTTGAAGTACAGTCAGGTTCAAATGCAGTAGGACGCAGGTGCGTTTATTGTTAATATTATGCCATCAAAAACATAACTTGTAAAAAAAAACAAGTCTCGCAACTCAGTTCTTCTACCGTAAAAAATTGTGAGATCCATGTAATACCAAGTCGGTTAATTTATTCAGTCCCTACATAAGGGTCCTTCTGTCTTAAGTTATTACATAATTAGCTAACCTAACAAGTAACAACATCTTATTGTGACTACATCAATATTAAAAATCTTTTATGTTTTAAATAAATAGATCGACTTGACCATCGCATGAAAACACAATGTATCTCACAAGTAATACCTACATATTATATTAAAGGAGATACCCGATTTTCGGCCACGAATTATATGTAATCTGTGCAAGGCATAAGACTAGACAAGAGTAAATTATATACCAAAAACTTCGTTTTATTTACTAAATAAACATATTTAAATCTTAGCCTCATCTGCATCGGCCAAATGAACAAAATAATACAAAAAAGTTTTTATAGTATTTACCTCATTACAAACGATTTTATAATCGGTTAAATCGATAGTTTAGGGAGCTTATTAATATATTTTACTAATTATTATTACTTGTGGGTACAATATTAATTCCTTTTATACATGTTTTCTTATTCACTGTATAGCTAAACTATGTAATAATTTATAATTACCATTAAATCGATACGCTAACTAATAGACATTTCGAGTATTTTGACATCGATTTCGAGACATTTGAATCGATTGTCAACAAAGATTTCTGGTGTAATCCTTCACGGTGTTCCTGGAGCATGCAAAAGTGGTCCGAAAATGGATCCAAAATCAGCTAACACAAAAACTTTCTATTTTGTTTTTAGATGAAAAAAATGTAAAATTGAAAATCCTAAGTGATCGGTTTCCCAAGTTATGGATATGGATGGTATAGGTACCAACTATGTATGGGAAGGGCGCCTCGCGACTTTTTTCGATTTTGGGTTGTCGGATCGGGACGGAAGTGGTATCAGGGGATAGGGCTCGACGAGCGCTATACAGGGATGAAGGAAAATTGAAAATAGGGTGTAGTCGGAAAAATAAAATCGGAAAATAGACGTTTTTTAGGAGTTTTAAGTGAAAATTTGGAAAATTTAAGGAAGAATTTTTAAAGGAAGTACAGAGACAGGTGCGCGAAGTGATTACGCGTCTTTTGATACCACACAGTGGTCGGTAAACTTGAAATCTTATAATGAACTATTGCAAGAAGGTGTAATATTTTGAAGAAAATGAAATTTAACGTAAATTTTGAAAATTTTTTGGGGAAATTAAAAATTAGAAATAGTATGTACATACTAAATTTCTTTTATTAGGAGTTAGAAAACGAATTACTCTTGTGTATTCAAATGCTCTACTTGGCTATTCATGAAGGCGCATAGCATAAACATTAAAGCATCCATAACTTGGGAAACCGATCACTTAGGATTTTCAATTTTACATTTTTTTCATCTAAAAACAAAATAGAAACTTTTTGTGTTAGCTGATTTTGGATCCATTTTCGGACCACTTTTGCATACTCCAGGAACACTGTGCCTTATCTAATGTCATTTTGGTTACTGTCAGTTTGATTATTTATAAATAACACCATTGTCATTCATCTTGAATCTTTCAACTTTGTTCAACTTTGTAGGCTACTAGGTGAACAAACCTAGTAGGCCTAGTAGGCTACTAGGTGAACAAAGCCGATGAGAAATTTAGTACCCCAGATTTGTTTTGGCACACTTGCTGCATGTTTTTGCTATCCTAGTACTTACTGCAAGAAACGAAAATATCTGGCTTACTTTCAATAAGAGAGAGAGAGAGAGACAGACAGAGAAACATGCGCACGCCGCACGACATGTAACGACACCGCACGAGTTGTAACGACTAACGACGGCAAAAAGTGTCGTTACAACTTTTCTTTACCAAATTTTCCGCCTAGCCCCCTTTCGCAACGCGCGATAAGGAACTTCGTTCCAAAAACTCAAAAACGAACTCTTGCTTATAATTAATCAGTCAGTAATTGCAAGAGAAGTTGGGGTATAATTTTAATACTAACACTAACGGTCAAACACTGAGTTGGATAGACATAAAGCACTTAAAAATGAGTAAAGGAAATCCGTTCACATTTTTATATAAATGTTCTTACGAGGATGAACCATACAAAGAAGTCAACGTGAGAAATAAAAGAAAGAAGTTAAAGGATGTAAAAGGTATTGCGCTTAAACAAGCGTATAATGAAAATCAAAACTTAAGCGCCAATAAAAAAAGGACTTGAAAGAGCTCCTCCCAAAAGGTTTAATCCCTGCAATTGTACCATTCCTAGCACAGACTCTTTGTTCTCTTACGTTACTGACACATGGTGTCTGAAAACAAAAAAGTTTTTTTTAATTATATAAATTCAATATTTAGACTTAAAAAGACAAGATAAATAAAATATATTATTACATTAAATATACAGTCATTTTGTGCTGTGTGCTCCGAAGTATAATGTAATTTAGTCCTAATATTACGTGGAACTATAACAGCTAGGTCAGTCCGTGATGTGCAGCTTTCCTTAGCTGGTTTGTCAGCTTGCCGCAAAGAGGATAAGCTGTCGGAATTCGAAGACGACGAAGATGAGCTCGACGAAGATGAGGTCGATGAAGATGAGCTTGAGGATATTCTTTGTGTGAAGTTCGTGCTACCTGGTGCGAGTACTTTTGAGTTTTCTTCGTCATCTACGTTGGAAGTACTTTCGCTATCGAAGTCTGGTACAAGATTTATTTTGGTTTCTGACACCGATAGAAAATTATTTTCCGATTGCAGGGGACTATCAGTTTCAGCAATAACTTGACTGGCCTAAAATTTTAAATTAGTAAGTATATTAAACAGTGACAAGTTGTAGGTAGCTTAAAACATTAAGAAAATGACACATTAAACATCTTACGTCATTGTTTAACTTTGTATGGTCTTGTTCAAGCCAGTCTTGAGTGAGGTTAGACAAATGCAATTCAGTTTTCTCTACATTAATTTGCTCCTGAAATTTTTAAAACAAAGTTAACTAGACGGTAAAATAAGTATTTTAATTATAAAAACCAAATCTGCCTGTAAAAAACTTACTTCTATATCGCATGGGTTGACATTTTCTATATTACCGGTATCCTGTTTTACGCATTCTGATATACTTGCGATCTTTGTCCTTTCCTTGTTTTGGGACGCTTCAGGTTTTAAAACCAGGCCCAAAATTCGTTGACTTCTCCAGGACGACGACGTCATAACTTTTAAATACTAATATCTGGTTAAACCAAAAGAGAAATAACTTTAAAATGTGAAACTAAATTTTAACTATAAAGAAACAATAAACTGCAACAACTCATAAATTGAACGTTGCTTTTAAATATAGTTAATAGTAAACAGAACTATCATCTAATATTTTACTGAACATCGTAAAATTTTAATAATAAAACGTAACAAATATTAAAAGTCCATACAAGAAATCGTATCTTTTAAAAACTAAACGAAATAACTTAAAAAAGTTCATTTTACATCCAAAATAATAGAAATGCAAGTAGTTACCTTTTTATAGTAAAACGAACTATTGGCTATTAAAACAGGCACATACACGTCTCACTCTTGTAACTGCTGGCGTAACACTAAATGGCACATTTTGTGAATACTCATTGGCCCTTTCCGTCAAACAAAAAGAGACGGCAAGTCCTCTATCTCGCTTGTGGTTGTCCGAATCAAGCGAACGTTTGATTGTACCTACTCTTTACGCGGACTTAGTTCGTTTTTTGATTAAATGTCAAAAACTCATGTTTTTTAATTATTTCAATTTATTATTAAAGGTGCGATGTGTGCAATTCACACGTTGTAGAAGTGAAACCTTTAATTTTGTTTTCAAGATAATGAGACGAATGTAAAAGCGGAAGATGATAATTGTAGGTTTTAGTAATGATCACAGTGATGCAAAATTATATAATAATAAAATAAGATAATATGGCGAGGTGAGGCGGAGAACGAAGTATAGAAAGAGGTCTTGTTACTTGATTTATTGGGGAGTTTTATGATACAGTGACAGAACGGACTTTTCTTGGGGATGGCCAATGCTGCCCAGCATATCCCAACGAGGGGTGGAAGTATGCCAAGTCAGCAATGGGTGGAATTACTAATACCACGACACTTAAACGTCTCAACAGGTGAAAGCGCATAGCGTGCGTAGTACCAGGCCCTAAAGCTCGATACAAAACAATCATCCTTAGGAATACTTATAGTAACTACGGCCGTTACACTTACAATCGTTAGCGTGATTCAGATCGGTTTTAGCAGCGCCATCTCTTGAGCAATAGAGTAAGTATCTTCATAACGTGAACTTCACGGTGCTACCAGTGACTTCCAGTCGCGAAAGTATAATTGTGTTACAAATCTCCC
Source organism: Thymelicus acteon (assembly GCA_951805285.1). Taxonomy (NCBI): domain Eukaryota; kingdom Metazoa; phylum Arthropoda; class Insecta; order Lepidoptera; family Hesperiidae; genus Thymelicus; species Thymelicus acteon. Next base: position 2,798,045 of record OX638234.1, read on the forward strand.
CCTGTGTCCATGACGTCGACTCGACGAATAGGACAGGAATAGTTATTCCATTACTGTCGGGTCTTTGTACGTGGTCTACCTCGAGGTCTTGTTACTTTAGCCGAGGCAACCCTTGTATTGCCATCTTGCTTTCTTGGCCTTCCTCTCTTCCTGATTGGTAGTGTAGGTTCTGGCACTGCAGCGTCTTCAGAACGGTATCGTACTAAGGCTGATGCATGATATATACCAACAGGCTGTTAGAATCAGTGCTAGCGATTTCAAATGAGCTAGGTCCATGTCGACGTACAATGACATATGGCCCATCGCGTCGTAGAGCCAACTTGGAACTGAACCCTTGACTGGATTTGCTCAGTACATGAGTTGTTGCTAGCACCAGGTCTCCGGGTTGGTAGTCAGGGCAAGGTTGCCTTTTCTTATCAGCATACTCCCTCCTTTTTCTTCCTTTCCCTCTTGTATTTCACGTGCTTTGGTCAAAGTGTCTGCCATTAAAAGCAAACGAGGTGTAAGTGTCTGCCATTAAAAGCAAACGAGGTGTAAGTTCTTTGATAAAGTTATCATTACTGACTACTTCTCGGAAATCTTGTTCCACATCTTCTGTTGTTCTTAATTCACGTCCGAATGTTAGATATGCAGGCGTATAACCCGTGGAACACGATTTTGATGTATTCATAGCGAAGCGAATACTGGGCAGTTTCTCTGCCCAAGTCGTATGGTTGCCTTCAATTAGGATAGCCAACTGAGTCTTTAGGTCGCGATTTCTTCTCTCGACCGGGTTTGTCTCAGGATGATAGACCGGAGTGAATCCGTGTTGAATGTTGAGGCAATATGTCAACTGCTGCATGACATTACTGACAAACTGCGTACCGTTGTCGCTGATGAATCTACGAATATCTTGGCACACTCTTCTGCAGTAGCTCGTTCTAGAGCAAATAGCTCCACTCAACGTGTAGGCTACGTCTTCGACGATGAAGATCCAGTTATGATTTCCAGCAGTCCGGGGCAACGGCCCAAATAAATCAAATGCTATCACTTCAAAGCGTTGATTCTGGCCTGTTGTTTGAAGCAGTCCAGCGGGCTTTTGGTTAGAAGCTTTATAGCGTTGGCATTGAAGACAATTGCGGACATGACCTTCTATCTGCTTTCTCATCCCTTTCCAATAGTAACGCTTTGCTATGCGTTCAAATGTCTTGTCGGCTCCATAATGTTCAGCAGTCGGTTCGTTGTGATAAGTGGTAATAATACGGGCTTTCTCTTGCTTTGGAATGATTAACTGACTGGTTTGTACATCAGCGTCTGAATGGCAACGATACAAAAGGCCATTACTCACGAAGTACCCTTTTCCACTCCAGTATCTGGCGTTCTCTTCATCATTATCTTCTAAACTATGTACTATCTTTGCAATACCTTCATCCTTGAGTTGTTCCGCCCTTATTACTTGTTTGCTCTTTGCGGGCATATCTACAACCACAGCACAAAGTCCACAGTCTTCTTCTGTCGCAGGTTCACAGCTGGGACGGGATAGTGAATCAGCGACGACATTTGTTCTACCGGAAATGTATTTAATGTTAATATCATATGGCTGAAGCAGTAGAGCTCACCGAGCGAAGCGCCCAGTTGGTGACTTTAGGGACATAAGCCATCTAAGTGCTTGGTGATAGGTCATTATCGTTATCTTACCACCTTCAATATAACCTCGAAATTTGTTGACTGCCCATACAACCGCCAGAGCTTCCCGTTCCGTTGTGGAATAATTGCGTTCAGGCTTTGTCAGGAGTCGACTCGCGTACTCTACTGGGTGCTCTGTGTCACCCTCCCCCTGCACGAGAACAGCACCGAGAGCATAATTACTCGCATCAGTCTTGATTGTATAAGGCTCAGTATCATCCGCTTGAGCAAGTACTGGGGGTGTCACCAGGAGTTCACGAAGCTTTGCATAGGCGTTCGCTTGTTCTTCTCCCCAATTCCAAATAGCATTCTTCTTAGTCAAGCGCGTGAGAGGTTCTGCTTTTGCGAATCCGGGTATGAATCGTCTATACCAGGAGCACATTTGAATGAAGGACAATAAATGTTTAAGGTTCCGTGGAGGTGGCGTATTCAATATAGTACTGACTTTCTCGGGATCAGGTTGAAGACTATCAGCAGTGGTATAATGTCCTCAATACTTTACTTTCTGGCAGCAAAATTTACACTTTTCACGGTTTGCAGTCAAGTTAAACTCCTTGAGTTTATTGAAAACCTCCTGCAGATCCTTAAGATGCTCCTCAAACGTAGAGGACATGACAATTAAGTCATCCAGATAGACCATTAGCTTGATATGGCTGAGAGCGATACGAAAACGATCCATCATTCTCTGGAATGTGGCAGGCGCGTTACGCAACCCAAATGGCATTCTAAGAAACCTATACATTCCGAATGGTGTGACGAAAGCAGTTTTGTCCCTGTGTTCCTCTTTAACTCTTATCTGCCAATAGCCAGCACGAAGATCTATTGTACTCATATAGGGTGTAGGCAGTGGCGAGCACAGGTTTTGACTTGAGGGTAGGCACAAAAAAAATCAAAAAAAAAATTAAAAAAAACCCTCATATTGTAATTTTTGTAAGTATAACATTTGTTTGGTTAGTGAGCCCATGGAACTAAAATGTAAAAATAATTTTACCTTTATTGCTTCTGCTTGCGTTGGCCGTCTTGATCGCCGTGTTGTTTTCGTCCGACCACGTCAAATATCCAATAATTGATTGATAGAAGACAAGTCAATTATAGGATATTCAAAGTGGCCTTCAGAAAGGCCGATTTTCTTCGAACGATTCTCATTAGTCACAGTGTTGTTATTGTTTAAAACCAAACAAGAATAATTAACACTTTATACAATGTATAAAACCTAGGTGTAACTAATCCTATCACTAAGCGACTAACTTCCTCTTTCCATCTAAATATACAGTAAATAAATAAATAAATAAATAAATAAATAAATAAACGTTTACACACTCATAGGTAGGTTTTTACCCGTGTCGCGGGTGGCATGGACGACACATATAACACATCACAATAACACCCATGACCCGACAAACATTTATCTGTCACATAAATATTTTCCCCGGCCGGGAATCGAACCCGGGACCCCTGGCTTCGCAGGCAGGGTCGCTACCAACTAGGCTACAGGGTCGTCAAAGTGAAAGTGAACTAAATACCTACAGTTATAAATTTTTATACACTAACTCTACGCGCCTATTTTTCTGTAAGTATTTTTGAATGACATCGCTGTAAAAATTATCTGAACACTTTAAAATGGTCAGAAGGTTCTTTTCAATAGAGATCATGGACAATTCTGTGAGTCTTTGCTGGCCCTGTGTGTTTCGTAAGTACGTGTGTAGGCGTTTTAATGACGAAAAAGATCTTTCTGTTGACGCACTACTTGCGGGAACAGTAACTATTAGTTTGGCTAAACGTAAAACTTCGGGAAAAATCGACTGTGCCTTAATCTCGTATATTGTTTGTACTAAATTAAAAATACTAAGATTTTTAAATTCGGTCATATTGTAAACACATCTAAGCTCATTCCTGAGACGATTAAATCAAAATTGAAACAGCTGTAAGTTTTGGTGAATTGGAGAACTATTAAATCTGGAAATTTATTCCTATACGTTTCAAAGTTTTCGTGAGACAGTAATTGAAAAAAAGTTAACTCCTTAATACTTTTGTAGCGGTCACGTGACTCGCTGAGAATATTGTCAATAATTTCTACAAATATGCGTTTATAATACATTTTAATATCGCGGTAATCGCGGATATTTCGCTTTTGTCTTGGATTTCCACAAATATGCACGGCATGGTCATAAATGTTATCGAATTCACTTCTAAAGTTATCCATGAACTTCTCAAATGATTTAATTTTTTTATGCAATAATCTACATCACTAGTTTTTTTCTGCAGGACTTGGTAAAGAATGTCTGTTTCGGCAAAGATTTCATGAAATATTTGAAGAAAAAAGCGGAATTCAAAATCTTTAATGTCGTTTAGAAAAGTGTATACAAGAGATAACGTATCACCGTCCCAATTAGTGCTATTTTCGATCATGTTTTCAAATAATTCGATCAAATGTGAAATCTCATGGTAAATAACATTTACTGTACGCGAATGAAAAGCCCAGCGTGTTTCGGCGACGCGAGGTAACTTTTTCATTTCCGAAAACTGATTGAAATATGCTGATCGTTTGGTACTGTGGTGGAAAAAGTTTGTAAGGGACTTTATTTTACTAAAAAAAAGCTTTGTTTCATTGATCCTTTGAAAAGATTTTGAAAGAATTAAATTTAAGACATGTGCCGAACACCAAACATAAAAAGCTAATGGGCATTTTTGTTTAATTTTTGCCTGAACACCGTTTATTTCTGACGATAAAACCGCCGCGCCGTCGTATGTTTGCGCTATTAATTTTGAAAGGCATTCGTATTCTTCTAGAACTTGCAATACGATAGAACTAAGAGTATTAGCCGTGCGATCGATACTAACATCTACATATTTTATAAATTATCAAGAATAATTTATTGACAGCCCAATTATAAATTGTTAATTTCGTATTCCAGATCCTCTCTAAATTTTTGGAAAGATTAACAATAACATTTGTATTAATACCAAATGAAGTGTTCCACTGCTTTCGATCAATTAATTATTATTCATAAATATTATTGTATTCCCATATGTGGCAGGGATATGGCGGATATTGTAATTAAATAACATGAAATCATATTATTATTACCTACATACCTATATTCCACAATTAATTTATTTGAATTTGATTCGATTATATGTTTAGTTCCCTATCTTTTACGCAAAACATTATAAAGACATAATTGTTCTGGACTAATGCCAGACAAATTTTAATTGTTTTCTGTACGTAACATAGCTATAGGTATATATTATATACCTCTTGGGATGAATAGGTATAATGTATCGATTGTTATAATGTATTTGTGGTTCGGATTTCTAAATCTAAAGTATTTCATTATTTATATGAACACTGTAATGTAGTAAAATACTTATTTACACTATTGATATTTGCTGATAGAGAATGAGTTAATACTCTTGTTACCGATCAAATAACTATTTATGTTATATACAAATAATAATAAATAAACAAACCAGAATATACATTGTGATTGCATAAGTATCAAAATCTATTCATACAAACCTGAAGTGTGACCAGATGCATTTTATATGAGAAATAATGCTATTTGTCTAGCTGAGATCTACATGTTCTTATAAAAATAAGAACTGATTCTCTTTGTAATTGAACCTTTGATTTATTCGTTACAGAGAACTTCATCCAAAAAAGTAGTAAATGTGGTATATTTCAGAGAACACGTCACGTTCTGCCTATATGTGCCTGTTCTACCTTCAAAGGGAGAAAGCGTGCATACAATAAGGAAAACAGCCATATGGAGCGCATTTTTCAGTTTTTATAAGGTCTTAGAACTTCATATCCGCTAGATCCATTCTTGATTTTCAATCATATTTATTATTTCCCTTATTTCTTTCGAATAGTCTTTATATTTAATATTTTTGTATTAAGCTTACTAATGTAAGCAAAACTTCTATGCAGAAATTACAAGTAAGTTGGACATTAATCAATACTATTTGTAATTGATGTTATTGATAAAAAGTTTCTATATGTGATATCTATCTACATATGATATAGTCATATGTATATACCTAATGATTTCCATACTATATTGAAGGATACATCCTATACCTACTTTAAACATCTACATGTAAATATTAATCGCGAGAATTGAGCAGCGAAGCATAATTATTGATAAAACGAACTTACCTGTACGTGAAGTTCTATCAAAATTATGCGAGCTGCTCAATTCGAAGCGATTAATAGGTCCCCCCCAAAAAATGGAAGGACCCGCCCTAGCAGTCTGTATCCTTTAATTTATCTTTAAACGTAATGAAGCAAAAATGGCTACGGAGCACTGAAGAAGAATGATGACCGAAAGAACAGAACAACATTATCGAACGAGGAAATAAGTCAAATTGACAACTATTAAATGTGATTTTATGTTTCAGATTGATAATATTTTTGTTTTTCTTTAAACTTATCGTGTTAGAGGCCGTGGATTGGAAATAGTACTACATGTAAATATTAATCGCTTCGAATTGAGCAGCTCGCATAATTTTGTTAGAACTTCACGTACAGGTGAGTTCGTTTTATCAATAATTAAATAGGTTCCGAAACTACTGAACCAATTCCAAAAATTGGTTCACTTTTAGGAAGCTACACTATACCCGAGTAACATAGGCTAATTATATTAAAAAAAAATAGGGATGCTTAATAAAACTCTAATAATGTAAACCAAGGTGTACAAAAATAAGAAAACCGAAGCAAAGCGAGGGCTGTTACTCGTAAAATATAAACCGGGCAAGTGCGTGTCAGGCCACGCGCAATGTTAGGGTTTCGAAGTAGTAAGTTTATCGACTATTATCATTTACTACATATGCTGACAGACGGACAGATGGACGGACGGACATGACGAGACTATAAGGGTTCCAATTTTACTTCGGAACCCTAAAAAGTAATTGAAGATTCGATGACCCGTGTGGTGCAATGGTTACCATGCCGGATCGCCGCACCGAGGGTCCTGGGTTCGATTCCCAGCGAGGCGAAAATTTTAATGATGAGTTCGAATTTCTGTTTTCGGTTTATTGATCGGTCTGTGGCGACAGCGCACACGCGTCACACGGTGACGTCACGCCAACCTGAATCACGATATCGAAGTTTTCTGCATCGGTTGCATATATACAAATGCTCCGACAAGGTCAGTTGGGGCTCGGCCGCCTCCCAGGCAACACATCGCGCCTGGCGGGAGATCTCCCTTTGCCAAAGGTCGTTTGAAATAAATTACTAAAAAAACTCAGAAATATAATTATTTTAATGGTTGGCATTTTTCGTGAATGGGATATTAAGAAAGAAAGAAAACATTTATTTCACTCGCATGGCACTGTAACAGATACAACAATATGCTTAAATCTAAATACAATTATTAAAAATTAAATGCAGTGCCATGCCGCCGATGGAACGGAAAAAGGTCACATTCAGCGAGGACCGCTGTTTTTCAATGTGACCTACGGTGTCGCGCGGGGCGCACGCCGGTGCGGTGCATGGCGGACTTGCTGTTGTTATTTACAATAATTACGTAAATAAGGTGAACACAAAAAATTAAGTAAATTATTGCTACATTATCTATCCTTTGAACATAAGATATGAAACATTAAACAATTACAAAGCATACAAGAAACTATTTCTACATAAGAACCCTTTAACATAGTTCAAGTTACAAACGAATAACTTATTAGATAATAGATAATAAAGTTCTCTTATTATCTACTAGCTGACCCGCCGAACTTCGTATCGCCTTGCAAACTATTTTTTTCTAAAATAAAAGTAGCCTAAGTTCAGGGGCGTAGCTACCGCCGTATTAGCCGTATCAATTATACGGGGCCCCCACTAATACTCCCAAAAAAAAGCTCGCCAGCGGCCTACGACAGTTGGCACTCCTTTTATATTTGACAGCTAACGTTGAAGAGGCCCCACAACAAATATTGATATGAGGCCTCCTTAGGGCTAGCTAGGCCCTTCCTAAGTTACTCCTTGTTACATCAGCTATCTGCCAGTGAAAGTCCCGTCAAAATCAGTCCAGCCATTTCAGAGATTAGCCGGAACAAACAGACAGACAGACAGATAGACAGACAAAAATTTTAAAAATGTTGTTTTGGTATATGTACTGTGTATACATCCAAATGCACTGAGTAAAAAGCGGTTATTTTAATATTACAAACAGACACTCCAATTTTATTTATTTGTACAGATGTACAGATATATAGATTACCTAATAAATTATTCGTTTGTTTACTATATTATTATGATTTTGGCGCTCCTTGAAACTGCCGCCCAAACGAGCTGACGATCCACCTGATGGTAAGTGACTATCGTCGCCCATGGACATCAGCAACACCAAAGGCATTACCGATGCGTTGCCGGCCAAGAAAGACAGAAGAAAAAGAAAGAAAGAACTGGCTCTCAAGCCCCCAGCCGGAACACGATGAGTCGTTTGGCGGCTGACTCATGCTCAAGGGTGGTAGCTATCCAAGCGAACCCCATGGAGAAATAATAATAGTAATAATGGTATTAAATTAACAATTAAAATCAATATTATCAATATAATCCCTCGAGGGGACCTACCACCAGCGGGCCGGATTTAGTCGCCTTTTACGACACCCATCCGGCGTGGGATTGGTGTTAGTATTCTAAGCCGCCCCAATACGGCTAAAACTTACTACATAAAAAATATTTTTATTAAATACTTAATTATTAAATACTTCGTGACTGACTTTTAATTAAACTGCCCAAACGTGAAACATCGTATCCGAATTAGAAGCGTCCTTCACCCATCTTACCGCATAAAAAGTACTTTTTATCAAATATGTGTAAAGAAAAGTATCGCGAACCTTAGACCTAAGTGCGAGTGAGCGAGCAATATGCGTGTACGTATTAGTTGACCCTTCCGTCTCACCCCTTATAACGTGAGCGGGACAACTGCAGCTAGGACTGATAATACCTACATAAAATTGATGAAATCGGCATTACGCATTATACTGTTTCCTCCACGAAATCTGAACGGATTTTGAAATTTTTCACGACAATATAAATAAAGATCTTGACTATGTCGGTATGTTTTAATTTTTCTCTTAATTTGCGTTTTATTTGGTTTAATCGACGTCTGAAAACGACCATTTTTATCGGTAAATTTTGTCGTTTTTGAAGCTTCGTAACTTCTATAGTAATTAATTTATTTAAAAAAACGAAACATACCGACATGGCAGACGTAGAGATGTATTGTTTTCCAAAAAATATTTGCTCTAATGTTAATATCCAGGGAGGAAACAGAAAAATACGTTTGTATGGGCCGAACGGTACTCCGATATCCTCTTAAAGAAGTGTTTCCACTTGCAGAAATAAGCGCATGTTTTTTCCATTTTAATAAAGCGTTGTGGAAAAAAGGAAAGCAGACTGGCGTACTAAATGGTCCCGGTGGAAAAAAATACATTGCTATGTGTGCAGCCACAGCACATCTTCCCGAAAATGTCATCCCCGAAGCATGGGTATCGTTAATAGAAAATGCGCCTGAAGGTAATGAGGCGAAATTATTTAATGACTATGTAACGTCGCAATGGATGAAAAACATTGTTTTGTTTTGCTGTTACAACAAACATCACAGAACAACGAACCCAGCAGAGGGATGGCATAACAGGCTGAATAAAAAGCTCAACAAAAAACCTCCGCTCTATACTTTAATCAGCACCCTCAGAGAAGAGGCTAAAGAAGCCAAATTTAGAATAGGCAGGCGTCTACAACGACAATAACCAAAAGCAAAGAAATAAAAAATGCGTAACTATTGATATGCGAATAAATAAAATAGTTGAAGATTTTTTAACTAAAAACACCTATCGTATTATGATTTGTCTTAAACGACTATCACCTGTAAGATTTAATAAATGAATTTGTTTAATTATTAGTTATTATTTAAAATACTTATTAGTATTAGTGGTTCATCCATTGCTATGCAGATGATAGTACAGGGGATGTTTATTACACAGCCCCGGCCAATGCCTCTCAGTTGCAAGTAGCGGATAGCAGAATCAAACTTGTGTCTGAAGTCGAGAACTCAGAAGTTAGGGTGTAAGTGTATTACAACAAATAATTAAACAATATTTTATTGATACTATTTCTTTTTATTCCTGACTGTACTTTTTAACCAAACTCGACGTAGGGGTAATAGAAGCGAAACAAGATTTTCGGCTCGACGTAGTGGGACTCGACGTAAAAGGAACCAACCCTAATTATATATACCTATTGTATTCAGCGCCGTACGCAGCCGCATTCTTATAAGTGTAACCAAAATCATTCGGCGAAACCGCGAATGGCGCCGAATAAATGTGCGTTGACCCTTAACATGAAATTGCTTTTATTAATAATAATATTCACCCACCTACTTAGTTTCAACCATTACCTACTGTTTAAGTAGTTGTATTTTGTTAGTGTTTATATGTAACTTTAATTTTTACTGCGTCTTATGATCATAATTATTCCTAATACTGTCAATATTAGAGTAGGTGTTTGGTTTGAGGTAGTAAGTCCCTAGTAACATGCATAATTATAATGCTATGAGTGACATGAATGTGACATAATCATATATAGGTAGAAATTCTAGGATTTCATTAGTTGGCCATTGCTAGCAGACGTGAAAATTGGAGAAATTAAAGCTTTTACAATGATCTAATTGACCACCAATTTTCATTCTTGTCTAATCTAGGCCGATGTCTCTATGGAAAATGGGGTTCTTCTTTCATCTAAAAAGCGGCCAAGTGCGAGTCGGACTCGCCCATGAAGGGTAGCAGCAAGTAACATAATATAAAAGTTCTTGTAGTTCGTTGTAACTTTGATCAATGTTTTTTGCGGTTTACGATGTATTAAAAAAAAACTACTTACTAGATTTCATTTAAACCAATTTTCGTTGGAAGTTTGCTTGGTAATCTAATATTACAGAAAAAGTTTTCCAAGGGGTCCTGATTTAAATTCCTTATCAACAAGCTGCATATTTTATAATAATTATTAAGAAACTCAAACATTTCTTTACAAACATAAATGTTTTGAATCCAGTTTTTTATAGAAGTTACCTTAATACTTTTTACTGTACCGTTTTTATTGACCGAAATAAATTCCATACTTATTAAAATAGGCAAAATCTCATCCCATAATTTAAAATGAGTAAAATTTTTTCTTAAAGCTGTTTTGTATGGTTTTGCAGTATCTTTATAGGTGTGACTGTTAAAAGAATCAAATAATTTATCTATTAACAGCAAAAGATCTTCTGTGTCAATTCACTCTTTTGGTATGATATTGTTATTTGCCATAAATCTCAGAGCAGCTGAGACCCTTTGGCTAAACACTTGAGCCGCATGTTTAACTTTCATTTTTGGCATTTTCTCTGGGTTTACATGCGCCTCTGTTAATTTATTCACAAGCCTTACTTCATCTTCTCCCGTGTCAACATCTAAACATTCTTATATGGTCCCATTTTGCTACTTTAACTTCTCCATTATGAATATACTTTAAGTTTTTATTTATTAAGTTATTTCTTATGCCTTTTAGAAGGTGTGGCGGATTAAATATTGGGAAAACTTTTTTTCCATCTAACTTAAAAGCAGAACTTTTAAATTATTTTCCGCCTCTTATATAGTTTTCCTTTGTGTCTTTGATGAGACTATTAATTACAGCCATATTTGTACCTGTCTGGTCACAAACAGTGGCAACTACTTTTAATCCAGTAGTATTTATTTGTTTAATTATTTCTTTTAGTAACTCCTTTAACTGCGTTATGTTTGCGGCATAATTTGTTCAATGGTAAGGTTACTTCGGCAAAATTCGGGACAAATTTTCGATAGTGATTACAGAATGCTACGAATCTTTTGACTTCATCAGCATTTTTGGGGACGGGAAAATTTTGTAAGATTTTTGTTTTATCTGGGTCAGGTATAACACCTTCAGCCGAAACAATATGTCCAAGATATAAAATTTCCTTCTTTAAGAATTGACACTTTTGTGGATTTAATTTTAAATTAACTTTTCTTAGTCTTTTAAACACATCAATCAAATTTCTGTTGTGGATTTTTAAGTTTCTGCCGAAAATAATTAAGTCGTCCAAATAGATAAAACATACGGTAGTACGAGATGATCCCCTGGGGTATGATGATCCTTCGCGATTGTGCTGAAACCTCTAACGCCATCTAGTTGATTTCACTGCTAAAACATGGCTCGGGACTCCTCCCCGCCTCAGTGAAATTGTAATGGCGGCGTGAACGATACATCGGTTTTGACGAGAAAAAATAAAAATTGTGTACGGCTGATCTAAGGTAGGCATGATTTTGAGCTTATGTTACTTTTATTCAAACAATATTAAATGTAATTACTGTTCTGTTTGAGGCTTTCTATTATGCTTAATTTTAATATATTGGCCACGTGATCATAGCCGCGTGCTTGTAGGTTATGTTAGCAAACATTGAATGTAAAAGTGGGACCTGGGTCAAGATGATTCCTTTCTATATGTACAAGATGATCCCTGGGGATCATCTAGTACCATATTTTTGTTTAAATTAAAATATCGTATATTTTAAACAATAGTGGCCACCCGCTTCGATCTGTCAGTTTGTCTGTCTATTAGTCTATTATTTATGTCAATAATTCTGATTTTATACAACTTTTTATTTACTTTCTTTTAGACAAACGTGATGTCACGTAACTATAAAAGAAAAACTTCTCGTGGGGATTGGTCGCAGGAATCAATGACAGCCGCTCTTGATGCTGTGAAAAATGGCATGGCATATAAAAAAGCAAGTAAAAAATATTTAGTGCCTATAATGTCATTGAAACGAAGGGCAAAAAATAAAATAGCTGTTGGTGCAGTAAAATATTTAGGAGGGAAAAGAACTGTTTTTACCAAAGAACAAGAAAATGAGCTCGTGGACCATATTAAAGACATGGAGACAAGAATGTGTGGATTAACAAAAAAGGAACTGTTATCTTTAGCATATCAACTAGCTGAAAACAATGAAATTCCCCATTCATTTAGAGGAGGAAAAGCAGGTAACGACTGGCTGAAAGGATTCAGGCAAAGACATCCAGATATCACCCTTCGTGCTCCTGAATCCACTTCAACTGCTCGAGCGCGCGCGTTTAACAAACCTGTAGTAGACAAGTTTTATGCCACATTAAAAAGCGTTCAGGACGCTAAGAACATCCCGGCACATCGAATTTACAACGTCGATGAAACAAGTGTTTGTACAGTTCCAACTAAAAACACTAAGGTGTTTGCAAAAACTGGACGAAAACAAGTGGCACGTGTTACATCAGCGGAACGTGGAGTCACTACAACGGCTGTTATTTGCATGTCTGCGTCTGGAACTTTCGTTCCACCTATGTTTATTTTTCGAAGAATCCGTATGAAGATTGAGCTCATGAAAGGGGCACCCCCAGGGTCTGCTTGGGCCTGTAATGCATCAGGGTGGATGAATCTGGAAGTTTTTACCCAGTGGTTTGAACATATTCTACGCCACACGAAGCCATCCGAAGAGGATCCAGTAATGCTGATATTAGACGGTCACCTGTCTCACACGAAAAATTTAGACGTCATTTTGAAAGCACGGGCGAACCACGTTACAATTGTTTGTTTGCCGCCACACTGCACACACAAAATGCAACCACTAGATGTCAGTGTGATGTATCCCTTGAGTGTTTATCATAACCAATCACTGGAAAAATGGATGAACAATAACCCAGGAAGACCAGTGACTGTGTTTCAAATTGCAAAAATTTTTGGAGAGGCCTACCTAAAAGCTGCAATCCCAACAAATGCAATCAATGGATTTGGTAAAACAGGAATATGCCCCTTAAACCCAGAAGTATTCACTGAGGTTGATTTTATTGCGGCTGCAACCACAGAAAATGAATTGGACGAGGAACAGCCGGAGTTGCCGGAGCCGCCAAGGCGTCGGGCTAGTTCAGACACCGAATTTATAGATGGTACATCGCCATCTCTGTTAGAGAGATCTGCTAGCCCAGATACGCAGCGGCTGCTCGCTACCAGTGTTGCTGAATTGGATTTGGAATCGCCTAGAGCGCATAAAACTCCTTTATCAGTAAACGAATCGGTGCCGATTCGCAGTCCACTGTCGCCAATCCCATCTACGAGCCGTGCAGTCAACCACAGTGAGACATCGCTTGATGATAACAATATTGCAAATTTTGCCATTACACCTGCTTCATTGAAACCTTTGCCACAAATTGTGGGCAAAAGAAACACGTTGAAAAGCAAAACCACTCATACGACTGTTTTAACTAGCACACCGTATAAGAATTATTTAGAGGAAGAAAATAGCAAAAAAACAGAAAAGGAGAATAAAAAAATTCTTAATAAGGCAGCATCTAAAAAACAAAGAAAGGCAAAGGAGTAGGTAAAGGGAAGTCAAATAAAAGAAAGAAAAGTATATATAACACATCTGAGTCTGAAGAAGATGATACTGAGTGTCTGTACTGCACAGAAAAGTTTTCAAGCGATACCAAGGGTGAAGGATGGATAAAATGTTGTGCATGTGGAAAATGGGGCCATGAAGCATGTGCTGGGGTAGAGGGTGATGATGCTGGTGAATTTATTTGTGATATATGCAACGTAGCACCTGCCAAAAGGCGTTTAAATTTATAAGGAGGGAGAATAAGTCATTTTCGTTATTCATTCGTAATTTTTTTTTGCTACTTTTGAACGATTTGTTCGCTTAATTAGGTATTCAGAAAGGAATACAATATTAAGATTGATCTTATTATGATTAATGTAACTGGTACAAATTAATAACTAACTAAGAAGACTGTTTTATTTTAGTTTTTATTTTATTAAAGTCATCTGACTGTTGATTTTGTTAATTTTATTACCTTACTTAATATGAGTAAGATGTATGACTATTTAAAATAAAGAATATGTTTAAGTATTGCGTTTTTTTTGTTTTAATAACCATATTCCTCATAAAAATATTTGTTTACTCGAAATTGTTTACCCTACCTGGGTGATCATCTTACCCACAGGGGTGGACAAGATGATTACTTTGTAAGGTTAAAAAAAAAAGGAAATATTTTAATGAGACCTCAATTAATTTCTGGTTTTGAGTATTAGGAAAGTTGGATAGATAAATATACTAGTAGTAATCGCCTTTATTTTTGGTTTACCTTGAAAAATATGTATTTTAGATTCCCGCTTAAGGAGATCATCTCGTACTACCTTCCCCTATTGTATTCAGCGCCGTACGCAGCCGTTCGCATTCTTATAAGTGTAACCAAAATCATTCGGCGAAACCGCGAATGGCGCCGAATAAATGTGCGTTGACCCTTAACATGAAATTGCTTTTATTAATAATAATATTCACCCACCTACTTAGTTTCAACCATTACCTACTGTTTAAGTAGTTGTATTTTGTTAGTGTTTATATGTAACTTTAATTTTTACTGCGTCTTATGATCATAATTATTCCTAACCAGTCTGCTCTGATTTTCGGTACTTGGACTCTATCATTCAAAAGAATGGTGACATTGACCTGGATGTCACACATCGGATCAATGCAGGTTGGATGAAATGGCGACAGGTCACAGGAACTATTTGTGACCCACGGATGCCCCTTAAATTGAAGGGTAAAATCTACAAATCCGTCATCAGACCTGTCGTAATGTATGGATCAGAATGTTGGGCTACAAAGAAGACGGATGAGAGACGATTACATGTCACAGAGATGAGAATGTTAAGGTGGATGTGTGGAGTGACGAGAATGGATAAAATAAGGAATGAGTATATTAGAGGAAGTTTGAAAGTGGCAAAAATGACAGAAAAGTTGAAAGGGAACCGAATGTCGTGGTATGGGCATGTGATGAGGCGAGAGGAAACGCATGTAGCGAGAAGAGTGATGGATATGAATGTGATGGATAGACGAAGGGGACGGGGACGACCAAAGAAAAGATGGATGGATTGTGTGACAGATGATATGAAAGATAAGAGAGTTAGTGCAAAGATGACGGCTGATAGGGAATTGTGGAAGAGGAAAACATATTGCGCCGACCCCAAATAAAATTGGGAAATGGGCAGGATGATGATGATGACTGTCAATATTAGAGTAGGTGTTTGGTTTGAGGTAGTAAGTCCCTAAGTTAGTATTAGTCTACTTTGCAACAATCCGCGGATAACATGTATGATGGTATATACTTTAAGACATGCGTGGCACCTCCCTCCCTCCCACAACGGAAACATGCACTACAATAATTAAAAGTATATACCAACATACATACCAGCACCAACACGTGTTTCGCCCCGAAACGGAGCATCATCAGGGTAAGTTGACTCTACGATGGTTATTCGCAAAGTGAACATCGTTCACTGAGCGTGGCGTATTTATACCCTACTCGCCCACTGGTTATCTAATGACGTTATTGATAATTAGTGATTCACGCCGGCAGAAACCGGGTCTGACGTAATCTGGTGATTATTACTGTTGGAAATCCTCAGTAATGGCGAGTTGGATACATTAATTTGTTCATTCAGCAGTGTAAAACTTGGGTTATTATTATGTTTTATTATTTCTAACTGCTCTAGTATATTTAATTTAAAACCCTTTTCCGATTTATGTAATATATTGTATGTATGGTTACTAGTTAAACTGTGACCTGATTCTATTAAATGTTTAGCAAAGTTAGATTTATCCGCGTGACCATTCCTATATGCGGCCATATGTTCCCGGGAACGGGGTTAGAAATAATAAAACATAATAATAACCCAAGTTTTACACTGCTGAATGAACAAATTAATGTATCCAACTCGCCATTACTGAGGATTTCCAACAGTAATAATCACCAGATTACGTCAGACCCGGTTTCTGCCGGCGTGAATCACTAATTATCAATAACGTCATTAGATAACCAGTGGGCGAGTAGGGTATAAATACGCCACGCTCAGTGAACGATGTTCACTTTGCGAATAACCATCGTAGAGTCAACTTACCCTGATGATGCTCCGTTTCGGGGCGAAACACGTGTTGGTGCTGGTATGTATGTTGGTATATACTTTTAATTATTGTAGTGCATGTTTCCGTTGTGGGAGGGAGGGAGGTGCCACGCATGTCTTAAAGTATATACCATCATACATGTTATCCGCGGATTGTTGCAAAGTAGACTAATACTAACTTAATAACAATGGATTTCCGCAAAGTAACGCCTGATACTATTAACTATATGTAGTAAGTCCCTAGTAACATGCATAATTATAATGCTATGAGTGACATGAATGTGACATAATCATATATAGGTAGAAATTCTAGGATTTCATTAGTTGGCCATTGCTAGCAGACGTGAAAATTGGAGAAATTAAAGCTTTTACAATGATCTAATTGACCACCAATTTTCATTCTTGTCTAATCTAGGCCGGTGTCTCTATGGAAAATGGGGTTCTCCTTTCATCTAAAAAGCGGCCAAGTGCGAGTCGGACTCGCCCATGAAGGGTTCCGTAGCAGCAAGTAACATAATATAAAAGTTCTTGTAGTTCGTTGTAACTTTGATCAATGTTTTTTGCGGTTTACGATTTACGACGTATTAAAAAAAACTACTTACTAGATCTCATTTAAACCAATTTTCGTTGGAAGTTTGCTTGGTAATCTAATATTACAGAAAAAGTTTTCCAAGGGGTCCTGATTTAAATTCCTTAACAACTGTTTATTATTCTAATAAATAGATATGTGCTGTTTCATTCTCTGTCTCGCTCTCTTCGTTCCAGGTCATTGAGTTAACTAGACGTGTTTTGTGGTGCTCCGTTTGTAATATAAATTGTGAAGTGATTGCATTAAAACCAAGTGTCCAGAACCAGTGCATTTTCATTCAGACAATATACCCAGTAAATTAATTCAAGTACATTCAATATTATACATAAATTTGGTCCTTCGTCGCCTTGAAAAACTGTGCTCGGAGCGTGAACAAGATCGCCATTTTGTTTTGTGCTTCAAGGAAATCGTCGCGCGTTATCGACCGTGCCACGAACAATCAATTCATTCGATCAATTTCGTTCATCTTTCTTGTGCTGCACTCTGGCCGGGGCGGGAAGAAAGCATCTGCAAGTCGAACCTACACAGCGACA
The DNA here is from genome assembly GCA_951805285.1 of Thymelicus acteon. Taxonomy (NCBI): domain Eukaryota; kingdom Metazoa; phylum Arthropoda; class Insecta; order Lepidoptera; family Hesperiidae; genus Thymelicus; species Thymelicus acteon. Next base: position 2,815,816 of record OX638234.1, read on the forward strand.
TCTACATTACTACGAGACGTACTACATTATCGTCACCAACACCGCTTCGGGGCGCACACGCCAAATACAGTGACTGCTACGCTACCTATATACAACAACCACGCGGCGCATACGCCATCCTACCTACCATACTTTTCTGCCATCCTACTGGCATATTTCTCGGCGCACACGCCAATTTACAACATTAATTACTTCGAGGCGCATACGCCATCTATTAACAACAGAGTGCAACTGTTCCATACTGTTTTATCGACACGTCAGTGTACTGTTTTATCGACATTCATACGTCATAAGACATTCATTCAAAACGACTCACTTCACTCTTTTTTACTTGTGTAACATGGCGGAACACCGCATCTTTTCTACGCTCAAAGTAAAATAAAATCCTTTTCAATCTCGGTGTACACACCAAAATTACTAAGCTGCACACAGCAAATATCGTAAAAGTAGTTGGATTAGTGAAATCCACGAATATTTCACCGTTACTTCGAAGCTTCGAAGCCACCAGCGCACCTTTGCCACGATGCCTACAGCGGAAGAGGAACAGGTAACGTCTTTGGATGCTCTGAAGACGCAAAGAAGCTCAGTGAAGGGAAAATTAACACGCCTATTCAACTTCGTGCAAAACTACAATCCTCAAGTAAACAACGCCCATGAGCTAAAGGCGCGGCAAGCGGAGATCGAAAAATTCGTCTGCAAATTTGAGGACTTACAAGATGCGATCGAACTGTTGGACGCTGATCCAGAACGAGCTGGAGCTCATGAGCAAGAACGTACTGTTTTCGAAGAAAAATACTTTTCTACCAAAGCGCAAATTGATGCTTTACTAGCGCCTGCGACTACATTGCGATCGTCATTCGGACACGATCCGTTGTGCACGACAATGTGTAACGATACCTGCACTTCCAGGAAACCTCGCGTAAAATTACCACAATTAGAACTCCCTAGATATGATGGAGACATTCGACAATGGCCTGCGTTTAAAAACATTTTTATGGCTTCTGTAGACGGCACTGATCTACCCGTTGTCAACAAACTGCAGTATCTAAAGTCGGCTCTAACTGGAGAAGCGGCGGGGCTCATTTCTTCATTACTCATCACTGAGGAAAATTATGTGAAAGCTTTGGATATCCTTACTAAAAGGTATGAGAACAAAACCATAATTGTAAACTTTCATTTGAAAGCTGTAACTAATTTTGTCACTATTACTAGGTACAATTTGAAAGACTTCTTAGTTACTTTGCAACAAAGTCTAGATTCACTAAAGGCTATCAGCCTACCGGTTGACAGCTGGGACGTTCTATTAGTGTTCATTATCTCGCAAAAATTGGACAACTCCTTAAGAGCTGCATGGGAGCTAAACAGAAAAGAAAATACTAATGCCACTATGTGTGAGTTGCTCGAATTCCTCAATGCACGTAGAACTGCTTTTGAAATGCTTAATGCGGATAAACCAAGTGATAAACTAAATGTAAAGTCTTCCCATGTCACTTCTACTGAACCAATTCCATCTTGTATATTATGTCAAGGCAAACACACTTTGCATAAGTGTCCGAGCTATCTTGAGCTATCTGTTATTGACCGTGTGAACTTAATTAAAGCTAAATCTCTATGTTACAATTGCTTACAGCATTATCAAGCCAACCACAAGTGCTCTAAATACAAGTGCTTATCATGCAATGGCAGACATCACACAAGTATACATATGGATAAAACTAAACAACTGGTTAGCTTTGCTTCTATCAATTCATTACCTACACCACCCACCACGCAAAATGACATTGCTGAGCCACAACTATATACTACAAATTACGCTTCGGCTATGGGTATACCCATTGAAAATACCACTCTATTGCAACCACATGCACCACTCGCTCAAATGCAACCACATGCAACTACAGCTCAATCGCATTTACATGCACCTGATACTACTTTGCAACATGCATCTCAAACCTCACCTTCTACTGTACTAGTGTCTAATGCTAACAAGCAACAAATATTATTATCCACAGCTATCGTCAGAATACAATCTGCATCAGGAAAGTGGGTGAACGCTCGAGCTCTTCTGGATGCGGGCAGCGAGGTCAACATTGTTACCCACAGACTGGCTTCCTTACTACAGCTAGAACTCAAGCAAGATCATAATAATATATCTGGTATTGGCAATACTCTAAAACATTCTCAAGTAAGTGTTCATACTAACATTTCATCTCGGTACAACAACTACTCAGCCGATCTCACATTCATTGTCATGGACAACATTGCTGTTCCTTTACCACATAACTACATACCTACTCACACGTGGCACATACCTACACAACAAGCAAACTCACTAGCTGACCCTACATTTTTCATACCTAGCTCAATTGATTTATTAATCGGGGCCGAACTTTTCTATTCCATTTTACAGACAGGTCGTTTGAAACTTGGCTCAAGTTTACCCTTCTTAATTGAAACTACCTTTGGATGGGTTGTATCAGGCTCTTTCGTCCCTGACACTCATGAACACACATCTAACAACAACACACATGTTAGCATCCACCTGTCTCATACTTCCTCTGATGACATACTACAGTCTTTTTGGAACCAAGAGGAAATACTACCTACACATAAGTTACTATCCCCCGATGACAAATACTGTGAACACTTGTTTACTTCTACTACTACTCAAGATGACACCGGTAAATATGTTGTAAACTTACCTATACAGACAGACAAACTTGACGGTTTAGGAAATTCATTTAATACTGCTTATCATTGCCTACTAAAATTAGAATCAAGACTGACAAAGGATACTAATCTTTACTCTCAATATAGGTCTTTCATCAATGAGTTCATTGTCCTAGGTCATGCTCACTATGTATATAACTTCTCTCCCACTGACCCACATGCTTACTACATGCCTCATTTACCTGTGATAAGACCTGATAGTGCATCAACTAAATTGCGTACTGTCTTCAATGCAAGTGCTAAAACTTCCAGTGGTTTGTCTCTGAATGACATACTTTGTGAAGGTCCTAATATTTATAATGATATTTTTGATATCATACTCAGATTCAGACTTTACAAATATTCCTTTTCTTGTGACATTATTAAAATGTTTAGAAATATTTGGATTAACCCACAACATACCTCCCTCCAAAGAGTCTTATGGAGAGACTCTAAGTCTGACACACTACAGTGTTTAGAGTTGGATACTGTCACTTATGGCACTAAAAGTGCACCCTACCTTGCTTGTCGCACAATGCTAGACTTGGCTGACAAACATATGGTCACTCACCCTCGAGCAGCTGACTGTATAAAGTCCAGTTCCTATATGGATGACTATCTATGTGGAGCACAATCCTTACAGGAATGTATTCAATTATGTTCTGAACTGACTGACTTGCTAAGTAGAGCAGGTTTCCAACTACATAAGTGGTCAGTCAATCACCCCCACATTTACTCACATATATTGAGTTTAGATTCAACTACACAAAATCCTACACTAGAAACTGAAAATAATTCATACAGTTTTACACTAAATGAATCAGTAAAAACCCTAGGTTTGCAGTGGCTACCTACACAGGATACGTTGACTATTTCTATTCCTAATTTTGAAGAAAATGTCCCTTGTACCAAAAGAAATGTTTTATCTAAAATTGCCCAAATATTTGACCCTTTAGGTATTCTAGCGCCCTCTACTATCTAGGCTAAGATACTCATGCAAGATATTTCGGTTTAAAGAAACTTTATTCTCATAAGACATAGTCACTTACATGAGAATTACACATTTTTATAAACACAGTAATAATATTGAGTCCGGTGCGGGTAGATATTTGAGGGTAAGATGCGTGTTCAAAACGTTAGGCGGTGGTCCAAGTAAAAAGAGTTTGGTTGTTACGCTATAAAATTATGGAACAAAAAATTTTGAATAGTTATTCCTCCTGTTGTAATACAAAGTCGAATAATTTATTTTTGAATATGTGTATTGAACTCGCTTCTTTTACATTGTTTGGAAGTCTGTTATAAAATTGTTTATATAACTGTTATATAACTGTTATATATTTGGAAGCAAAACACTGATTGGGATTCTCTAATTCCCTCTGATTTACAAGAAATTTGGAACAAGTTTATTTCTCATTTTCATGATTTAAAATCGATAAATATCCCTAGGTACTATTTCTCTGACATACCTACACATATTATTTTACTAGGTTTCAGTGATGCCTCTCACAAAGCCTATGGTGCTTGCTTATACCTGAAAGCAACATATCCTAATAGTAAACCCACTTGTACTCTTGTGACTGCAAAATCTAAAGTTTCTCCTATTAAAAAACAACAATCTATTCCCAGACTAGAACTCTGTGGAGCTCTTCTCCTATCTAAACTAGTAAATAGATTCCAGGATGCCACAAAGAATAAAATAAATATTAATAATGTCTATTTATTTACTGACTCATCTATTGTACTGAGTTGGATCAAATCACCCTACAAAAATAAACATGATACTTATGTCACACACCGTCTCATGCTAATCATCGACACTACTAGAAGTGAGGATTGGTACTATGTTAATACTAAACAGAACCCAGCTGACTTGATCACACGTGGAGTTATGCCTAATATTCTACCTACTTGTTCACTATGGTGGCAAGGCCCTCAGTGGATAAGACAAGACCTAAAACATTGGCCCATTACTTCAACTACTACAAAAACAGACATACAACAGGATACCAATTACTTACCTGACACAAACAATTACTTACCTGACTCAAAAGTGGTTAATATCTGTTCCAATGTAGGTATTAATTATTCCTTTTTCTATGAATATTTTTGCAAACATTCAAGCTTTACTAACTTGACAAGAACAATGGCTTACTTGTTTAGATTCTTACATAACTTGAAAAACAAGAACAACAGACTTACTTCTTACCTGAGTGTGACAGAACTAAAATACTCTCATGACTTCATCATACAAACTACACAATATAACACATATACTAAAGAAATTCTAGAATTATCTAACATTCATCCAAACACTAACATACAATCTCCTACAAACACACACAAATTATTCACATTCACTTCTAGCCCTCTCAAAAAATTAAACCCATTCCTAGATCAAAATAACATCCTACGCGTTGGAGGTCGCATACATCACTCAGACATTCCATACAATCAAGCACACCCTATCATACTACCAAGCAAAGATCACATAACTGCTCTTATCATTCGTCACTATCATTACAAACTACTACATTCTGGTCTTCAAAATACATTATACAATATAAGACTTACCTACTGGCCTATACATGGTAGGCGTGAAGTTAAAAAATGTATTCATTCTTGTACCAGATGTATTAGGTATCGAGGAACGGTCTGTGGACAACAAATGTCTAGCCTGCCAGCACCCCGGGTCACATTGACTCGACCATTTACCCATGTAGGGATTGATTTCAGTGGTGCCATAGCCATTAGAAGTTCTATGACTAGAAACTGTAGGTACTCTAAAGGTTACATATGTTTGTTTGTGTGTTTAGCTACTCGTGCACTTCATTTAGAGCTGGTTACTGACCTCTCTACTCAGGCTTTTATTTGTGCTCTCAAGAGATTTATCTCAAGACGTGGTATACCTACTTGTTTATATACTGATAATGCAACTAATTTTAAGGGTGCAAAATCTGAGCTTCATGATTTATATAAGATGTTCCTTAATGAAAGATGTTACAGTGAAATAAATGATTTTTGTGCCTCAAACTACATTGAGTTCAAGTTCTCTATTCCATTAGCAAGCCATATGGGTGGCATATATGAGGCTGGTATAAAATCAGTTAAGTCACTGCTTAAGAGATACTTATTTAATACTAAGTTAACATATGAGTTACTTTATACTGTCTTAGTTCAGATTGAAGGGATTCTCAACTCTAGGCCCTTATATCCTATTACTGATTTACCTAATGATTTAACATGTTTAACTCCTTCTCATTTTATTGTAGGGACAACACTGACTGACTTGCCTGAACCTAACCAGCTAGATATTAATGAATCTAGATCGAATGTTTACAAAAGAATAATTCAAATCAAGCAAAGATTTTGGAAACAATTCTATTTTAACTACCTGTCGGAACTACAAACCAGAAATAAATGGCTAGGAATTCATAAAAACTTAAATATTGGAGATTTAGTTCTAATAAAAGATGAGGCTACTCCTCCTACTTTTTGGCCCCTAGGCAGAGTTATCTCTACGAATTTAAACAAAACTGATGGCCTAATCAGGTCAGTACTGGTTCGTACTTCTAAAGGTAACTATACAAGACCTATACATAAGTTAATTTTATTACCAAATAAGTCTGATGACATGACATAAATACTTATAACTACCTTTACCTTTGAATTATTTTGCTTACCTATTGTAGAAAGTCAACTGTATTAACTACCTATCTATAGTCCTATAATGTAATGTAAAACTAGCTACTTACCTTAACTTTACTTAAAACATTAATTTACCTAGCTAATTACTTTTTTAATTAGTAGAGCTATGTACTTAATATATTGCTGTTGTACTTAATACATTGCTGTTTATATATCGCACTCCCAGAACAACACTGTATTATGTCGAAAAATCTCAGAATCGACTTTTTTATATATTTGAATCGCCAAAAATTTGCCGCACATGCCAATAAGACAGGCGTATTTATACTTACAAAAATGACTAACAGATGGCGCGCTAACTCTCTATTGGTGACGACGCGCTGTCAGAGTCATACCGCGGATACAAAACTATTTCCAGTTGTAACTTGTCCGCTTTGGTGAACAGCACGCAATCGTTTATTCAACAGTGAATTATTTTCTGATAATTCAGTGTTGTTGAATGGAGCATGAAAATTACTTTGAATTATTTCGTTTTAACTCAGTGTTAGTGACTGTGTTTATACAACGTGTTTGCTACTATTCCGAAATACTACTCTGTTGGTGACAAAGGTATCGCATGCTTAATGGAAAACTGACTTAACTAAAAAATATCAACTTTTGGGAAATCGCAAAAGAAGATCTTGCAATGAGGACTCATACTACTTATTGACGCTAAAAATTTATACTGTTTAAGAAAGTACCATAAATGCTTGTATTTTGAACTTATGAATAAGTATTGAAAAGATCTGAGTAAACAAAACGCTGAAAATAATTTATATTTAAAAAAGAAAAATATTTTTTAAACAAGATTCTAACTTGCGTCAGTTTTCTATGAAAAGTAACTTAATTTTCTTAAATGAAAATGTCCTATTAAGTTATTAGTTTGTATCATTTTAAATTATTTTATATTTTTATTGACTAATTTTGTATTTAGTCTATATATGATTCATTATGTTAATCATATTCAAAAATTGGGTCTTTTTATTCAAATTAGCAGATCATGAATAAACTAAATATTAGCCTTTTGTAATTAATTAAAAGAAAAAACATATAAATCAATGTTTTATTACAGCGTAGTTCGAAAACAATATAAAAGCTGGTGTACTACTACTATACCTTCTACTCAATTTATATGACAAAATGGCTATAAAAAAATCAAAAAGTTCTTCACAAACTTACTTTAATAAAATATTATAAAAAACTTTAGTGATGCGACTTTTTAAATAAAACAATGTCATAAAATATAAAATAAAAACTTTTAAAGCAAACATAGTTAAACTTAAAGGAACTTTCTTTTTTTAATTAACTTTGGTATGTGATCAGTAATCAATAAAGGTTAAATAAGTAAGTGTACTTATTCTTTAATAGTGATTAAAGAATAGAATTATAAAAATCACAATAAAAATCTGGTATCAATTTTTTTGCCAATAAATCTCTCAGGTCTTTCTTTTTATGTTCACTCAGCTCTTGCTTCTGTGAGTAGACATTAATTGGTATGATATCACACAGAGGAAGCATTTTCTTCCTCTTATTTCTGATGTTCACTTCCTGGTATTCACTATCTTTGTACGAGGTCTTAACGAAAAATGAAAAAGGTGTATCTCTGTACACTTTTATCACTTTTAGATCATTCCATAAAACAGGTTTCCCGTCTTTGGTTTTATTAAAGTTAACACCCCAATCTTCTTGAAGTTTCTTCAAGTCTAAAAATGATTGGTATGTCAGTTCATGTATTGAGAATTTTTTACCAGTCTTTTTTGCGTTTTTAATTATGGCTACATATTGGTGAGGAGAATATATTGGCCCGGATTTTAGATTTTTAGTTATCTCCTTTTCTATGAGGCTGTGAATATTATCACCCTCGTTTTGGGTATGTCCTTTTATTAAAAATTTGTGAGTAATAGATTCAATATTTAGATGAGTGACTGCAAACAGGTAAAGTGCTACAATGAATTTATTTTTATTTTGACCGAAACAATTGTCAGAATATAGAATTAAGTTACACCTATTGTCAATCGATGATTCCGCTGATAATTTCTCAAAAACTTTTAGCAAACAAGATCCGATTTCATTCGCCCCGCGTTTACCATCAGTTTCGTTCCAAAAGAAACAGTGTACATCATCATACGAGTCTTTCATTTGACCATCTACTTTTTTGTTTAATGACGTGACTGTGAAGTTGTAGCTATTCAACTTTGATTTATAATAAAATCCTGATGTGTCTCCTCTAGGAGATTGCAGAACAGCTTGCAGATCAAACACAAGAACTTTATTTTTCTCATTTATTTTGCAGCGGTCATTGTATTTTTCTTGGCGGCTTAATGTTTTTTCTTCCAAGTGGGTATCGTACGATTCTTTGAGTAATACTTTTTGTTCAGATGATGAGTTCTTATATTGCAAACATAAATCACATTGGTCTTTTCTGGGACGAAAAAATGATATGTTATAATCTTGTGTAAACACTTTATAAAATGTAGCGTATCTACCAGCTGCTTTGTTTTTTTTAATTTGAATTTCTTCAAAGTCCCGGAAAAGATCTGAAATTGTTTTTCCGCCATCAATGTACTCACGAGTAGAATATTGTCTAATATAATGGGATTCAATTCTTGGTATTGCATCTATGAACTGTTTAATATCGTTAAGTAATTGCTCATCAACTCTTAAATGGTTGATGTGCTGTCCTCTCAGATCTCGTGCTAGAATTCCATGTTCATCTATTTTGCCTTTGACAGTACGTATAACACGATCAGAAATATCTAAAGTTTTTATAAAAAACGTTTTACAAACACGTACCGATTGCCCTTCCACTAAGAAATAGAATGCTTTATTGCAATTTCTTGGATTCCGAGCATTAGTATATGTATATCTTGGGGTTATATTGGTCATACAAGACATAATAAACGACCTTTGAGCATCAACCTGGCCGAGATTCCAATACGCGTCAAAAATTGTTTGTCTTTGATTTGGAGTTATTTTTTCACTGCATTTGAGCCTACATTTAGCATCACAGGGTGATTGAACAGAACGAGGTTTGATTGTTTTATTTTTCTTATTAATATATTGTTTTCCAGCATTTCTAAGACTTTTAGCTATATTCTGTTTCCAACTTTCTTCATCCCGTTTACGTTTCCTTCCCTTCTTTTTTTCTTCTTGTGGTGTAGGACTTTTTCTAAATTCTTGATTTATTGAAACTTCTGTTGTCGTAGGTTTATCAGTGTTTTCCTGCTTGGATTGATTTTCTGCAGTTTCCTGAATTATGTTCTTTTGTGTTTTGTTCTGTCCATTACAGGATTCTGTATCGGAACTATTACTGGAAGAACCTGAAGATGACGAGGACGATGAAGACGAAGAAGACGAGGAACTCTCTGATGATTTTGATTGGCATGGATATACTGGTATATGATTTCTCTTTGTTTTCGGAACCTCGTATGTTGGATCTTCATCACTTAAATCGACATCGCTATTTTCAGAATATCTCTCATCAGTACAATCGTGGATGACTGTGGTATTATGAAAGTGATTTTCATTGCCAACTGAAGCTGATTCCAAAGTTTTAAAATATTCTTGTACGTTTGAGTAACGCTGATTTTCGATCTTGTTTGTTATATCACCTAACATCTACAACAACAAAAAAGTATTATAGTAGAAAAAATAATAAAAACATATACACACCTAATTTTCAAACTCATTTTAAATTATTACCGTTACTTCAGTTTTTGGCACTGACTCATGTTCTTTATCTGGTGTTGCGATTTCTAGCGCCACCGGATTTTGAGCCTGAGCAAGCTCTATCATCTTTTTCGACCTAATAAATGACATGGTCACCCTGAAATATAAAAAATAAAATTATAAGCCTCTTGTAGAAAATTGCTTTTGTAATTAGTATTTAGACTGACAGAGACTTAATATAAAATATTTACAAACGGTAAAAAAATTACATATTATATTCCTTTTTTGTTTTTCAAACAAAGACTAAACTAATATTGCGGCTCCTAAGTAACAATAACCTTTAGTAGTAAACAGACTTATAATTGAATGTCACAAAGTGTTACCTTAAATAATAGACAGATGTGAATAGTAAACTGACCCAATCGTAATGGGCCACGAAAAACATAATAACGTTCAATAAGACACTGACTTAAAATAAAATGTTTCATGTAATATATCAGTAAAATTTGTAGAAAAGTGACCTAAGATTTAATTTGTCAATATTAGATTACAAAAAATGATGAAACTTACCTTTGAATTTATTCGTAAATACACTCAACAACGATTGGGTCTTCGTTCAACAAAATAATAATAACCTTACTCCGCAAGTGCAGTACACAAACTGGTATGAGTCGCTGTTCGGCGAAAACACGATGAGAGATACCATAAAAGTGAAAGAGACAGATATATCACTGGGGCGGCAACAATTTGTTATTTGAACGTAATTCAAACTGTAGATGGTAGATGGCGCTAACAGAAGCCTATCTCTGTACGTAACTCAATTCTGACCCATCTACTAATGGGTCAGTGTTCCAATAAGCATGCGGTATGTTAATTGTTTTGTGTTATTCCAGAATATTTCAGTATTGTTCTTAAAAAGTGAAAATCAGTGAAATGATACACTATTGATGGTATATATCAATTGCATCTTAATTTCCTTAAAAACCATATTTTTTTATTTCATTTAATAAAACATAATAATAACCCAAGTTTTACACTGCTGAATGAACAAATTAATGTATCCAACTCGCCATTACTGAGGATTTCCAACAGTAATAATCACCAGATTACGTCAGACCCGGTTTCTGCCGGCGTGAATCACTAATTATCAATAACGTCATTAGATAACCAGTGGGCGAGTAGGGTATAAATACGCCACGCTCAGTGAACGATGTTCACTTTGCGAATAACCATCGTAGAGTCAACTTACCCTGATGATGCTCCGTTTCGGGGCGAAACACGTGTTGGTGCTGGTATGTATGTTGGTATATACTTTTAATTATTGTAGTGCATGTTTCCGTTGTGGGAGGGAGGGAGGTGCCACGCATGTCTTAAAGTATATACCATCATACATGTTATCCGCGGATTGTTGCAAAGTAGACTAATACTAACTTAATAACAATGGATTTCCGCAAAGTAACGCCTGATACTATTAACTATATGTAGTAAGTCCCTAGTAACATGCATAATTATAATGCTATGAGTGACATGAATGTGACATAATCATATATAGGTAGAAATTCTAGGATTTCATTAGTTGGCCATTGCTAGCAGACGTGAAAATTGGAGAAATTAAAGCTTTTACAATGATCTAATTGACCACCAATTTTCATTCTTGTCTAATCTAGGCCGGTGTCTCTATGGAAAATGGGGTTCTCCTTTCATCTAAAAAGCGGCCAAGTGCGAGTCGGACTCGCCCATGAAGGGTTCCGTAGCAGCAAGTAACATAATATAAAAGTTCTTGTAGTTCGTTGTAACTTTGATCAATGTTTTTTGCGGTTTACGATTTACGACGTATTAAAAAAAACTACTTACTAGATCTCATTTAAACCAATTTTCGTTGGAAGTTTGCTTGGTAATCTAATATTACAGAAAAAGTTTTCCAAGGGGTCCTGATTTAAATTCCTTAACAACTGTTTATTATTCTAATAAATAGATATGTGCTGTTTCATTCTCTGTCTCGCTCTCTTCGTTCCAGGTCATTGAGTTAACTAGACGTGTTTTGTGGTGCTCCGTTTGTAATATAAATTGTGAAGTGATTGCATTAAAACCAAGTGTCCAGAACCAGTGCATTTTCATTCAGACAATATACCCAGTAAATTAATTCAAGTACATTCAATATTATACATAAATTTGGTCCTTCGTCGCCTTGAAAAACTGTGCTCGGAGCGTGAACAAGATCGCCATTTTGTTTTGTGCTTCAAGGAAATCGTCGCGCGTTATCGACCGTGCCACGAACAATCAATTCATTCGATCAATTTCGTTCATCTTTCTTGTGCTGCACTCTGGCCGGGGCGGGAAGAAAGCATCTGCAAGTCGAACCTACACAGCGACATCTACATTACTACGAGACGTACTACATTATCGTCACCAACACCGCTTCGGGGCGCACACGCCAAATACAGTGACTGCTACGCTACCTATATACAACAACCACGCGGCGCATACGCCATCCTACCTACCATACTTTTCTGCCATCCTACTGGCATATTTCTCGGCGCACACGCCAATTTACAACATTAATTACTTCGAGGCGCATACGCCATCTATTAACAACAGAGTGCAAATGTCCCATACTGTTTTATCGACACGTCAGTGTACTGTTTTATCGACATTCATACGTCATAAGACATTCATTCAAAACGACGCACTTCACTCTTTTTTACTTGTGTAACATGGCGGAACACCGCATCTTTTCTACGCTCAAAGTAAAATAAAATCCTTTTCAATCTCGGTGTACACACCAAAATTACTAAGCTGCACACAGCAAATATCGTAAAAGTAGTTGGATTAGTGAAATCCACGAATATTTCACCGTTACTTCGAAGCTTCGAAGCCACCAGCGCACCTTTGCCACGATGCCTACAGCGGAAGAGGAACAGGTAACGTCTTTGGATGCTCTGAAGACGCAAAGAAGCTCAGTGAAGGGAAAATTAACACGCCTATTCAACTTCGTGCAAAACTACAATCCTCAAGTAAACAACGCCCATGAGCTAAAGGCGCGGCAAGCGGAGATCGAAAAATTCGTCTGCAAATTTGAGGACTTACAAGATGCGATCGAACTGTTGGACGCTGATCCAGAACGAGCTGGAGCTCATGAGCAAGAACGTACTGTTTTCGAAGAAAAATACTTTTCTACCAAAGCGCAAATTGATGCTTTACTAGCGCCTGCGACTACATTGCGATCGTCATTCGGACACGATCCGTTGTGCACGACAATGTGTAACGATACCTGCACTTCCAGGAAACCTCGCGTAAAATTACCACAATTAGAACTCCCTAGATATGATGGAGACATTCGACAATGGCCTGCGTTTAAAAACATTTTTATGGCTTCTGTAGACGGCACTGATCTACCCGTTGTCAACAAACTGCAGTATCTAAAGTCGGCTCTAACTGGAGAAGCGGCGGGGCTCATTTCTTCATTACTCATCACTGAGGAAAATTATGTGAAAGCTTTGGATATCCTTACTAAAAGGTATGAGAACAAAACCATAATTGTAAACTTTCATTTGAAAGCTGTAACTAATTTTGTCACTATTACTAGGTACAATTTGAAAGACTTCTTAGTTACTTTGCAACAAAGTCTAGATTCACTAAAGGCTATCAGCCTACCGGTTGACAGCTGGGACGTTCTATTAGTGTTCATTATCTCGCAAAAATTGGACAACTCCTTAAGAGCTGCATGGGAGCTAAACAGAAAAGAAAATACTAATGCCACTATGTGTGAGTTGCTCGAATTCCTCAATGCACGTAGAACTGCTTTTGAAATGCTTAATGCGGATAAACCAAGTGATAAACTAAATGTAAAGTCTTCCCATGTCACTTCTACTGAACCAATTCCATCTTGTATATTATGTCAAGGCAAACACACTTTGCATAAGTGTCCGAGCTATCTTGAGCTATCTGTTATTGACCGTGTGAACTTAATTAAAGCTAAATCTCTATGTTACAATTGCTTACAGCATTATCAAGCCAACCACAAGTGCTCTAAATACAAGTGCTTATCATGCAATGGCAGACATCACACAAGTATACATATGGATAAAACTAAACAACTGGTTAGCTTTGCTTCTATCAATTCATTACCTACACCACCCACCACGCAAAATGACATTGCTGAGCCACAACTATATACTACAAATTACGCTTCGGCTATGGGTATACCCATTGAAAATACCACTCTATTGCAACCACATGCACCACTCGCTCAAATGCAACCACATGCAACTACAGCTCAATCGCATTTACATGCACCTGATACTACTTTGCAACATGCATCTCAAACCTCACCTTCTACTGTACTAGTGTCTAATGCTAACAAGCAACAAATATTATTATCCACAGCTATCGTCAGAATACAATCTGCATCAGGAAAGTGGGTGAACGCTCGAGCTCTTCTGGATGCGGGCAGCGAGGTCAACATTGTTACCCACAGACTGGCTTCCTTACTACAGCTAGAACTCAAGCAAGATCATAATAATATATCTGGTATTGGCAATACTCTAAAACATTCTCAAGTAAGTGTTCATACTAACATTTCATCTCGGTACAACAACTACTCAGCCGATCTCACATTCATTGTCATGGACAACATTGCTGTTCCTTTACCACATAACTACATACCTACTCACACGTGGCACATACCTACACAACAAGCAAACTCACTAGCTGACCCTACATTTTTCATACCTAGCTCAATTGATTTATTAATCGGGGCCGAACTTTTCTATTCCATTTTACAGACAGGTCGTTTGAAACTTGGCTCAAGTTTACCCTTCTTAATTGAAACTACCTTTGGATGGGTTGTATCAGGCTCTTTCGTCCCTGACACTCATGAACACACATCTAACAACACACATGTTAGCATCCACCTGTCTCATACTTCCTCTGATGACATACTACAGTCTTTTTGGAACCAAGAGGAAATACTACCTACACATAAGTTACTATCCCCCGATGACAAATACTGTGAACACTTGTTTACTTCTACTACTACTCAAGATGACACCGGTAAATATGTTGTAAACTTACCTATACAGACAGACAAACTTGACGGTTTAGGAAATTCATTTAATACTGCTTATCATTGCCTACTAAAATTAGAATCAAGACTGACAAAGGATACTAATCTTTACTCTCAATATAGGTCTTTCATCAATGAGTTCATTGTCCTAGGTCATGCTCACTATGTATATAACTTCTCTCCCACTGACCCACATGCTTACTACATGCCTCATTTACCTGTGATAAGACCTGATAGTGCATCAACTAAATTGCGTACTGTCTTCAATGCAAGTGCTAAAACTTCCAGTGGTTTGTCTCTGAATGACATACTTTGTGAAGGTCCTAATATTTATAATGATATTTTTGATATCATACTCAGATTCAGACTTTACAAATATTCCTTTTCTTGTGACATTATTAAAATGTTTAGAAATATTTGGATTAACCCACAACATACCTCCCTCCAAAGAGTCTTATGGAGAGACTCTAAGTCTGACACACTACAGTGTTTAGAGTTGGATACTGTCACTTATGGCACTAAAAGTGCACCCTACCTTGCTTGTCGCACAATGCTAGACTTGGCTGACAAACATATGGTCACTCACCCTCGAGCAGCTGACTGTATAAAGTCCAGTTCCTATATGGATGACTATCTATGTGGAGCACAATCCTTACAGGAATGTATTCAATTATGTTCTGAACTGACTGACTTGCTAAGTAGAGCAGGTTTCCAACTACATAAGTGGTCAGTCAATCACC
The DNA here is from genome assembly GCA_951805285.1 of Thymelicus acteon. NCBI lineage: Eukaryota > Metazoa > Arthropoda > Insecta > Lepidoptera > Hesperiidae > Thymelicus > Thymelicus acteon. The sequence goes on from OX638234.1 coordinate 2,831,683, forward strand.
CCCACATTTACTCACATATATTGAGTTTAGATTCAACTACACAAAATCCTACACTAGAAACTGAAAATAATTCATACAGTTTTACACTAAATGAATCAGTAAAAACCCTAGGTTTGCAGTGGCTACCTACACAGGATACGTTGACTATTTCTATTCCTAATTTTGAAGAAAATGTCCCTTGTACCAAAAGAAATGTTTTATCTAAAATTGCCCAAATATTTGACCCTTTAGGTATTCTAGCGCCCTCTACTATCTAGGCTAAGATACTCATGCAAGATATTTCGGTTTAAAGAAACTTTATTCTCATAAGACATAGTCACTTACATGAGAATTACACATTTTTATAAACACAGTAATAATATTGAGTCCGGTGCGGGTAGATATTTGAGGGTAAGATGCGTGTTCAAAACGTTAGGCGGTGGTCCAAGTAAAAAGAGTTTGGTTGTTACGCTATAAAATTATGGAACAAAAAATTTTGAATAGTTATTCCTCCTGTTGTAATACAAAGTCGAATAATTTATTTTTGAATATGTGTATTGAACTCGCTTCTTTTACATTGTTTGGAAGTCTGTTATAAAATTGTTTATATAACTGTTATATAACTGTTATATATTTGGAAGCAAAACACTGATTGGGATTCTCTAATTCCCTCTGATTTACAAGAAATTTGGAACAAGTTTATTTCTCATTTTCATGATTTAAAATCGATAAATATCCCTAGGTACTATTTCTCTGACATACCTACACATATTATTTTACTAGGTTTCAGTGATGCCTCTCACAAAGCCTATGGTGCTTGCTTATACCTGAAAGCAACATATCCTAATAGTAAACCCACTTGTACTCTTGTGACTGCAAAATCTAAAGTTTCTCCTATTAAAAAACAACAATCTATTCCCAGACTAGAACTCTGTGGAGCTCTTCTCCTATCTAAACTAGTAAATAGATTCCAGGATGCCACAAAGAATAAAATAAATATTAATAATGTCTATTTATTTACTGACTCATCTATTGTACTGAGTTGGATCAAATCACCCTACAAAAATAAACATGATACTTATGTCACACACCGTCTCATGCTAATCATCGACACTACTAGAAGTGAGGATTGGTACTATGTTAATACTAAACAGAACCCAGCTGACTTGATCACACGTGGAGTTATGCCTAATATTCTACCTACTTGTTCACTATGGTGGCAAGGCCCTCAGTGGATAAGACAAGACCTAAAACATTGGCCCATTACTTCAACTACTACAAAAACAGACATACAACAGGATACCAATTACTTACCTGACACAAACAATTACTTACCTGACTCAAAAGTGGTTAATATCTGTTCCAATGTAGGTATTAATTATTCCTTTTTCTATGAATATTTTTGCAAACATTCAAGCTTTACTAACTTGACAAGAACAATGGCTTACTTGTTTAGATTCTTACATAACTTGAAAAACAAGAACAACAGACTTACTTCTTACCTGAGTGTGACAGAACTAAAATACTCTCATGACTTCATCATACAAACTACACAATATAACACATATACTAAAGAAATTCTAGAATTATCTAACATTCATCCAAACACTAACATACAATCTCCTACAAACACACACAAATTATTCACATTCACTTCTAGCCCTCTCAAAAAATTAAACCCATTCCTAGATCAAAATAACATCCTACGCGTTGGAGGTCGCATACATCACTCAGACATTCCATACAATCAAGCACACCCTATCATACTACCAAGCAAAGATCACATAACTGCTCTTATCATTCGTCACTATCATTACAAACTACTACATTCTGGTCTTCAAAATACATTATACAATATAAGACTTACCTACTGGCCTATACATGGTAGGCGTGAAGTTAAAAAATGTATTCATTCTTGTACCAGATGTATTAGGTATCGAGGAACGGTCTGTGGACAACAAATGTCTAGCCTGCCAGCACCCCGGGTCACATTGACTCGACCATTTACCCATGTAGGGATTGATTTCAGTGGTGCCATAGCCATTAGAAGTTCTATGACTAGAAACTGTAGGTACTCTAAAGGTTACATATGTTTGTTTGTGTGTTTAGCTACTCGTGCACTTCATTTAGAGCTGGTTACTGACCTCTCTACTCAGGCTTTTATTTGTGCTCTCAAGAGATTTATCTCAAGACGTGGTATACCTACTTGTTTATATACTGATAATGCAACTAATTTTAAGGGTGCAAAATCTGAGCTTCATGATTTATATAAGATGTTCCTTAATGAAAGATGTTACAGTGAAATAAATGATTTTTGTGCCTCAAACTACATTGAGTTCAAGTTCTCTATTCCATTAGCAAGCCATATGGGTGGCATATATGAGGCTGGTATAAAATCAGTTAAGTCACTGCTTAAGAGATACTTATTTAATACTAAGTTAACATATGAGTTACTTTATACTGTCTTAGTTCAGATTGAAGGGATTCTCAACTCTAGGCCCTTATATCCTATTACTGATTTACCTAATGATTTAACATGTTTAACTCCTTCTCATTTTATTGTAGGGACAACACTGACTGACTTGCCTGAACCTAACCAGCTAGATATTAATGAATCTAGATCGAATGTTTACAAAAGAATAATTCAAATCAAGCAAAGATTTTGGAAACAATTCTATTTTAACTACCTGTCGGAACTACAAACCAGAAATAAATGGCTAGGAATTCATAAAAACTTAAATATTGGAGATTTAGTTCTAATAAAAGATGAGGCTACTCCTCCTACTTTTTGGCCCCTAGGCAGAGTTATCTCTACGAATTTAAACAAAACTGATGGCCTAATCAGGTCAGTACTGGTTCGTACTTCTAAAGGTACTACTAGACCTATACATAAGTTAATTTTATTACCAAACTAGCTGTTGCCCGCAGCTTCGCATGCGGAATTTATGCTTATCATATTTGTACCCCTTGCAGAAGAAAATTTAAAAACAGATTAATTTATATTGAAGTACTTATATTTAGGAATATATATACTGAAACGTACGATATAATCACAAATCATTTCTCCGGGAATGAATTTTGAAAAATAAACAACATTAGATAACATTAGTTTTTTCTTTCTCATGAAAAATTTTGACAAACTCGAAAACATGTATTTCATCAATTAAATGAGGAATGTTTGTTGCAAATTTAACGCAAATCGTTGATATTTCAAAATATTCCACGCTAAGTTTCATCTTGTTTCCGGTGAAAACTTTTAATTTTATCGGAACGAAAAGTTTTTTAAACCGTGATCCAAAATATGAGGAACAACATAACTAATTTCCGTCGAAATCAGTTCAAGAGTTTTCATGTAATGCCCGAACAGACAAACAGATAGACAAACAGACAATAATTTTAAAAACAAATTTTTTGGTGTTCTAACACGTTATTGAAGTGCTCCTAACCGAAATTTTGAAAAATATTTAATGTACAGAAAAACTGGCTCTTGAGTTTCATTAAAAAAAAAACAAAAAGGTTCCGTTAATTCCATCCATCCAGGAGTTACATATCTTGTCTCCAAGTAACACCACCAGATCCTAAATGGATCAATGATGAACTGGTTTAACGATCTCAACATGAACAGTACAAATATCTTTAAAAACGGTTCTGTTGTTTCCATCCGGGCACTTACACTCCCTCTCCCGCTCCCATTCCCTCTCCCATTCAAACTCTCTCTCTCTCTCTCTCCCTCTCCCTCTCCCGCTCCCTGTCCCTTTCCTTCGCCCGTTCACGGCCCCTCTCCCGCTTCCAGTTCCTCTCTCGCACTCAGTCTCTCTCCCGCTTTCTGTCCCGCTCCCTCTCCCGCTTCCTGCCCCTGTCCCACACATTCCTCTCCCGCTCCCTGTCCCTCTCCCTCTCCTTCTCCCGCCCCCGGACCCTCTCCCTCTTCCTGTCCCTCTCCCTCTCTCTCCCTCTCCCGCTACCTATTCCTCTCCCGTTCCCGGTCCCTCTCTCGCTTCCTGTCCCTCTCTCACTTCCTGTCCCTCTCCCCTCCCCCTACCGTCCGTAAAGTCCTCTACACAATTGTTTTGTTTCTCACTATAAGCTTATATAAATTTTCATATTTCTGAGTTTGAAAATGACAAAGTTCTGGAAAAACTTGCAACCTCTTTATTAACCTCTTAGGGGATGAAATTCCAAAAAACCTGTTACAGTTAATTTTTGGTTTATTTTCCCATTTTTGAGTTCGATATTGACGAAGTTTCGTACAAACTTACATCCCCTGGTTTTGCCCCTAAGTGGATGAATTTCTAACAAAACCTGTTACAATTAATTTTTGTTTCTAATTATAAGTTAACATATACATTTTCACATTACTGAGTTTGAAATGAGGTAGCTTCTTAAATATTATAACCCCTTAGTATTAACCTTTATGGGGATGAATTTCAAGAAAACCGTGATACAGTTAGTTTTTGTGTCTAACTATAAACTTACATACAAATTTTCATCCTTTTTACTTCAAAAATGACGAAGTTGCGTAGTAAGTTCCATCCCCTAAAGTATCCTTTTAAAGGATGATTTTCAGCTCAATTTTATCTTTTGTTCATAACAATAAAAATACATTAACATTTTCATATTTATAACTCTAAGGCTGCCTGTCCATTGACGCGGAGAGGGGCAGCGGAGCGGAGAAACGAAGAAATATTAACCAATAGGATTGCATGAAATCTCCGCTCCGCTTTAGTGGAAAGGGATTTGCGAGCTAGTTTAAAAATTCATACATTTTCGGAAGCGGTGCGTGGTAGCGGTGCGAGGTAGCGGTGCGAGGCGGCGGAGCGGAGCGGGGCAGCCGAGTGAGCCGGCGCGGCGCGGCGGGGAAACGGCCCGGTCTCGGGGGCGGGGGTATGGGATATTGGGATAGTATGCCGCTGAAGTTTGTCCAGTACGTACGTGCGCTTTGTTGTAACGAAGAATTTTGAAAAATGGATGAAAGACTCATCGAAAGCGTAAAAAAGTTTCCTTGCCTGTGGGACACGAGTTCAGAATTTTATAAATGTAACGAAACAAAGGATGCGGCATGGAATCTCATCATTAATGAAGTAAACATAAAAGACGGTAATTATATATTTTTATTAAAATAAATATCATAGCTTACACTTCTTGCAATTCGTGAGCGCGCGTGAACATTATTTGTGTTGAAGTCTTGTACGTGTATGAGTATTGTTGTTAAGTATTTCAAGATTTTTTTCTTACGGTATGCGCTATGCGTTGCTGCCTTAACGCACACACAGATACATCGTCAACACAAACAAAGCCCACACGCAATCCTGATTTGCAACATATCGATACTTTCATAATATTAGCTGTATTTCACTTTACTTAATAGAACTTTAGTTTTTTTTATAATTGTTGATTGAAATTCGTGACGAAATGCGAGTATCTTGCCATGGAACTTTCCCCTGATTATTGAAGTAAGAACAATACATTTCTCGAACTTGATAACCTTTGTTTCTATAGTGTGTTTCTATTCTGTTATCCATTGAGATTAATATCTGCTCCTTGTTATTTTCGTTACTGTTTAGGTAATCAGGTTGTCGATCAATTAAATAATTGTGCAACACACATGTTGCTTTTATTATTTTATCAACTGTTTCGATTTTGCATTCGAAATCTTTATGATACACGTACCACTTTCGTGCCAGTACCCCAAAAGTTGCTTCAACAATGCGACGTGCCCGTGACAAGCGGTAATTAAATACTCTTTTTTCTGAATTCAGTCCATCACGGGGGTAAGGCCTCATAAAATTTTCCATTAATGGAAAAGCTTCGTCTCCTATAAATACAAATGGCAATGGCTCTCCGTCCTGATAAAGTGGTACGGGCTGAGGTAAATTTAAGCTCCTCTCTTTTAGGCGTTTTCCGAAAATGCTGTCGTCAAAAATTCCTGCATCTGAAAACCTTCCCATAGATCCTACATCAACCATTATGATTTTTCTTCTGGCATCAGCTAAACACATCAAAACCACAGAAAACCTCTTTTTATAATTGAAAAATGATGACCCTGATTTAGAAGGAGACTTGATATATACATGCTTGCCATCAAGAGCACCTAAGCAATTTTTGAATTGCCATAGGTCATCAAAATCCTTTGCAATTTTTTTCCAGTCGTTTTCTGTTGGTTCTGGCATAACATAAGGTTGCAATACGTTCCAAAGAACATCGCAAACTTCTTCTATAATTCTTGACACACTTTTTAATCCAATCCTGAAATTCTCTGCTATCCCCGTAAATGACTGGCTGGTTGCTAAATATCTGTAAAATAAAAAAAAAAACTTTTAACAATTACTCAAAACTAAACAAGTACCTAAATAAAAAATAATAACAGTTTTCACTTTTTAATTATGTGTATATAATACTACAGTGATGTGTTTGTTACTTGTTTCAGTTACAACCGCCAAATACCGATGGAAACAACTTAGAGATAACCATCGAGATGCATTAAAACGTCAAAATGCAACAAGGAGTGGACAGGCTAGAAGACAACGCAAGGAGTGGAAATATCAAAACGCCATGTCATTTCTTCTACCGTACATGTGTAACAGAGATCGAGCATCAAATTTTGAATCCTTAGAAGACTCGGCAAATGAGAATTCAAATCAGCCAAATTTTGATGATAATTCTCAAGAATCAAGCGGTATCTTGCCATCAACATCAAATAATCTTACCTCTGTCAATGTTTCCGATGATTCGACAGCATCTGGTCCGATTCCTTCCACATCGAAAAAAAGGAAGAACGATGAGATCCTAGATATATTAAGAAAAAATCAAGAAAACCGCGATCTTTTAAGACAAGAACGTACGGAAGTTAAAAATATGATGGGAGCCAGGGACAAGTATGATGAAATAGACTCTTTTTTTTTAAATTTGGCTGCGTCAACAAAAAAGTTGCCATATTATTTACAACTTCAAATAAAAAAAAATTGTTTTAATGCTGTAATGACAGCAGAAGAAACTAATTTGCAACAGTCCTGGTATTCTCCGAATAATTATGGTTACTCTACAAGCTCAACACCAACATCAGGCAATATAAATATCAGTAATAATACTGCAAATTCTTCGCATGTTGAAGAAACTGAGGCTACTACTGAACACTCATCAACATTTCTACAAAATGACATCAATATATCTACTGCTACCGCTTCAGATGTTCCAGAAACTCAGAACACTGGAAGAACTGGAACGCCTGTAGTAGAGCTAACAGGTTCGGAGGAAACTGCAGATCAATATGTGGATAACAATATTAATTTCAATTTTTGAATTATTTTTCATGGTGTTAACTTAGAAAATTAATAAAAGTTACTTTGATTTTAAAATGAGTACTTACTTTAAACACACTGCTAACCTTTCACAGCTACTGATGGAATTTCGGAAATTTGAGTCCTGTTTCTGAATATATGGTTGAACCAGAGAGTGCAGCTTATGAAAAGTAGATCGAGAAACTCTATAAGAATTTTCGAAAGTTTCTTCATCAGCAGTTCGGAAAAAAGTATAATATTCACCGTGCACTGAACGATACTTGATATGATTTCTTAACCAAAATCTATGTTTTCTTATAGAATTATTAATATAGTATGTTGTAAGTAATTCGGTTTCTTCCGAGTCTAACATTTCTTCTTCGAGCAATGTGAGGTAGTAACATTTCAACTTTTGCGTCGACATGTCTGTTTTCCGTAATATTTCGCGTATGACTGAACTGACCGCCCGCCGCCCTCCGCTCAAATGACTCGTTGCGTGAACTCGGCCTAGCTCCGCACAGTCCGTTACTCCGCTCCGCAATACTCGCTGGCTCCGCACCGCTGCCTAGCTCCGCGTCAATGGACAGACACAGTCCGTAACTCCGCTCCGCAATACTCGCTAGCTCAGCTCCGCTGCCTCTCTCCGCGTCAATGGACAGGCAGCCTAAAACTGACGAAGTTGATTTGTATGTAAATGACTTCTAACCCCTATTTTTAGGGGATGAATTTCGAGAAAACAGTAATATAGTTATTTTTTGTGTCTAACTGTAAGCTTATATACAAATTTTCACCCTTCTTACTTCAAAACTGACGAAGTTCCCATATTAACTTCCACAACCTTGTTCAACCCTTTAGGGGTTGATTTTCCCAATAAACACATAACTTTTAAATTTCGTTTCTAATCTTGAACTAATATATGTATAAATTTTCATGTTTTTAACTTCAAAAATGACGAAGTTGCGTACTAAGTTAAATTGAAGAAATTAACCCTTTAAGGGATGATTTTCCAAAAAAAAATTGTTAAAGTTAACTTTTTTTTTATTACTATAAACTAACATAAAAAAATTCATATTTATAACTCTTAAACTGACGAAGTTGGTTTGTATGAAAGTGAGTTCTAACCCCTATTTGTACCCCTTAGGGGATGAATTTCCAAAAATCCGTTCTTAGTGGACGTCACCTTAGCAGAATCTATCTCCCTGCCAAATTTCATCTTAATCGGTTCGGTAGTTTCTGAGATTTTTTGTTTAATCAGCGGTGTGTCGCTTTTCAATTTTATATATATAGATAAGTCTGATGACATGACATAAATACTTATAACTACCTTTACCTTTGAATTATTTTGCTTACCTATTGTAGAAAGTCAACTGTATTAACTACCTATCTATAGTCCTATAATGTAATGTAAAACTAGCTACTTACCTTAACTTTACTTAAAACATTAATTTACCTAGCTAATTACTTTTTTAATTAGTAGAGCTATGTACTTAATATATTGCTGTTGTACTTAATACATTGCTGTTTATATATACCTATTAGATTAGCTATTGGGATATAGGTTCTAACTAATTAAATAAAAAGCAGGACTCTTAAAGTCAACATTATTTTTGTATAAACTTAAATAGTAAGCTTTGCACTTTAAAAAGGGGCGAGAATGTTTATTATTCTAATAAATAGATATGTGCTGTTTCATTCTCTGTCTCGCTCTCTTCGTTCCCGGTCATTGAGTTAACTAGACGTGTTTTGTGGTGCTCCGTTTGTAATATAAATTGTGAAGTGATTGCATTAAAACCAAGTGTCCAGAACCAGTGCATTTTCATTCAGACAATATACCCAGTAAATTAATTCAAGTACATTCAATATTTGTTTGAGTGTCAGGCTCCAGTTGTGGGCTGGGGGTCCCAACTAAATAAAAATGCTGTTTTCGGACTGTATAGGCGCTGTATATTATTGCAGTAATAAGATGTACGAAGGAGCCGCGTATGCGCACGATCGCGTCGTATGAGCGAGTGCCCGGAGTGGGGCAAGAGGGACCACGGCTTGACCATTGGAATGCGCGGGCTGCCACTCGTCCGGCGGCGCGCTGACCGCGCGCACGGCGATGTGATATGAGGATATGGATGAATAATTGTATGAACGCGCGCGCCACGATGAGACGCAGGAACATGCTCCCCCGGCTTCAACTAGGACGTTGAAGAAACCGGAAGCAGACAGATATTGTTGTAGGCGCGAGTAATGGTGCCTTTCTTCGTGAGGATGTCGGCTACCCTGGTTCGTCCGTCAGGTCCAGGCTTCACTGCAACCACCCTGCCGAGGAGCCACAAGAGGGGGGCACGGTTCGGGTCCCTCACTAAGACCAACGCGCCTGTTTTAATCTCTTCCCCATCCGTCCGCCATTTTGTCCTCTGCTGTAACAGGGAAATATACTCTTGTGAGTAGCGCTTCCAAAAATGCTGTCGCAACTTCTCGATGCGGTCATATCGTGGCATCCTGTTGATGTCGGAGTCAGCGATCACTGCCCGTGGGACCGACATGAGATGACGTCCGAGGAGGAAAGATGAAGGAGAAAGATAGGACAAGTCAGAAGGATCAGTTGATAGAGGCGTTAATGGTCTGGAATTTAAAATAGCCTCTATCTGGATCAGACACGTCGAAAGCTCTTCATAAGTAAGATGAGTTAGGCTCAAGACTCTACGTAGTAAATGCTTAATAGAGCGAACAGAACTCTCCCAAAGTCCGCCAAATTGAGGACTATAGGCTGGTATATATTTAAATTCGATGCCCTCGTTTGCCATGTCAGATTCAATAGAGTTAGAGTAAACCTTAAAGAAGTGTGAAAGCTCGTTGAAAGCTCCCACGAAGGTGGTCCCATTGTCGGAGTACACGCGTTGAGGCTTACCACGACGACTGATAAACCTGCTAAATGCCGCAAGAAACGCCTCCTTGGTGAGATCAGGCACCAACTCTAGATGAACGGCTCTGACTGCAAAGCACACAAATACACAAATGTAAGACTTTTGTAACTTACAACCTCTACCTTTGCGGTCGGCTATCAGCACTGGCCCAGCATAATCAAGACCTGTATTCAAGAAGGGAAACTCTAGCTCTGTCCTGTCCTTAGGTAGATTGCCCATCATGATTTGAACAGGCTGAGCTCTAAAGCGAGTACACCGAACACAGTTGCGAACTATCTTTTTTGCTAAGTTTTTACCTCCAAGAGGCCAGTATTTCTGCCTAATGTTAGCAAGGATTAGTTGCGGACCAGCATGGAAAAGAGCTTTGTGTTCTTTCTCGAAGATAATTGTGGTAAGATGGTGCTTGCTACACAGCAATATGGGATGCTTGACATCATAGTTATAATTTGAATTATCAAGACGTCCACCGACGCGTATTAAGTTCTGATGATCAATAAAGGGAGAAAGACTTATTAATCTGTTCTTCTTATGTAACGGCTGATTAACTTTAAGACAATGATACTCGTCAGGAAACATTTCCTGTTGAGAAATATGTAAAATTGTGTCATGCGCGAATTGTAATTCTTTACATGTTAAGTATGATGATTTTCTGTTTGTCTGTGTATTTCTGCAATTATTTATAAATCTGTATATGTATGCTATTATTCTTATTAATTTAGTAAATTTAGATGTATTATGAATTAGGTTAGATATTACACTGTTAATATTGTTATTGATTAAATTATTATTGTTATTATTAATGTTTGTTGTGTGCGAGTCATGGGACGTATGTAGAGATGAATGTAGTGTTACTTGTGTGTTTGGAATTGAAGGGAACTTTATTTTTATATTATTAAGGAATTCAGGCCCTGACCACCAAAGCGTGGATTTGCTGATGCAATCAGCCTTCACCCCCCGAGAAGTGAGATCTGCAGGGTTAGACTTAGAGGGTACATAGTTCCACGTCAGGCCAGAGGTAATTTCTTGTATCTCACTTACTCTGTTGCGGACAAATTGATCAAGCTTACTGGGTGGCGTAGAGAGCCAGCTCAGTACGATCGTCGAGTCACACCAAAAGTAACATTGATCTAACTTCAGAGTGAGTGATTGACGCACTTTCAGATACAGTCGAGTTCCTAATAAAGCTCCACACAACTCAAGACGTGGTATAGTGGTAGGCTTTATAGGTGCAACCCTGTTTTTTGAGGCTAAGAGGCGAACGCACACTGTTCCGTCGACTGTAACAGTTCTTACGTATATACAAGCGCCGTAAGCTTTTTCAGAAGAATCTGTAAAGGTGTGAAGCTCAATAACAGATTGGTTGACACAAGAAATCCAACGAGGTATGCGAACAGAATTAAGAGCTTTGAGAGCATGTATAAATTCTACAAATTGTAATTTTAGGTCTGTCGGTAGTTCCTCGTCCCAATTGAATTTTAATATCCACAACTGCTGAATTATAAGTTTGGCTTGGACTAAACACGGTCCTATAAGACCAAGGGGATCAAATACTTGACTTATTATTGAAAGTACACTACGTTTAGTAATTTTAGGTATAGGAGAAATTTTTACTGAAAATAATAGGTTGTCATTTTTACTATCCCAATATAATCCGAGAGTTTTACATAGAGCTGTATCGTTTAAATTTAATGTTTTATTTTTATTTTTGTCAATTTTGGATAATGATTGTAGTATTTCGGTACTATTAGATTGCCATTTTCTGAGGTTGAATTTAGCTGAATTTAAAGTATTTATTACGCCCTGACATAACGAAACGACCGACTCGACTGTGTCACCCCCACTCAAGTAGTCGTCTACATAAAAATCGCGTTTGATGCTCTGGCTGACCTTTGGATCAGAACTGTCATCTGCCAGAGATACAAGACATTTTGTAGCTAAGTAGGGGGCTGAGCTAGTACCATAACAAAGTCTGTTTATAGTGTAGGTATTTAAGCGCTCAGAAGAATCAAACCTAAAGAGGATTTGCTGCAATGAGTATTGAGAAGGTTCTATTAATATGGCTCGGTACATTTTTTCAATGTCAGCCGATACGACAAATCTATGTTGTCTGTACCGTAACAATATTGATAGTAAGTCCTCTTGTACAGTCGGGCCTACCATTTGAATTTCATTAAATGATTTCCCTGAAGAGGTAGGGGCTGAACCATCAAATACTACACGAAGCGGACTCGTGTTTGAGTCTCGTAGTACTCCGTGATGAGAAAAATAATGATTGAAATTTGAACGTTTTGATTTTGAATTAATTGTCATATGCTTAAGATCTATGAATTCTTTAATAAATTGTAAATATTTTTCTTTAAAAGAAGAGTCTCGCTCAAATCTACGTTCTAGAGAAAGGAAACGACTTTTTGCCATCGAATAAGAGTCACCTAAGCTTTCAGGTGAGGCCTTCAAAGGAATAGTGACAACGAATTGGCCATGGTCATTACGCCAAGTGGTCTCTTTGAAGAGCTTTTCACAGGCTTGTTCCTCTGAAGAAAAACTAGAACTAGATTTTACAGTGTCAAGTTCCCAAAAACGAGTAAGCTGTTCGGACTCCTCTTGGGAAAGAAAGTGACACATGAGTTGTTCATGAGGACGTTTCTGATACGCACAACCCGAAATAAGCCAACCTAACTGCGAGCTTTGTAATTTAGGCTTATTTTTACCCAAATTAATTGTATCGGAACCTAAGACGTCCCAAAATACTTCAGCGCCCACTAAGATGTCTGTAGCTGAAGGTATATTAAATAAAGGGTCTGCTAGCTGAAGACCTGGCGGGATGGACATTAATTTTTTGTCCAAATAAGAGCCAGGTAGCGATTGTGTGATTACTGATAAGACGTAACAGTCTACGTTCGCTCGATAGCTACCGCAACGGGATTGCAAAGTAAGACTGCAACTTTCTGAAGTACTAGAATTTTGACCGTTAATACCTGTGACGGTGGAGCTAGTGCTACGCTTTACCAGTCCGAGCTTTCCACAGAGGTCTTGTGTGACAAAGTTGGAAGTGCTGCCGTTGTCCAATAGAAGTCTGGCAGTGTGAAGTCTTCCACTGACGTCTGCCACATACACCAATGCTGTGGATAGTAGAACGTGATTATTACTATTTGAATAGGAAGATGTCATGTGAGTAGATAAGGCTATGTTGTCTGATGTTTGTTCTGGAAGGAATTCCTTATGTAAGAGGGTGTTATGCTTCGTAGAACAATACTTGCAATGTGATAATTTGCAACGTTTGTCTGTATGACCTGGGCGCAGGCAGTTCATACAAACATTGCTTTCTGTAGCTTTTTTAATGCGCGTGTCAACGTCAAGATCTCTAAATGATGGACAGCTAAATAAATAATGATCTTGAGAACACATAGGGCATTTATTATTGTAAGATTTGTTAGTATATAAGTTAGGTTTAGGTTTTGTAATATTTAAATAATTTTTAGTTTTGTTATTAGTTTCGTAAGTATTAGTATTAAGTTTATTTTGATTATTTTTAAAGTTTTTAGTATCGTTTAAGGTTTCAAGCAAGTCCGCTCTGTTGTTTAAAAATTTAATAAATGTTTTTAAATTTGGAAATGAACTTAAATTATTTTTATGCTCTTCCCACTGACGGTTAGTAATGTAATCTAATTTTTTGGACATAATAAAAATGATTAACGTGTCCCAGTGTTCAGTGGGTTGGCCAAGTGTTGAAAGAGCCCTTAAATTTTTATTAGTAACATCAATCATGTTTCGTATTGATGCACTTGATTCCTTTTGAATTAGTTCTAAATTAAAGAGTGATTGCAAATGATTATTAATTAATAATTTTTCATTATCGAATCTGTCTGATAAAATTTGCCAGGCTATGGCGTAGTTGCTTGCTTGAAATTCAATACTATTGATAATTAATGATGCACTACCTGTCAAGGCCGCTCGAAGGTAATGAAATTTATTTATGTCTTGTATGCTTTCATTGTTGTGAATAAGAGAAAGATACGTATCTCGGAACTGCAACCAGTGCTGATATTCCCCGTTAAAGTGAGGCAAGTCTATCTTGGGCAGACGGACGAAGTCTTGCTTGCAGGCAGAGCCGTGTGCACGGCCGTCGGCGACCGTGGAAGTGGAGGTCGAGGACGAGGGGGCGGCGCGCGCGAGCAGGGTCCTCGCGCGGGCGACCTGCTCGAAGTACTGCCTCTCGAACAGTTCCCTTTCTGCATACGTCTCATCCGCGTTCTCCGACAACAGCTCCAGCTCCGTCTGTAACGTATCGAATTCCTGATATGAAGCTTCTATAACACTAAGACGACATTCTAGTTCAGCTTGTTGAAAATTATCTAATGTTGATGCCGGTAACAATTTAACAAAGTTGGTAAATTGCGTTAATTTAGCTTTCAAGCTTCCACGCTTCTTTACAAGCTCTTTTATTTTTGCGTCAGGCATGGTGATAAATAAAATAAGAATGAAGGTTGATGACAGGCGAGCAAAAATGCAAGTAATTATTTGAATAGGGTAATAAAATGTTATCAATACAAGCGCGCGAGCGCAAACAATAGAAACAAGATGCAACAATGCAGTGCGAAGGAATGCGAAAAGGAAATGAATTTATTATGCTAGGCTACTTATGAAGAGACCAATGTAAGTATGTCTGATCCGTATAGCACTATTTTAAATTCCTGGAAAGATAAGAAGAAAGACAGGAATAATAAGGATTGGAACGAACTCACTCAGTTTAAAAGTCCCTCCGGGTTCACTATCCTTTTTAAGATCGCTGACGTGTTGTTCTTCACGGTCAAAGCGGACAGTCCAAAGTCCACGGACGGGCGAAGCGCAGCGCAATTATGTAACACGGCTTGATCACGACGTTCGTAGGCTCGTAGAATGTACTTCGTAGAAGGCTCGTAGACAAAAGTAATCTTGAAGGATCGATGTAGAAGGCACTTAGGACGAATGTAATTCTTGTACAACCAACGTAGAAGTCTCCAGGATCAACTTTTGTGGCTTGAAGTACTAATATTCGAGGATCGAAGGACCACTGATTGAGTGTCAGGCTCCAGTTGTGGGCTGGGGGTCCCAACTAAATAAAAATGCTGTTTTCGGACTGTATAGGCGCTGTATATTATTGCAGTAATAAGATGTACGAAGGAGCCGCGTATGCGCACGATCGCGTCGTATGAGCGAGTGCCCGGAGTGGGGCAAGAGGGACCACGGCTTGACCATTGGAATGCGCGGGCTGCCACTCGTCCGGCGGCGCGCTGACCGCGCGCACGGCGATGTGATATGAGGATATGGATGAATAATTGTATGAACGCGCGCGCCACGATGAGACGCAGGAACAATATTATACATCAACAAGCTGCTTATTTTATAATAATTATTAAGAAACTCAAACATTTATTTACAAACATAAATGTTTTGAATCCAGTTTTTTATAGAAGTTACCTTAATACTTTTTACTGTACCGTTTTTATTGACCGAAATAAATTCCATACTTTTTAAAATAGGCAAAATCTCATCCCATAGTTTAAAATGAGTAGAATTTTTTCTTAAAGCTGTTTTGTATGGTTTTGCAGTATCTTTATAGGTGTGACTGTTAAAAGAATCAAATAATTTATCTATTAACAGCAAAAGATCTGCTGTGTCAATTCACTCTTTTGGTATGATATTGTTATTTGCCATAAATCTCAGAGCAGCTGAGACCCTTTGGCTAAACACTTGAGCCGCATGTTTAACTTTCATTTTTGGCATTTTCTCTGGGTTTACATGCGCCTCTGTTAATTTATTCACAAGCCTTACTTCATCTTCTCCCGTGTCAACATCTAAACATTCTTATATGGTCCCATTTTGCTACTTTAACTTCTCCATTATGAATATACTTTAAGTTTTTATTTATTAACCCTTAAATGCATAAAGTAGTAAAACTGCAACATACCATTCAAACGACCATAAAATTATTAGTATGAGTTCAATGCATGCTGTTGCAGGATTATTACTATCATGGTGATATATTTAATCGAGTGGCAACACACTTTTTTTCTTCACGACTGTCAAATTTAAATTGACATTGACAAATCAAAGCCGATCGTAATTTTGGAGCGGATGAAAATTGTGTATTTGCTTTGCAGTGTAATTATTTGGTTTTCGAAGGTACGTTCAAACAAAATTAGTTATTTTACGTAATAATTCATCTTCTTTTCAGTACAATTTATAAGTTATAAAAAAAACTTTTGGTGTGTTCGGAAATTTTGTTTATTTTGTTGTAAATCTGCAACAATATGCATTTACTAGAAAATGTCCCTGTTTAGTTACTAACTATCACTTTTATTGGTTTTCAGATACCATACTTGAATCAAAAGCAAATAGAAGAGTATTTAGCTCTAATAAATGATGGAGAGATTTCGGAAGATGATCTTGAGGACTCGGATACAGAAGGTAATGAGAATTTTTATGAAAATGGAGACGATTTGCTTCACGATCTTGAGAGTCCATTAGAAGAGGAAAATGATGACCCCGATAATGATCCATTCATGGCAGGAGACCCGCCATTGATAAATGAAGCTACAGCAAATGATCAAGTGCCACAGGTTCCATTCCCCTCAACAAGTCAAGCTAGTTGCCGAGCAACTATGAGAGGACTCGTATGGAAGGTAAAAAAAATTGTTTTGAATTCTGACCAGACAGCTTTTCATGGAGACACTACATACCCACCTGAACTGAAGGATGAGGCTACTACTGGTACTCCCTATAGTATTTTTTCACATTTTATTACATCAGAAATAGTTCAAAGGATTGTGGAAGAGTCTAATTTGTATTCCGTTCAAAAAAATGTGACTAAACCATTAAATTTATCTGAAACTGAGCTAAGAAAGTTTATGGCGATACTGATATACATGTCTGTTATAAAATATCCCAATGTACGGCTATACTGGTCAAATACTGTAGGTTTTCAACCAATCAAGGACATAATGACTGTCAACCGATTTGAGACTATTCGTAGATTTCTACATTTCAACAATAACGAGAAACATTTACCCAAGGAACACCCACAACATGATAGGCTCCATAAGATAAGGCCTATAATTAGCCATCTAAATGAGAAATTTGCTTTAGTTCCTATGGAACAAAAACTCTCAATTGATGAACAGATGTGTGCCACAAAAGTGGCACACTTCATGAAGCAGTATTTACCTAATAAGCCCCATAAGTGGGGGTTTAAATTATATGTGATGTGCAGCGTGAAAGGTTATGCTCATAAATTTGAAATATATACTGGCCAAGAGAATGAACGGCTTCCAGATGAACCAGATTTTGGGCCAGTGGGAAATGTTGTAGTCCGGCTTGCTAGAGGTGTCCCAAGGCATATAAATCATATAATTTATTTTGATAATTTTTACACCTCTGTACCTTTAGTTACCTATCTTGCCAAACAAGGAATCTATAGCCTAGGTACTGTGCAATCTAACAGGCTAGTGAACTGCAAACTGCCGGACAAAAAAACAATGATGAAGAAATTGTTTAATCATTGCTTTATTAAATTTCATTAATAGTCATCACTTACAGGCTAAAACTTTTTAATTAGGTTCTCTGAAAGTCGTGAGAGTAAAAAATAAGGCGTCATACTTTAATTTTTATTTAATCGTAAAATAAAATTTTATTAATAAAAAATACGTATAAAGCGCATAAATAAGTACCTGACTTCAATACCTATCCGACAAGGTATAATAATGCACATAAATTTTCTAAAATTTAGAAAAAAAGACATGGTAATAAAACCAAGTACCAGGAAATACCAAACTGTAGAGACTCATAAAAGTAGATGCCGCCCGCGCCGGCCCTTATCTTGACCCTTTTGTTTTTGTTGCAACACGTGCGAGCTTATTGTTATCGTTTTAGATATTGAATTCATTGTAAAACATGTGCAATGTCGTTTTTAGTTAATGAGTCAATACGACAGTTAAAATTTAACTACTTTCGTGTGCGGACGTACATTATCGTTGTCTTCTTATAATAGTTTTTCTTTTCCATACCAAATAAACATAATTTCAATGGCGGATTACAGTAACGAAGAATACGCTGACATTTTCTATTGTTATGGACTTAGTGATGGAAATTCTTTACAAGCACGAAGAGCATATCAGCTACGTTTTCCAAATCGTCACCTGCCAAGTCATAGAGTCTTTGCTGCGGCGTATCAACGCGTCAGGGAAACTGGCAGCGTTCAACAGAGGCGACATGACGCAGGTAGGCCGCGCATCTACGATACTGAAGAGGAAGAAGAAATCATAGAACACTTTGTTAGAGACCCGACTACTTCAACCAGGGTTGTGGCAAGATTGCTGGGTTTAACACAATGGAAAGTGTGGTTTACTGTGCATACGGCAAAGCTCTACCCCTACCATTATACACCGGTCCAGGCCCTGGAGGAAGGAGACCCTGCAAGGAGGTTAGACTTCTGCCGTTTTATGCTGCATGCAGACTTAGAAAATAATAATTTTCTCACCAAAATATTGTGGACTGATGAATCGAAGTTTGATAGAGACGGAATAACGAATTTTCATAATAGTCATTATTGGGCTCTGCGAGGTGAAAATCCCCACGTGATTAAAGAAGGAGCTCATCAGCGAAGATTCTCCGTAAACGTGTGGATGGGCATAATTCATACTTACTTGATAGGCCCAGTCTTCTTGCCCGACAATTTAAATGGGGATACGTACGAAGATTTTCTTCGAAACCAACTATTTAATTATCTGGAAGATGTACCACTGGAGACCCGAAGAGAAATGGTGTTCCAGCATGACGGCTGTCCCGCCCATTTTCGTCTCGGCGTAAGACAGTGGTTAGACACCACTTTCCCTCAGCGATGGATTGGCCGAGGCGGACCAATACCGTGGCCCGCAAGGTGTCCTGATTTAACACCTTGCGATTATTACTTATGGGGTCACATGAAATCTTTAGTATACACAGCACCAATTAACACATTAGAAGAATTGAAGTCATGCATCATCGTCGCTGCTAACAAAATAAGAGAACAGCTCACAGGGCGAGTCACTCGATCTGACTTAAGAAAAAGGCTTCGTGCTTGTATCAGAAACCGTGGTCGTCAGTTCGAGCAAAATTTAAATTAATTATTATTTTAAACTTTGATTTTATTGCATTAGTTTTATTTCAATTCCATTCGTATCGTTTCCTCATATGTTTTATAAAAATCGCCAGTTTTTGAATCAAAATAAATTTACTAAGTCACTAAATCGATGAAGAAGGTAAATTCACTTAGATTTAGAAATTATTTATGTAAACAATTTTAATGCAGATATCACAAAACAAATACTTTTTTAGAACATGTAATGGTTACGTATAGGGACTTTTTATACCTTATTAGAAAGCTATTGAAACGAGGAATTTAACTATGTGATTTGTACACATCTTTTAATGTTTTTTTTTTATAATCATGTCAAACAATTGAATGAAACACTTTTTTTTTTGTTATGCTGTGTCTTTTAAACCAACCAATCTCAGTCTCTTTACCTTTTATGGTTTTAAATTATTTTATTTAGATTTGGCAATTATTTAAGAATAAAAAAAATTATTAAAATTTCTTGAAAAGGCACACATTTTTTTAATTAGAAATTATTTTTCTACATAAACGGGTATTTTTTATAAAACTACTAAATCTTTCATATCTTTGTAACCATTGACTTTTGGATAGGGTCTATTATACATTATTTGACAGGAAATGAGCTATACATTCACCCATTCACAACTTTTACACCTATTTCAAATCACCCTGTATAATAAAGGAATATAATGCCCATATGGGCGGAGTGGACCTTATGGATAGCTTTATTGGGAGGTACCGAATTGCAATGAGAAGCCGAAAGTGGTATCTTCGTATCTTTTACCACTTATTGGACATGACGGTAATAAATTCTTGGCTTGTGTATAAAAATTTAAAAACAACTGAAGCCAATTCATCAGTTCTAAACCTATGTAACTATAGACTGGAACTAGCTGAGGTATTAGCCAAAGTAAATAACTCATTTGAACTCTGCAACAAAAGAGGAAGGCCAAGTACCAGCAACAGTGTTGAAATGGAAATACAAGCAAAAAAAAGGAGAGGACCAGCTCAACATATTCCTCCTAAGGACATAAGGACTGATAATGTTGGTCACTGGCCTGGTAATTGTGTTCGCAGCAGATGCAAAATGCCTGGATGCAAGGGATACACGCAAAACAGGTGTGAGAAGTGTGGAGTAGCTCTTTGTCTTACCACAACCAAAAATTGTTTTAAAAATTTTCATATGTAGTTATTGTCTAGTGAGTGCATAGTGTTGTAGTTCTGCAACAAATGGTTTTTAATAAAAATAGCTATGAAAATAAAAAAACTATTTTTTTTATTATTTTTCCCTAAATCAGCATATTCTTGGCTCCAAAATATATTTTTTCTCGGTCTAAAAATAAAATCATGCATAAAATCATGCATTTAAGGGTTAAGTTATTTCTTATGCCTTTTAGAAGGTGTGGCGGATTAAATATTGGGAAAACTTTTTTCCATCTAACTTAAAAGCAGAACTTTTAAATTATTTTCCGCCTCTTATATAGTTTTCCTTTGTGTCTTTGATGAGACTATTAATTACAGCCATATTTGTACCTGACTGGTCACAAACAGTGGCAACTACTTTTAATCCAGTAGTATTTATTTGTTTAATTATTTCTTTTAGTAACTCCTTTAACTGCGTTATGTTTGCGGCATAATTTGTTCAATGGTAAGGTTACTTCGGCAAAATTCGGGACAAATTTTCGATAGTGATTACAGAATGCTACGAATCTTTTGACTTCATCAGCATTTTTGGGGACGGGAAAATTTTGTAAGATTTTTGTTTTATCTGGGTCAGGTATAACACCTTCAGCCGAAACAATATGTCCAAGATATAAAATTTCCTTCTTTAAGAATTGACTTTTGTGGATTTAATTTTAAATTAACTTTTCTTAGTCTTTTAAACACATCAATCAAATTTCTGTTGTGGATTTTTACGTTTCTGCCGAAAATAATTAAGTCGTCCAAATAGATAAAACATTTTTCATATGCTAGACCAGACATAGCTACTGACATCACACTACTAAAATTACTACAGGAAGTTTTCAGACCCATAGGAAGACGTTTTAATTGATATTGGCCTGCGTTAGTAATAAAAACAGTATATTTACAACTATCAGGGGACAAACTTACCTGGTAATACCCTTGATTTAAGTGTAAATGAGTATACTGGTTTTTATTCTTTTAATGATTTAAGTGATGTACGATTATGTAGTATCGATAGTTCACCTGGGCGACCAATCTTTAAAATTGAAATTGCAGGTGTTAAGGGGATTGGCTCGCTCAAATCTCAAAAATACTGTAAGTTTGAAGAAGATTGCAGATGAATCCTTTTGTGCGATTTCCATATAAAAAATATATGGTATACTGAAGGTCATCACAATGATATTCTATTATTTAAAATTTTAATAACCTCTCCCAAATATTGGGAAAAAAATTTGTTAAATAGGTCCTACTTCAACCTAAATTGTAAATGTTCTCTGTAACGGTTAAATAGTTCGGCATGAATATTGTACTAAAAAATATGTAATGACGTGTTTCACAATTTGTATGGTTTTTTTTTTCTTAATTATTTTAATATTTTGAAAAAATGAATAAAAACCCAAAACTTCACCAGTACCCCGCTGGAGCGCCCCCGCTAAGCCCTGCGTCGCGTGCTCGGGACTCTCGGAACGCGATACATCAGTGTCTCGATGACTCTTGTGACGGGTGGATTGTACGCGCGCTATTTTTTCCAAATAAAAACTAAAACCTCACGTTTTGAAAAAATTTTGAATGAAGTCATATTGTAAATAGTACAAATATAAATATTTCGTAAAAGAACAATAAAAATTAAGTTTGTAAATATATGTAAAGTAGATTATAATTTCGTTTAGTTTATTGACCCTATCATAGAGTAAGACTGACTGTGGCTAATATAATGAATAAATGTAAGTGAAATGTGACCGAGCTCTCCAAAACTATTGGTAAGTACCTACCCTATTGAGTACATTATTTCTAGTGTGTTTATTTTTTTAACGTTTTAGCTATCTTGAGAATTTCGTTTGACGGCGCCGCGGCAGATGGAGACCTAATATGATGATGGACTCCGAAGGTGGGTATTAGCATCTCATTGACGGCACTACGTATAACCATCGTGTTTGGATTCATTTGAATTTTTGAAAGGTCTCATGGAGACCTTGGTGACTAATGATGTCACCTACCTGATGGTGGACTCCGAAGGTGGGTAAACGATCTCAGTGACGGCACTACGTAGAACCATCGTGTTTGGACTCATTTGAAAGCTCTCATTAAGACCTTGGTGACTGATGATTTCACCTACCTGATGGTGGACTCCGAAGGTGGGTAAAGGATCTCAGTGACGGCACTACGTAGAACCATCGTGTTTGGATTCATTTGAAAGGTCTCATGGAGACCTTGGTGACTAATGATGTCACCTACCTGATGGTGGACTCCGAAGGTGGGTAAAGGATCTCAGGGACGGCATTACGTAGAACCATCGTGTTTGGACTCATTTGAAAAGGCTTTTGGAGACCTTGGTGACTGATGATGTCACCTACCTGATGGTGGACTCCGAAGGTTGGTAAAGGATCTCAGTGACGTCACTACGTAGAACCATCGTGTTTGAACTCATTTGAAAGGTATCATTGAGACCTTGGTGACTGATGATGTCACCTACCTGATGGTGGACTCCGAAGGTGGGTAAAGGATCTCAGTGACGGCACTAGATAGAACCATCGTGTTTGGACTCATTTGAAAGCTCTCATTATGACCTTGGTGGCTGACGATGTCACCTACCTGATGGTGGACTCCGAAGGTGGGTAAAGGATCTCAGTGACGGCACTAGATAGAACCATCGTGTTTGGACTCATTTGAAAAGGCTTTTGGAGACCTTGGTGACTGATGATGTCACCTACCTGATGGTGGACTCCGAAGGTTGGTAAAGGATCTCAGTGACGTCACTACGTAGAACCATCGTGTTTGAACTCATTTGAAAGGTATCATTGAGACCTTGGTGACTGATGATGTCACCTACCTGATGGTGGACTCCGTAGGTGGGTAAAGGATCTCAGTGACGGCACTAGATAGAACCATCGTGTTTGGACTCATTTGAAAGCTCTCATTAAGACCTTGGTGGCTCACAATGTCACCTACCTGATGGTGGACTCCGAAGGTGGGTAAAGGATCTCAATGACGGCACTAGATAGAACCATCGTGTTTGGACTCATTTTAAAGGTCTCATTAAGACCTTGGTGACAGATAATGTCACTTACCTGATGGTGGACTCCGAAGGTGGGTAAAGGATCTCAGTGATGGCACTAGATAGAACCATCGTGTTTGGACTCATTTGAAAGGTCTCATTAAGACCTTGGTGGCTGACGATGTCACCTACCTGATGGTGGACTCCGAAGGTGGGTAAAGGATCTCAGTGACGGCACTAGATAGAACCATCGTGCTTGGACTCATTTGAAAGGTCTCATTAAGACCTTGGTGGCTGACGATGTCACCTACCTGATGGTGGACTCCGAAGGTGGGTAAAGGATCTCAGTGACGGCACTAGATAGAACCATCGTGCTTGGACTCATTTGAAAGGTCTCATTAAGACCTTGGTGGCTGACGATGTCACCTACCTGATGGTGGACTCCGAAGGTGGGTAAAGGATCTCAGTGACGGCACTAGATAGAACCATCGTGTTTGGACTCATTTTAAAGGTTTCATTAAGACCTTGGTAACTGAAGATGTCACTTACCTGATGGTGGACTCCGAAGGTGGGTAAAGGATTTCAGTGACGGCACTAGATAGAACCATCGTGTTTGGACTCATTTGAAAGGTCTCATTAAGACCTTGGTGACTGATGATTTCACCTACCTGATGGTGGACTCCGAAAATGGGTAAAGGATCTCAGTGACGCCACTACGTAGAACCATCGTGTTTGGACTCATTTGAAAGGTCTCATTAAGACCTTGATGACTGATGATTTCACCTACCTGATGGTGGACTCCGTAGGTGGGTAAAGGATCTCAGTGACGGCACTAGATAGAACCATCGTGTTTGGACTCATTTGAAAGCTCTCATTAAGACCTTGGTGGCTCACAATGTCACCTACCTGATGGTGGACTCCGAAGGTGGGTAAAGGATCTCAATGACGGCACTAGATAGAACCATCGTGTTTGGACTCATTTTAAAGGTCTCATTAAGACCTTGGTGACAGATAATGTCACTTACCTGATGGTGGACTCCGAAGGTGGGTAAAGGATCTCAGTGATGGCACTAGATAGAACCATCGTGTTTGGACTCATTTGAAAGGTCTCATTAAGACCTTGGTGGCTGACGATGTCACCTACCTGATGGTGGACTCCGAAGGTGGGTAAAGGATCTCAGTGACGGCACTAGATAGAACCATCGTGCTTGGACTCATTTGAAAGGTCTCATTAAGACCTTGGTGGCTGACGATGTCACCTACCTGATGGTGGACTCCGAAGGTGGGTAAAGGATCTCAGTGACGGCACTAGATAGAACCATCGTGCTTGGACTCATTTGAAAGGTCTCATTAAGACCTTGGTGGCTGACGATGTCACCTACCTGATGGTGGACTCCGAAGGTGGGTAAAGGATCTCAGTGACGGCACTAGATAGAACCATCGTGTTTGGACTCATTTTAAAGGTTTCATTAAGACCTTGGTAACTGAAGATGTCACTTACCTGATGGTGGACTCCGAAGGTGGGTAAAGGATCTCAGTGATGGCACTAGATAGAACCATCGTGTTTGGACTCATTTGAAAGGTCTCATTAAGACCTTGGTGGCTGACGATGTCACCTACCTGATGGTGGACTCCGAAGGTGGGTAAAGGATCTCAGTGACGGCACTAGATAGAACCATCGTGCTTGGACTCATTTGAAAGGTCTCATTAAGACCTTGGTGGCTGACGATGTCACCTACCTGATGGTGGACTCCGAAGGTGGGTAAAGGATCTCAGTGACGGCACTAGATAGAACCATCGTGCTTGGACTCATTTGAAAGGTCTCATTAAGACCTTGGTGGCTGACGATGTCACCTACCTGATGGTGGACTCCGAAGGTGGGTAAAGGATCTCAGTGACGGCACTAGATAGAACCATCGTGCTTGGACTCATTTGAAAGGTCTCATTAAGACCTTGGTGGCTGACGATGTCACCTACCTGATGGTGGACTCCGAAGGTGGGTAAAGGATCTCAGTGACGGCACTAGATAGAACCATCGTGTTTGGACTCATTTTAAAGGTTTCATTAAGACCTTGGTAACTGAAGATGTCACTTACCTGATGGTGGACTCCGAAGGTGGGTAAAGGATTTCAGTGACGGCACTAGATAGAACCATCGTGTTTGGACTCATTTGAAAGGTCTCATTAAGACCTTGGTGACTGATGATTTCACCTACCTGATGGTGGACTCCGAAAATGGGTAAAGGATCTCAGTGACGCCACTACGTAGAACCATCGTGTTTGGACTCATTTGAAAGGTCTCATTAAGACCTTGGTGACTGATGATTTCACCTACCTGATGGTGGACTCCGAAAATGGGTAAAGGATCTCAGTGACGTCACTACGTAGAACCATCGTGCTTAGACTCATTTGAAAGGTCTCATGGAGACCTAGGTGACTGATGATTTCACCTACCTGATGGTGGACTCCGAAGGTGGGTAAAGGATCTCAATGATGGCACTGCGTAGAACCATCGTGTTTGGACTCATTTGAATTTTTGTGTATGGCTTATTACTGACTGTAGCAGCAAAAACATTACATTCGCTCACTTAAGTTATTATGTTTCAGGCAGTTCAGGAACCAGCAAAACTCAGAATTACAAAATCAGGAACTTCAGCCGTTAACAGAAACATACGATCTGTCTGGGATGGAAGTTGATGAGGGAGCAGAGAAAATTTTGCTGGTAACTTATTCTGTTTGCTTACACTATGGTATTTGTTAGATACTAGATAGTTTCCCTAGCTAATTTAATTTGACACTGCATTGTTTGTTTGTTTTAGGTTGAACAAGATGAAGAAGATTTACAAGATTTGATTATTGAAGAAGAATCACAAGCAGAAACAAAAAATATATCTGGAAGACGAGTTATAGATCTAACTTACTTTTTTCCAAAGTACAAGAAATAGGCGGCCATGGTGCTTTAAAAGTTTGAATTGCATGTCCCTGTGACTAAAATTTTAGTCTTTTTTACATAGAACTTGGAACCCATTTAGATCTCAATCGTTTTTTTAACTTGGCTTTCATTTTACATTTATGTTTTTGATAAGATATCATTAATTTTTGTCTAGAAATTATTAGTGTTTATAGATAATGAATATACCCATTATTATTTGTAAAATTACTCTACACAGTGGAACCGCTAATTCACTTGTTTCACTAATTATCAATAACTTTCAGTTTTTAGATTTTTTCCTTTAGATACGCCTGATAGTCTACCTTGATGCAAAATATCTAGTTTCTAGGCCATCTGGAAGTAGGTTATGTTTTTAATCCTATGTCAGTGACTCAGTCACCAAAATGCGGATTTTTAAACGTTAATGTATCAAAAACAGTTTTAGCCACATCTATAAAATTTTAAATTTTAAATAAGCTAAGGGGTTTTAATAAATGTGCCAAATTTCATGTATTTAGGTGAAATAGGTCTCGAATTATGAACGGGTCAAAAGTAACTCGAAATGATTCGTATAATATTACACATTATAATAAAATTATAAAAATTTGCTAGTTTCTGATTTATTCCTTGGTATTTGTATTTGTATACTCAACTACCTATCTGGAAGCCAAATTTTAACTTTCTAGGTCATCTGGAACTAGTTTAGAGTTTTGGTCATTCAGTGATAAAAATGACGATTTTTGGACGTTATCTTAATAGCCGTTTGAGGTGTGTTTATGAAATCTGGAGCAAATATGTATTTCGCAAGTCTCAAGCAATGAGCAATTTTACAGACTTATGTCGAATACTTTTTGAGTTATGAGGGGGTCAAAAGTGGCTCCAAATCGTTCGTGTAATTTTACACGCGGTACTGATCGCCAGTTCTGTTAGCTTGAACTTGGCTGGACACGCTACCGCGCGTACCTGCTAGATATAATGGTGATATTTGAAAATTTAAACTCTACAGATTTCTTGATGCCCCCATAACCTTATTTCCTATTTTTTTTATATTTTTTTATATATTTTTTTATTTTTATTAAAATACACTGATCTCCTTCGGCAGGACCAAAGACCTTGATTACTCCTTATTTCCTATAGAATTAATTAATTATTGTAATTTAGAAACAATCACAAAGGGCCATCCATAAATTACGTCACACGTTAGGGGGGAGGGGGTTTCGATGTAGCGTGACATTGTGTGACAAGGGTGGGAGGGGATCCTAAATTTTGTGACGTCACATTCCAAAATCGAATATTTGGTATATATACATATGTATATGTATTTTGGAACTTAATTCATAATATGTGACGTCACACTAGGGGCGGAGGTCTCACAAATGTGACCAGCTGAGACAAAGATAGGGGGAGGGGTCAGAAAGTCATGAAATTAGTGTGACGTAATTTATGGATGGCCCTCAATGGCAACATTAAAACAAGGTCATCAACTAGGTCATCCTAAGTACTTCCGTTACTGAGAACCTATAAGCACTTACCTGGTCATCATCAGACCTTCAGAATGTTTCATGTAGTAGCACCCGTGCTCAATTAGATAAATGTTGAAAGCTAGGTCATCCTAAGTACTTCCGTTACTGAGAACCTATAAGCACTTACCTGGTCATCATCAGACCTTCAGAATGTTTCATGTAGTAGCACCCGTGTTCAATTAGATAAATGTTGAAAGCTAGGTCATCCTAAGTACTTCCGTTACTGAGAACCTATAAGCACTTACCTGGTCATCATCAGACCTTCAGAATGTTTCATGTAGTAGCACCCGTGCTCAATTAGATAAATGTTGAAAGCTAGGTCATCCTAAGTACTTCCGTTACTGAGAACCTATAAGCACTTACCTGGTCATCATCAGACCTTCAGAATGTTTCATGTAGTAGCACCCGTGCTCAATTAGATAAATGTTGAAAGCTAGGTCATCCTAAGTACTTCCGTTACTGAGAACCTATAAGCACTTACCTGGTCATCATCAGACCTTCAGAATGTTTCATGTAGTAGCACCCGTGCTCAATTAGATAAATGTTGAAAGCTAGGTCATCCTAAGTACTTCCGTTACTGAGAACCTATAAGCACTTACCTGGTCATCATCAGACCTTCAGAATGTTTCATGTAGTAGCACCCGTGCTCAATTAGATAAATGTTGAAAGCTAGGTCATCCTAAGTACTTCCGTTACTGAGAACCTATAAGCACTTACCTGGTCATCATCAGACCTTTAGAATGTTTCATGTAGTAGCACCCGTGCTCAATTAGTTAAATGTTGAAAGCTAGGTCATCCTAAGTACTTCCGTTACTGAGAACCTATAAGCACTTACCTGGTCATCATCAGACCTTCAGAATGTTTCATGTAGTAGCACCCATGCTCAATTAGATAAATGTTGAAAGCTAGGTCATCCTAACTATTCCCGTTACTGAAAACTGATCAGTACTTACCTGGTCATCATCAGACTTCAGAATGTATCATTTAGTAGAATGAAAGCTACATAATAATATATCAGCAGGCATAATGCATAGTGTAGTTCAAAATAAATAAATTATTATCATGTAGGCAGGTACTCGTACAAGACTACAAAAACTATAGGAACAAAATGTATTCGAAATCTCTCAGAGAGCGAATATAAATAGGCAAAAACGATGAAAACTCTGTGCCACATGTTTTCTTGCTTTATCTTCAGTTCGTTTTATTGTAGTATAGTCGTTGGTCGGTAGATGGCGCTTAGTTAAAAAATACTAGTAGAGGGACCAAATCTCCAAGGTCATCGGGCAAGGCAATCCCCTTAACGGAACTGCATTAGTTGACACAGCTGCCAAACGGTGTGTTGCCGGTACTACTTTGCATTCCTTGTTACGGAGGATTCAAAGAATAGTGTTATGTCAGTAAAGCTCGCGGACGGCGTTGTTAGGGATCTTAATGTAAAACTGGCCAACGTAGATGTAAAACTCCAGGGGACTAATTTAGTCATACCTACTACATTTATTATTTTTCCTAAGGCCGAGAATAATGATACATTGCTGGGGATAGATTTTTTGCGCGAAGCTCGTATTATTCTTAATATGTATACAAACATTTGGTACACAGCTGATCAACCTCAGGTCATTCACCCTTTACTTACGGAAAGCGCACGCGCTCCTGTACGTGCACGTGCTCCTGCACGCGCGCCTCGGTTAACATGTTGCAAGGGGATGAGGGCACGTTACTCTCGATGCCTGAACGTGCTGACCTCGCCGCTCTTCTTTGCGAATATGATGACATATTTAGTTTAGCAGGTGAACCGACACCGTTTGCTGAACATCACATTGACACAGGCGATCACCCTCCTATTTCGGTCCCCCCGTATCGAGTCACGCCGGCCAAGAAGGAAATCATTCGCGCCGAGCTTGACAAGATGTTGGCGGAGGATGTAATCGAGGAGTGCGAGTCGGCCTGGTCTGCACCAATCGTCTTGGTGCCAAAGTCGAACGGTACGTATCGCTTTTGTGTCGATTACAGGCGACTTAACGCCGTGACTAAAACGGATGCATATCCTATGCCACACATTGACGAATTGTTACAGTCTACAAAAAAGGGTTGCGTGATGAGTTCTTTGGATGTCCGCAGTGGGTACTGGCAATGTCGCGTCAAGGATAAGGATAAAACCGCCTTCGTAACGCCTTTCGGTATGTACCGGTTCAAGCGTATGCCGTTCGGTTTAAAGAACAGTCCGGCTACGTTCCAGCATTTAATCGATCGTTTTAGATCAGGGGCTTGTTTCAAAGAGGTAACAGTATTAACATATCTGGATGATATATTGGTGATTTCAGAGTCTTTCACCCGTCATCTTGCAGATCTCCGTGCGGTATTCGACCGTCTCCGTGTTTTCAAACTTCGTGCGAATCGTGACAAGTGTGTCTTCGCCAGAGAACAGGTCAAGTATCTCGGACACGTGATCTCGCAGGATGGTATCTCTCCGGATAGTGATAAGGTAAGTGCTGTTGTAGATATGAAGGAACCTACAAGCCTGCAGCAACTTCGGACGTTCTTACAAACGTGTTCGTGGTTCCGCAAGTTCATGCCCGAATTTTCGAAATTGGCCGAACCACTCACGAGACTGATAAGGAAGAGTCAAACTTGGAAATGGGATGTAGAACAACGTAAATCGTTTGTCTCTCTTAAGCATTTACATATTAGTAACGGCTCCCATTTTAGTCCAGGCTGACTATGCAAAACCGTTCATTTTACGAACTGACGCCAATAACTTCGCTCTGGGCGCAGCCTTACTCCAGGGGGAGGCACATGGCCGTAGCTAGGGGGGGGCATTGTGGGGCAATGCCCTACCTTATAATCACAATGCCCTACCTTAAAAATACCAAAAACTAAGATAAATTATTATATTTAAATTGTTTATTCATAGTTTGAGATGAAAAGAATTGTAGCGATAGGTATCTAAACTTTTCCGAACATACCACAGTTTGTGACATTCATTTCATATTATAATAATTCTTTGTTCTGTGACCTAGAGAGCAGATCAATTATGATTTTTTACTTCTGCCCTACCTGTAACCAATGCTGCCCTACCTCAAATTCGACTCAAGCTACAAC
The DNA here is from genome assembly GCA_951805285.1 of Thymelicus acteon. Taxonomy (NCBI): domain Eukaryota; kingdom Metazoa; phylum Arthropoda; class Insecta; order Lepidoptera; family Hesperiidae; genus Thymelicus; species Thymelicus acteon. Next base: position 2,862,717 of record OX638234.1, read on the forward strand.
CCTGGGAAGGCACCACAGGAGGAACATCCCATCGAATATGCCAGCCGTCTGCTCACCACAGCTGAGCGCAATTACTCGACTACTGAGAGGGAGGCTCTCGCGGTAGTCTGGGCGGTTGAGAGATTCCGCTGCTATATCGATGGTGATACGGTTCATGTTCGAAGGGATCACCAACCCCTGAAGTGGTTATTTTCGCTCAAGACTCCGAGCGGTCGGCTCGTTCGTTGGGCCATGAAGCTACAAGCTGTCGATTTACAAATAGAGTATACTCCGGGTAAGGCTAATGTAATTGCAGATACTCTTAGCCGTCCTGTGTTAGAAGCTGAGACATCCCCCGAATGTGAGGTTTGTCCTGTGGTTGTCGATGTTCCACATTGGAATGCGACTTCAACTCGTGAGTCACAGTTGGCTGATCCGGAGGTCGCTAAGATAATTCACGATCTAGAAGATAATGATGAACTTTCTATTAACCGATGGTCTGAGCGGGGTTATCTCTTAAATCAGGGCGTTTTATATCGTTACGTCGAGGACACTGATTCCGAGGATCCCCAGCTCGTCGTGCCCGAAAGCTTGCGGAGCAAAGTCATGTATGAATGCCATGACTCGCCTACCGCCGCTCATGGTGGTATTGATAGAACTATACATTGTATCTCAAAATCTTTTTACTTTCCCGGCATGAGACGTTTTGTCACTCAGTATTTAAAGACTTGTGTAGAGTGTCAACGATATAAGTCTTCCAATCTCAAGCCAGCTGGACTTCTTCAGACTCCGGTACCAGCGCAAAGATTTGAAGTGGTAGCCGTCGATCTGTTTGGTCTATTACCCAAGGGATCTCTCGGTGAACGGTGGATTCTCATCATGGAGGACACCGCAAGTAAATGGGTTGAAGCCTTCGCTCTTACCGAGGTAACGGCGGAGGTCTGCGCGAAAACTTTGGATAGTGAAGTATTTATGAGATTCGGTCTTCCTCGTAGAATGATTTCAGATAATGGGGTGCAGTTTGTGGCCGACGTCATGCAAAAAGCTATGTATGTATTAGGTGTGAAACAAAGTCTGGTGCCACTCTACCACCCTGAAGCAAATCCGGTGGAACGGAAAAATCGAGACCTAAAGGCTCAACTTGCTATTCTGGTTGAAGGTCGTCATCAGCATTGCCTTTCGTACGATTTGCTTTAAATAGTTCTCTCACAAGGTCCACGGATCAGACTCCCGCGTTCCTTACTTTTGGTCGTGAGCTCCGATCTCCCTTGTCTGCTCAGGCGGATCTGCGAACTATTGTGGAATCCGAGAATTTTGTACTTCAGATTACTCCGTATCTGTTGAAGCTCGCCGATACCGTCTTATCTGCTAAGGAGAGCCTCGAACGCCATCAAGACGCTCGGAAGGCGTTCTGTGATAAAGGTCTCTCTCCTGCTGAAGAGTTTGCAGAGGGTGATCTCGTATTGATGAAGACTCACATCCTCAGCAATGCCGCGAAAGGAGTTACGTCGAAGTTGGTACCCAAACGCGATGGGCCGTATGTTATCTCCAAGAAGTTAAGCCCTACGACTTATGTGTTAGCTCATGAGAAGAGTGGGGAGGTTTGTGGTAAATACCATGTTTCGGACTTACGACGGTATCATTCTAGAGAGGGTGAATGTCCTGAGCCAGTGGTTCCCAAGCGTAGTAGGGGTCGCCCACGTAAAGTAGTTTCTTAGTTTAGGTATTAATCTGTTTATACGCACATTTCTTCTTTGTTTATAACTGATTTTTGTTATGTTACCTATTTCGTTAATGTGTTTGATCAGCGAGTGAGGATCATCTGCTGATCAAAAGGGGGAGTATGTAGCGCGAACCCATTTTGGTTTTCCCGCGTAACGGGGGATCTCTGCTGTACGGCACGGTCGCCCGCGTCCTTGGACGCTCGCTCCCTGCGTGGCCCCCCCGGCAAGCCAGTCGACTTCAATACGCGCCTTCGGGAGGCACGCTTGTATTAAGTTAAATGATAAGTTCAATAAATCTATGTTCTAATAGCATATAAGGCTATAATACGTATTAACTTGTCACCTAACCTACCTGGAAATATTCACAAGCAAACGCAATATAAATAAAACTGCACATTGATATTATTAAGTGTTTAATATATAGGTAGATTTAGTACACATATGTAAAAATTGAGGAATTAAAACAATAGTATCAAACGAGGTAAATAATTGGCATTTGCTGATATCTGGTGTACCCATCTACTTGTTCTCTATTCAAGATCAGCAGTAATTAATATAGAATTTAAAAATGATGCAGGGACTTCTATGTGATCTTGGTGACGTTGAAGTGTAATGTATCTACTCCTTAACAATAACCGTGTATGTATGTACGCTCCTTTATATTCTGTTTTAGGCTGCCTACGCACTGGCGACCATGGTCGCCGCGACCTGGCCGCGGCGGCCAGTGAATTCTGGACTTTATATGGCAATCGCTATAGCCCCTACGCACTTAGCGGCCAGCGACCAGCGGCCACCCTTGGCCGCGGCGTCCAATTTGATGCCACGCGACCAGCGACCAATCGTGGCCGTCGAGAACATCACTTTGCTCGCATCGGCCGCGGCGACCAGACGTGTAGCTAGCTACAGAGTGATTATTTTACAATGGCCAATTTCGACACGGAAAGGTTCATAATTGAAGTTGAAAATAGAAGAGGTTTATGGGATTTAGCATCAAATGATTACTCCAATAAAGATGTTAAGCGGCAGTTGTGGCTTGAAGTGGTCGATATATTTGGCGGTGAATCCATGGAAGATAAAGAAAAGGCAGAACTTGGTTAGTATTTTATTTTATTATGCCTAAGTAAATTAATAATGCGATGAACTACAACAACTATTTTTCGCTTTGCACATGAGTTTTGACAATTATTTGCTAAAATTTCCCAGGTTTTCGTAATGATTGGAATAACTTTTTAAAAAGATTACTCATACCGCATGTGCGTTCGACGCCATTTTGTTTACGGCGCGCAATGGCGGCTCGCGGCGAGCAAGTGCCTCAACGCACAAACTGAGCAGCCGTCGTAGGTACCCATATATTTACAAATTGTGCCAGGGCAAGCGACCATCGGTACTGAAGTAGTTTGCGAATATATCTCGATATTCGGTTGATGTTCTATTTGCTCTATTAGGTAAACATGCAGGTATTTCTAATAAAGCCTCTGGTACAGTTAACGTGTCCTTGAAATCATATCCGTCTCTTTCTCGCACAAAATTATGAAGCACACATAGAGCTTTTATAATCACAACTGCAAATTCTTTCTTGACGTTTAGGGGTCGGTGAAGAATTTGCCATTTATTGGCTAATATTCCAAATGTACATTCAATATAGCGGCGGGCACGGGATAGTCGATAATTAAAATTAGTCTTTACATTATTCAAGTTTCTCCCAGCATACGGTCGCATCATATGTTCCGATAGTGAAAACGCCTCATCACCCACTAAAACGAACGGCATTGATTGGCCATTTTCTTTGATGGGGTTATTGCTCGGAATATCGAGATCATTATTTAAAAGCCTATGATAAAATACAGAGTCTTTGTAAATTGACGAATCACTGCATTTGCCGTATGCTCCAATATCTACGTAAAGAAATTTATAATTTACATCACATATTGCAAGTAACACGATTGAAAAATAATTCTTGTAATTGTAATAAAGAGATCCTGAATGTTGTGGTTTGATAACTCTAATGTGCTTGCCGTCGATGGCTCCGATGCAATTAGGAAATTGGGCGTATTTTTGAAAACCTTCAGCCGTTTGAATCCACTTATCTCTGGTCAATTGTGGCATCACAATTGGTTTTAATATCTCCCATATTGCTTCACAAACATCAAATACTATTTCCGATACTGTAGGAAGCCCTATACGGTATTCATGACTTATATGAGATAAAGAACACCCAGTAGCCAAATACCTGAAAATAAAATTCACATTAATAAACATAATATTAGTTTTGTAATATGTACTACATTTATTTATTGATTTACAGGCATTACTCTCCAAAAAAGATGGAAAAACCTTAGAGACTGTTTCACAAGAGAGCTGCGCCGTCTTAAAGATGTCAAAAGTGGTTCTGCTGCAAAACGAAAATCACAATACACCTATTTCAACCAATTACTGTTTTTGAAATCAGTGCTGGACACAAACGCAACAGAAAATAGTCTCGAAGAGGCAAGTCAAGAAAATGAAAGTGCAAGATCTTCTGATCTTGAGACTCAACAGTCTGCATCAAAGTCGCTTAGAACAAAAAGGAAGAAAAAAATACCAAACGAAGAATCCGATACAGACCCTCTAATTTCAGTTCTGCATAAGACCATAGCGACTACACAGAATGATTCAAATTGTGACAGACTGTTTCTTTTATCCCTCCTCGAAAGATTTCAAACAATCCCTGCTGCAATAAAGACCAAAGCGAAAATGGAAATCATGGAAATTATAGAAAAATACCAACCGAACTGTACACCTACAACAGCGCGCATTAACTATTCAAGAAATTTCAATATTCTTAACGACCAAGAATATGACCCGTATCGACCGAGTTATTCAGGTTATTCTACTACCAACAGGATATCAGATGATTCAAATTACAGCGATACTCATACTCATTATTCTGATATTTCCCAAAATTCAGAAATGATAGACCTATTTCCCAATTTGAATGATTAATTGTTCACAATTGCCATTTTTTAAGTTATGAAAATATAAATAATTTGATTATCTACTTCAGTTTTTTAATATTTAAAAACATGTTATAAGCAAGCCCTTTTCCTCTCCTTTTCAAAGTCGTAAAGTAGAATACTACTGAACAAGAGTTCATAAATTTTTTAAAGTGGCAAAACCTTGGTCAATGAATTATACAGGTTGTTGTGAAAAACACAACAGTGGTGGTTTAGGGTGATTCAGAATCGAGTCTTGTTTAATTCTAATTTACAAAAAAATCCATTTAGCAGTTTAAGTAAAAAAAAAAGGCCCTATCACATTATTTTTATTTTTCCTGTACACAATACTCCATTCCGAAACACCCTTTAAAATATATCACGTATTTTTTAAACATTCTGTATTTAAAAAAGAAAAAGCTTACCTTATTGTTATTACTAATTTTTCTTCTGCTGGAATGCATTTCCGATAGTTGTTACCAGTTCCAGTAATTTTTGGTTTTATTGTATCCAGTAACAGGTTAAAAGTATTCGTTGACATTCTCATGTAATTAAAGAATCTCTTCTCATACATTTTTAAATCCAAAAAATAAGTATAATATAATCCTTTAGTCTTTCTCTCGCAAAGTAATGGATGCACCCAAAACTGTCTTTTACGTGAAATCTTCCGTTTTCGTTTTCGTAGTAAATACACAAGCACAGTTAGCGTGATTATCTTCTGCACGTCCATCTTGACACACCCTTGGAAGTCGACTGCAAATTTTTCGGCCGTCCACATGTCGCGCTTGCCTACGCACCGGCGACCATGGCCGCGGCGGCCTGGCCGCGTCTATGGTCGCCAGTGCGTAGGCAGCCTTATGCTGACTGTCGATATTCACTTCACTTGTACACTTTTATGAAAGATTCATTCAATAAACGAACCTGAAGAATAACAGTCGTTTTCATCAGCATACCCCCAACATCACATGGCGACCCTGCCAAGGGGCTATAGGCTATTTACTGTGAGATAGTAAAGTCTGGTATATTTTGGTCAAAATTACTAAATAATAGTCGACGTAAAATATAGAGCTGTTATTGAAAAATGTGCCGGTCTACAATTGAAAAAGAAGAAGTTCTCGTGAGTCAAAATTCGTTGGGAGGACCTAATGCCAATACGATGGGAGACATTGGAGGACACATGAGCCGTCTTAACATCGCTGTGCTGTTGCTGGTGACTATGGTCGCAATCATCTTTCTGTACTTCGTGGCAAGAATATACAGGAACTGCCATCGCCAGTGGACGCAGCAGGACATGGGGCTGGTAACGCTGCAACGCATCCGTGATTCCTTAAGAAGGCAGCAGAGGGGTGACGCAAATTAATTTTTTTTTCTTCGTTTTGCAATTTTTTTTTCTTTTCTTCAAAGTAATAAGTTCTTCGAAGTAATAAGTTTTATAACGTAGTTATTTAAAATGTCTAAAACTGTGCACAAACACTCAGTGAACATGATACCCGGCGCATAAAAACGTTTACGTGTGAGATTTCGCCGTTGGTTTCCGCGAGCGTAATGAAATTTAAGACTTAGCCTTTGAATCTACATAGAGTTATGAAAAATTAGAAGGGACATGTTATAATTTTAATGTTTATTAATTTTAATGTTTTCCTAGTTTTAACATAGTTTATTATAATGATGAAATATGATAGAAACTCTTTTGGAATATTATGAGCAATTGATAACTATAAGAAAATATTTAGTAAAAAAAGGTCAAAGTAGGTATAAATGTAAAACTACAGAAGTTAAGAAGAGCGAGTCTCAAATCATTTTTGATAAATGTCAGGAAATATTTTTAGTTTTAGAAACTAGTAAGGATAAAAAGAATGTTTTATTAGCTATAGATATTTTTGAAAAGATTAAGAAGGTATACGACGAAATTAATATTTTATGTAATTTGCCCATTGAAATCAACAAAATGGAGTTTGATTTGAAAGTAGCATGTAGTCTGATTCCAGTCATGAACGGAGAAGAAGCTACCACAAAACGCATGATCGATTCGATCGAGATGTATGGGTGTATGCTCGACGAGGCTGGTAAGTCTTTATTAATAACATTTATTATTAAAAGTAGACTTTCTGAAAATGCAAAGTTAAGGATGTCAAAGAGTTACAAAACAGTAGAGGAGTTACTGACCGATTTAAAGAAACATCTTTTACCTAAAAAATCTTTCATAGCCTTGCAAACTCAGTTACAGAACATTAAACAAGGTTCAAAAACTATCGACGAGTTTGGCACTGAAATTGAAAAACTTTTCACTGATATGACCATTTCGCAGGCAGATTCTAATCCCGACGCATTTTCAATTTTAAAGCCATTAAATGAACAGACTGCCATAAAACGGTTTTCAGACGGTCTTCGGAGCTCTAGACTATCTACGGTCATCGCAGCGCGTAACTACAGCAGCTTGAAGGACGCGATCCAGGCAGCTAAGGACAAGGAAACGGTATCACTTCAGCCTTCAGGTAACATCTTAAATGTATCTCAGCAACGGAAAATTTTTTATAATTATAGACGTGGTCGAGGTTACCAATATTACCACGGTAATAGGAATTTTAATAGGAACTTTGGTCAATGTAACAATTATTATCGAGGACACTCAAATCGTCAAAATAGTTATGCTAATTACCGACAAACGACGCCTATGACATACCGTAGTTCACAAAGAGGACGAAGTGCTAGTCGCCTGTCTACTTCATCAAGTTATAGGAAACCTAGCAGAGGCGGTCCGAATTTAGCTAGAAATATCTATTCTGTAGAGTCTAATAATCCGGATTTGCCTGATACTAATAAAAATAATAGCCAGTTTTTTCGAGTTTAGGAATTTTATATTTGCAAGTGATGGTTCTGCGAAATATATTATTTTTTACATCAATAACATAAAAAAATTTTGGCTTATTGATACAGGTGCAACACTTTCAGTATTAAAAAGTGAAGCATTACCAAATAATGTTCAGATCTATAGAGATAATACTGTAATAAATGGCATCTCGGGACAAAGAACTTCTCTGGGTTCAGTAAATTTAAGGTTGTGTGATAGAGAAAATCATGTATTTCAACATAATTTTTTAATTTTTGATTCCTTACCATTAAAAGCAGATGGAATTTTAGGTTTAGATTTTCTTAATAAGTATAAAGCAAATATCAATTTATACAAAAATATATTAACGTTAAACAATAATGGTATAACGTATGATTTTAAATTTATAAATGAACATGATAGAATAAATGATGTGCTACATATTCCAGCGCGATCTGAATCTATACATTTTATTTACTTAGATAGTTGCGTGAATGGTGACGTGACGGTTTGTGGAAGAGAGCTAGCGAAAGATATATTTTTAGGAAATACTATAGCAAAGGTAAAAAATAATAGGATCCTTATAAAAATTCTAAACGTGAGAGAAAAGGATGTATGTATGCCAACATTCCTTCCAGACTTAAAACCTTTAAGCGATTTTTATGTAGCTGAATTTAGCAAGAGTAATATAAATGTTAAGAAAATTCAAAAATTATTATCAGAATTAAATTTAAACCATTTGAACACCGAAGAAAGGAAGTCTATTGAAGCAATTTGCGCCAAATATTTTGATGTTTTTTATCATGATGGAGATAAATTAACTACTACAAATATTTATGAGCAATCTATTACCATTAAACCTAACACTACTCCAATTTATACAAAACCCTATAGATTGCCACAATCATTAAAACCCGAAATAACTAAACAGATAAGTAAAATGATAGAAAATGATATAATTGAAGAATGCAATAGTGAATGGTCAAGTCCTATATTGTTAGTTCCTAAAAAGAATATAGAAGGAAAAAATTGTAAATGGCGTATAGTAGTTGACTATAGAAAATTAAATGATAAAGTTTGTGATGATAAATTTCCCTTGCCAAATATAAATGAAATTTTAGACTCCCTTTCTGGTTCTATTTATTTTAGTCACCTTGATCTTCACCAAGGTTATTACCAAGTACCATTGGATTCAAACAGTCGTAAATTAACTGCGTTTACAACCAGTACAGGCCAGTATCAAATGAAAAGGTTACCGATGGGACTAAAGATCAGCCCAAGTGCTTTTAGCCGCATGATGTCAGTCGCTATGTCAGGTTTAGCGTTTGAAAAATGTTTCGTTAATTTAGATGACTTAATTGTGTTCGGAAGAAATTTAAATATTCATAATCAAAATTTAATTAATGTTATGGAGAGACTTAGAAAAGTAAATCTTAAGTTAAACGCTCTGAAATGTGAATTTTTAAAGAAAGAAATTTTGTATCTAGGACATGTTGTTTCTAAGGACGGTATTTTACCTGATCCAGAAAAAACAAAAGTGTTGAAAAATTATCCTACCCCAAAAAACTCAGATGAAGTCCGACGTTTTGTTGCTTTCTGTAATTATTACCGTAAATTTATTCAAAATTTTTCTTCCATAACTATTCCTCTTAACAAACTCTGTAGAAAAAATGTATCATTTATTTGGACGCCTGAATGTGAACAGTCTTTTCAATTATTGAAAGAAAAATTAACTTCACCGCCAGTTCTCCAATACCCAGATTTTTCAGAAAATAATGAATTTGTTCTACAAACGGACGCTTCAGGTATTGTTATAGGAGCTGTATTATGCAATAAAGATTTAAGGCCCATTGCTTACGCTAGTAGACCTCTTAATAAAGCCGAACTAAATTACCCTACCATTCAAAAAGAATTAGCAGCCATCGTCTGGGGAATCAAATATTTTAGACCATACTTATTTGGAAGAAATTTCACATTAATGAATGATCACAAGCCTTTAGTATACCTTTTTGGAATGAAAGATCCTAGTAGCAGATTAATGAAATTTAGGTTAACTTTAGAAGAATTTGACTTTAAAATTAGATACGTCAAAGGAAAAGAAAATGTAGTTGCAGATGCACTATCTAGGATACTTATTACATCGGATGAATTAAAGAGTATGCAAGAGCAAATAAATGTAATGACCAGAGCACAGAAAAGAAGAATGAATGAGTTAGCTGTAAGAAAGGATGATGAGAGTAATCATACGGACCTTAGTAAATCAACTGACGACTGGTCTGATCAACCAAGAGTTGTGGATATATTAAGGAAGCCGTGTGATTCAGTAGAAATGATTTTGATAGAAGGAAGTAAGTTAAAGGAAATGAGAAATAAAAATTTGATAACGGAAGAATCTGAATGTTTTGCCTATAAGTTAAATAAAAAGATATTATATATTAACCTTGATTTCAAGGCGCATTTTTCGCGAGCCGAATTTGTGCAGAAATTAGGTTTATTTTGTAAAAAGATGCGCATCGATGAAATTTGCATTATAAAAGATGAAGATAATTTAGACTTTATAAAAAATGTTTGTGATGAAATAAAATCATTGACTGAGTGGTCCGGACCAAGAATAATTATGTATATTGAGAGGAATAAAAAGAATTAGTGACGATAACGAAAAAACACTGATAATGAATGACTTCCATCTTTTACCCTCTAGTGGTCATGCTGGAGTGCGTAGAATGGTGAATACTATTAAGAGACGGTACTATTGGCCAAGTATAGAAAAGGACGTCCTGGATTTTGTAAGAAAATGTTCAAAATGCCAAAAGATGAAATATTTTCGTTATATTAAGGAGCCGATGGAAATAACTACCACAGCTTCCTCGGCATTTGACAAAATATATTTAGACGTAGTTGGACCTTTAGATAGGGATATAGATGATAATTGCTACATATTGACCTTACAATGTGAATTGACAAAATTTGTACAAGCTTTTCCTTTAAGAAATAAAGAAACTGTTTCCATTGCTGATGCATTTGTACGAAATTTTATTTTGAGATTTGGTATTCCACAGACAATAGCTACAGATAGAGGTGCAGAGTTTATCTCTACAACAATGGAACAGGTTTGTAAAATTTTAAATATCGAAAAACTATCTTCAACAGCGTATCATCATCAATCAATAGGTGCTCTTGAAAACGCACACAAGACGTTGGGTGCATTTTTAAGGACACAGTGTGAAAATCACAGTAATAGTTCGTCTTATTGGCTTCCATTTTGGTGCTTTAGTTTTAATAACACAGTGCATTCTGAAACAAATTACACTCCATATGAACTAGTTTTTGGTAAACTCTGTCGTATTCCTTCTTCGATTAATGATACAATAGAACCTTTGTACAATAGTGATGATTATCCTTTAACTCTTAAATATAGATTAAAAATAGCACAGGCAGATGCTAAGAAAAATTTATTATCTAGCAAACTTAACAGAAAAATTGTGTATGATAAATATATTAATCCATTTAAGTATAATAAAGATGATTTGATTTTAGTTAAAAATGAAACAGGTCGTAAATTAGATCCAGTATATAAAGGTCCCTATGTAGTAATAGATGACTTAGGAAGTAATGTTATAATAAGTATTAATAATAAGACAGAAATAATACATAAAAATAGAACAAGACCTTTTTACCAGTGAAAAAAATTATATGTATTGTTTTTACATTGTGTGTCTAATTAATTTACTTTATAATTATGCTTAACTTCTTAGAATGAAGCTTGTTAATGGTTACGTATTTTGTTTAGCATGATGGTTCAGTTTATTGTTTTCAAACTTTAAAAAAAAATATTGTGCAGCAAGATTTTTTTTATTTTTCACCCCCGGAGGTGAAGTGTAATGTATCTACTCCTTAACAATAACCGTGTATGTATGTACGCTCCTTTATATTCTGTTTTATGCTGACTGTCGATATTCACTTCACTTGTACACTTTTATGAAAGATTCATTCAATAAACGAACCTGAAGAATAACAGTCGTTTTCATCAGCATACCCCCAACATCACAACGTGCCCACCCCAAATACCAAACTAATGTCATCACGTGAAAATGCCATACCTGTACTGCAGTGATCCATTCTACCAATATGGATTGAGGGTTTCTTGCTACCGAAGATATTGAGTGACGTGCCATGCGCTCAATATCAACCGCGCAATTAATGCACCTCATGGTAAAAAATCAAACACAATTATTATTTTGCTGAAATCAAACTCAAAAATCTTCTTTTGGCATTTGGCAAATGGCAATATAGCAGACATTGGCATCTCTGTCAGTCAATTGTCAAACTCCAGTGATAACAATGGAGGTAGTAGAAGATTAAGTGTATACAATACAACTTATTATTATTGTTAATTTATTATAACTACTCACTGCGGAGTTCAGAAGAAAATTAAAATTCTAGTTATGTTAAAATAAATGGAATACATGTCTTTTCAGAGGACTAAAACCTTGTATAAATAAACGTATTTTAACCATTTCCGGGGCACATCTTGGCCACCTCCTTTTGGGGGTTCCCCAAAATTTTTTTTCATCAAACCCATACGTGTGGGGTATCTATGGATAGGTCTTCAAAAATGATATTGAGACATCATTAAATATGTGCCGTTTGTCTGCCAGAATGAAGTCTATCTCGCTTTTCGTGGAACCATCAGGACTTATCCAAGTCCACTTGCGTTGTGGCTTCTTTCTGAAGAAGGAGTTCATGATGAAGAGATCTTCCTTCTCCAAAAAGTTGGCCAGCAAGTGTCCTCGGTGGTTCCGTCGTCCAATTCCGTAGGGACCCACTTTCCTCTCGGCGCCGCTTTGCGTGCCCAGCTTCGCGTTGAAGTCCCCCATCACAACATTGAAGTGAGCTTTAGAGGTATGTATGGCTTTACTTATGTCCTCATACATAACCTCAACCTCTTTGTCGGGATGTGTCGAAGTCGGCGCATATACCTGTACAACCTTCACCGAATACCGTTTGGATATTCTGAGTGTAAGGTACGCTACCCTGGCCGACACGCTCCCGACTTGCACAATGTTGTTGACGAGGGACTTGTGAACAAGAAACCCGACACCACCTTGGGACGGATGTTCGCCCTCCCGGTGATAGAACAAGTTTCCGGATTTGAGTATTATCGTGTCCTCCCCCTGTCTTCGGACTTCAGATAAACCCACAATACTCCAGTTTAACTTGTCTATCTCTTCTTCCAGCTCTTTTTTCTTGTCGTCGGTCCTCAGTGTCCTGGTGTTGTATGTTGCCAGGTGCAGAAGTCGTCGTTTGGATTGGTAGCCCGATCTCTGCCGGCGATTCTTAGCACCCCCTGCCCCGCCGTTACCATAGCCGCTACCGTAACTAGGAATAGCGGGGCTGCCGGGGACTGGGGGCCGAGGCTTGTTCGTGACTTGCATGCGGGGGTTTTAGCCGGTAGTCACCACGCTTGGCTAGTGCGTGTTGGTGACCGCAGGTGACCTGACTAGTATTCGTCACGCACAGGAAGATGCTGCTGCCCATCTTCCTGGATTTGTCCTAATAGTCGCCTTTTACGACATCCCAGGAAGAACGGGAGTGGTGCTATTCTACAAATTGAACCCGGACACCACACGGGAAACCTTCGCACAAACTTTCTTCTAAATCTTGATTTTCTTCTGAAGTTGGCCCTCTAATACCTAAATAAAAGGAGAATGCCCATTTTGTATGGAGAAATGTACTGACATTAATATTTTTGTGTCCTGATGAAAATACCTTTATTTGATTATGCTATCTTAATAAATTACACAAACCAACTTTAGTCAATTTTTATCGTAGGAGTTACGAGATTTTCAACAAAATTATTTTGTATTTAGGTTATAGTAGATACAGTAATATAGACTCTATGCAGGCGCATTAAAATTGTATACGTTTAAGTTTCAGATTCATTTGACAGTCCCCAAACGCCATCTATCTTTTAATGTAATAATTATCAAATTCATTTGACAGTCCCCTAACACCATCTAGTTTGTTGTGTAGTAGTCATAATCGAATCAACGCAAACTATTGGCCCGAAGGATCTTAAAAGATCCCTGATTGACTCTAATTCCAATATAAATGGCCGAATGCTTTTGTGTTGTAAAAAGGAAGTAAAGTTACTTATTAATTTAAGAAAATTAAGCCCAAGAAGGATTTTTTAGGAAATACGGTAAAATACATAAAATATTTTAGTTTAATTTTTTGTACAAAAATCATTGTGACACAATTATTATTTTTGAGAGTACTGGCTATGGGCATTCTCCTTTAAATCGTCTCTTTCTTTCCAGTTCAATCCAAAATGCTTTTGTAACAATTTGTCAACGTCGGTTATTTTCGCATGCATCACAGGCGCTCCCAATGAAATGGTGGTAGGTCGAAGCATGCTTGTTTTTTGACCGGTTTTACAAACATTTGAATATTTACTTAAATTACTTAAATAAAACAGCTTGCCGCGGATAAGTGTGTTTTCTGGCGTCTTGAATCTTTTTATAACAAATCTCTTGCATTGCGTTATTTTGAATGGGCATTTTGCTGTCGGTTTAAAAACCTTTTGAGTGGCGCTTTTGAAGTCTAATATTTTAATATCCCTTAGGTAACGATAATTATCATGAATCATTTACATGTAAATGGTAGTCATGCGAGCGATACTGTACGCAGGCAAAGAGCAGACTTACTGAAACTTGTAAAAAGTAAAAGAAAACTAAAACTATGTAAAGGACAGTACAAATGGAGAGTGAAGGGGAATGTGGCTTTTGTAATTTGGCAAGATACAAAAGAATTAATTATGACCAATACTTTCCATCCAAAGGATAATGAAACATCCCTCTCCAGGAAAGGAAGAGATGGTTCCGAGACAGATGTAGTGTGTCCTGCAGTGGTGAAGGAATACACAAAATGAATGGGTAGAGTAGATCACTTTGATCACATCAAAGGGACATATTCGGTTGGACGAAGAAGCAAACGGTGGTGGCTCCCCATATTTTATTTTATTTTTGATGCCTGCATCACAAATTCATTTTTGCTCCAGGGAAAGGATGCGAATGCTACTAAATTGTCTAATCTAGAGTATCGTATAGCTCTAGCTAGAGGATTTATTGGTGGTTTTTATTCCCGAAAGCGTCGTTCTGATGGCGTCAATTACGTGGTAAGGAAAAAAGTTGCTGTTTCTGAAAATTACCAAAAGGCAATTCACATTGTTGCACCAGAAAGTTGCTTTTCCAATGTTGGCGATCACATGCCACAGATGACATACCATCATATCAAAGATGCCGATATTGCAGCACTAAGATAAAGGATAAGCGATCTAAGATCAAGTGTAGCAAATGTGGAGTGCCTTTATGCATAACACCATGCTTCTCGAATTTTCACAAAAAAATCTAGTTTTCTTTTGTTTTTCATTTTATTTTGTTATTGATATTCAATTGTGTGAGATTTTAGTAACGTTATATGTAAGATTTATGTTGTTTTTTTAATTTCTTGAAAAAACATACCGCTGTTTCATTACTCTCAAACAGTTAGAGGGAATATTTTTATTTTAGGCACCTTTAATATCACTAATTCGAAAACCAAATCATTCTATCTCATCTAGATCCCTATAACCGTTAAAGGGTTAAAACATGAAATTGCTTTTATTAGTAATAATATTCACCCACCTACTTAGTTTCAACCATTACCTACAGTTTAAGTAGTGGTATTTTGTTAGTGTTTATATGTAACTTTAATTTTTATTGCGTCTTATGATCATGATTATTTCGAATACTGTCAATATTAGAGCAGGTGTTTGGTTTAAGGTAGTAAGTGCCTAGTAACACGCATAATATATTGCTGTGACATGAGTGTGACATAATCATAACCTATAATTAGGGTGGAAATCATAGGATTTCATTATTTGGCCATTGCTAGCTGCCGTGAAAATTGAAGAAATTAAAGCTTTTACAATGATCTAATTGACCATCAATTTTCAGTCTTGTCTATCTCGGCCTGAGTTTCTATGGAACATGGGGTTTTCCTTTGCTTCGCAAATATAACAATATGGCACAAACGTCTGAATACACCAGTAACTATGGATATCAGTCTGGATACCAAAGCTACGACACAACTCCTGCTCGTACAAGTACTGAAAGTAGAGTGTCGCAACTATAGTTGTAAAAAAACCAGTTTAAAGCGTCTAAAACTGAAACGCACCGTTTAAAACCCGAAAGCCACCGTTTTAAACGGTGTAATACCCGACTGCGGAGACAAAAGAGAGTTATGTATTTAGAATTGTAAAGGCATAAAATAACGTGCAATATTTTACAAGTTACTTTAATGGTTTTATTTGTTGAAATAAAATATTTACGAGTAAAAAAGAATATTACTACTTTTTATATTATTGGTTACTTTAAATAATTGTTCTCTTAGCACTTCATACGAAAAAACATTTAACTTCCTACCTGTATATCATGCTTTGGCACAACAACACAGCAACATTGTGTGACAAGTGGTTTAGATGATGTAAACGTTTTATCCAGCATGGCGGAATTTAAAAGTAAATATAAACTTTTTTCATGATTCAAATTCTATTTGGATTCCAGCGAAAAAACTAGAGCCGAGATTATGGTGGCAAGCTTTTGCCTTAAATCAATGTATTGGTTCTGTAGCCACAAAAGTTTTAAGTGTACCGCCATCATCAGCGACATCAGAACGAAACTGGAGTACTTTATCTCGTACACACACAAATTTGAGGAACCGTTTGAAGCAGTCAAGGGTTCTCAAATTGGTTAGCATTCGGTCGAATCTTAATTTATCGAAAAAAAAGCAAAATTGCTGATTATTCTGACGACAATAATAGTGAAGATAGCGAGATGGAACAAGGGATCACAAGCGATATTGATCCTCTTGCATAGAAAAATATAGAATATAATATTAAAACAAGTCATAATCTACTTTTGATTTGTTTATTGAAATATGTAAATTGTTACGAATAAATAAGAAATGTTAGTCTAAGTTTTGATTCGTTTATTGAAATATGTTAATTGTTAAGAATAAGATCATAAGAAATGTTAGTCTAAGTTCGTATTATTAAGATGGAAAATGACCTAACTTTGAACATGCGAAAGTCATTTTTAAAGGGGATTGAAACTCAATAATTATCAACATATTTTAATCTTAAATCGAAGTTCTCTTAACATCAAATCTACATTGAGATCACATTGAAAGTTTTTATACCTACTTGTTGCTATTTGTTACACAAGAAAATACTTTATTAATTTTATAATAGTTTTAAAAAATAATCAACATTTTCAATGTTCTGATCTCTTAACTAAGGTGCTTCGTTAACTTTATAACAGATGTTTACTTTCTAATATTTTTAAATCTTAATTCTGTTAACACATAATGAACAAAGAAAAATTTTTATTGAATTGGCATTGTTATCTGTTACTGAGAAAACTTGTTATTTGCTACTTGATTCATTAAAATACCAGTTTTTAGATGATAATAATTAACATTATTAATCACTTAACTCTTATCAACATTGATTTAAGAGGGCAACTCTACAAAAAATTTATAACTCTATGACAACACAAAATATCAGAAATCTGGTTTGAGCAAATTAAGAAAATGTCAGGTGCCCTCTTAACCACCAATATTTTTGTTCAACATAATTTTTTTGATTTTCCACAGCATTAAAACTGATTTCTACAACTCTTTTGTTATTATTTTAATAAATCAATAAGTTAAATGATTTAACTTAATAGTAAGTTTAAATATCGAAATTATTTATCTTCTCCATACATCTTTTTGATGTTTTTCAAGATAGTAAGTTTTAACAAGTTCGATTTTTCGCTTGTATGTACACATGTACGTTTATTAGGGCTACATTCATCATTACAAGGACGCGACGCTTCACCCTGAAATAATATTTCTCTTTTAATAGTTTCAATGGTTTGAATAATCTTTGAATACGCTAGGAGACGATTATTTTCAGGCAAGCTTTCCAATTCAAAAGCTACTACACTACCCTACCCTTACACTACCCGCTCGCGCGCACGAATCGTCCGACTCAGCGACATGCGGACATGACAACTATGCGACGTTGCCAGCTTGCACGCACAGGCAGACCGGTCGGTTTGTGCGTGCAAGCTGGCAACGTTGCATAGATGAACTCGAATCGGTAATGAAATAATATGTTTTTTATTAAGAAGTTATTAAATTAGAGTTAATATGTATAATCATTATTATTTTTTGAAGTTTTTTAACTTTTTGCGTTTTGAGCGCTAATTCTTAATTAAAAAGTAAAAAAGGCATTTTTTCATTGCTTTTCACTAATATTAATTAATAGTAAAAAATCTAACAAACATGAAAATACACAGTTTGATACTCCGTTGCATGGCGAATTCGATAATCTAATGCATTCTGATTTCATATTAAAAAAACACTGTTTCTAACCATAAAAACCGTAAAACACCGTTTTAAACGGTTTTAAACCAAAATTTTGGTTTTAAACGGCATGGTTTGATTCGTTTTAAACCGACCTTACAACTATAGTCGCAACTAATAAATAGCTACCACTCGCCGCCAACACCTGCTGGTGCCAATGTCAATACTGCAGGTAGTTCATTGCAACATAATGATAATGAATATAACTACAGTAATGATGTTTCTACACAAGATTATATTATCACAAACGTATGTTCGCCGTAAAGTAAAAAGTAAGAAATTGCAAACCTGTTTATGATTAATATTGAATTATTAATAAGTATTTTTTTTAGTTGTGATTAAAAATGTGCAAAAACTATTAAAAGATAATTAACATAATATTTGGTTTTTCTTACCTTAGTTATTGTTAGTCGTTCTACATCTGATATACATTGTCTCATCACTGTATTTCTGCGTGTGGACTCTGGTTTTACAATGGAAAGCAATTCTCAAGACGTCGAATAAGACATTCTATTACAACTTTTGAATTCGAGATCATAGTTTTTTTGTATTTATACGTTGTTACATGATATCCACAGAGTAAGGGCTCCCATACATAACTGCGATGCGATGCGATGCGACGCCGCATCGCAGGAATTTGCAATGCGAATTGCTGCGATACGTTTACGTGCGGCAAAGCGTTGATTCAGGTGACCATACGGTAGTCAGTCGTATTGGACGTATTATTAAGACTAGTGACGCGATGGATCGCAAAAAATTTGTTGCACTGCTGTTATTGTTAAAAAGATATAGAGGAAAAAGAAGATTTTGGGTTCATCCATTTATCACGATTATGAACCCTAGTGGGAACTATTTTAATCGAAAATACCTACTATGTTTTGAGAACAGACGAGGATAGTTTTTTTGATTATTTTATAATGAGCATATCTTCATTTGATGAGCTTTTGAGTTTATTATCACCATGTCTACAAAAACGATCGCACAAGGGAAGAATTCCTGTTATGCCTTTGGAAATGCTGGGACTGACTATAAGGTAAAGTAAAACAAAATTGAATTATTTGATCACATTTTAATCGGTTTTCCTGAAAAAATCAAATTTGTGATTTATAGATTATTCATGTAAAATCATACTCTTCTTCAATCGACATTGAGCTGTAGGTAGAACAATCATCATTAGTAGAAGGTGAATTAATTTGATCTTCCCCCCGTGCGTTTGATGGTTGTTCATTTGATAAATTTGTATGTATCTGTTGTGTTTGGTTTGCGAAATGTTGAGTTTGATAGCCACTCTGCTGATAGCTGCTAGGCTGATAGAAGTAACTATGAGGTGGATAGCCTTGATGAGCAGGTTGAAGTAAGTCTGTTAAAGTTTGGAGAACACGACTTTGAAAGATAAGTGTTTTGTTATCGTCCAACTTTTCCAGAGACGGTAGAATTCCCTTAAAAAAAGACATGTGCCTATGTTCCGGTTCCTTTAAAATTTTAAGAATGTTATCTTCAAAATCGTTAGCCTTCCTTTTTCGCGGCTGCTGTTGGTAACGTCCTGATGGGGGTCTTTCAGATATTATTTGATTCTCTTGCCCAGGTACCTGATTCTCATTGTTCGTTTCATTAATGCTGTCTGTTGTCTCATTTTGTAAATTTTTTTAGGAAATAGTAACTGCTTATAAAGGTGGTATTCTTTGGTAGATTTTGCTCCTGCTCCAGATCGTTTTTAATTTTTGAGCTACTTTACGTACTTGTGGAAAGTATCTTTGATCCCTCTCCATCTTTTTAATACTTCATTACCTGTAAATTAATACAAAATTAATCCACAAACAGTCCATAAATGAAGAGATGTATGAATGTTTTCTTTTGTGTATGAATGTCATATTTCATATTACAGTAAATTTTTATTATTGTTGCCATATTTAATTTTTCTATTTTAATTTCAGATTTTTAGCAACCGGAGACGAATTCAACGATATGCATCTAAACTAATATCGAGGTGCAAGTACAATAGCGAAAACAGTACGATTGGTGTGTAAAGCAATATAGGATTGCTGCTTACATCAAAACATACCTAAAATAACACAAGAGCTGCTAGAAGAAATTAGTGCAGAGTTTGACAAGAAAGCCAATTTCCCTGTTTGGGAGCTATAGACGGCAAACATATCCGTATCTGTTGTCCCTCGAATAGTGGATCACTTTTTTACAATTACAAGGATTTTAATTCAATAGTTTTGTTGGCTATTACTGACTCGAAATGCAGATTCATCTACGTGGATATAGGAGCATATGGAAAGGAAAGCGATTCCACGATTTTCCACAACTCGAAGCTTTATGAGTCACTGATGAAAGGTAACTTGCTCATACCGACGTCGAAGCCGTTGCCAGGCTTTCAAGAACCGGTCCCGTTTGTTTTCATAGGGGATGAAGCCTTTTCCATTTCAAATAACGTTATGCGTCCTTATTCTGGCAAGCATTTGACTGTTAAACAAAGAGTATTCAACTACAGTTTAAGTAGGGCGAGACGATACGTCGAGTGTTCTTTCGGCATATTAGCCAATAAATGGCGAATATTTCATCGACCCATTAACTTCTCAAATGATTTTGCAGTTGATATTGTCAAGGCTTGTTGTGTATTACACAACTTTCCGGCTCGAAGGACCAAACTTATGGAGCAGCCTATCCCTTTGGGAGATCCGTGGGTGTAGACCGCGAATAAAAGAAGACTGTAGAAGTTACTGGTTTAATAAGTCGGTAGCCGCGATTGAAATATTATATTAAGGGCGCCGTGCGCGTGCGCTGATGATGTGTTTGCGACTGGCGGGCGGCCGATGCCGCGCCGGCTCCCTCCCGCTAAGGTATGTAGGCGACCGAGAACGGGGGTCCGCAGGCCGCGGGAGTAAGCCCATCTAGTACTGAACCGCGATGGATTACAAACCCCTGTAGAAATGATCAAAAATAATTCTAAACTACAAAGCTTACAGCTGTTGAATGCGAGTACGACTACAATGAGTGCAAATTCAGTAAGAGACGAATTTTCGAATTATTTTTCTAGTGACATTGGAGCCTTAAGCTGCCAATTAAAAAAAAATGAAAATATATAAGTATAGTCCGTGTGACGGAAGAAGAACGTTGACCTCGAACCTGCGCAGTGAGCGATTTATCGACCAAATTGGTTATAAGGGTGGGAGAGACGGGGTAATGCTCCGCCTCTACGTCGGTGCGCTCACGCTATTGGTTCATCAGTTAAAAGTACAGTCACACACATAACCACAATTTAAAAAAAAATTTAAAAAAAAGATTTATGGTATTTATTATTTTATAAAGAAAAGATTTCATAATTTTTAATACTTTATATATAATTTAAGATCGAAATAACAAATAATGCTTTAGTAAACACTTTATTATTTTTAATTCCAACCTCTTCAAAAGTTCTAAGTAGCTAGTCAATTACTTAGTCATTTTACCAATTATTACTCTTGTACCTATTATGATTCTACAATAAAAACAATAGTATATTATAAAATAATAGCTTAGTACTTTAGAATGCGACGGTACCCATGCGCAGACACATCCCCTCTAGTGTCGCTCAGCGTTCTTTTTACCTAAACACTACTATCTATACCTACTCGTTCATTTTAATCTAGATAGATAGATACACTTTATTGCACTAAATTACATTTATTCTAGAATTGTTTTAGAAATAATAAAATATTACCCACTTACCAAGTTTTGTTTTTTCACTGTTTTCTGTGTCTTGGAAATTTGGAAATAAATTTTCACAGACGCTCTTCCAAGCATCCTGTTTAATAAATTTATTTGTATAATTTTCATTACTTGTATCCCAAAGGACGGGGCGCTCCTCAATTAAAGATATTAAAAAATCCACGTCATATTCCGCCATCCTCCACACAACAATGGCTGCGCCGCCGCGCCGGCGTCTTTCCACTACGCTGTCTTAGAGCGGACTAAAAAATGGCGTCACCAAGTGTGACGTAATATCGTAAGAATGCGCGATGCGAATTAGATCGGAAGTTCTTATTCGTGCGAGCTCGCAGATATTTGCGATGCGATGCGAGTTCGCAGTTATGTGTGGGAGCCATAATCTCTCTTTATTAAATGCGTGCATCCAATAAAAAAAGCGGCCAAGTGCGAGTCGGACTCGCCCATGAAGGGTTCCGTAGCAGCAAGTAACATAATATAAAAGTTCTTTTAGTTCGTTGTAACTTTGATCGATGTTTTTTGTGGTTTACGATGTATGACGTATTAAAAAAAAACTACTTACTAGATCTCGTTCAAACCAATTTTCGTTGGAAGTTTGCATGGTAATGTACATCATATATTTTTTTTAGTTTTATCATTCTCTTATTTTAGAAGTTACAGGGGGGGGGGACACACATTTTACCACTTTGGAAGTGTCTCTCGCACAAACTATTCAGTTTAGAAAAAAATTATATTAGAAACCTCAATATCATTTTTGAAGACCTATCCATAGATACCCCACACGTATGGGTTTGAGGAAAAAAACATTTTTGAATTTCAGTTCTAAGTATGGGGAACCCCCAAAATTTATTGTTTTCTTTCTGTTTTTGTGTGAAAATCTTAATGCGGTTCACAGAATACATCTACTTACCAAGTTTCAACAGTATAGCTCTTATAGTTTCGGAAAAAAGTGGCTGTGACATACGGACGGACAGACAGACAGACAGACAGACAGACAGACAGACAGACATGACGAATCTATAAGGGTTCCGTTTTTTGCCATTCGGCTACGGAACCCTAAAAACGCTGCTTTCGTTGCCTACGCTTCGACTGCTTCCATAAAAGGAGCAGCAAAGACAACGTGACTAATGTTGCCTCAGCGGAGTCCATCTTGCAACTGTAGCGATCGCAGTTACTGAATTACCATGTGCCGTTACTGAATCGCGTTTGCATCGCGACAGAAGCGCGAAAGTATCGCGTTTGTATCGCGACTGAATCTAGGCCCATGGGCGAGGGCACACAGCTAGCGACCGCTTCGCCACTGTATCGATGCGGACGCGCGACACCATCGCTACTGCATCGCTACAAAAAGTCGCCGTGGGCGAGGGTCGTAAGATAAATTATATTCATGTTTACTCTTTGACATTAATTAGAAAAAAAAAATTAAAAATTTAATAACAGAACAGCCGTAAGGGATTTTTATGACAAATTGGAAGCAGTTATAGACAAGCATGATGTAAATGATGCTCAGAGAATTTTTAATATGGATGAGACTGGCTTGTCAACCATAGAGAGAAAGCCAAGAAAAGTTCTAGAGCTAAAAGGTAAGCGCCAAGTCAGAGCAATCACTAGAGTAGTAACACGACTACTGCTGTGTGTTGTGCTAATGCTGCTGGATGTTTTGTGGCACTACTAATAAAATATTACGATTAATCGTAAGCGCAAAAGGGCAAAAGATGAATTAAGAGAGGGTGCACCACCAAATCAAATCAAATCAAATCAAAAATAGTTTATTGTGGACTAGGTAAAAACAGGATGGTACAGTTTTAGAGTTCTTATCGCTAGGTCCTGCCCATTATGGGCATACAATGTTCATTAATTTAAAAATAATTTTAACAAAAATAAACAGAGAAGTCGGACCAGTCTAATTATTATTAATATTCTGTCTTAAAAGTAAATGGCAATTCAATTAAAATGAAGATAAAATCCGTAAATACACACTCGAATGTCGCATAATATTCAAAATTTCAAATTACCATAAAATAAATGTCAAAATATTAAAATAGTACAACCACCTCAAACAATATTTAGCTTTAACCCCGATAACGGGAACATCAATAAAGATATACAACGTGCTTCTGAGGTTGTGCAGTAAGCTTTACTTTACTTTGAATTTAATCAAAATTGACTAACTGTTTGGGATAAAAATGATCTACTTGATAATGAAATAAATTATACTCTGATCCACAGAAATAGACGTAGAAAACTTGAAAAGACATAGCTGCCATTGCATGTGTGCAACACTTGGCCGCAACCTCTAGTAAAACCCAAAAAGTACAAAATACTAATATCTAGTTTTGTCCCCGTGATTGGAAGTATTCTTGAACAGACATCATTAGAAATTGACCATCAGAACTACTCAAAATATAAAAAAAGTACGGGCTGAAAAGGGATTAGATGAAATGGAACAATTTTTTGCCAATTTAAATGAAACGCTAAGTAATGTACCACCAATGAACATACTGAACTACGACGAGACTAACTTGTCCGACAATCCAGGCACTTCAAAATGTGTTTTTAGAAGAGTAGTCAAACATCCTAAGAGAATTCTAAATAGCACAAATTGTTGCATTTCAATCATGTTCACTGCAAGCGCAGCTGGGGTTTGTCTACCAACATACGTGGTTTATAAAACAAATCTGAAGATATTCCGAGTGGTTTGAAGTAGGTCCAGCTGGAACCAAGCATCTGTTCCAAATCCTGTTGGTTCGATTCGAATTTTTTCGAAGGAACCGATATAGCAACATTATAATTTATTATAATTATTATATAGCTTTTTAAGATGAACAGAGAACAATCCAGTTTCAGTGGCAACCGGTACCTGATATCTTACTGCGACTAGAAGATATTAACCAGGGATTAAATTAAAACTTCAAGAGCGACCGACATCGCCAGCGAAGCAGCGAGAGGAGGAGCAGCCAACAAAGTCGTTCTGCGGCATCGGCAGTTACGAGGACAACCAGCAAAGCAACGCGGATCAGCAATACATGCAACGCTAGTCTTCGATCATCATCTTCACCCATCACCACCACCATGCTCTTAGTACTGTAAGTTACTTTAGATTTAAGAAGACAAAGCGAATCAGCAGTTGGCTTCGGAAAGCCAAGAATACATTATATTTTCATATGTTCAAACTAAATTAACTGATAGAGCACAATCAGTTTGCTCTAATACAATTTTTAAAGATTGGCAATAATTAAAAGAATTTTTAAAATCAAGGTTCGGGAGTCGAAAACACCAAACTCATATTTTAATCGAGTTACAGAGTTGTGAACAATTGCCAAACGAAACAATAGCTCAATTCATATTTCAGTTAGAAACTTGCTTAAAGAAATTATTATCAGCAATCAAACAATCAAGCGCCGACGAATCATTATTGGCTGGACAAATTGAAAATACCAATCAGTTAGTATTGCATACTTTTCTTTTAGGAGTAAGTGGTGTCCTCATAACACCTTTCGTCTCTACAAAGTAAGGTGTATAAATTAAACCAGATCGGCAGTTGAATAAAGTATTTAAGTGCATCAACTAACTATTAATTTGACGCCTGCTACCAGCCACAACCCGGAACATAACAATAGTTTTGCTAAATAAACTCTCTATTCATAATTTTGATAAATAAACTATATTCATTGATTTACCTATTGTGTTGAATAGCAATGGACTCTGAAGTGGTAAGTGTCGTGGATCCGTACCATTAATTATTTTGTTCTTTGGTCATGACGCTAAGAATCTTCGAAAGTATTTTTTTGTTACAATTTCTCCTAATTTAACGTACGCGGCAAGCCTTTGACGAAGGATAAGAAGAAATTATTGCTGAACTTAATTGAGAGCAGCCCATTAACTTTGTCTAAAACGACGAACGCCGCCAGCAACAAGATGAAAAATGAAGAATGGGTCAGCCTGACACGAATATTTAATGCGACTGCCACGATTTGTCGTCGAACACCCCAGCATTTAGAGCAGCATTTAGAGAGGGAAAATTTGAAGAAACTTGCTTGTAAACGCAGCACAACAATCAGGATAAATCGCATTCAAGTAAGTGTTAAAGATCAAGCTACAGGTAAGTAAGTTATTGTATAACGTACTTAACGTTTATTATTTTCCAAATTGGCGGTGGCATTCCAGAGTACATTCCCCCGGATGATATACTGGACAGAGTGGCTGATTTACTGGGGAGTGATGCAAGCGGGTTTGTTGTGCTATTTAATGGTGACAAAGAGGAAGGAGTTTTGTTTTAGGTGGCGGTGATGGCGATAATAGTGGTGACTACCAGGGTGTTGGTATACCAGTCAATTGTATAATGATTCATTCAATACTTAAATTCCATTATCTATAGTTAATGGTACCAGTACTTTAATATCATTAATTGTAGATAATGTCATTAACCTTGAAGTAAATGAATGCGAGCTGGCAGGAAAACTGGGCAAATAACACTACGCACAAACAACCAGATCACATAATGGCGCAGAAAAAGGATCGAAAATATGCCGATTTACCTTATCATGGGAAAAATAAACGAATGCCATCCAAAGAATTTAAAGAATATGCTTGTACTTGCACCAGTAAATGGATTTCGTGTAACAGGAGTATGACTGTTGAATACAAATATATTTACCGCGGTCGACTATCTTGCTGCGCAAAAAGATGCAGTTAAAGACGGTTGCACAGTCAACGTTACATCAATGACATTAAGTCCCCAAACTTTAGTAGAATCGACGGCCAATTTTAGAACACCTGATGACTGTCTGCCTTTAACGGAAGCTTCCATACCCAGACAAGATACAAATATTGAACCTGTACCCTCAACTTCCTGACTTTCTCGCAGTAGTTTAGGATTAGTGTCTCCATATGACATCAGTCCAGTACCAAACAAGAAAAGGAAACCTTCTAATAGAGGAAGAAAAGTATATGTATGTTGCAGCCGTCATCACATCTTCATCTTACAAGAGTGATCTCATAGAAAAAAGCAAGAAGGAGAAAGAAAAAGAAAACAAATTGGCAAAGAACAAGAATCAAAAACAGAACGAGAAGGACTCGAAAGGAAAAAAGCCAAAAGAAAAGATTAAGTCTAAATCAGATTCAGATGATGATGAGATGTTTGATACAGACAGTGAACCCGATGCCTTGATAGAAAATACAGCTCCAGACTCTGTATTTTCTGTGGCATGCTGTTTTCAAATGATACTCATGGAGAAACATAGGTCAAGTGTCTCATGTGTGGGCTCTGGGCACATAATGATTGCGCAGGACCAAAGTCTGACGCTTGGATTTGTGATTTTTGCAAATAATTTGTATTCCTTTCTATGTTATACCGATGTTTCTAAAGAGCCCCATGTAAGTTAAGGTTACATTTTTATGGTGTTTATAGCATTCCATATTTGGGGTATATTGATATTCATATAATTTAAAACATTGCCAAAACGACCCAGGCATTATACACATTACCAGGTATTATACCTAGGAATTGTGTTGAATACCTGCATTATACAGATATCCGGTAACATATATATATATATTGTTTGAAATAAACAGACAAGGCAGAGAAGCTATTAAATAATATTGTTGCAATTGCATAGTGGGTCGACGGACAGGAGGTTGTTGTGCCCATGTTATGACTATTATCTGGTTAAGAGCTGGGCAAGGCATCAAGAGTCAATAAATCCACCTGCCCAGTTCCTAGACCACATTTTGATAACTTATGAAGATGAATAATAATAAAATTATCAAAAACAAAGAATTATTTTATTTCAAAAACCTTGTTCATAAAATCTCTTTAAAAAAATTAGGAACACATGGATACAAAATTTTATTATTTTTCTGATTCCTACTGGTTAAAGCTACTAATTCTATATATCGTTTTTATTTTTAATGACTATTCACTCTGGGCCAAAACACCCATATAAATGGACAATCTCCTTCGCCATTTGTTCAAAACCCATTGCGATTTCTTCCCATTGCATTGTAGTTGGAACTGTAAGAAGTTCGTCTTTTAAAATAGTCCATAGCGTCGAGCTAATATCATTTATAATTCTACTTATTGTTGAAGTTCCCACTCTAAATGTATAATAAAATTCTTGCATCGCATAACCAACAAGTACTTGAAAAACAATACATCATTAAAAAAATATTAATACTTATAACTTTTAATTTATTCAGATTTTACTGTTTCAGCCAAACAGACTGTTAAAAAATGGACACATATTAGAGATATGTACTTCCATGAAGTCTAAATAAAGGAGATACTGCTGATGCTAGCGCAAATTCTAAGAAATCTAGTGATTCTTCGATTCAAGATAAAGAACTTCAAGTACAACCAAACACAAATAAAGCACCCATGCGTAAAAGATTGAGTTCTTTATCACCCGTAGACGCTAAGATAACTGGCTTCAACCCATTATTGTAATGGGCCAATAATGAGTAGAACATAACTACGCTGCTCCAGTGAGGATTGGTGGAGGGGTTAGTGACCAACCCAAGTGTAGGAAATTTTCCTGCCGCCCGAGGGCCTCCGACATGGCTTAACGACTGTTATCTTACAACAACAACCGAGATCGACGGCTTTACGTGCCCTCTGAAGCACAAAATAGTACAAAGATCCAGAATTTGGGGGTTTTTCAATAACAATGTGCTTACCATCAGTAGCACTCAAGCAATGGTCAAATTGCCATTAATATACTGTTGATTATTCCTAGTTAGAAAGGAGAATGGGCCCTTCAGTATGGGTACCGTCCCACGGACGAAATTATCCTGTAAGGTTTTGTTTTGAGTTAAAAATAAAAGAAATATACATACGTTAATGTAATCTCTGAGCACTTTATAGATAGCATCACAAGTTTCAGGTATTGTGTATTTGGGAGAGTAATTGTGACGTTATACTGGTACTAAATCTCAATTCTCTAAATTCTCTTCCTGGTGCAAGGTACTTCAAAGTGACAATAAGTCGGTTTCCTACAGAAACAGACTTTCTCATAACAGTATCATTTTTTGTGATGCAAGGTTTAACTTTTAATAATTCTTCGTGTGGTGTCTGGTCTACTAACCCGTGTGGTTCGGGTGCACTTCGTAGAATAGTACTACTCCTACCTCTTCTTAGGATGTCGTAAAAGGCGACTAATAGGATATTCCAGGAGACGGGCAGCAGCGTCTTCCTCAGTAGTATTAACATCTACTGCGGTCAGACTATTGGCTCAACCCCCTATGATAGCCAAAACTAAGCCTCAGCCCCCAGTCCCCGGCAGCTCCGCTTTTCCTGACTACGGTAGCGGTCATGGTAACGGCGGGGCAGGGGGTGCTAAGAATCGCCGGCAGAGATCATGCTACCAATCTAATCGACGACTTCTGCACCTGGCAACATACAACTCCAGGACACTGAGGACCGACGACAAGGTGAAAGAGCTGGAAAAAGAGATAGACAATTTAAACTGGAGTATTGTGGGTTTATCTGAGATCCGAAGACAGTGATAGGACACGATAATACTCAAATTCGGGAACTTGTTCTATCACCAGGAGCGCGAACACCTGTCCCAAGGTGGTGTCGGGTTTCTCGTGTTGAAGGTTGTACAAGTATATGCGCCGACTTTGACACATTCCGAGGATGAGATTGAGGTTATCAATGAGGATATCAGTAGAGCCATACATACCTCTAAAGCTCATTTCACAGTTGTGATGGGGGACTTTAACGCGAGACTGGGCACGCGAAATGGCGCCGAGATGAAAGTGAGTCCTTTCGGAACTGGACAACGGAACCATCGAGGATACTTGCTGGCTAACTTTTTGGAGAAGGAAGATCTCTTTATGATGAGCTCCTTCTTCAGAAAGAAGTCTCAACACAAGTGGTCTTGGATAAGTCCTGATGGTTCCACGAAAAGCGAGATAGACTTCATTCTGGCAGACAACCGCCACATATTCAATGATGTCTCTGTGATCAGCAAGTTCCAAACCGAAAGGCATCACCGTCTTGTAAGAGGCATATTAAATATCGACGTGAAGCTGGAACAGTCACGCCTGATGAAGTCTACGCTTCGCCCAACATTTGTCCAAATCCAGGGATCCGAAAACTTCCAACTTGAGATACAAAACCATTTTGGTGTCTAGAATCGTGCACGTCGGTGGACGAGTTTAACACCTGGATGGTAAGAACTGTCCACGAGGTAGGGTCGAATTATTTCATGACCCACCCCAGTGGTAGATCTCAAGTTCTTTCAGAAAAAACTCTCGGTCTCATGAGGGATCGACGAGAACTATGTATGCAGTTTCCAACTTCTATGGCAGATTACCGACGGCTCAATTAACAGATCTCCAAGTGCTAGCGACGCAATTTGCGAAATCACAACGCAACTTGTGTAAAAAACGCAACAGAGCGAAACCAGGGCTCCAAAATGTTCGCCAGAGATCTGTCTATTGGGCAAAGTCAGCTTACGAGGTTGAAGACCAATACACCAAAACTACAGCCTATAGATCAAGGTATCATTAAAAACTTCAAGTCATTATATCGAAAACAAGTTGTCAGGAACATGTTGGATAATATGGAAGAAAAAAAATTCTACTATAGATGTATTGCAAGCCATGAGAATGGCTAATAAAGCTTGACGAAATGTAACTGCGACTACAATAAAAAAACTGTTATGTATACTTTGGTTCTTCATCGTCGTCAACAGAAGAAGCTGAAACCGAAGATATTTCTATTTCACCTCCTGCATAATGGAATACAGTGGTGTCTGATTCAGGAATATCCTTTGAGGACTTTGTTACGTGCGATGATGGAGTTATGACTGCTGCGACATTATCTGATGACGAAATTATCGATTCAGTAGCTCAGAAAACCGATACTTATGATTTAGATAACATAATATACTTTACGGAATTTTATAGAGCAAACCAGCACACTAAAATAAGAATATTCTGCTCTTTTTACCTTATTACCTTACTATACCTTTTTAACTTACACAATACTATACGTAGATAACAACCGAATTATCTAAAGCCAAAAAAATACTGACTTTTTTTAATGCCATATTTTTTTATTTTCAGGATGTTTTGAAATAAAGTTGATTTATAATAAACAAAAATATTTGTCACCTCTGCACTTTAATTTTTATTTACTTTACCTCTCTAACTCATAATTTATACGAATGAATCTTAACCTCTTTGTGTCTGTAGCGACCCTACATTTGTATAATATTCTTGTAAATACACAACCCTATTTTGTTACCATGGCATTTATAAATAACACCATTGTCATTCATTCATCTTTTTCACGTCTTTCTGTTGTAATTTTATTAAACTCTTTAATCTTGTTCGGAGTCCTATTTATTTCAACACGCATACTACATTGGTGACCCACGACGAGGAGTTAGTAAGCATGACGTCAACTCCAAAAGATAGTTGTGAGGATTGCACGGCCGGAACATCTTTCGTCAGTCGTGTTGCAGTCCGACTCCCAGCATTTTGGCCGGAAGAACCCGACGTGTGGTTCGCGCAGGTGGAGGCGCAGTTCGACCTCGCAGGTATATCAGTTGATTCAATCAAATTTAATATGGTAATTGCCAACTTAGACCACAAATACGCCAGAGAGGTAAAAGACATAATCACTAACCCTCCCAGTACGGGCAGGTACGAGAAATTGAAGGAGGAATTGGTAAAGAGAATTTCGACGTCAAGAGACCAACGCTTGCGTCAACTACTGACTCACGAAGAATTAGGTGATCGTAAGCCCAGTCAATTTTTACGTCACTTACGGACGTTGGCATCCAATAGCGTATCCGACGAATTTCTTCGAAGCCTGTGGTCAAGTAGATTGCCTGCGAGTGTCCAATCAATTATCGCGACACAGTCTTCTACAAGTTTGGATGAAGTAGCTGATCTTGCTGATAAGATTTATGAGGTGACGCCTTCGCTTCAAGTTCAGGCCGTAATCGCTACGAATGCCGCAGCAGTAACGACGGTTAACGTTGACGATTTGGTCAAGAAAATAGACGAGTTGGTCACATCTCGAGTGGACAGCATACTCGCCGAGGTCGCATTTCATCAACGTCGCAGTCGATCGCCTCAATACAGTCGTCATCATCAAAGAAGGCAGCGAAGTCGAAGCAGATATTTTTGTTGGTACCATCAACGGTTTGGCGCACATGCTACAAAATGCGTGGCGCCGTGTGACTTCAACACCAAGCCGGAAAACACGCGGGACAGTCAATAGAGACGGCGACTGGCTGTCCTGAGGTACTTGGAGGTCGTCTTTTTGTTACCGACAAAAGAACTAAGATTCAGTATTTAGTTGACACTGGTTCAGATCTTTGTGTACTTCCTAAGCGTTTTCTTAAACATTTTTGTAAACCTACTACTCATAGTTTAAGTGCAGCAAACGGCACCATGATTAAAACCTATGGCTTAATGACAGTACATCTGGATTTAGGCCTTAGGAGAGATTTTATATGGAATTTTATCTTAGCTGATGTTGATAAGCCCATAATAGGTATGGATTTAATGTCTCATTACGGTCTCGTAGTTGATTGTAAGCATAAACGACTGTTAGATAATATTACTCAATTATCTGTAATAGGTTCCGTTACCAACTGTCAGACACTTGGTCTCAAAGCAATTTCAGGCACCAGTGAATATCATAATTTACTTGCTGAATTTCCAGATATCACCAAACCTCCTGGCATTTTCCGGAACATCAAACACTCTACAGTCCATTACATTCACACAACTTCAGGCCCTCCTGTCTTCTGCCGACCTCGCAGACTAGCTCCTGACCGTCTCAAGATCGCTAAGCAGCAGTTCGAGGACATGCTTAGAGATGGAATAGCTCGTCGGTCGGACTCTCCTTGGGCATCTGCTCTACACTTGGTACCCAAGAAAGGTGATGGATGGAGACCGTGCGGAGATTATCGCGCACTCAATGCACGCACAATTCCTGACAGGTATCCAGTTAAGCATATTGAGGATTTTGCTCACTGCATAACAGGTAGCACTATATTTTCTACAATAGACCTTGTCAAAGCATACAACCAAATTCCAGTGTATAAAGATGACATTGCTAAAACTGCAATCACAACTCCGTTTGGCATGTTCGAGTTCCCCTATATGTCGTTTGGCTTACGCAATGCCGCGCAAACTTTTCAAAGGTTTTTAGATGAGGTTTTAAAAGGTTTAGAATTTGTTTACTCATACATAGATGATATTCTTGTTTTCTCCAAGGATAACGAGGAGCACAAGAATCATCTCCGACAGGTTTTTGATAGACTGCGAAATTTTGGCCTAGTCATTAACGAAGGCAAATGTA
This sequence comes from Thymelicus acteon, assembly GCA_951805285.1. NCBI lineage: Eukaryota > Metazoa > Arthropoda > Insecta > Lepidoptera > Hesperiidae > Thymelicus > Thymelicus acteon. The sequence goes on from OX638234.1 coordinate 2,895,711, forward strand.
ACTTCGGAAAGCAAGAAGTTATATTTCTCGGTTATATTGTCTCTGCTCAAGGTACGCGACCCTTAGACGACAAGGTCGAGGTCATTAAAAATTATCCTGTACCAAAAACTGTCAATGGGTTACGTAGATTTTTAGGTATTTTAAATTTCTATAGACGTTTTATCCCTAACGCTGCTGTCACACAAGCGCCGCTTCACGATATGTTGTCCGGACCCAAAGTTAAAGGCTCGCAACTGCTTACTTGGTTACCGAAGCAACTTGAAGCGTTTGAAAAATGCAAAGATAGTATTGCGTCGTATACTTTACTTGCTCACCCTGTTCTGAACGCGCCGCTTGCCATTGTTACTGACGCCTCAAATACAGCAATGGGAGCGGTTTTACAACAATTGGTGAATGACGCATGGCAACCGCTTGCATTCTTTTCAAGGAAGCTTAATAAGTCTCAGTGTTTGTATAGCGCATATGACAGAGAGCTTCTCGCAATTTACGAGAGTGTTAGACATTTTCGTCATATGATCGAAGGCAGACATTTTACCATTTTCACCGATCATAAACCTATCACCTTTGCATTTCAGCAAAACGATCGTCAGCGTTCTCCACGTCAATTCAATCACTTTGATTTCATTGCTCAGTTCACTACAGATATTAGGCATATTTCCAGCAAGGACAACGTTACGGCAGACGCCTTGTCGCGTATCGAGTCAATCTCAACTCCGGTTGATTTTAAAACTTTAGCGCAATATCAAGTGAATGATACCGAACTTCAACAGCTGATCCGCGATTGCAATACATCTTTAAAATTAGAGCAGTTACCAATACCAGGGTCTAATGTTACTGTATGGTGTGACACATCATTATCGAGGCCTCGTCCTTTGGTAGCAAAGGAGTTGCGTCGACAAGTCTTCGACTCTCTACATAGTACAAGTCACCCTGGCGTCAAAGCTTCTGTCAAGCTCGTGACCGATCGGTTTGTTTGGCCTTCCGTACGGAATGATTGCCGTACTTGGGCCCGTTCTTGCGAGTCTTGCCAGCGCTCTAAAATACATAGGCATGTTTCGTCTCCTGTAGGACAGTTTAGTCTACCAAATGCAAGATTTAGTAACGTGCATATTGATTTGGTAGGCCCCTTACCTCCAGCTTCTGATTATCGATACCTCCTCACTGCAATTGACAGGTATACCCGATGGCCAGAAGTTGTTCCATTACAGGACATATCAGCTGATACTGTCGCTAAAGTTTTTTATAACGTTTGGGTAGCTCGTTTTGGGTGTCCTCAAACGGTTGTGACAGATCAAGGCCGACAGTTCACTTCTCATCTGTTCAGAAGTCTCTCTGACTTATGTGGGGTGAAGCTACAACACACAACAGCGTATCATCCTGCTGCTAATGGCATGATCGAACGACTGCATCGCACGTTAAAGGCAGCTATCATGGCACATGGTGACAGTAACTGGGCTGAGCTTCTACCATCTATACTCCTTAGCTTAAGGACAGCATGGAAGCCAGACCTTAAGTGTTCTCCCGCAGAAATGGTCTATGGAGAAACTCTGAGAGTACCTGGTGAGTTTTTCCAGTCCTCTCAGCCAAAGGCCATCTTACCTAATGATTTTGTTACACAGCTTAGAGAACACATTGCTACTCTCAAGCCCGCAAAAGTGACGCATCATGGGAACAAACCTGTGTTCATGCATCAAGACTTGCAAAGTACTTCATATGTGTTCTTGCGAAATGACACGGTTCGGAGTGCTTTACAGCCTCCTTATTCAGGACCATATGAAGTGTTAGCTAGAGGTGACAAAACTTTTACTATAAAGTTACCCAGGGGTTCGGTTGTGGTCAGTGTAGACAGGATCAAGCCAGCACACATCTTGTCACATGACACAGACGTCACACATGCCAATCACAATAGTCATCACTCACATATCACTCCAGCAACTCCAACATCTACACAGCATCACACAACTCGTTCTGGTCGTCCGATTCGGAAGCCAGTTCGGTTTGCAGACGGAGTATAACTCTCCCAGGGGGGTGATGTAGCGACCCTACATTTGTATAATATTCTTGTAAATACACAACCCTATTTTGTTACCATGGCATTTATAAATAACACCATTGTCATTCATTCATCTTTTTCACGTCTTTCTGTTGTAATTTTATTAAACTCTTTAATCTTGTTCGGAGTCCTATTTATTTCAACACGCATACTACAGTGTCGAATCGAAATCCGCCTAAGTCGAAATCCTCCATAAGTCGAAAACTCTATAACTCGAATTTTTTGGTGTCTCCCTTGTGTTTGTATTAGTATTAGAAATTAGAATGTGTACTGTATTAGAAAGTCCATGAAATAATAATTAAAATTATCATAATAATGTTAACTTCTTTTACATTCTTGAATTTCAAGACTTTGAAGACTTACATTACTTCAGACGGAGGAACACAGAATGTTGAACCACGTGCAAATATACAGTCTAGTACCTGCTCTTTTTCATCTGTACTTGAAGTACCTAATCCTTCTGAATCCAAAGACATTGCAAAAGGAAAAAAACGTACTCGTAGCTAAACAAAATGAATTATCAGATCGTGCTTGTTCATATTTATCGGAATCTACAAAAACAAATGCTCTTGCTGTTTACTGGACGGAGAAATTAGATAGGTTGAGCAACACTCAAAGGATTTACGCAGAAAAGGCAATAAATGACATTTTGCTAGAAGCAGAGTTGAGCAATTTTGAGTTAAAATCAACGAAGGTATATATGGAACAGAAAGCTCACATCGTATGTTTCTACACCCTCGCATTATCGAGATAATTTCTCCAGATCATCTTATCCATCTACAATTGCGCCTCCACCTTTTAGTAAGACAGTACCAGAAGTGAAGTCTACACTCGCTCCTTTAGCGTTTGAATCTACTTCAACAAGTACTACAGTGCAAAGCCTTCGCAAATATTATCTGGTCCTAAACGTGTAATTATAACATCAAATAAATTTAAAATTATATAAATTTAATTTAATTGTGTTATTCCAACTAACTTAAACGAGTACCTGATACTTAAAAACTATCTACACTAATAGTAAAATACATAAAAATTAACTGAAAGCCTATAACCTACTTATACAATGATTGCCTATGTATTTATTATAGAACTAGCTGACACGGCGAGCGAACTTTGTATCACCTAACAAACTTTTTTTTCTAAAATAAAAGTAGCCTAAGTTACTCCTTGTTACATCAGCTATCTGCCAGTGAAAGTCCCGTCAAAATCGGTCCAGCCATTTCAGAGATTAGCCGGAACAAACAGACAGACAAAAATTGTAAAAAATGTTGCTTTGGCATATGTACCTAATATACATCCAAATGCACTTAGTAAAAAGCTGTTATTTTAATATTACAAACAGACACTCAAATTTTATTTATTTGTATAGATAAGTTACGAAAATTATGTATTAAGAACGACTCGTCGGACATATATAAACCCTGCGTGGTTTGCAAGGTCCGACCCTTGTATGATAAATATGTAAAGTGTGTGTGAAATAAATTAATAGATCAAATATGTAAAATACCACAAGACATTTCCCCAGGTCGATCGTTTTGAACATATTTACATAGATTTAATCGGACCTCTACCGATTTCACAAAATAGTCATAGATACTGTTTAACAATAATAGATCGATGCACACGTTGGCCTGAAGCATTCCCTATTCACGACATTAATGCTGAGACAGTCGCAGACGCGTTGTACACCAACTGGATTTGTCGCTACGGATGTCCTGTGAAGCTGACAAGCGACCAAGGTCGTCAATTTGAAAGCTCACTTTTCCAGCAGCTTATGAAACTTCTAGGTATCAACAGGATACAGGTGTTAGGAAGTAAATATGGCTTGTGGATAACAGGTATTTTAATAACTATACTAGTGATAATTTCCATATGCATCATAATAAAATGTAATAGAGGTGTAAAGAAATGGACCAGGAAGGAAATAGTTTCCGCAATATCGTTGAGTCAGCTTGACAAAGCCGGACAACAACCTGCGAGTCCTGCCAGTCCTGCGATAATACAATACGCATACACCCTTATTAATAAAAATCGCTTAATCCAAGCATCATCTGAAGCTACACTTGGACTAGTTAATTCTGGATTAACTAAGTAATAACTTCGTAATTGCAATGTTATTAATAAATATGGAGTAACCTCGAACTAACAATACATTTCTTAGTCCGGTTTCAACGAGTAAAATATGGCAACCTTTGTAATTTAAAAGTAAAAAGAGTGAGTCAGTGAATGACTTCATGCATTAAAATGACAGTGACAACAATATTTTGGGATTGACAACTTCAAACGACGTGATCAGCTTTCAATTTCAAGCGCCTAATTTCGCTCCTCGCAGTTTGTTTCATGCTATGGTTACTTGTTAAATTTAAAATTGATTTACATGAACCAAAAACGTGCTCGCTCAGTTAACTGGGATGAAGAAGAAAAGGTCAAAGAAAATATCAATGTGAATGACGTTTAGTTAGAACAACGAAGTACTCTTGATATGCGTCAAGTCAACGTCAATGTCGTCAATGCACGCCTAGTCCACGCCTAATCAGTCGCTAAACTATGTAGCGACATGGACTAACTTTGATTCTGAGATGAGACTCGGAGTAGCTTACTTCTTCGTTACTCTATATTTATTAATACTGAATTTAATTAAATCTTATTTACGACAAGTTTTAAAGTTACTCTTGCTTTAGTCTATGTTTATTAATATGGCCGATAGTGTATTGCATCTGAAATTGTATTTTTACTTTGTATTTTTTTGTGCACTTCCAGTGATCAGTGTAACTTCTGTAGAGTAGCGGACTAGCTGGTGTTTTGGAGAAATTAATTATACGACCAAGGAGAATATTTTTATATATTTTTTAACTTAAAAGTACAATTCTGTTACATATTATATAGAGAAAATTATTGACAATAGTAAAAATCCATGACACATTGTCATACCATAAAAAAGTAGTTTAGTGTTGGTTGCCAACATGTTGCGGGCAACCAAAAACAAAAAACATTAAATTACCAATAGAAATAAAAAAGTAACAAATCTATTTATCACTATTATCGAGAAAATGTTTATTACAATTTGAAAATAACAATATTATGTGCAGGCAGCGATTACATAAAAATAAAATTAAAATATTAACAACAACATATAACAAATAAGTTATTATTAATACAAAATATGTTTCCATTGGTAACACACATACCCGAGTAACAGACCTAGTATGATTATGTCCATTTGCAGTTTTAACTTCCACTGCACGAACAAAATTATTGTTTGGTCACCCTTGCCATGGGCCAATACACAGGAGTAGTATTATTAGGAAATGATATCAATTATAAATGAATATATATTATATAAAATTGTATACAATAATGATACTAATTATGCATTTTAATATTAAAATTAATGAATCATACAATTCTTTACTTGTAATATAATTTTCTTTGATCCAATTTGATTGTGTACATGTGTTGCGATAAAACCGTAAAAGTATGCAAGAATCCTCTGCATTTTATTGGTATCTGTATATTTAGATAAGAAATCAATACATACCTCACTATCCGAAGCGGCACAAACCAGACTACACAATGTGTCTGTGATCGGTTTGATTTATGGCAGATCTTCAGCCACATAATATGTCAGGATCTGGTGGTTTATACTCACCACATTGCATGAAATCAGGTGCCCTCCACATAAACTGATTGTGTGACTCGTGAGGTACACCTTTGCTGAGGAAATCTGCAGGGTTCTCCAATAAATGTACATAAAACCAAAAATCCTTTACTCTATTTGCAATCTATGTGTTTACATTAATAAAATTCGTACTTAGCCATACTAAAACTATTTGCAAATCGGAATAAAAAAACTATATGATCCATTTTCATATATAATGCTAGCATGTCAATCCCCTTTAAATAAATACAACAGCCGTATGCAACGGTGCTTGAGGCATCAATGAAACCTATTAATTGCAAGCACTGAGCTTGTGGGAAGTTGACATAACGCTTTATAGCAATAGGTTGCATTAATAACAAACTATTATAAAATTCATAGCAAATATATTTTAACTCATCAGTCAATTCCGAGTCACATTTGCTACAAAATAAAGCTATGAACTGATCTGAGACATAATTGGAAAGTTACCTGTTATTACATAGCCAAACCTAGTGTTTAGGAATGTCGCAGCAGGCACACGTTGGTTGACATTACTCGATGAAGTTGACAAATTAATAACCATATTCGGATCATATGGCAACAGCACCTTAGAAAATATTTCCACTCCTAATAAAATATGTATGTTGCTTGGGATATGAAATTCTGTGTCAGCAAGTGTGATGTTGGGGGGCAACACAAAATTCGACAGGTCTACTTTATTTTGAGGCAACTTAGGAGAGATTTTATCCATAACAAAACAAGACACATTTAATTTAAAGTCATTGTTAATTGAATGAATTTGCAATGATACAAGATTGTTCAAATTGCTTACAGAGTTTCCAATGCCCACTATATTGGACTTCATTATTTTTGTTGGAAACTTCATTAAATCTGCAAGCTCTGCACTTACGAATGACGCCTGTGATCCACTGTCCAGCAACGCTTTGACGTACACTTCAGTCCCATTTTGAGCTATCAATTTCACCTTGACAGTCGGAAGAAGCGCCTGCGTAGTTGACGTGCTAGACAGCAATGTAACTGGAGTAAATGCTTTATCATCATGCAACAATGTGTTGTGCCGTTTTTTACAGGTGTTACACTTAAAATAAAACCTGCATGCTTTAGAATGCTTGTTTAAGCAAACTTTGCATAATTTATGCTCTGCTACAAATGATAAACGTGCGGCAGAAGACATTAACTTAAATTTTGTACACGCGAAGAGCTTGTGTGGCAACTTACATAGGATACACGTCGGTGCCGTAGTGCTGACTTCTGAGTCCGAAGGTGACTTTTCCTCCACGGTAGATCCGCAGACGACGTCTGGCGATTTATATTGACTTGATTGCTCTGTGTTTTCCAACGCTAGAGCACGGGTTTCCAAAAAGTCAATTAGACTCTCTACAGATGGTTGCTCAGAAAAAAATTGAAAATCCCTATTAGGTACAAAGTCAAGCTTCCGCAACAAGATACACAATAAAATCGGATCCCACTGTGATACATCATATTTTAGATTACGCAATGCGGCGAGTTGCTGTTTTATGATGGATACAAATTTTCTGATATTATGAGAGTTTGATTTAACAATAGGCTGTAAATCCAGTAACATACCAATATGTTCGTTTCGAATTTTAAAACCATTATCATACCTGTTTTTTAAAATTTTTAAAGCTTCTTCAAAACTCTCATCACATATTGGTAAGTTATTTACTAATGTAAGTGGCTCACCCCTTAGGAAGCTTTTTAGATAATAAAATTTTTCTATTTTTGCCAAATTTTCATTGCTATTAATAATATAATCAAAGAGTCCAAAAAATGTTTTATAGTCTGAATATTTTCCTGTGAAGGGGGGAATCACTATTTCCGGCAGTTTCGTATTAATGCGGCTCTTGCTTTTTTCGGTAGTAGGTGGAAGAGCTGATGCAGAATTAATTAAATTTTTAATTTTTGCGTAAGCTGCCAAATATTTTTCTTCAACTGAATTATCCTCGTCCACGGCTTCAAATTCCATCAGCTTGAAATTTAATTCTTCATATCTTGTAAAAAGATTACGAATTCTTTCTTCTTTTACTTCAAATGTTTCCACAGATAAAGACATGGCCAATTCTGAACTAATCTCATTTACTGAACTATACATTTTTGTTATCATACCTTTGGTGGCAGATATTTGTCTCCTTAAAAGTGTGATGTTCTTTGTGGGCTCTTTAGCCTCAGCCCACATCTCTGAGTCTGAGTCATGCTTTGACTGCGCCTTAGATGAAGGAATGAAAGGCAGATAACGTCGTTCGAATATGACGTAAGCCTACCAAGAATAATACAAAATAAAAAACTAATACAATCTCGTGTCACTACTAAAGAAAGCGTCAAATTGCATGAACATCGCAATTGTCAAAATTTATTAAATAATTTTATCAGTTATAATGCCGTCTTGCATTTTTAAACAATTTAAAAGTAGTTCGTAAAATCAAAGAAAAGAAGATGGAATATATTTTCACAGATATCTGTTCATTATTTTATTATTTATTTATAATAATATTTTTGCGGTTTGCTCGGAACACAAAACCTCGACAATTATTCATTTGTATATTGTTTGTATACCAGCTTTATGTGAAAATCGGTTACCCTAAATTTGGGGAAATATGCATGAGCTATTTGAGCACTGGTCGATTTATAAATGTATGTCGAAATAAATATATTTAAAAAGTAAATATTTGAAATATTTGTATTTATTTAAACCTTAAAAATCAAGAAATACAGCCAATGAATAAACACCTATCGCTGGGATATTATAACCGGGTTAATTGAAAATGTCACGTTTGCCCACGATAAAATGCATGATTGAAAGAAAATATTATATTATATTTTAGTTTCTGTTTTTAGTTTAGCCTACTCACTAAAATGATTTCAATTATAATTTTGCAGATTGCCGACAGCTGCTATTACAAGAGAAAAAAAAATGCACTTTGCCTCGTCTTTTATTATGCGTACCACAAAGGGCTGGAATTAATTGTCCGCGTGGGTGTTCCCGTCAGATTATAATGTGGGTGTCTTCAAGTCAAGAGTGAATAGGCTTCTACTAAGTTAGTGTGATTTACCATCCACGACTTCATTACCGCTTACCATCTCAGGTGGTTCTGTGGTCAAACACTAACTTATTCTGCATAAAAAAGTCCATAGGTTAATTAAGACAATTAAATATATTTAAGTATTATTTTATATTAAAAGAACATTTACATATATTTTGATAAGTGTGCTTTTTGATAACTAGTGATGAAATTAAAATCAATTATGATTATCACATTAATTTATTACAACGTAAATTTTTGTCTGGTTTTCTATGCATTTGTTCCTCCTATCTCAGGAACGGCTTAATAAAATATTCGGTTTTCACTGACGTATTGTAATGAGTTTGGGTTAACATTTAGTGTTTTTTTTATTTGAATCGGTTTACAAATAAAAAAATCACGACAATTTAAAGAATACCATCCCTACTTTTATCGACTGTGGGCTTACCGAAGCGAAGCAAGGGCGTTCACTAGACTAGTAATAAATAATTTGCCAATTTAATTGTGCATAATGTGTTAAGTTGGAAATATGTCAAACAACATTTACAAAATTGCGGGAGTTTGTGACTTTTCATTTGGCATCCTCACACACACAAAGAATTACGTGTCCATACGGTGCCACTGCTAGCTGACATTAAGGTTGTCACGCACACATAGGGAAAAAGTGACTTCACGTCATTCGTTACATTTCTTTGCGAATGTTCCATCTGCCTTTTATTTCCTTCATCTGAGGACTGCGCCATGTTATTTTTATTATAATAAATAATAGTTTAAAATAAAACAATACAAAATAAATATCTCCTTTCTATTGATGGCTCGCGGGGTATCCTTGGCGTCCAGGCTGTATTACTGCACAAGGATATTAAAAGATCGCCCCTCGTGCACACGTCGAATTAATTTAATCTAATTTCACCAATAATAATTTCGAAGGACCAAAATGTAGAGTAGCGGACTAGCTGGTGTTTTGGAGAAATTAATTATACGACCAAGGAGAATATTTTTATATATTTTTTAACTTAAAAGTACAATTCTATTACATATTATATAGAGAAAATTATTGACAATAGTAAAAATCCATGACACATTGTCATACCATAAAAAAGTAGTTTAGTGTTGGTTGCCAACAACTTCATTACTTATTTTTTACTTTTTGCAATGTATTACCTATACTAATCTATTTGTCGTGTACAATTCTTAGTAATTTCCATTGCAGCATAAATTGTTATTTCAACTTAGTGATAGATTGCGCAAACGTTCATGTTATTGTTGAAAGCTGATACTTACTACCTCTTTGTATGAGAATTGTAGCCTACTTATCATAACTGTAGAGTCATCAACTTGCATTGTATAAAGTTTCGTAAAACAGTGTTACATATTCCCATATTTTTGTATTCAGTTTTTTTCAAAAAGGGGGGAATATTGTAGGGACAACATTAACTTAGTGTAAGTAATATATTAATGTAAAGCCTCAGTTACGCGGCAGTCGTGTTGCGCACATAAGTACTGTTAATACGTGTGCAAGTAAATTAAATACGTGAACGCTCCGACTTGATTTCATTTGTCCATCAAACCCAATCACTCAAGACTCAACAATTAATTGGCAACACATCTCTCCATCACACCATCTCCTAAATACTAATACAATTGATTGCAGTACTGACAGCTGTGTTGTGAAGTGCCTAACTAATGAGCCTGCTATAAATAGACTACAAGCAAGAAGTCCATACATGATAGCTGATGAGAATATACATAGAAAATATGACAATATATACTGAAGATTGGATATTATATAAGATGAGAGTGGCAGGACATTTAACGTCGTCTTTTGGGAATGTTGAGCTTAAAGAATTAATCGCTGAGAAACCATATTGCAAATTAGAACCAGTGCTGACATATGCAAGTAAATATTGCCTAGAACAACCAAAAGTTGTAATATCCTCAGTCAGTGTAATTAGAGAAGGTGCATTAGATTATGAATCGAACTGCACATGGAATAAACAATTTATGTCCTGTAATTAAAAGATGTATGAGATTACTCAAACACCAAAAGAGAAGAACTGCAGGATATACACTCGGCGTCACAAAAATCGCACCTTTATGATTTTTTCAGTAAATCGCTCCTAGAATCTAGCACATAAATACCACGTGTGAAAAAAATATATCATTGTAAAGTGCACTTCAATACCTTTACATTAATTACCTGCATCATTAAAAAAACAATTATCATTTCTTACCAGGGACCAATCAATAAGATGTTGGAAAAAATGCTCACTTAACGTGCGCTAGTTGAGCTACCTTAAAAGGGTATAAAAGGTCATGTCCAGGTAAAAAATGGGTCAGTCAGGACTGGCCGCATCCGTTGTAACGAGGGTATCTATCATACCCTCCCCCAACTGCTCGAGCGCCCGATCACCTGTCTCGTTTCCTCCCCGAATTCTGATGAATCCTGGGGCAGGAAACGAAACCTACCCTCTTTAATAAGAGATAGCGGGGAATCCTACCCTCAAAAGAAGAATCGCGCCGCAGGTCCCGTGTTCTGACCGCGGCGCCATCGCTGTAGAACAGGATGCCTCCGAAGAAGGGTCGAGAGGGGACGAAGAAGCCGTCCCCACCTCAACAACAACCGACGCAACCGCGCCAGCCCCCGGCGCGCGACCCGCGCGAGAAATCGCGTGAGCCCGCGAGCCGGCGTGAGCGCGCGGATTCGCGCGTGGACATCCCATCAACGTCAAGGAGTGCGCCGGTGCCCGCCGCGCCGCCTCCAACACCAGACGAGTACGGTCCCCTCGACGACCAGCAATGGCCTGCTGTAGTGTGGTAGGCTTGAGGCAGTGAATAAAGATACTTCTTACGGAACGCACGTCTATGTTTCACTCAGTTATCCCCGCTCCCCGCCACATCAGATGGCGACCCTTGCCATGCCCGGCATGGTACAGGTGTGAGTGGGCGAGTGCCGTGTCGGATTTCACAGAGTTAATATAATATAATAAATATAAATAATATATATAGTTGGACTAATAAGAAAAATGTTACGGTGTAAGGGCAGTCGCCCTGCGGAATCGTACTGTGCGCACGCGTCTATGCGTCCCCATGTGAAAATAGTATTACGAGTATACAAAGTGTTAAGCAACAATATTTCAAGATGGGAAAATCCTGCTCCAAGGAGGTGAAGGAGGTGATCATAGCGCAATCACCGGCTGGAGCTGGTTCGGCGGCTGCAGAGAACGAGCATACAACCAGCACAAACACCATACTGCTGGGTGTAATACTACTTGTGGTGGCGGCTGGCGTCATATACGCTACCATCAAAGCGTATAAGGCCTTCCATACTGGATGGATCCGGAAGGAGATGCGGCGAGACCTGGTGCGTCGCATACAAACAAGATTTTCGGGCCGAGGCGTGAGGCATGCAGCAGATGCTGAGCTGGATGTGGACGGAGCCAAAGGAGCGACTTGAGGTGAAACGCAATATAAAGTGTTAGTGTTGTGATGTGTTTTGTGCGTTCCAAGTAAATAAAATATAAGTGTAGCGTTTAAGTATGGTTTAGTGGTTAAGTTGGACTCTCCAACCTATTACGAATGATTTAATCGCATTCAATTAGATGGGATAATTTAATAAGTATTTCATTAGATGGATAAGCTGATAGAAATTTACGATGAGCTTTTAAATGAATGTGAAAATATTAGAAAATTAGGACCTAAAAGGAGACATGAACGTTTAGGTCAGCAAAAGTATGAAAATGTTGTAGGATTATATAATGATTATAAATTAATTGTAGAAACATTAGGTTCAAGTGCAAAGTTATCGGATATAGAATTAAGTTGCAAGGCAATAGAGGAGGTTTTTAAGAAAATTCAGAGTTATATGCAAATGGGTACAGAACTTCGGGAAAAATGGAGAGTTTTGATTTAAAAAGCGCAAGCGCGTTGATTCCTTTAATGGATACCATCCATTAGCAAGAAAATATTGAGCAAATCATTGATGGTATCGAGATGTACAATGAGTGTTTAAAAGGTGACGATAACAAGAAATTGCTGATTTCCTTTATTTTGAAAACAAGATTATCTAAAACGGCAAAATTAAAATTAAATTCTGAGTACTCTACAATTGACAGTTTGTTAACAGACATAAGAAAATATCTACTAACCAAGAAATCAGCTAATTCCTTGCTATCACAAATGAATAGTTTGTCTCAAAATAATATGTCTATTGGTAAATACGGAGAAAAGTTGGAGGAACTTTTTATAGGACTCACTATAGCGCAAGCTGATGAAAATCAAAAAGCTCGCGAAATATTGAGACCTATAAACGAACAAATGGCGATAAAAAGATTTGCAGATGGGCTTCGAAATAGACGGCTGAGCACGATAATATCAGCTTGAAACTACAGCGCGCTGAAGGATGCTGTGCGCGCAGCGGAAGACGAGGAGCTAGCAAGCCCTGGGACCTCATCTCAACACGCCATACTACACGCGTATCCACATCAAGGTAAGAGATATCGTTACCCTAGGTACAATCGTGGACGTCGTAATTTCTACCGCGGCGGTGCCCCGTCGCGAGGTTCTTTCCAGCCTCTCCCTGATGCAAGAAAAGGCAACCAACACTTCGGTTCAGGTTACCATCACTATCGATCAAATACAGCACCTCTGAGGTACAATAATCAGTCTAGGTAACAAAGGAACAGCGTCAGATTTACTAGAGGTAATTCAAATAATCGATATCGTTCGGAGAACGCTTATGTCACAGCGAGGAACGAGCCGGAGCAGAAAGAAGAAGATATTAATTTGGCGCAGTTTTTTCGAGCCTAACTATGCATTGGTATGTGAAGGATTAGATTTCATTTATCTATATTATGACGATTAAAAGTATAAGTTTTTATTAGATACGGGTGCTTCACTATCTATTATTAACAGCCAAATTGTTCAAAGTCACGTAATGAGATATCAAGACAATATAATTATAAAAGGTATAGGCGGAAAAGTACAGTCGAAGTGCTTCGCATATATTCCATTGCAGTCAGCGGACGGTTTTGTATTTCGTCACAAGTTATATTTATTCGATAGCGTCCCGTGTGAAGCGGATGGTATTATCGGATTAGACTTTCTGAGAACTTATAATGCAAACATTGACTTACCTACGAACCAACTTACGTTACATTTAAATTATTATGAAACATGTACTTTAATAATATGTAAATGCAACAGTACTAGTAAATCAGTAGAGTCAGAAGAATATTTAAATATACCAGCTCGTAGTGAATCTATTCATTATTTGAATATAGGTAAAAATTTATACAAAGATTGCGTAGTATATTCAAAACAACTACACGAAAATGTTTTTTTGGCAGCATACATTGTGAAACCAATTAGGGGTAAAATTCCGGTAAAAATATTGAACACAGATGAAAAACCTATAAAAATATTAAAAAGGAAAATCATTGAGTCGCAGGATATTGATTACCTAGAATGTTATGATTTTTGTTTATTTAATGAGTCTGAAAGGGATGTTGGTCGTGTCAAGAAGTTACTAAATGAATTAAAATTAGAACACACCGGAACAACATACGCAAAAGAACAATATGTACCTGAAGATGGATACAACCCCTGAAGAAGCCGCTCAAATCATTGCGCTATTGCAAACAGGACTGCGACAGGTTGACGTTGCTCGACAGTTGAACCTTAGCCGATTCTCAGTTTGTACAGTATACCAACGGTTTCGTACGGTACGGAGACTGGTGGCTATACCCGAAGACATGGATCCGGAAGAAAACGCTGCACATCAGAAAGAGACGACAGCTTCATTGTGTCCACGTCGTTGCGCCACCGCTTCAGCAATGCTGTTGAGGTGCAACGAGAGCTCCGATCAGCTCGCAGAACGTCTGTGAGTGTCTCTACGGTTAGAAGAAGATTGAAAGAAAAGGAATTAAGAGCTCACAGACCTGCTAGGGGGCCAAAATTGTCCGTGCAGCATCGAAGAGAGCGGTTGCAATTTGCTCAGGAGCATGCTAACTGGACGCTTGACCAATGGAGGGCCGTTCTCTTTACCGATGAGACAAGAGTATGTCTATTCTGCAACGACAGACGCAGAGGAGTATACCGAAGAAGAGGAGAGCGTTTTGCCCAGGCTTGCATAGAGGAATCCGTCGAATACGGAGGTGGTTCCTGTATGTTCTGGGGTGGCATATCCGTCGAAGGGAAAACGGAGCTTGTGTGCGTCTCTCGGACTGCGGGCGGTACATAACGGAGATCTTACAAGACCATGTGGTCCCGTATGCCGGTTTTGTTGGCGATGGGTTCATGTTAATGCATGATAACGCCCGTTGCCACACTGCGTTTGCTGTGCAGGACTACTTGGAAGAGGTTGAGATCCCTGTTATGCAGTGACCAGCACGAAGCCCAGACCTGAGCCCGATCGAGCATCTCTGAGATGATGTAAAGAGGCACGTACCACTCTCCAAGAGCTCCAGGATGCCGTGACGGAAGAATGGGAGAACATACCCCAACCCCAAGAGAGAGTGGTGACCCTCGTGAAGTCCATGAAGGATCGGATGGAAGCTGTCATCAAAGCAAGGGGAGGAAACACTAGATTTTAAGGACTTATTTGTAATTTTTTTAATGTTTTTAATTTTATTTTTTTGTAACTTTTCCCTTTTTAAGTTTTTTTTTATTAAAAGATTTAAAACACATACACAAGTTTGTAATTTCTAATAGGCAGTTAAATTACCATTCCAATGATATCCTACAACCACACCCTTACTATTGACAAAGATTGAGTAAAAGTATTTTAAAGTTGCTTTTTTAAAAGGTGCGATTTTTGTGACGTCGAGTGTATATACCATTACGGAATGTTACTATGGACACTGAATTTACATATGAGTATAGAGGGTCATTAACAGAATGAAATCTATTAAAGCTGAAACATCTATGGATATTTAAAAAAGTGTAGCAAATGACCCATCATTCTATAATTCATTACTTGGTTCATTAAATAGTTTTTTCTTACTTACTGCAGTAAGTACTATACTGATTAAAATGACAAGACTTGGGAGTTGTTGCTTTTGGGAGGAAGGGTAAGTGTTGAACGAGCGTTATTTACTTATATTGCCATTTAAATCTATATCTAATATTTTTTAACTTTAAATATATTAAAATAGGAAGCAACGCATAATATCATGTTTGCCTGCTTATATAAAACTGCTAGTTTCTTTTTTTCTTTCTTTTTTATTACATTATCATCTTCATCATTAAATCATCCTTAGTTCACTATTTATTGTTTCTGTCGCTTTCCTTTGCTTGTCCTGTAACTCCGTTCTGGTTTTTTTTTTGTGAACAACCACACCCAACCACTTTTACGTGGCGGGTGGGGTTCACAAACCAGCGGAGCCCACTGAATGGAAATTAACATGGACCTTCCTTCCTAGGGTTTCAGGTTCGGAATTAAATCAAGATTCTCGCAAGATCACAACCCGTACGCAGACCAACCCTGCCGTATCCTAGAGCCTGGTTTCCAGCTGTGGCCTCCAACATCGTCGGCACTGCGACAGGGGAGTACTGCTGCGACCGGTGAAACCAAACGGGCATTTCGACCCACCGACTCAATTGTGATTTTTTTTCTTTGGAGAATACAGGATTGGTGATTAAATATTACCCTCTTTTATTTACCACCGAACACCGCATCAAGCTTCCGTTACAAGAAAAGAGAACCACCAGGGAAAAATTTTCATACACTCCGATTTAAAAGATTGTACAGACGGATTTGTACGCTTGACAAAGTGTCGAAACCGGTTACACAACCTTATGGGTCCTTTTAAAGTTATTCAAAAAACAAAAGTATTTTATAATCCTGCACGCAGAAAATAGTAAGCATTGATAGATTATAGCCAGCCTATTCGATCATGACGCAAAAATGCACAGATGTGCCTTATAAGGAAAATGAATATAAGCAATAATACACCAAAGTGTCGAGATTTGGACGGAAGATTAAACCTGTGGTGCGCTTTGCTGTGTAAATACGCGTCCAAGTATAGACAGTAATCAAATTCAGATTATACAATCCGACGTGATGGCACCAAGCAAAAAAATTGAAGAAGTGATAATTGCACAAAAGGCGCTGGGAATAGTGCCGCTACTGTGCATCAAGAGGCACAGTTGCCGGTACATGTACGACAGGAGATATATCTCATCATATATCATAATCATCATAGCCTGTATACTAGTGGCTACATTATACTGTTATGGAACCGTGTTAAAAAACCGAAAGGAACCCAAGCGGCCGCTCGAAGTCCGCGTTGCGTTATAGGTGTAGGTATAGCCATATAGCTAATTCTTTTATGTCGCCGACTGGGCTATTGTTGTTCCGGTTGAATAACCTTCGAGACCCCTTGTTTTATGTACTTGTATTCTTTGTTAAGGATCGTCTTTTCGATATTTGTCTGGATTGGTTTGTAACGTTCTGGTGAGCTAGCGAATTGAATTTAGCCGCGTATATAAAGACGCGCGGTGGCCGTCGGGATATAAGGCTTAGAGGTCGTAGGACCAAAGCCATCTTCTTCAGGCTGAGTTTAGTGGGTGAGAGTCCCACATAACCGGCAGAGACGGCTGTGCTGGTATGCATTACGCATTCTCAGCCTCCCTCCCGCGGAGGGGAAAAAACCGTTGGGATTCATCCCAATTCTGAAAGAGCTAAGCGATTAATGTTTGGAGCGATATAGAGTCCTACGCAATGGTTGGCAATAATTTAAGATTGTAGATGTATTGTACGACCTTCTAAGTGGAATAAAGAGTAGGTACATTGGTAACATCAGTGGTATTCATTCGGACCTACCTACCTGACGGTGTAACAATACGTTATATGGCGGTACTGCAAGATTGGGTACGCTCGGTACCTGCAGCGGGAACTGATGAAGCTGCCGAGGATGGAGCTGCGCGCGAGTTAGACAGGAGCCAGGCTTAGACATGAGTTCGATATATCAAAACGTAACTTATATCGGATATGTGTTTGATATCATACCATATCGATAAACCGACCAACATAACTGATATCACAAAAACTATTGTATCGATTCAAAAAACCTTTCCTTTAGGTTAAATCAAAACTTAAAACTGCAACGACGCAAACTTCACAAACGATATGAAGCATATTCGCTACCTCTTTTTCTAAATATACATTCTTTTACTGGTGTAAAAGAGATGAGGCGAATATGAGTTTACTTAGCTACCGGCGTGCATAATAATAATAAATATGTTAAATAACTAGCAATAAGGTTTATTTCTATTGTACAGTTACGATAACGTTTTTAAAGTTTTTATTTTGGCGGCGGGCGGCTACGGCTACTAGATATTATTGAGATACTTACGCTACAAAATATACCTACAATGTATAGTAATAAGGTTGAACTTTAGTTGTTACAATATGGAATATGGATACTAAAATTATTATAAAAAGGCTTTAATAATAATTGTTTTTGTTTCGTGCGTTCGACTTTATTTTGATTTATATTTTTGTGATAGTTTTGCAATAATTTTGACCTTGACGATACGTGCCATTAGTTACTTAAAAGAAATTCTGTGTTTTTATATTTATTTAGTGTGTAATGTGTAATAAAAGATAGTTTTAGTATATGGTTTAAAAGTTCTGTTATTTTAATGTATAATATAATTCATGCGTAGCCAGGGGGGGGTTTCGGGGGTTCAACCCCACCCCCTCTCCCCTCCCCAAAAAGTTAAGATATTGACATTTTTAGGAGCTCTATTTAACTCATTTTGAACTTTTGACTAAACTATTTTTTATTTTTATTTTTTTTATTTAAAAAAACTATTTTATGTACTATTGTATGTGTGTGTATTGTATGTTTTTATTTCTAATAAAATAAAATAAAAAATATTTTATGTACTTTTATTCGTTGTATTTTCTTGAACACCGCCCCTTCCCCCCCCCCCCCCCCCTCGAAACTGAAACCTGGCTACGCCCATGATATAATTAGATAAATTTGAATTTTGCATAAACAATGTCGCGTAAAACTAGTGAGATATGGACTCATTTTGATAAAAAGGACAATGCCGTCGGTCTGGCTGTGTGTAAATATTGTAATCGAAAGTTTTCATACAAATCAACCACCGGGAATTTAAATTCACATTTAGAAAGATCTGATGCGTCTATTTATTTAGCGGAAAAAAAAACATAAGTAACGACGGATCTCAGTTTATTGAAAATGCTGTGCCAACTACGTCAAAAGAAGCAAATGCAGTGGATGTAGTGGCTGCTTCTACTATCACCGGGATCGTCGCGAATCAGATGAACAAAAACCAGCCATCAATGGAGCCGCCACGCAAATCGCAAAGGACAATGCATGCTTATGCTATAAAAAATGACTTCTGATGAACGGAAACGCGTGGGTCGAGATTTGCTACAATTATTTATCAGTGATTATCAACCTTTCCGAATAGTTGAAGATAAAGGATTTCAAAAATTTGCGAAGAATATACCGGGATATACGCTGCCCAGTAGAAAAACTATATCTACTACAATGATCCCAGCTTTATATACGGACACGTGAAATAAGACGAAAGAAATAGTATCTCGAGACGCTATCTCAGTATGCTTAACCACCGATTGTTGGACGTCATCCCAATCAGAAAATTACATTGGTGTAACTGCTCATTATACTGATACAAGTTCTGAACTAAAACAAGTGTTATTGGAGTGCAAGAGTATCAACGAAAGTCACAGAGTTACAGATGCATGGAATTTAACACAAAAAGTTAATTTTGCTATATCGGATAATGCTCGCAATATTGTAGCGATAGAAACCGAATTAGAATGGATGCACTATGGCTGTTATGCACACTCTTTGAATTTAATTGCCACGGCTGCGTTAAAACCAATGGAAGAATTGATAGATAAAATAAAAAACATTGTAACGCATTTTAAAAGAAGTGCAAGTACAACAGATATGCTGCTAAGCTATCAACTTGTGGTGACATGCCATGTTAATTTATTGGGTGACGACTGAAATATGTGAAGTGGCGTTTGGGGTTTGCTAACAACTCCTACCTGCTCTCACAGTCAGTCGTCCCAATTCTGCGTTCGGAGTACATTGTGCTATACTCGCGATAGTTTATTATTATACAGTGTATTTAGGAATAAGTTAGTTATTGTGAAAAGTACAATTACAGTTTAATTTACCTAAATACATCTTTTAAATTATTTATAGTCTTCTATACACCCGAATTACAACACGCAAGAATACTACGCTCTCTGCAGTAAACCTATAAACTTCAATATTAATTTAACATTTTTTATATTAATATACATACTTCGATAAACTTAATTTTAGGCTTTTCTACACAGAACTTGGCACCCTTTTAAATCTCAATTCTTTTATTTTTTTTTTTAATTTGCTCTCATTTCACAGTTATGTTTTTGATGAGATACAAACCAACAGAATTTGCAGACTGGACGTTGGTAGACGATATTTCAACAGACTTATTGAGAATTACGAAACCAAGGGAAGAATCAAACAAGTTCTCATACTTTTGGCTGGCTCTTGAGAGTGTGGGAGTTAGAATCCCACTCCTCCTCTTAGCCTTTTCATCACTTGGCTGACTGCCTTCAACCCATTAATGGCCCACAACTGAGCACAGGTCTCTTATCTTGAGGAGGCCTAGAGCATACTCCACCATACTGCTCCAGTGCGGATTGCTGGATCGGTCAATCACTTAGGATCTACACACACCACAGGGCTATGAGCGATATAGTTACCTAATATCTCCTAAACTGCTTCTTAAACCTTTCATAATGGTAATCATCTGTCGCTCTTTCCCCTTTTGCCTTCTTAACTATTTTATCGACACCATCATCTATACCACTTTCTTCAGTTTTTGCTATTTCAGGTTTTTCCACTTTACGTTTTTTGCTATTGGTACTGTCAAGATTAAATCTGTTATGCTGAACAAAGTTCACAGCCATGTTAGTCGGTACAAACTGTGAAGGCCCATCCTTTTTGTTATGCCTCTCCCAGAGTAATTTCATCTTGGCCTCTTCGGTAGCTTCTATGTTTTTAATCTTTGCATCGATGCCAAGATCAACCTCCGGAATGCCACTAAGCATCTGATTAGATAACATTTCCTCAGATCTCGGTGCTGAAGAGGATCTCAAGTGTTCCGGCAGTGATAGTAAAGCAGCTTCTTCAGGTGCCAAATACTTCAATGTGTCATGTTCGTCCATGTCTTTGCTGTCATCGTTCCGGCCCTCTGTAAAGAATTGCATATTAAAAATGGTGGAAAAAAATTTAAACTTATTAATTATTAAGTTAGCAATATGAAAATATTCTATGATGAATATTTGACTAGATTATAGCCATATAATTTGGCACTGATGCAAAGTCATGATTGCAAAAAACTACATCGGTAGATAAGACCAAGCATACAATTGCCTCATTGAATGTTAAACAAAAATTTCTTTATTTTTACCTGACTGCCAGGAAGGGTTAAGTTTTTCGAGCGTATCTTGTATGTATGTATGTTTGTACATATTTATGCATGTAATATTTTTATTACCTCATATCTACCAAACCGCTGAACGGATTTATATAATTAAGATATCGTTAAATTTGTCTTGATAACCCAAGTGTTCTTAGATGAGTGAAATTAAAAAAATATGGTAGCTGTGAGATACCGTTGTTTGAAGTATCAAAAAATAAAAATAAATCAAATAATTCAATATGGATATCAAATTAAAGAGCTCACGATAAGAATTTTAAAAAGGTATATTATGATAGCTTTTTGATAGCAGACGGGTTTTATTTTTAATTTTTAATTAAATTCCATCTAATAGTTTAGTTAGTGTAAAAATTGCATCAAAATATATTAGACTCTTTTTTTTAAATCAGTTAGGTATAGACAGAAACATATAGTATTTTTTATTACTGTTTACTATGAAATCATAATTAATAATACATTATTATAAATAATAAGAATGTCCTTGTCTAGTGTGTTGTCCATGGCGCCCACGACACAGGGAATCCTAGTGTGGGGCTATGAGTGTGAAGTGTTATTTATTTATTATTTGTCAATCAAATAAGTTAGGTTAACCACCATATTGTAAATTCAATCATAGAGACACAGTATATTTTAACTATTTATTATTGTTTTTTAATGTAATTTGTTGTATTGTAATTTAATATAATGAATTTTAGTGTAACTTTTCACACAACTTATTAACTTGTGTTCGAGTTGCTTTGCATGCAGTGTAGTGTGCCCTCTGTACAATGTAGTTTGTACCTTTTATACTCTTTGATTTATATTCTTTGATACACGTGTAACTTCGTGTTTAAATATTGTAATGCAATTTCTTAATAAATCAGTATCATCTCAGCATCCAACTCTTTAATTTCTCAACCTGACCGCTCAACCTTACATGGCGACCCTGCCAGGGAGGTCCGTCATCCGAGCGCCGCGTATTTGACACCACCGGCCGCCCGGCTGGCGCCGCGCCGTACGTACCATACAAGGAGCAAGATCTAATTAATATTGTTGACAATGGCATTATTGTACAAGTATACACGGGACAATACACGCGCCGAAACAAGAAAAAATGGGGAAACAACAGTCCAAGGAGGAAACTTTAGTGGTCCAAAATGCTGCAGGGGGGGTCAATGAAACTTCCCTCGAAGAATTTAAGTTCCATTTATCGACAACGAATTTCTTACTGGGCGTTATCGTGATTACAATAATACTCGGAATTATTTATGGAATATATCGTATCTACCAGAGATGTCACGTACGCTGGATTCATCGGGAGCTACATGACCAAGTTTTAAGAAGATCCTTTTTCCGGAGGGCTGACACGGTTCCTGCCAATGTATTCCCCACCCCGACGGCACCGACGGCTCCGTAATATTTATAGTGAATAGTGCAAGTGAATAGTTGGTGATTATAATCATAATTACGTATTAATTACGCGAAGTGTATATCGCGATTATATTTTTTTCGGTACCAGTAATTATGCCTACGTAGTATTTTAAACAGTGCAAAGTGTTCGTTAATTACGGGACAAATAGGGACATTAAGTGATGATAATACAATTGTATTGTGTATACTATATTAATCTCATATATAGTGTAGTATACTGTATTAATCTCAGGTACATATAATTATGTATTTGTTTTATCCCTCGATGCTATGGATACATTGGTGAGTTATGCTTATTAAACTAGAATCGTTATATAGTGAATTAAAAGAAATAAGAGTTTATTTAATAAAAATTGGTCCTTTAAGAAGACAAGGCCAAATTTTAATTACTAAGGCGATAGAGGCAAATAAAATATTTGAAAAATATAAGTCTTGGTTGTGTGATTTTCAAACACAAATTAAAGAGGAAGCTTTTAGCTCGGAAAATATTTTAAAAATAGATATTAAATGTAAGGATTTTGAATCACTATATAACGAAATATTGCAATTGTGTCAAAGTGAAAAATTAGAATATAAGTTGAAAATGGAAACCTTTGAATTAAAAACTGCGATGAGCTTGTTAGACCGTATGACAGATGAGGAATCTAACACAAAGCAACTAATAGATAATATCGAATATTATTCATCAATATTGAAAGATGATGCTTGTAAAACTAAATTAATTCAATTTGTTCTTAAAAGTAGATTATCTCAGGCCGCAAAATTAAGATTAAATTCAAATTATTCAAAGGTGAGTGATTTAATCAAGGCTATGCGTGAACAGCTTTTAACACAAAAATCAGCCCCAGCTATTCAAAGTAAATTACAGCAGATTAGGCAAAATGATTTATGTATTGATGATTACGGAAAGGAAATAACTGAAATGTTCACAGAACTTACGTTATCACAGTCCAATGGTAATACGGATTGTCACAAAATTTTAAAACCTATTAATGAAAAATTCGCTATAAAACAATTTGCAGATGGATTGCGAAATCGTAGACTCGGTACTATTATCACAGCGAGGAATTATACGTCGTTGAAAGACGCAATACAGGCTGCCAAGGACGAAGAAATTGGGACGGCTTCTACATCAGGTGACGTCATGGGTATGTATTCTCAAAATATTAAATCTAATCATTTTTCATCTACTCGAGGAAGACCGAATCCTCGTCATGGCACACGATTCGGTACTTCTTATGCTAGGAATTTTTCGAACCCAGTTAGCCGTAACACAAACTATCGTGGACAACACCGAGCCTCACCCAGCTTCCGTCAGACGAAACGATGGGACCAAACACAGGAGCCATGGAAATCTCGGCCAGCCCTAAGGGGGAGGCCTTGGCAACAGAGAGGTACGTATAATAATTATTATAAGCGTGGAAATCAATGGATGCGTAACGAACGTATGCGTGTGATAAATGAGACCGACACTTCTATTGAAAAACCTTCGGAAGTTAGAAACGAGTTTTTTCGAGACTAATATTATTTTAGCAGCTAATAGCAATTGTTGCATTATTTTATATTTAAATAATATTCCCTACTCTTGGTTAATTGATACGGGCGCAACTATTTCGGCATTAAAATATAAATATGCACTTGATCAAAATCTTCCGATTTATAAAGATAATATTATTATAAATGGAATAGGCGGTAAAATTCAGCCAATTGGATATACATATTTACATTTAAATAATGGAAACAATTTTTTTAACCATAGATTTTATTTGTTTGAAACATTGCCATGTCGAGCTGTTGGTATTATAGGTCAAGATTTTTTAGATAAGTATAAAGGGTTGATAGACTTAGAAATAATATTTTAACATTACAGACAGATAGAAATATAGATTGTCAAATGCGACTCTTACGTCATAAAAAAAGGACTTGGCAAATAGCACCGCGATGCGAGTCTATACATTACATTGAAACAAATTTTGAAGAAGAATGCGTGATATGTTCTGAAGAGTTAGGCGATGGAATTTATTTAGCAAGTTCTGTCGCTACCCCTTTAAATGGTTTCATTCCTATAAAAATATTAAACACTACTGAAAACACGGTTACTTTGACAAATATAACACCTACTATTCATAAACTCAGTGATTACACGATGTGTACATTTGAAAAAGTAGATAAAAATGCTAATAGAGTTAAGCAATTGTTTTCATTATTAAATTTAAATCATTTAAATAAAGAAGAGCAAATATCAATAGAAAAATTATGTGCTAAATATCCGGACATCTTTCATTTAGAAGGAGACAAAATGTCCACCACAGACATTTATGAACATAAAATTACCTTAAAACCAAACGTAACCGCTGTTTTTAGTAAACCATATAGGCTGCCGCATTCTCAGAAGAAAGAAATAAATGATCAGATTAATAAATTACTAGATGACAATATTATAGAAAAGTGTAACAGTTGTTGGTCTAGTCCAATACTTTTAGTACCAAAAAAGTTGGACAGTAGCGGTCAAAAGAAACTTAGATTAGTCGTAGATTATCGTAAACTGAATAATTTGATCGAAGATGATAAGTATCCTCTTCCAAATATTACAGAAGTGTTAGATGCGTTATCAGGGAGTATATATTTCACACATTTGGATTTATATAACGGATTTTACAATGTTAAATTAGAAAAGGAAAGTAGAAAATATACTGCGTTTAATTCGGGATCATTACAAATGACGCGTATGCCTATGGGTTTAAAAACCAGCCCAAGCTCGTTTTCACGCATGATGAATATGGCTATGGCGGGTCTTACATATGAAAAATGTTTTATATATATGGATGATCTCATAGTTTTTGGAAGTTGCTTAAATAGTCATAATAAAAATTTACAAGAGGTGTTTGAACGATTGCGAAAGGTAAATTTGAAGTTAAACCCGGCTAAATGTGATTTTTTAAAGAAGCAATTACTCTATTTAGGACATATCGTTTCCGAAAAAGGAATACAACCAGACCCCGCAAAAATTGATATTGTAAAAAATTACCCTCAACCCAAAACAGTCGACGAAGTTAAAAGATTTATTGCATTTATTAATTATTATAGAAAATTTGTTCCTAATTTTGCAGAAAAGGCTAGTCCTTTGAACAGGCTATGTAGAAAAAATATTCCCTTTGAATGGGATAAGCATTGCCAAAACTCTTTTGAAATTCTCAAACAGTGTATCATTTCACCACCCATATTGCAATACCCCGATTTTTCTGGAAATAGTGAATTTGTTGTCCAAACCGATGCTTCAAATAACGCTATCGGAGCAATCTTATCAAACAAGGATCTAAAACCTATAGCTTATGCGAGTAGGAGTCTAAACAAAGCTGAAAGAAATTATCCAATAATTGAAAAAGAGTTATTGGCCATTGTTTGGGCTGTTAAACATTTTCGGCCTTATCTTTATGGTAATTATTTCAAAATTCAAACGGATCACCGGCCCTTAGTGTATTTATTTAATATGAAGGACCCGTCGAGCAGGTTGATGAAGTTTAGGCTTCTGTTAGAAGAGTATAATTTTACAGTAGAGTATGTGAAGGGTTCAGACAACGCAGCTGCAGATGCTTTGTCTCGAATTACTTTACAAGATTTGAAAGAAATGAACGAAAACATCATCTCTGTTATGACAAGAGCTCAGAAAAAGAAAGAAGCTCAGTCGATACCAGATTCTGTGGATGATATCGGCTCTACTAGCGATTGGTCTGATCAACCAAAAGTTGTGGAGACGCATATTAAACCCCAGGATCACATAGAACTAGACTTTATTTCGAAAAATAAATTAAATGAACTAAGAAAGAAATTTAATATTAATTATGAAAGCAAAACGTTTTGTTATTGTGTAGAGAAGAAAGTATTATATATAAAATGCAATGGTTCTTCATCACAAATTACGCCAGTCGAATTTGTGAAAGAATTAGATGACATTTGTAAAAGAATAGGTATTAATGAGTTATATTTTATTATGGACAAAACAAATAATATTTTTGTAGAAAAATTGTCGAAAGAAATAAAAGCAAGCGATAGTAATACTATACCTCGGTTATGCGTATTGAAGGACGTTATAAAAATAAATAATAAAGATGACCAAAAGGTAATACTGAACGACTTCCACCTTTTGCCAACAAGTGGCCACGCTGGCATTAGGAGGATGTTGAGCAATATTAAAAGGTATTACTTTTGGCCATGTTTAGAGAAAGATGTAATTGAATTCATAAAAAGTTGCGATAAGTGTCAAAAATTTAAGCATTCGATACGCGTGAAGGAACCAATGGTCATTACATCTACGGCAAATACTGCCTTTGAAAAAATTTACCTAGACATCGTAGGACCTTTAGACCGAGATAATGACAATTATTCATATATATTAAGTTTACAATGTGAATTATCAAAATACGTCGAAGCATATCCATTGATTTCTAAGACTACGACAGTAGTAGCACGGTCATTTGTTAATAATTTTATTCTACGTTACGGGATACCAAAGGAGATTGCAACTGACAGAGGCACCGAA
Source organism: Thymelicus acteon (assembly GCA_951805285.1). Lineage (NCBI taxonomy): Eukaryota > Metazoa > Arthropoda > Insecta > Lepidoptera > Hesperiidae > Thymelicus > Thymelicus acteon. The sequence continues at coordinate 2,922,917 of OX638234.1, forward strand.
TTCATGTCATCAACTATGAACGAGGTTTGTAAACTTTTGAATATTAAAAAATTGAGTTCCACAGCTTATCATCACCAATCAATAGGTTCCTTAGAAAACTCACACAAGAATCTTGGTTCATATCTTAGAATACAGTGTCATAACCATTATGACACGTGGAGCCAGTGGCTTCCATATTGGTGTTTTTCTTACAACACATCAGTCCACAGAGAAACGAAATTTACACCATTTGAATTAGTTTTCGGAAAGAAATGTTGCCTACCCAGTAACTTGTCAAATAATGTTGTAGATCCGTTGTACACTTTTGATAACTATCCACTCGAATTAAAATTCCGTTTGCAATTAGCACAAAAAGAAGCCAGAGATAATTTACTGAACAGTAAACTAAAAAGAAAAATGAAGTATGATCTAAGTATGAAACCTGTAATGTATAAGCCTAATGATTTGATTTTAGTGAAAAATGAAGTAGGAGGAAAATTAGACAGTATCTATTTAGGACCATTTAAGGTTGTCAAGGATTTATCACCAAATGTTGAAATAATGAAAGATAATAAAGTTGATGTAATTCATAAAAATCGCACTAAATTGTATAACCCTAGTTAAGAAAATATAATTATAAAAACAGATATGACTATGTAATCAAATGTATGAAAATGAAAAAAAAAAATATATTGTTTAATACTATTTTTTTTTTCTTTTAGGGGGGAGATGTAGTGTGCCCTCTGTACAATGTAGTTTGTACCTTTTATACTCTTTGATTTATATTCTTTGATACACGTGTAACTTCGTGTTTAAATATTGTAATGCAATTTCTTAATAAATCAGTATCATCTCAGCATCCAACTCTTTAATTTCTCAACCTGACCGCTCAACCTTACAGCAGACTTCACAAATAAATAATTGTTACTGGTGAGAATGTGTGAAAATTTACCTTAGGACAAATATTGTAATGCTGTACAGTGTACAATATATGTATAGGACATTTCAATTCATATTTGTAGTCCATTTTTCGAGAAGTCTTATTTAAAAAATAAAATAACATGGTATTTTTGTAATTTGTAACTTAAAAATTGTCTATTTTAGCATAAAGTGAAAAGAATTTAAGGATAAATAAATAAATGCTAACACACTTATACCCCAGCGGTAGGTTTTTACCTGTGTCACTAAAACTAATGTAATGCTAAAACTAATGTAATGCTAAAACTAATTTCTGTTTACTTAGTCAATATTTTTTAATTTAATATTTCAATCAAAAGTAGAGGTAAGATTTTTTACCCAGTTACCGGACTTGTTAAATTAAGTAATTTAACAAGTCCGGTAACTGGGTAAAAAATCTTACCACTACTTTTGATTTACTCTATCTAAATGTACACTTCATAATTTAATATTGTTTTAGGTTAAAAGAACTGTTATTGTTAACAACAACAACTACTAATAGGCTAATAGACTACTAATAGTCAGTTGGTTAGAAGAAAATGCTATATGAGCATTAAGCCTGCCTTTGTATTGTATTTTGTTGAGTCCAATAAAGTATTTTTCAATTAAATCTAAAATTTTCAATAGAAAGACAAGTTGGTGTCCTTCATTATTCACAGTTTATAGTGAGAAGGTAAAATTAGGTATTTTAGCTGCTAACATTAACCAAAGAACAGATAAGTTGCTTTGAAGTAAGTTCGGATGAAACCGTGTGGTCAATGTCAATCAATTTCTGACTGGTACAGTTGACAAAAGTATTAAGTATACAGGGCATGATTCTAAAACCCTCTGTAATGTTTAATATTACATATTGTTTACGTTATTAACAATGTTAAATCATACCTTATGTATACAGGTATCACTTAACATTGATAATAACACAAACAATCTATATTATCAATAATTACAGAAGGTTTAAGAATCATGCCCTGCATACCTAATTCTTTTGCCGACTGTACATGTGTTTCATAATGTAACTAATATAAAGATTAAACTAGACTCACCTTTTCGTTTAGCAAGCTGTTCTTCTATATATTTCATCATTTCTTCATCTTCATCACGTTTGTTAGTTTCAGCCGAAAACTGAGTGCCGATTCCAGTGTCGTATGCATCGTCTACCTGCTTGACCTTCCCACTCTTCAAGGCCTGCATGTTAATCATTCCCCCTGACTTCACCTTGAACGGATCTTTACAAGTGATGTCCTCCTCAATGGTAGTCTTCTGACCGGTCGCTAGGGCAATCACGCTGACGCCATTAGGCCGTTCTCGAAGCTTCTGAATTTCTTTTGCCTCCTCTAACTTGGCCAAGATATGCTCTTCGTCGTCAGACTCTTCGTCTTCGACCTTAATTCTCTGTCTGAGATTTCTTTTCTTTACAGGTTTAAACTTTAGTTCTTCAATTTTAATCTCGGCAGACGTATCGGAAAGATCCTCCATGTTGTTGGGATCGTAAGATGTTCCTTCCTTGATGCTTCCTTGTACCCAAATACCTTGACTTGCTTGTTCGACCAAGATTTTGTATCTTTCTGCGGACTCGAAAATATTTTTGATTGTATTTATTGTACAAAGTTATACTTATACCTTGCCCCGAGGAAAAAATATACAATATTGAATACGGTATTAGAATTCTATCAATTTTATATTGAAAAACTGGATGAAAACCAATAATTTATAAATTATAATTCAGAATTTCAGACACATACGTTGATTACGATAAGCAGTGTTGCCAACTTTATTTTAACAATCCCACTAAACACAACACCAGAAAAGGCAGAAAACCACTAAAAAACTAAAAAAAAATATAAAAATAAAATAACGTGCGTAAATGTATCAGTGTTACTTACATTAATTTAACTGAATTGAATTTGAATTTAACTAACTGAATTTGTTAAAGATAGATCATCTTTCAGAAGAATCGGATTCAGATCGTAGATTGCGAAGAATACATTTCTTTAGTTCCAATTTTTAGGGTTCCGAAGTAAAATCGGAATCCTTATAGTTTTGTCATGTCTGTCCGTCCATCTGTCTGAAGCAAAGCGCCGACACCCTTAGTGCTAGAAATCTGTAATTTGGCATGGATATACATATTTATTGAAACTCCAGAATCGTAAAATAAAATATTGAAAAACATTTTTTTCAGGGTACCTCCCCTACAGGTAACGTGAGGATGAATTTTTTATTCGTCCCGTACCATAGGGTATAAAAGTGTCGTATCGTTGAAAAGGTCTTCCAAAAATATTATGGCTCTTCTAAGACAATTTTGCAATTAGAGGTCTGTTTGCGAAATATTTGGCTTTAAATTGCTAATTTTGGTAAGAGTCAAGGGGGGGACCCTCTACCGGCTAAACGGTTGGAGTTGGGCTAGTGAAAAAATTCTCAAAAATAGATTATAACTAGCTTTTTCCCGCAGCTTCACCCGCGGTACAGATCGATTTTTTACAAAATCCTTCTTACTTTTACTGAGTTAGATTTAGTTGCCTAAGACTTAACTAATTTACATGTATCATTTGATAGTGTGATTTCGAACATGCAAATGAATTTTACTAACGCTATCTATTAACAACATCCGGAACTAAATATCTAGCTACTAACAAAATATTGATCTTCCCATGGGGATGTTTTACCGCGGTAAAAAGTATGCCTACGTTACTCTCCGCCCTCCTCACTATCTCCACACACAAAAACCATACCATATAACAGCTTCGTTGCGACGTGAAAGACGGACCAACAAACAAACAAACAATGATTAATTTACAAGGAAAACTATCACGGCTATATAAGCTTAAGTAGATAAATGAGTAACAGTCGATAAAATTACTACATTGCGCATGGTGGTTTTTTTTTCTTTCCATGTTTTTTTAAGTTTTCGGGCTATCTGTTTTTACTTCATAAATCAAAACAATGAACTGAATACCCCTATTATGTATTATCTCTTCGTCACTGCGTGAAAGCACAGATACTACACAGTACTATACTTTTAAGGAGTCCTTTATCTCTCATTGTTGCCAAATGATTTTCAAATAAAAAGTAATTTTGTAAAATCATCCTAGTAGTTAAACCTCATGCTCTACCACTAAATGAAAAAATCTTTTCCACTACAAAATCCACTAGCCACTAAAATCAATATAGCCCCACTAAAAGGGGTGTCGAAACCACCAGATCTAGTGGAAATTCCACTAAGTTGGCAACACTGACGATAAGACGTAAAATTAAAGGTAGCCTAAGTCACAGAGTACTTAATCACTCACTGCGTTTGCCTTATTAGGTGCACTATACTAAATACCATGGATATATACTCTATCTGGATCAAATTGTAGCTGAAGTTCGATTCCGATTATCCGATATTCCGATATATCATTAGATTGCGATTTTTTACAACGGTTTAAAAACATCTAACAAAAAGATGAAATTATAATATAGATGTACCGTAATTGTGTACCTCAATTTTCGTGCAATAATTTAAATTTGGTAATTTTGAAGAAATTTTAATAAAATGTATTATTTCAATATTATAATGATTACTACCAGAGAAACAACCTAGAACCTTTCAAGATAGGACATAATCTTTCAAAGTGTGGGTACCCTACAATATTATGAAGGACAACCTCAGTTTGTCTAAATAAAACGCATTTAGTGTACAAATTCATGTCAGTTGGTAAAAAATCCTATAAAACGATTTTAATAGTTTAGTTTGTTTACATTTGTTTCGGCTGCAAATCGCATGGGGTATAGCTTGTAGGTTTTACAATGAAATGTATAAATACCTAAATAAATAAATACATTTCTTTCATTTTATGTTCACCGCACTTTAAAAAATATTTGAACACAATTGAATGATATACCTATCTTGGGACCACGGACGTAAAAAAAGAACGGACGTAACCTTGTCTAATCGAGAATGAAGCTGACAGCTGACAGCTCGCTTACCATGTGTGCGTAATTTTGTAATGTCCATGTCATATCAGGATGGTGTCAATGTGTGGGTGTGTGTACTTGTACGAATACAGAGTTGGTATTACTATGGGTGCTTCACTGAATTTGTTCTTAGGATTACGTCCGTCTTTTTTTACATCCGTGCTTGGGACTATACTCATAGATAACATGGACACAATAGACAAAATGGTCCTTCAATTGTGACGTCATAACGGTAGCGTAAAGTAAACGCAAGTAAACTAAAATTTGTATGGGACCGAAGTAAAACCATCTAACGGCATTGAAAAGAAAAGATTCTGTCCCCATACAAATTTTAGTAAACATGCGTGTACTTTGCGCCATCGTTATATCAAGTAAAGCACACAGGTACGGCTCTTCGAAGTTTGCGATCCAGTTAGACTGATAAATCCATGGATTGGACTATTTGAGTAGTTGGGGGCAAACGAATTGACATTGACAATGACAATATCTATTTGACACTTTATTTGACAGAAGTAAATACCCAATGGCAATGGCCAATAGATAAATAAAATATTTAAAATATATTTTATTTATATTACTTAAACAATGCATCTCTAAATAATAAAGTCTGTGTTTATTGTTACAACAAATAGAAAACAAAATTAATAAGATAATTAATTGAAGTGACATTTTAACCAAGTACAAGTTATTTGTTACTCAACAGAAGTTGATATACTATTGATAAGAAGCTTGTAAACCAGAAAGGAATAAACCAATCAAATGCGAACTAACACTGCAAGTTCAAGCTTCATAAATATGATAAAGAATGTAGTACTTCCAATATTACCTCAGAGATAACATTTCTGCACTCCGTATCGGGTTATTCATTGTTTAGAAAAATGGCTGATATATTATTTTTGCAATCAGCACCGCCAAAATTGGAAGAGTTTCAAAGAAAGATATTTAGCAACGGTGCCATAGAATTCTTATCGAGATTGCATCGTCAATTTGATGCAGAAATTGAACAACTTTATAATAACCGCCAAGTGCGCAGTGTTGAATTGCAGACTCGGAGTTTGAACTTTAAAAAATCCCCTGAACGAGATGATAAGACATGGAAGATTGGTCCACTGCCAATACGACTTCAGTATGTATAACATTGGTAAGATAAGCTACGCTTTATGTTGTACTTTAATAATTCTTCTTTTTTTGTTTTACTAAAATCTAAATAATCATTTTATGAAAATGTTCCTACAATTATTGTATTATTTACCCCTTTAGACTAGAATATGGCTTAATAAAAATTTCTAATAAACAGAATGAGGGTATAACACTGTGGAGGGAAAGAAGAAGGGGTGTTGAAATGGACTCATGTATTTAATGTGTTACTTCCACTAACTATAGTTATAATTTGCTATTATTTGCTTTCATTGCTTAGAAAATTAAAATGTATTTATTGATGAGGTGAATTACTTTTAGAAACCGTCGCTTGGACTTAGGTGATGTGTCGGCGTCAAATTCTGCCCATTTCATAGCAGCGTTAAATTCCGATGTTCAGGGAATCCAGGTAGATTTTGATGATGGTCATTGCCCCACTTGGAAAAATCAGTTGCTAGCACATCATAATGTGAATTTGGCTGTAAGGGGCAAACTCCCCGGAGCTCCAATGAGTATAATGACATGCCCTGTCTTAATGTTGAGGCCACGTGCTTGGAATATGATTGAGCATGACATATTGGTAAGGATATTTCTATTCTATTCAATTCAATTTATTTGCTTAGGTGTGTGTGGAGTGTGAGGGGGAGGGGTGGGGAGGAGAGGGGGAGACGGAGGGAGAGGGAGAGGGAATTTAATGGACTCTGTCAAACCTACCAAAACTATAAAAGTCAAAGTAACAACAAAGTACACGAATCACTGATTATCAGGCGATACAAAGTTTGCCAAGACACCTAGTGTTAAATATTTATTTAATGATGCCAAAGAAGTATAACTTCTCACGAGCGTACATAAGTACCCATTTATGTTTAGTATAAAATAGTTTTTGAAAGATAATTAAAACTGATACACATTATTAAATTAATACCTTTATTTTTGAAGGTTTCACTTCTACCACGTGTGAATTGCACATTTTATTTGATTTAAGATTATGTCAAATAAGGGGGCGTCCATTAATTACGTAAGATATTTTTGAGGTAGAGGGGGTAGAGCAGAATCTCATCTAATCTTACCTTGGGGAGAGGGGGGTATCGACAAATCTCACATAATTTTTTTCTGCAAGAAACAATAAAATTGAGTGAAAATGGTGTTAAACTAAGTGGTTCTACTGATAGGACCTTGCACATTTAAAACAAAATGCACAAAATGAAAAACACATTTTGATTTTTTTCATCCAGTCTGTCAAATGTAATAGATAAATAAACTAGAAAGATATATTTTGAAAAATTACGTGAGATTAGAGGGATGGAGGAGAGGTTGAGCAAAATCTCACGACATCTCACCAGGAAGGAGGGGGAAGTCTGAAAGTCGCTAAAAATGCCTCACGTAATTTATGGATGCCCCCTAACATTTTCAGATCGATGGTAAAGAAGCTATAGGCCCACTAGTAGATTTTGGTCTACTCATGTATCACAACGGCAAAAAGCTTTTTGAAGCTAACAGTGGACCATACTTTTATTTATCAAAACTAGAAGGTGCCAGCGAAGCCAAACTATGGAATGATATCTTCATATGGACTCAAGATGAATTAGACTTACCACAAGGGACCATAAAGGCGTGTGTTCTCATAGAAAATATAGTATCTACCTTTGAGTTGGAAGAAATATTGTATGCCTTGAAAGATCATTCTCTGGGTCTTAATTGTGGGATATGGGATTACTGTGCTTCTATTATAGCCAAGTTTGGTAAGTGTTTGGTTTTTATCTGCCTGCTAATTGTTATTTCTAAAACTGTTTTGGGGTGGCCTGGAATACAGATCACCAATTCCATATTTGTAGATCAGCTTAAGAGGTGTAAAGTCTGGTTTACATGTATTAATTAGTTAAGTAGATAACTAAATTTTCATTAAATTTTAGGTAAATAAAATTAATACATGTAAACAGACAATTTAGTAGCTTTTTAATTAAAATTTAGGTATCTAATTAACTACTTAATACATGTAAACCGAACATAAGCGGCAATAGAGGCCACCACTGCTTGCTTGATGATAGGGATTTATATTACATAATATATAAAATTCTCGTGTCACGGTGTTAGAAGTTGAACTCCTCCGAAACGGCTCGACCGATTTTCGTGAATCTTAGCGTTCATATCGGCTAGGGTGAAGAATCGGACAACATCTATTTTTCATCCCCCTGAATATTAAGGGTGGTCCACCCCTAAATTTTTGGCAGAACAACGTTTGCCGAGTCAGCTAGTTATCTATATTATTATTTAGTTATTGTTCTGTAACTGGCATTATTTATTATCTATGCCTAACTAGTTGGTGTATTAATATTAAATATTTTTTTATCCACCCCATACAAACTTAAAACCTCTATTTTACAATCTCGATTGAATTTCCCTAAATTCTTTCTTGCTTGCCTAGGCTGTCAGGAAAGGAATCTACTGGCAAAATTTTGTAGTTGGTACAGTAGCCGCGCGAGTTGAATGCAGAGCGATTGTATGCGGCTAGATACAAAAACTGCATTCAACACACTAGATACAACGCGCGGCTACTGTAGGTAACTACCAAGCTACTAACATAGTAATATTGTAGATTAGGCTCCTACAATAGTACTATAGATGACGCCGTAACCTAGTTGGTAACTTGGTAGCCTAATGAGTGACCCTGTCGGCGAAACGGATTCCGGGTTCGATTCCCGACGAAGGCAGACATTTATTGATTTTCCTACTGGCTTATTCGTTGATTTTCACTGATTGCTTACTTTAGGTCGTCGCGAAGAATTCCTACTACCGGATAGGAACAAATATGTGAATATGGAGCGAAAGTTCTTGAATAGTTACATGAAGCTAGTAGTGAGTACCTGCCACGCGCGCGGCGCACCCGCTACGGGGGGAATGGCGGCTGCTATGATGAAACCGGGTACCGATGGCTCGGATACTGGGTAAGTTTCAAGTTTGATTCAACGTCACTAAAACACAGACATGTCTCTTCATCGCCAAAAGGAGCCCGTTCACCTTTGGCTCCTACTTTTCAAAATGTGTCCTTGGAATATACCAACTTCAGTTGTTCGGAGTTGAGATATCCTCAAAGCTCAACTTTGGGCAGTTCATCGAATCCAAAGTTACAACTGGTGCAAGGAAACGTGGCGTCCTTGCGAAGGTGCGGCAGTACTTCACACCGAGGCAACTCTTAAAAAGCTCAGGTTAGGCCGTGTGTGAAGTATTGTTCTCACTTTGGGCAAGTGCAGCCAAATGTCACCTTTCTGCCTTGGATTCGATGGAGAGGCGCGCGAAGAGGCTCATTGGTGACCCAGATCTGGTTGAGACCAATCTGCAAAGTCATTTTGGAGAGTGTACGCAGGAATTATTTGAGTTAATTCTCCCTTCCCCGTTCCTCCATCGAACGACACGACGCACGGTGGGTACGGCTTTCGTCGTGAACATCCCGCCGATACGGACGACGCGGTTTGCATCGTCATTCATTATGCGCACCGCGAAGGATTGGAATAGCTTGCCTGCGTGTGCGTTCCCGCCCACCTATGACGTGGATGTCTTCAAGAAAAGAGTGAATAAGCTTTTAATAAGTTAGTGCGCTCACCATCCTGGACCACATCTCCACTTACCCTCAGGTGGGATTGTGGTCAAGCATTAACTTATTTTAAGTAAAAAAAAACAGTTATGTAGATACATGTCTTTTTTTAATGTCCATGGGCGACGATAGCCACTTTTAGATGGATCTTGTCGGGTATTTCCATTAAAAAAAGTTAACTTCTTAAATACCCGGTGTATTTCCTCCTCACGATTCGTATTTTATATTACTCGTATAATACCGATATTACCGGTATTTGTGTATCACATCTGATGATGGGTTTCGTGGAGTTGATGAAACTATTAAATATAAAAGGTATACTTAATGGTGATTTCTCATAAGAGAAAGTATTCGACCATAATAATTATTATATGTATAAATGTTTAGCGATAATTTTAGTGGACCTTATCAAAAGCAATTTCTTTGAAGGTCGGTTATTTTTTTGGTAAAATTTAGATTACACAAGGTCCCAGGTTCCAATTCCTGGCAGATTTTTTGCCTATTTGTCTGTTTTACGTTACTAAGAATGTATGTAGTCATAATGAATGAATACTTATCTACATTCTACTACATGTCAACTGCATCATAGAATGTCTTGATAAAGTTCGTTAATATAGGCAACCTCTTCTCTGACCTTTCTATACCAATCGTCTCACTGACATTGTATTGTATGTTTGAATACAATAGTTCATTCAAAGTTATGCGACGATTATATTTTATTTTTATTTTTATCCGGCTTAAAAAAAGAGGTTGTTCTTAATTCGGTACTATTGTTTTTTTTTATATAAAATGTTTATTGGCTTCAACCCATTAATGGCCCACTGCTGGGCACGGGTCTCTCCTCTTGAGGAGGCCTAGAGCATACTCCACCACGCTGCTCCAGTGCGGATTGGTGGAGGAGGGGTTATTGGCCAACCCGAGTGTCGGAAGTTTTCAAACCGCCCGAGGGCCTCCGACATGGCTTAACGACTGTTATCTAATGATAACAACCGGGAGCAACGGCTTTACGTGCCCTCCGAAGCACGGAAACGCTTAAGAAATTTTTGCAACTAGCGGTCACCCATCCAACTATCGACCGCGCCCGCTGTTGCTTAACTTTGTCGATCACATAGGATCGACGCAAGCCGCCGGGCTATGAGCGCTTCCTTTTGCTACCTACATTGATTTACGATGTTTTCGTAGCAAGTGATAATTTACTTCTAATACGCACATAATATTTGAAAATTAGAGGTGCGTGCCAGGATTTGAACTCAGGCCCCATCGATCGGGAGACCAAACGATCTAACCGCTATGCTATCACTGCTCTATATGTTTTCAATCCTTTGTATCAATCTATGCCTAGATATATCTAGATATATTTATTTACTCTCACAGTAGCTATATACATATAGCTATTTATTTTATTATTATATTGTTGTAGGTCGAAGGGAATAGTAAACAAAGTGTTGGAAGCGAAACTAAAAGAGATCGAACTTGGCGTGGACGGTTTCATGGTGTATGACACTCGCTTGGTGCCGTATGTCAATGAGGTTAGTATTCATCGAATACTATACATTTCATTAATAATAACTAATTTCATGACTTTTTGACCCCTCCCCCTTCCTTGTCACAGCTGGTCACATTTGTGAGACCTCCCCCCGTAGTGTGACGACATGTGACGTAATATGAAATTTTACACCTAGAAATTATTAAATTAAAACGGCAGTTCCGAAATAAGTTTTATTTCCATTAATTGTTTTGTAATATTTACCTATAAATACCAATTATTCGATTTTGAAATGTGACGTCACGTTTAGGACCCCCTCCCCCCTTGTCACACAATGTCACACTACATCTAACGTGTGACGTAATTTATGGATGGCCCCTAATGAATACAATACGTTTAAATAATAAATTCTTGTGTATATGCACTCGGTTTCTCGAAAACCACCTTAACAATTTGTGGCTTTTTAGAAAAAAAAAACAAGGAATCGATAATAGGTAGGTACTTACTACTTACCGAAAGTAGATTAACAAGAAACTGTAGGTAAGGTTAGTAAAAAAACAACATTGTTTAGATGTATTTTACGTAATCAATTGTACTGGATCGATTGTGAATTGAGTGTAAAAAGTTAATTGAGCGACCTCGGCTAAGCTATCAAATCTATTTCTTGTTTGTAATGTAGGTTGGTACTTGGTATTTCCAGTGCGATTGTCATGGAAAAATTTGATGTGACAATAATACTTCCTTATCAATACCTAAATCCTAGTAAAGGATATACGCTCAATCAAAAATTAAAAGGTCAAAATCGAAACGAGGTGACCGAAAACTATCCTAAGTATCAAAAAAATCGAAATGTGTGCTGGGACACATTGTAGAATTGAAACTTCAACGGTCAAGTGGAATTTCCAAAAAAAAAATTCAATAAAATTTTGTTTAAAAAATTATTTCAATAAAAAATATTTCAAGAAAAAACATTCCAAAAAATATTTAAAAAAAATATTCCAAAATATTTATATCTCCCCTCGCCGCTGCCGCCTCTCACCATGCGATACGTGTATATCGTGTACCCCCTCCACGCGGCCGTAATGCTTTTTTTCGTAACAGAAAAATCCTAATCCCCCCCCCCTCCCCCGTCTACATTATACATAATATAGAAGTTTCATTTCAAAAATTTTAAGGCGATAAAAAGTCTTCTCAAAATGATTTCTCAGTCGATATCTTCTATAGGATATACCTAGTTCTACGTTGGTCTTTTTTATATCAGAATCCTGTTCTCATGAGAAATTTTATAGAGCCGCTTTTGAAGGGTTGACTAAAAATGTTCCGGTCACGTGATGATAGGCGGTCAACCCAATGCGGGCCATACAGGAGAACTCTTTACACCTTTTCTGAATAACCCATACGTTATAATGAATGAATAGCCTACACCCAATATAATACAGACTACAAATGGACACATGCGAGCGTTACAGACCAATGTAGTAAATATTCATTTTCTCAATTATTATTTTTTGTCTATTTGAAAATTTTTTTATGTATATTTTTTGATCTATGTTCGTGTGTTTCTAATTGGCACAGAAATAAACGTTTTTCTTTCTTTCTTTCTTTCTTTCTAATAATAGCGGTCCTTTTCGAAGACATTTTTGTTGAAAAAAAATCTTTTCTAGCTCTGGAAGAAGACAGGTACATCTGCTAACCAGATTCACCGGATAATGCACGTTAATGTGACGGCAGAAGAGTTATTATCGATTCCGAGCGGCGGCGTGACGCTCGCCGGGCTGAGACACAACATAGCGGTGTTCATACAGTTCGTGTATCACTGGCTCGCGGGGAACGGACACTTCTTCTACAGCGGGAACGTGGAGGACTCCGCCACGGCTGAGATATCGCGCGCGCAGATATGGCAGTGGATTCGGTTTGGGGTGAGTCCATTCTAAGGAGGGTAGAGGTAAAGAGAGCCATCTCACGTGGGGGGAAAGTTGAAAAATAAAAATGTCCAGCGTTATACTGAAAATAGAGGTTCCGGTATCTACCACAATAGCGCTTTCGTCGGAAAAACTACGATATAAACATAGCTGTTGTGTTGTAGACGGAGGGAAGTTTGCCGAGTTCAAATATTTAAAAATTTTCATGTCTAGAGTAGTTAGTACAATTTAATGTCAGTACCTATACAAAACCTCAACTAAGTATTTACGTAGTCTAAAATGTTTTAGTAAATGTAACCAAAATACTGCTGTTAGAAAATGTTTCTTTAAAATTTATCCTAGACTACCGCAGCGCCACCCTTATTGGATGCGTATTTATGGACACTTTCATACACAGAGATGGCTTACCTTACCTCTAAACTCCATGGTCCATTCAAATACCTTCTATCCATATTGGGACGACTAACCCCACTCCCTCGACAGATGGGTGTCGTAAACGGCGACTAAATCCGGCCCACTGTTGGTAGGGCCCCTTGGAGGGGTTGAATACCATGAATATTACTATTATTTATCCGTGGGGACCGCCTGGATATCCGTGGGGGCCGCTCCCACCCTTTTGCTTGAATCGGCCGCCAAACGACTCGTCGTGTTCCGGCTGGGGGCTTGAGAGCCAGTTCTTTTTTACTTTTCTCCTCTCTTTCTTGGCCGGCAACGCATCAGTGATGCCTTTGATGTTGCTGATGCTCATGGGCGGTAGCCACTTATCAGGTGGATCGTCAGCTCGTTTACCGGCTTTTTCTCCAAAAACAAAACAAATCTAGGGCTCGGATTGGGGTGGCCTAGAATGCTGACCTCAATCCCATGCCGATAAATTACTTCTGTTGGACAAAGTAGGCAGCTAGACTACATCTGTGCAACAAGCCTAGAGCGACAATCTGGCAAATTGTCAGCTTTACAATGCCCAGATGGTTTGTATGCTCTTTGGCTATCTATACATCTATACAAATAAATAAAATTGGAGTGTCTGTTTGTAATATTAAAAGAACCGCTTTTTACTAAGTGAATTTGGATGTACACATACCAAAACAACATTTTTTACAATTTTTGTCTGTCTGTCTGTTTGTTCCGGCTAATCTCTGAGATGGCTGGACCGATTTTGACGGGACTTTCACTGGCAGATAGCTGATGTAACAAGGAGTAACTTAGGCTACTTTTATTTTAGAAAAAAAATAGGCGATACGAAGTTCGCCAGGTCAGCAAGTTTACAATAAAAAAATTAATAGTAATAAATAATTTATTCATCTTCCAGCCTGTTCTCGAAGACGAGCCGTCCAAGCGTGTGACAGCGCGTCTGGTAGAGAAGACGGCGAACGACTTCATGTCGCACGCGCACAGGACGCTCTGTCGGTCGTCCGCGGAACGCAAGCGGCTCTCTGCGGCCCGCTACATGAGCCTGGAGGTGTTCCTGGCGAGACAACCGCCAGAGTTCATCACTACTTACCTCGCGGACAATCACAAGTTCCGTACGCTGCACAATAAAGCGCTGCTCAGCAACTTGTAGCGGGTACTCACGGTTAAGGTACTCACTATTTTTTGACGTTATCTTACGGAAGATACATGGGATTGTCTATTGTTGTCATACGGTTGTGTTTTAATATCCATCATCAACTTTGTATAGAAATAACAACTCTTGTAAAGCGGCTCTCTGCGGCCCGCCACATGAGCATGAGCGTGTCACGGTTAATATATTCACGATTATTTGTTATTATCGTAATTTTGTCTTACGAACAGTTTTAATAATCAAACCCATTGTAGGTAACGATTGTAACTAACATATCCAGTTGTAACAACTGTGACCTTTTGACAGTTGCTAGACAATTGACTGAGGTACTCACGATTCAAAAATATAACAAGCTTATTCCATTTATTTATGTAGTTGTCTTACGTCTACTGCTTGTGAAAAGTACTTTTTAGGTTTTACCTAAACATAAGTAATTTTTACTTCACAAGACAATATGTTTGTATAGTATAATTTGTATTGAAAAATTTAAGTTGACTTTAAATTGTCGTATTATGGAATAATAAAATGATATGTTATGTATTTAATTATTGCGATAAAGGGATCATTTCAAATTTTAATTAGGTAACTGAGATAAATTAGTATTTAAATTACTTAATTTTTTGTACTTTTACATACATATTGTAACTATTGTATAATGAAAATAATCTTATCAGAGCAAACCAAAGATTAGTGATTTTTGTGCAAATGTTTTCCAATGTTCATTTCATTTAACTAAGGAAGATCTCCCGCTAGGCGAGATTCATGTTCGAAGCTGTAATATAAGTGTTGTACAAAACTTCGATAGCGTGATTCAGGTCTCAGGTGACGTCACTTTAACGCCCCAACTCAGTCACTAACGGTTACTTAAATCGCTCCTTAGTACAGAATTTGTATGGTGATTCTTTACTAAGGAGCGATTTAAGTAACCGTTAGTGACTCTGAGTTGGGGCGTATGACGTATAGCGCAATGAGTATAACAATACCAAATAATACCAATGAATAAATTATACAATAATAAGTCAGTCTTTCCAGTGATGTAACCAGTGTTGATATATTTGTATTTTAATGTTATGATTTATTGACAAATAAAACTATATTTTTGTTGGGAATTTTATTAATTTTTATTTCTTAAAAATATTTTTATTCAGAGCTGATTCGACCATAATATCTTCTAATAGTTGATTTATGGATGAATGAAATTGTGAGGAAACTAAAAATAAAAATAAAAACGTTTATTGCACAACTAAACATTGAATGTGAAATGTCAAATGTCGTTACCATGACATCGTGCCATCGAAATAAGGATACCACAATCAGTTAGACATTTTATTTCCAAGATAATTATTGGTCGAGTCCGCCCTAAATCATAAAATATGTGAACACAAGCATAAGCGTGTATTATTGTACTGAGTCTCATAAACACATGAATTCAATAAGGGATAAATAATAAAAATATTGAAATCTCATTACATATAATTATACTTCAAACAATATAAAGAAACGAATGATTAAATTTCAAAAATATTGATTATGATAATTTTAAAATTATTTTACAAAAGTCAAATTTATTTAGTTATATTAGCTACAAAGAAAATAAACTGTTAATTAATAGCAAGTATCTTATTCAAAAGTTCTACAAAATTTACCATATTTTCACAGAAGAAAATTCTCGAAAAAAAATAACCGAAATTAAGGATAACTCAAAAACTACTCGTCAGATCACGCTCAAATTTAAGTGGGACCACATGACAAGCATCAGCTGTCGATTAAAAAAGAATCATCAAAATCGGTTCACCCAGTCGAAAGTTCCGAGGTAACAAACATAAAAAACAGTCGAATTGAATACCTTCTCCTTTTTTGAAGTAGGTTAAAAAGGACTAACATTGGTAATATAATTCAAATTACAAATCAAATTCTTAAGCATTTATTTACCAAGTAAAACAAAATTGTAACCAACATTTATTTAGATTATTTATGATTTAAAATATTTCAAATCGTTGCAATATTGTGCGCCTAATTATTGTAATGTGCTATTGTTTTACCTGACAAAAATATTTTATTAACAAAAGTTCATCTCTTATAAATGAACTTTTAACTGAATAAACAAAAACAGGAAAAATAAATAACTTGCACCATTTTAAGGTTTGTTAAAAATACCAATTAAACTTAATGAATAATTAAATTAATTATACAATATTGTCTTAATTTATGCCTCACAGAGGCATGTCAAATTTATTTTATTCTTAATATTATTAACCTGAATTAAAGACAGTAACTCTAAATGAGGTCCCAAAACCATGTTTCACATAATTATAGCACTTACAGTAAATCAGAGGAAGATATTTTAATGAACACATGTCATCAAAGTTATAGGTACAGTTTCCAATCAGAACTACAAGTACAGTGCCACCAACTTATCTGTGAATTGATGGAGGGCGCTGTCGGACGCATTGGACCAATCATTGGACGCCATTCGAGAGGTAGTAAATGTCAGTGAATGAACACAAAGAACTTATGAATGGGGCGGCATTAGTTCCAATTTTCGCCATTTCACAGATAACTTGGTGACACTGTACTATTATTTCTTCTGTGTCAGAACTGACAACTCTGTCAAGCCATTTGATGGTAAATGATCATCGTCGCCTATGGACCACCGATGCGTTGCCGACAATGCAAGCTCAACAGTTTTTTCAGTCTGTGGTATTGCCAGTGTGATGTAAAAAAGGTTGTGTATATTACAGCCAAATTCTTGAGGAAAACTACAGGCTATTTTACTATCATTCTTATTCACAGACGGATGATTTCAAACAATTCATGCTTTAATTCGTAATAGAAGTAACAACAAAACCATAACAATTTTAGTGCTGCGTATTCAGTGCACAGTCAAATCGCATATACACAGACACTACATAAACGTCATATGTGAATGTGTTGTACATGCCAGCTTTAGTTAACTATATGTATATTGTAAAGATAAAAATAACAGAATGAAGCTCTTTCAACCCCTAATCAACAGCGTCTTATAATTTTAATTTAAAATAGTATTTTGCTAGCTTGTAATTGAATTCTGCTTATAGCAATAATATTCCAAAAAAGGATATAATTAATTTTATTATAATAATGGAAATAAATTAATTATGCTAAAATACAATTCATAAAACGAATTATCAGTGGTAATAAGAAATCTGAGCAAATGTTATTAAATCAGAAATGAAAACCTGCCTCATATTTTTTATAAAATACATACAATATAATATACGTTATATATGTATCACATAAATATAATAGTGAAGTTGTTTTCTAGCAGTCATTTGACACAATATGTAACTGATTTGAATAGGTATTTGAAATGTCAATCTGATCTCATTATATCAATTTTATGTTGATTTTAATATCACACAGTTTCACACTCTAGGATTAAATTAGAACATCATATTGTTGATTGGTCTCTTTTAATAACCCTATTCATACAATGTCACATGTCACCAATGTCATTTAAAATGTAAGCTACAGATATTTGACATTTGACAGCTCAGTGTCAATTTTTTTGTGGAAATAATGTCATTAAACTTTCATATTTAAGGTAAGTATTCTATCCCCCGTATTCAAGAACAACACTTGTTTAAGTAAAGAAGCAATACTATGCGAAGTAAGGCATTTCTCAGTGCGTTCGTCATGGCAACCCTTATGTTTCACAGTCGACCCTTAAGTATCACTTGGCTCTGCGGACGCACAGGCTGTATACAGCCCCCTTATTGGTCCATTTGATGCGGCTAACTTCACTCTAGTCATTTGACACAAGCAAAAGACAAAGATAACAATACAAACAATCGATCCTTTCTTTCTATTTTGATAGAAGTCAAACCAACACTATGCGTTCGGTAAAGTAGCTCGGCAGCTACTTTATCGATTTTGACAAACGCACAGCGAAGGACTTCAATCAAGTATTGTTTACGAAATGATTTTAATGCCACTATGCACTCACAAGCACTGTGAGACCTCACAGTGTTGTTCTTGAATACGGGGGTATGTCTTATCATATTATAATACATTATTGTATTTGGTTGAATAAACAATTGCTAACCACTCAATCAAAAACATATTCGCATAATATGAGTACCTACTGATCATTAACAGATTTGTGATAGCATTTAATTAGGCAAGAATGAAAAGCGTAGAGATAAATAGCTAGTCGTGAGTATTCAACCTGCATAAGCCATCGGATATAAATATAATATCTTAATATTTAAGGTATTATTTCATTAAAGTTTATTCAGCACTTGATATAAAATTATACTTTTTTTTGCTTAAATAAAATTGACAGCTGGTGATATGTCTATATGCGAGTTTCTCATAATTACCCAGAACAATACTCTTATGTTCGGTTTACACATATTAAGTAATTAAGCAGATAACTAAATTTTAACTAAAATGTTACTAAATTGTCTACATATTAATATACTTAAAATTTAGTTATCTACGTAAATACTTAATACGTGTAAACCGGACTTCAGTCAGTACCCTCAGTACCCAATGTATACAAGAATAAGTTGTGATTGTGATAAGTAGGGCCCAGATAAATAACACTATGTAATGTTTAATTCCCATATACATATTAAGGCTAAGTCCATTCACAAATAGAGTAACTGCAGAAAGAAAAAAACTGCAAATACAAATAATTTAAGTGAAACTAAACCAAGGTAAAAGTGTAATGATTACTCACAAAAATATTTTAATTGTTAACTCTTTGTAATTATTTATAACTGTAAATACTATATTTAATTTATTTTAGATTATAATGTAATGCACATTTGATTTTTAATGCATGTTTATCCAGGCCCCAATAATAAAGTTTATAATTATAACTATAGCTTACGACACTTAAGAATCAGTAGTGTTTATCTCAAAAAAGTAAACTTCACAGGAGATGAACAAAAAATATCTTTACTGTTCCAATGATAAGGTAATTCTTTATTACTTACATATTACTCTATTCTGTATAGTATACTCTTTATTTATATATTATAAACTTTTTCAGTAATCTTATCATTAGAAGAGTAAAGATATTTTTGTTCATATCCTGACAAGTTTATTTTTTGAGATAGACACTATTGATTCTTAACCGTCGATACCATTAAATAGTACATAGGTCATTCTGCTAAGAAACCGAACATCTCGAGCTCTGTTCCCCTCCCACTCGAGTGCGGGGCATGGCTCGGACTACATCGGAGCCAGTCAAACTTGGTCCCTGCTCTTGCATTGACAGTGCTAATGCATGGGCTAATGCCTCATCTTCAGTCTGAAATGGACATAATAAAAATTAATTTTTATTTGCAGAAATGAAAATTGGCACAAATTTAAATATCCATCCGTTTTTATAGACATGTCTTATTTAGTACAAAAAATGGGTTTTTATTGTAATTTTTAATTTAAAAATAAGGGAGACAGAATGCCAAAACTATTTTCTAAAAACGGACTATAGAAATTATTCATAGTGTTAAAGATCTTGAAATTAGGTCTTAATTACATGTTTAGAGAATTTAGAGGCATAATTTTAAATAACTAAAAAGAATCCTTGCAACTCTCACAATATTTATTATTTTTTTACAAATTCATTTCTCAATGTTATCAAATCACATCTTTGCTAATTTCATGATACTGCATGCCTCCAACTTAAAGCTTGAATTTTTAACAAAAAGAAAAAGACTAATTCTAAATTAAAATTAAAAAAAATCCCAACACTGGTTTACACTAAACATAACTAAGAACACTTAAGTCATCTTTCATACAAAAAAACTTGATCAAAATCAGTTCATCCGTTTGGAAGCTACGATGCCACAGACAGACATACAGAGACATAGACACGTCAAACTTGTAACACCCCTCTTTTTTCGTCGGGGATTAATAAATAATATGTGTGAATCAAAACTTACCATATTTCCTTGAACATCTGTGAAGGAGCGGACAGGTGCAGTGGTGGGACTACCATTTGGAATATTTCTTTCATTCGCCTTCATCCGAGCCATAGCAGCCTCACTGTAAAATATAGATAATAAATGTTTACTGTTATGGAAATGGGATCACTGATATAGCAACGTAATGTAAAATAAATATCTATGGTAATCTATTTTTTATGTACCTACATAGCCAACAAATTACCAGATTGAGCAAAATTACCAGTGATTACTCATGAAGCGCTCATAGCCCGGCTTATGTCGATCTTAAGTGTTCGACATAGTTAAGCAACAGCGGGCGCGGTTGGTAGGGGTGACCGCTAGTGGCAAAAGTTTCTTGAGCGCTTCCGTGCTTCGAAGGGCACGTAAAGCCGTGAGAGCGTGTATTACTGCGTTTTAAATCTATTGCTACTGTCGCGCTACTTGTACCCGAGGGTGACCTCCCTGTACTAAAACAATAAAATTACTAACGCTGCCTGTCGTTTCTTAGCACCCAATCTCCCAATACAGCTATGGTCAGTGGTGTGCCGATGTCGCAAACAAAAGTTTAAGGAACATTCCCCACACACAAGGGGCACCATTTCTTTCGCCTTACAACCTTTCAGCGAACATTTATTTGTAAACACCTGAAAACAGAAGGGATGAATAAATTAGTCCACAATTTGGTACATTTTACTAGCAAATATGTATTATTAAATAGTAATTATTATTATTACTACAGCTATAATTAGCAACCAGCTTTTTGATACTGAGGTAACAAAACATAACAAAAATGATTGTGTCAATCTTGTGGTCAAGCATTAACTTATTGTAAGTAAAACAAAAAAAATACATCCTCCTTTTTGAAGTCGGTTAAAAATGACCAGAAAGTCATGAATAGTCTCTTAACAAGTTCTTTAACAACATCACCACTTACCATCAGGTGGGATGGTAGACAAGCATTAACTTATAATAAAAAAAGATGGTGACAAGCATAGAGTGTGGACAATAGTGGGCTTGATATTTCAGCAATAAGTAAAATAAGTTCAATATTTTAATAATACTTTTAAAAACACGCTTTTAAAATTGTGTGTTTGTGTTGTGGGCCATTGAGGAGATATGCAAGGGGTTTCGGGGGCGATAAATCGATCTAGCTAGGATTCATTTTTAGAAAATGTTGTTTTATCTGTTTTTTTTAAGCAATTAAAAACTGCTATATTGTAGTTGTTGCATTGACTCTTCCTGACATCTTTTGGCGAGTAATAATACTATTATTATTGGGAGCAACTGCTTTAACGACACAGAGCTATTTTAGTAGATGGCATTGTTAAGCAATACTAAAATACCGAGCAAAGCTCCATCGGTCATCCAAATATTAAAAGCTTATAAAAGAAAGTAAATAAAAGGTTGTAAAATATAAAGGGTACAGTACATTACCTTCTTTCTTCTCTCTCTAGCTGGATCAGAGGTACATTGGTTGTCAATATGAGCACCGACTGCAACGTCCGGGGGCTCCCCACGTTTCCCTGGCACTGGAGCCCCACACAACGGACACACAGGAACTTGGACATCGCGGGCATTTGACTCTTTACATTCGTGGTTTATGTATGAAAAGTGGTCAGAACTGAAAAAATTACAATTAAATTGCTTAGCTAAGCATTTACAAGTTAAGTTTAGCAGACATTGTTTTTCTGGCACAAAAGCATGTTCATGACTAATATTCAATAAGCATAATGAGTCATCTATACTAATATATAAAGAGGAAAGATTTGATTTTTTGTTTGCATTGAATAGGCCCCGAAACTACTGAACTGATTTCAAAAATTCTTTCACTGTCGGGAAGCTACACTATCCCCGAGTAACATAGGCTATATTATATTTTCAAAAAAAATTACGGATCTTTAATACAACTCCAATAATGTAACCCAAGGTGTAAAAAAATAAGAAAACCGAAGCAAAGCGAGGGTGGTTACTCGTGTAATATAAAAGAAAAAATATTTGTCAACTTTTGCTTAAGAAGACTGAAAATTACAAGTTCTTTCATAAAGTTTGTAAGTTTAAAAGTTCAAAGTTCATTTATTTTTCATAATAAGTTAGTTCTTGGCTACCCCACCACCGCTGGTGGGCAGTGACATAGTTTTGAATGGCATGTCAATAGCCAAGAATTTAGTATTTAGGCTACTGTGTAGACTTTAACCCATTTTATAAACATCTAACACTTACCAATACACCTCTTTACAGGCATCACATTTCATTGGCAGGAAATCTGAAAGGGATTTCAGTTTTAATATAAAAAGAAACAGTTAAAAGTACAGCAGTTTGAAAGTTTTAAAAGATTTTTTTAGTTATTTTACAATTATTGCAAAAATATGAATGATTACAAGGTTGTGATTTATGGTCCGTTACTGAAATGTTAAATAAAATAAAATTTGAAAGGAGCAAGCTACATTAACAATTCACTACCCACATTATTTTACAACACATGCACAATCTGTTCATAAGACTACATTTAAGTGATTCAATGGGGAATTATTTTAACAACACACAATGGACAGAAAACAAGGGTTAAAATACAAGAAGAATAATCAGTTCAGTACTGTTGTTTGCTATTTACCTAATTTATTGCAGGATGTGTAGGAACAATTTTTTCCGATATGTGGAAATTCCATTTTCGAGTCTTTTCTCAATGAATATGGTCTTCACACTTAAAATTCCAAACTAGAAATGACGAAATAATCGAAAAGAAGAACGCTTTTATAAGAAGAAAGAAATAATAATACTCGTCATCTGGGTCTGATGAAATCATTGAATGAAATCACTTTGCTAATTAATGAAATTCCTTTTTTTCTTCATTTTTGATATGTCATTCTGATGTCAAAAGATGACACATGTTTGACAATTTATCGTTTAGTATTTACGTTTAAATTTTATGTTATTGGACATACATTCGGAAAATTAGGTCCCACCAACTAGAGTAATATTTAAGTTTAAGCAAGATAATATAAAAATGCTTTTCAAAGATTTCATTAAGTATTCAGCATAATAAAATAAAATAATTATGTAATTTTAACTTTTATTTCAGAACGTATTTTTTTGACCTTGAATATGACCCTTGTCCTAGTGACATGTGTCATGTGGATATGTCAAGTCAACTGTCAACATAATTTACGTCACAAATCAAATTACAAACGTCTGGGGTCGTCGGCTACAAAATTTTAGCTATCTTAATTATTTTAAAAGTGATCCTTGTAAAGGATCACTAGATAAATCTGGGCTTCATAGAAAGATTAGTAGCCGAAATGAGTAAAATCTTCCCATCCGCCGCTAAGCTCTTTAGTGGTTCCGTCACGGTAGGTCCCGAAACTGGTTTAAAAAAATACTGCCATATGTATCCAGATTTGGTAAATAGGGATGTTTAAACATTATCCTTTCGTGTTTTAGAAATCTACAGCCCCAGTCGTAGCAACCTGTAATGCGAAATATAGCACAAAGTCTGAGGCGACATTCGAAATTAAGGTAATTAAATTTATTGACCTTTATAGTGAGTGAACATACCGTGCTGGTTATCCTCAGTGGTAACTCAAGAGGTAAGGTTTATATCTCCTTGCTAATTTATAGGAATTTTCACTTAAATGTAAGTTAAAATCACATCACTAGATTGGTATTATTATGTAACATAACCTTCAAAATGTCAAGTGTAACATTGTTTTGATGTTAATCCTATATAGGTATTTTCTTTTACTGATCTTTATCATAGGGCATAAAACACTTATCTTTGTTTAATAAACTATCAGAATCAACTATGAGTATAATTTATTATAATTCTTGCAAACTGTAGTTGATAAAAATAAATATTTTGTTAATATATTTTTAAAATAATAAGAACTTAATATTTATATCCTGTAGCCCTACAAACTCCATAAATTGGATAAAGGGCCGGCCACATCAGCGTCGCTAACCTCGCAAGATGCACTTCAAATGTACGAGAAGCTGGCGGTGTTGCGACGTATTGAAACAGCCGCTGGGAACTTGTACAAGGAGAAAATCATCAGAGGCTTCTGCCATTTGTATTCAGGTTTGATATTCTTTATTATTTTAAACTAGCTGACTCGGCGAACTTAATATCGCCTAACAAACTATTTTTTTTCTAAAATAAAAGTAGCCTAAGTTACTCCTTGTTACATCAGCTATCTGCCAGTGAAAGTCCCGTCAAAATCGGTCCAGCCATTTCAGAGATTAGCCGGAACAAACAGACAGACAGACAAAAATTGTGAAAAATGTTGTTTTGGTATATGCACTGTGTATACATATAAATGCACTTAGTAAAAAGCAGTTATTTTAATATTACAAACAAACACTCCAATTTTATTTATTTGTATAGAGTATAGATGGATTAGGAAAGTTAGCAACAACACTATTTTTGAAGTCAAAGAAAATTGATTTATTTCTTCATAGAAAGAAATGGCTTGGTTAGCTGAAGTCAAAATTTATATTATAGAACTCCAAGAACGTAAATGTAATAAACATACATTATTATTTTATTGCATTATAAGTTACTAATTTAGAAATCAGTAGTAAAACCTATGGTAATGTCTAATGTCTCAGTTATCACTTTGAAAAAATTCATTATACTTATGCAAGCTAGGGTAGGCCAGGGAAAAACCGGAAGAAAACTCCCTGTACCCTTTTTCTTTAAACACTCAATGTCTTGAAGATATCCATCCAAGAAAAAAGTAAGATTCTTTTAACATGTGACTGTATTGCTAAAATACTTAAACCTGTGTATTTAATCTAATCTCATATTAAAATTATCTTGAAACTCTGAATGAATGTAAATAAACAATAAAAAGTGATTTGTTAGTTCCCTTCTTATCTTAACTTATCAATTTTATTTATGCATAGTTTATTGCAAGAAGGATCTTGTATCATTTAGTGTGAAGTTGGTGTTTATTTTTAGATTCTGATAAGTAATGATTATGAAACAGAAAGAGACTTAATATTGGTCTAAGACAGTAGTCGGCAAAGTGCGGCTCCAGAGCTGCATGTGGCTCTTTGGCTCCTTAAGTGCGGCTCTGGCACAAATATCCACGGAAGGCGCAATAATATTTTCATAAAAAAAACATAAACGTGTACTTATGTACGCGCGTGAGAAGTTATACTTCTTTGGCATCATTAAATAAATATTTAACATATACTATACATAAAATCAGAAGTGACATAGTATTAATTGTGACATGTACAGTGTATCTTGCCCTAGACGGGTTCTGTATCGAAATTAGTTGAAGGTCCCCCACTCCGAGGGAGTCCATAAAATGTATACATCACTTTTTTTTTATGGAAATAGCCGGCAAATGAGCTGACGATCCACCTGATGGTAAGTGGCTATCGTCGCCCATGGACATCAGCAACACCAAAGGCATCACCGATGCGTTGCCGGCCAAGAAAGAGAGAAGAAAAAGAAAGAAAGAACTGGCTCTCAAGCCCCCAGCCGGCACACGACGAGTCGTTTGGCGGCTGACTCATGCTCAAGGGTGGTAGCTATCCAGGCGAACCCCATGAAGAAATAATAATAGTAATAATGGTATTAATTAATAATTAAAATCAATATTACTAATATAATCCCTCGAGGGGTCCTACCACCAGCGGACCGGATTTAGTCACCTTTTACGACACCCATCCGGCGTGGGATTGGGGTTAGTATTCTAAGCCGCCCCAATACTGCGAAAAATACTTTATAAACTTTTGTATATCTTACTTCAGACAATATTTAATTCCCCGTAGTTCTATACGCAAGTAACAAATACTGACTGACTTATCCAGGTCAAGAGGCAGTAGCAGTGGGTATGCGCACGGCGATGCGTGACGTAGACACGGTGATCACGGCGTACCGTTGCCACGGCTGGACACACCTGATGGGAGTCAGCATCCTCGGGGTACTCTCCGAGCTAACAGGCCGCCGCACAGGGTGCTCCCGCGGCAAGGGTGGTTCCATGCACTTGTATGGGAGAAACTTCTTTGGAGGGAATGGTATTGTTGGTGCACAGGTAAGTTTAGAATTAGAAATACGGTGATGGCTGCTAATCTAACTTCCTACTAATATTATAATTGTGAAAGTTTGTATGGATGTTTGTTATTCTTTCACGAAAAAACTACTAAACGGATTTTCATGAAACTTAGCACACGGGTAGACCATGATCATCAAATAGCCGGCAAAGGAGCTGACGATCCACCTGATGGTAAGTGGCTATCGTCGCCCATGGACATCAGCAACACCAAAGGCATCACTGATGCGATGCTGGCCAAGAAAGAGAGAAGAAAAAGAAAGAAAGAAAGAACTGGCTCTCAAGCCCCCAGCCGGAAAAAAGCTCCCAAACGGATGAACCGATTTTGATCTAGTTTTGTTTGCAAGGTGACTTAATCGAGACTGTTCTTAGCTACATGTTTAGCGAAGATAAAACTGTCGGGGTTTCTTTAATTTTAATTTAAGATTTTTGCTCATAATTATTTGTTCTTCCAACACCAGGTACCATTGGGTGCGGGCGTGGCGTTAGCTCACAAATACCGCGGCGATGGCGGCGTGACGTTCGCGCTGTACGGCGACGGAGCAGCCAATCAGGGACAACTGTTCGAGGCGTACAATATGGCCAAGCTTTGGGACTTGCCCTGTGTGTTCGTTTGTGAGAATAACGGATATGGTGAGTCTGGTTTTAATACAACACAATACAGTACAAATATGCTTTATTTGTACATCAAAATAATATGCTTAGAAATTTTTACAAATGATATTTATGTGACAGATAAATATTTGTACTCGGGTCATGGGTGTTATTGTGATGTGTTATATGTGTCGTCCATGCCACCCGCGACACAGGTAAAATCCTACTCCGAGGGTATGAGTGTGAAAGCGTTTATTTTTATTAGCATTTTATTTATAAAGCTTCAATTCAACCCAGGCATGGGCACGAGCGTGGACCGCTCCTCCGCCAGCACGGACTACTACTCGCGCGGGGACTACGTGCCCGGCATCTGGGTGGACGGCATGGACGTCATCGCCACGAGGGAGGCCACGCGCTTCGCCATCGACTACTGTACCAGCGGGAAAGGTATGTTCGTTTGGTTTTTGACAACCCTATAAAATAAAAAGATTCGATAAAACTTCGCTTTGTATGATTATTGTCATGTTAACAATGGTTAACGCTTCCCGCCCACGTCCGATAATCGGTGACCGATTTTTTGTCCACGTCTCCGAAGCGTAGAGGAATATGGAGAATACCAGTGCTCTAACTAGCCGGGTCTTAGTGGCCTTGGTGATTTTACGATTCCTCCATATTTTCTGCAGCTTATCCATAGGTGATCTGGATATCGCCATGCGCCGTTTGATTTCGTCTATACAGCCTCCGTTGTTCGAGATCAACGCTCCTAAATAGACATAGGATTGCACCACCTCACAGTTCGCTATTTGTGTCACTTCTGGCGAGTTGTTGTTAATTCGGTCGACAATCATGACTTTAGTCTTGCTGCGGTTGATCTTGAGGCCGAATTCAAGACTTACGGATTCCATTCTTTGGAGAAGTTCTTCCATATGGCAGATACTGGTAGCGAATAGGGTGGTATCATCCGCATAACGTAAGTTGGAGATTTTTAAACCTCCAACTGCTGCTCCATCTGTCCAGTTCTCAAGAGTTCGTCTCATTATCATTTCTGTGTAGATGTTAAACAGAATCGGGGAAATAATGCACCCTTGTCGAACACCGGCACTAGGTTGAAAGTTAGCCGAAAGCTTATCGTCTGTCTTTACGGATGCAGTACCACCCTCGTATAAACGCCGTAGCAAATGAACAAGGTGTTTTGGTGTGCCCATGTCCAGTAGAGTCCTCCAAAGTACAGGCCATTTGACAGAGTCAAACGCCTTCGAGAAGTCCACGAAACATATATATACCGCTTTGTTGAACTCACGGGATTTCTCAATAATTTGGCGCACAATAAGTATTTGCTCCCTGGTACCTTTGCCCTTGACGAAGCCTGCTTGCTCAGGTGCAATCTCTTTAGATAAGTAAGACTTGAGACGCTCATTAATAATGTGTAGTAGAATTTTGCTCGCATGCGGTATGAGTGCAATAAGGCGATAATTATTGCAAATTTTTGTAGAGCCCTTTTTGTGTAGTGGTATGAAGACACTGTGAGCCCATTCTTGCGGCCATGTACCTGTTTGCCACACCTTGTTACACAGCAAATGAAAGATCTGGACACCATACTCTCCCGAGGCTTTGATAGTTTCAATGGGAATGGAGTCCTTTCCCGTGGCTTTTCCATTCTTCAGATGTTTTATTGCCGCTCTTATTTCATCTTTTAAGATGTTTGGCTCTTTTTCATCATCCAATGGCTCTGTTGAATCAAAACACTGTGATTGCGGGTCTTCAAACAGCGACTGACAGTATTTCCTCCATGTTTCGGATATTTCTTCTAGCTCTGTCACTGTTTCACCTTGAGAGTTCTCGATAGCCCATGTTTTGGATGACAAAGACCGTGTGAGTGCACGAATTTTTTGATGGAGGTCTCTTGACTCGTGCTTGTTAGCGTGTGCTTCAATTTCTTTGCAGATGTTCTGAAGATGAGCGTTTAGATCTCGTCTGCAAGCAGCTTGTATTTTTGCAGTCTTTTCATTCAAAGTCCTCACATCAGCCCCCGTTGCCTTCATCCGTCGTCTGTCTTCTACAAGAGCTAGAGTATTGTCGCTCATCCAGTGTTGCCGTTTACAAGCGCCTGCAGGTGGAGTTGTATTTTTGACGGCGCAACTAATTAAACTTTTTGTCTGGACATTCGGTATCATGGTCCACAGACACCCATTGGTCCCACTGTTTTTCCAGTGCAGCTGTAAACTGTGATTTATCTCTGACTTCGAGCCTTCGACGTTGAACAGGTTGTCGGGCTGCTCTTAGTTTAAGCTGAATTTTAGCCATCAAAAATTGATGATCCGATCCACAATCGGCTCCTGGTAGTGTGTGAGTGTTCCTAATAGATGTTTTCCACCGTGCCCTAACCAAAATATAATCGATCTGATTGCGATAGTTGCCATCAGGTGATATCCAAGTGTACAGTCGTCGAGGATGATTTTGAAAGAAACTATTAGATATCACCAAGTTGTTATCGGCGGCAAACTGTACTAGACGTTCACCTCTTTCGTTGCGCTGCCCTAGTCCGTACTTTCCAACACAAGGATTTAACAAATGAGAATCTGAACCTATCTTAGAGTTGAAGTCTCCCATAATAACAAGAAGCTCCCTTCGTGGAATCTTGGAGATGGCAGCCTCCAGGTCTGAGTAGAAAGACTCAATGTCCTCATTACACGCGGTGCTGGTCGGAGCATATACCTGAATGATATTAAAGTTTACTGGCGAAGCCTTTAGCTTGATACTTATCAGTCTATCGCTGACAGGTTCATACCCCAACACACAATTCCTAGAACTTTTTGGAATAATAAAAGCAACTCCATTTCTACTATTGTCTGAATTTCCAGAGAAGTATACGACGTTTGTTTCTGTGTGAAAGTGACCATTATCTTTCCAATGCGTCTCACTGATACCACAGATGTTTATGTTGTGTCTGGATAGTTCGTCTTCCAGAATCTTAAGCTTTCCTGGTTGAAGGAGACCGCGAACATTCCATGTACCTATCTTCTGGATCTGACGCATTTTCATGGATATTCCAGTAGCAGGTTTTCCATGGGGCGCCTGGTTTCCTACGTCCGCATGGCCGGTAGCAGATTTCACACCATCTGTCCCGGACACAGTATGGCGCCGACTGAGCGGGTCGCATGGGCACTTCGATATCTTGTTATTATTGTTCATGATGACTTTCTTGGGAAAATAGTGCAGTGGTTTCCCCTTGCCTTCTGCACCGCAGTGGTGTTATAAATAAGTCAGAACGTCCTGCTGCCAACGCCTAACATCCGGTGTAGTGTAATGATGACCGGACCTCCTGTCCTCCCGTTTGCTGGCCGACCTACATCTCCAAAGGGGTTGGGTACCTCAATCTCGACATTAGGTTGCTCGACGTAACAGAGCTCACCGCGAGTAGGTGGGAGTGGAGTTGATGAGGAGAGGCTATGTGATTGTTCTTGTTATGCAATCATGTATTGCGCATCACCCATCCTTGAGCCCTGTGCCCTTGTGCAACGCACACGTCCTATAAAAAGTCGGTCAGAAATAATATGAAAGAAAAAATCGGCACGATTATCTCTCCTACAAAAAGTCGGACGTGGGCGGGAAGCGTAAAGCCTTGATTGGAACTTCGCGCGGAAGGCTGCGCAGCAACATAATTCGGCAATGCTCGGTACGCGGCGTATTAGGTCTCAGTCACACGTTAGCATGTTCGTGTCACTATCTCTGTCTTACATGCGCTAAAGTTTGCAAAGGCTATGTTCAGACGCGCCAAGATACACTAATGTTGCAGAATGAAAGAAGGAAATGAACAAGAAATTACTCATCTGATATCAGCTTTAGTGGCAACATTTACGAAATATTTTGTATTGAAGTAAATATTTTCACTTGTAGGTTGTAGCAATAATATTTAATAGGGTCACATTACATTCATTAATAAAATGATTTCTACTAAGACGTATCTGACTTTAGGTCCGCTGGTGATGGAGATGGAGACATACCGTTACTCCGGCCACTCCATGTCCGACCCGGGCACCTCGTACCGCACCAGGGACGAGGTGCAGGAGGTGAGGCAGACAAGGGACCCCATCACCTCGTTCAAGGACAAGCTGATTAACTCCGAGCTTGCTACCCCTGATCAACTCAAGGTAATATGATCTAAATTTTAGCAAAAAATTAAGCGTGTAATTGGGTTTTCGTTCTTCCTTTTTTTCCTTAAATATTGAATTGTCATTGGTCCGCAATAAGTCCACGAAGTTTGAAAGAAATCTGACCGTTTGAAGTGGGTCAAAAACATGTTCAAAAATTTCGTTACATACATACTAACATACGTCTGAAGCTAATAAAAGCGTATTAATAAATAAAATTAAAAAAAAACCCGACAGTTTGATACATACCAATAAACTACCACTAAACATAACTAAGAACCATCTCAATCATGTCAGCTTTGAAACTTAAAAGACACATCATAATCAGTCCATTCGTTTAGGAGTTACGATGCCACAGATAGACACGACACGTCAAACTTATAACCCCTTTTTTATGTGTCGGGGGTTAAAAAATAAGTGAAAAAAAAAACGTTTTCGAAATAGAATAATTATTGCTGAACATATTTTCGGACTCCCTCAATTGCTTTTGGATAAAATCATCGGAAATTTTGAGAAATATGGGTGGAGCTAAGGGGCCATCCATAAATCACGTCACACTATTTTCATGACTTTTTGGCCCCACCCCCCTCCTTGTCACAGCTGTCACACAGAGGTCACATTTGTGTGACCTCCCCCCCCTAGTGTGACGTCACATATGAAATTTTACACCTATATAAAAACAGCAGTTCTGAAATAATTTTTATTTCCATTGTTTTTTATTATTTACCTATACATACCAGTTATTCGATTTTGAAATGTGACGTCACGAACTTTAGGACCCCCTCCCACCCTTTGTCACACAATGTCACACAACATCCCCCCTCCCCCCTAACATGTGACGTAATTTATGGATGGCCCCTAATCTAGATCATCGGCCTCAAAATGAGTATATCAACTCAAGACCAAGACTAAAAATTGGTTTAATCATCAGGAAATCGACGCCAAAGTCCGCAAGGAGGTAGACGAAGCGACCAAGCAAGCCAAGACGGAGCCCGAGATTGGCGTTGAGGAGCTCACGGCCGACATCTACTGCAACCCCATCGAGCCATACGTGAGGGGCGTGCGCCCCGACGCGCCCCTGCCACATATCTCCGTCGCCCAGCGAAACTAGACCTAGTTAGAACGGTGTAAGGTTCATTATTGTGTGCAATGTAAACGAAGCTCAATGACAGAATATCAGTGAAGTAAAGTGACAGCTGGGTTAAAACTCACAGTTGTGACTAGTTACACAGTATCGGCTAAGCTTTGTATGTATTTGAAATGTTTTCTTTAAAATTTGACGGATGTGTTCAATTAAACATCATATTTTGTTAAAAGTAGTAAAATAAAGAAATAGCAATCCCTACTCCGTTCAGAGACAAATCAACCATATTGTATATACCAGCTTCGAATCAAACTATAATAAAAATATATGGTTGTCATGGCAACGAAGGAATTTGCTGACAGCTTAGTTAATATTGTGGTCTGTGAACATAATTTTTTTAAGAAATCTTATCCGTCTAATTAGAGAAGATGATATTATATTAAAGTACTAAATATCTTCGTTTACATTTTATACGTTTGATAATGAATCGGAAAAGTGATATTATTCCACTCGACGCTGAAGTGACATTTTAGATTGGAGGTTGCCATGTATAAAAAGTTTAGCTAGTTTAAGTGTTGCCATTTGAATGGTGCAAACGCTGTTATCTTATAAATAAGAATGAATACAATTTTTTAATTATTACCAATGTGCCCACAATGCCAGGTTAGACAATCAACGAAGTATGAAGTCATTCCCTTTTGCACTTTTGAAAATATGGTTTTATTTATTTATGTTATTTCATTTTGTTATAGCGGGAATTTATTGATATTTTTTAAGGAATTATATTTTCGACTTTAAAGTGGATCTTTGTAGTATTGTTACCATCAGGCGGAAAGCAAACGGCGGTTATTTTTAAATTATGTGACTTTTTTCTTATTTTTTAAAATTCGAATCTTATACCAGTTGGGATTAACCTTTATGTAAAGTAGTTTTGTATAATTTTATTTTCATTTGTTTTGTCGTACGATATAAGCGAAACTGCCAATCATTCTTAGAAATCATTTATTTTTATTTTCGCACATTTGTTGTGTTATGTAAGGAGATAAATATTTATTAAAAAAATTAAAATTTTAAACAATGAGTTTTATTTTATTTGCAGATGGTACAGTAAAATATGTAGTCACAAACAAGTTTTGAAATGCATTTTAAAAATGTTGTGAACAAAACGTTTTTCTACTGAGTGTTCTCATCTTCCTGAGCGTGTGTGTTCGAATATGAATATAAATATTTATGAAAATGTGCCAAAATAGAATGCTTGTTTCTACAGTGTCACCAAGTTATCTGTGAAATGGCGAAAATTGGAACTAATGCCGCCCCATTCATAAGTTCTTTGTGATCATTCATTGACATTTACTACCTCTCGATTGCGTCCAGTGATTGGTCCAATGCGTCCGACAGCGCCCTCCGTCAATTCACAGATAAGTTGGTGGCACTGTATCAGAGGTATATAAAAAAAAACAATCTTATCAAGTTCGTCGTTTATTCCTGAAGAATAAAATGCAAACAGAACATAAAGAAAATGTATTTTATATTAACTTAATAAACATTTCACATAGAGCACATGTTGTAGGAACAAAAAGACCAAACCAAATGTAGAAAGAATAATAGCAATAGGGACGAGCGCTGTTCTAAATTTAAACGTTTAGGGTTGTGCCCAATTACTTAACATCCTCTCCTGGACACAAACCCATTAGCCTAGTAAACACTTCATGCTTAGGGCGATGTAGAGCTTTTGTAAGCGCATCTGCAACCATGTCCTCAGACTTCACATATTTTACAGATACTTGTTTGGCTGTGATTTTCTCTCGTACGAAATGGTAGCGAACATCTATATGTTTGCTTCTTGCTCGATAGCCTTCAGCACCTGAAAGACTGATAGCACTTTGATTATCACAATAGATCAGTATAGATGTACCTGCAAAATCTGGACAAATCTCTTCCTCCAATTGCTTCAGCCACAGTGCTTCCTGGATACATGAAGTTAATGACATGTATTCTGCTTCGGTGCTTGAAAGTGAAATGGTTTGTTGTTTTTTACAACACCAACTAATGGCAGCACCCTGGAAAAGAAATAGGTATCCTGTGCAGGATTTTCTGTCTTCTCTGTTACTTGCCCAATCGGCATCACAAAAGCCACCAATATTGTTTTCATTTGGTGTAAATAACAATGCAAATTTTATTGTTGCTTTCAGGTATCTTAAAACTCTCTTTAGTGCCGACCAATGTTGTGAAGCTGGCTGGTGATTGAATCTGCTTAGCATGTTAACTATATAGGCTATGTCAGGCCTAGTCCCTTGAGACAAATAAAGAAGACAACCAATGGCCTCTTGATACGGTTTGTCGTTTAGTATATCTTCTCCCATCTTTGCTTTTACAAGTTCTACGTTTGCATCACACGGTGTCCATACCGGCTTGCAATCATTCATATTAAATCTGGATAAAATTTTCTGTATATATATTGATTGATCTAGTGATATATTATTTTCTTTTTTTGTTATCCGAAAACCAATAAATTGCTTAGCTTCTCCCATATCCTTCATATAAAAATTTTTCTTTTAATTTATTCTTTATCATTTCTCCTGTACTAATATTATTAAAAAAACAGAGTATGTCATCAACATATATAGTGACAAAAAGTATATCAGTTTCTTTTATAAACCTGTAATATGCACATGGATCCATCTTTGAGCGTGTCATTCCAATCTCTAATAAGACATTGTTTAGCTTTTGATTCCACAGTCTGCTAGCTTGTTTAAGGCCGTATAAAGACTTATTTAGCCGGCAAACTTCTTCTCCTTGCTCAAATAAAGGTGGTTGAGACATGTATATTTCTTCATCTATATCTCCTTGAAGGAATGCAGACACAGCGTCCAGTTGATGAATATTCATTTTATACTTTGTAGCCAATCCAAGTAGGTATCTCATGGATGTATGTCTAACAACCGGTGCATATACATCATTGTAATCTATACCATGCTTCTGTTGACAACCCTTTATAACGAGACGGGCTTTATATTGGATGACATTTCCATTTTGATCCACCTTGGTCTTATAAACCCATTTACATGGTATAACCTTTTTTTTAACAGGTAAGTCAACTAATGACCAAGTATTGTTGTCAATTAATGATTTGTATTCAGCTTCCATGGCGGTAGTCCATTCTTTTGCGTTATTGCTTTTCATTGCTTCTTCTACACTCTGAGGATCATTGTTTAATAGACTTGGTGCGAAATCATCATTAAAGCACATGTAGGATGCAGAACTTTCAGGACTATCTTCATAGTTTACCTTTAGGCGACGTGGCCTTAAATTTATTCTAAATTCAGGAGGAGTGTCAAAGCTTTCATCATGTATGTAAGTTTCATCTACGTTGTCGTATTTTGTTGCAGTTGGACTGGAATCAACAGAAACTTCTTCATCTCTTTCTTTAACATTCTCAATCATAGGTATTTCTTCATTTTTGTTGTCTTTATTTTTATTCATAGTATTTTTATTTTCAATATCATTAATTTCTGTTTTTGTTTCAGATGGAGTAGTACAGATCATATCTCTTTTAATATTTTGTTCAAGAAATACTACATCTCTACTCATGATACATTTCTTACTTTTCGGATCAATAAATCTATATCCTTTTGTACACTCTGAGTAACCAACAAAAATAAATTTACGTGATTTTGCATCCAATTTCTGCCGCTTTTCTTTTGGTACGTGAACCATTGCGCTACACCCAAACACACGTAAGTGACTCAAATCTGGTTGTTTGCCCGTCCATACTTCTTCTGGTGTGATATCTGAAAGGCTACGTGTTGGTGAGCGGTTGATAATGTAAGCTGCTGTAGAAACCGCTTCAGCCCAGTAATCATTCTGTAAATCAGCATTGAATATCATGCACTTAGCACGCTCAATAAGAGTACGGTTCATACGTTCACTTAAACCATTTTGTTCAGGTGTATATGGGTTTGACGTTTGATGCAAAATTCCATGTTTTTGTAGAAATAAATCAAAATTTCTATTGATGTACTCTTTACCATTATCACTTCTTATAACTTTTATCTTTTTATTCAATTCATTCTCTACACGATTCTTAAACTCAATAAATTTTTCCAATACCTCGGCTTTACTTTTTATAAAATACACAAATACTTTGCGTGAATAATCATCAGTAAAGGTTGTGAAATACCTGGCACCACCAAATGAAGCAACTTGCATCGGACCACAAACATCTGTGTGGATAAGCTCTAGCAGTTCACTTGCCCGGGAACCACTCGCTGGAAATGGCTGTCTGGTCTGTTTTCCTTCGAGACAAGAAATACATATACAACTTTCCTTCTGCTGAGACAAATTTACACCAGTAGCACAGTTTGGTATTTTATTAACATCTTTAAAATTCAAATGACCCATACGTTGGTGCCACAAGTAGGTATCGGTCTCTGTTACTGCTGTCATTGCTAATATTGTTTTAGTGTTGGCATTTAATCTATATGTATCATTTATAAGATTTGCATTGGCTATTTTTTGTCCATTAAGCTCATTTATTGAGCAGCCATTTTTGTCAAACTTTACTCTATAGCCATTTTTTATTATTTTACTAACTGACAGTAAATTAGTTGATAGTTCTGGAATGAAAAGAACATTCCTCACCTGTATAGATTTGTTACAGCCATCCGGAGTCGGTACATGTATTGTTACATTACCACAGCTTTCGACATTTAACACTTTGTTGTCGGCGATCCTTATATTTCGTACAGGTGGAGGAGTCTCATCTTCCAGCCACTCTCTATGCATGGTCATATGCGCTGAAGCGCCAGAATCCACATACCAATGTGTACTATCATCCAACTTCATTGCTGAGAAAGCTGCTACAAAACCGTTTTCCTCATTTTTGTTTTCTTTATTATTATTTTTTTTATACCAACAATTTTTGCTCATATGGCCAAATTTATTACAATGATAACACCGTTGCTCTGTAAAATTTGACTGATGTTGATAATTTCTTGCAGGATATTTCTTAGAATTTGAGTAAAATGCAGTGTTTTCTGGTTGTTTAACCTCTTGCAAAAGTTTTGTTTTAATTAAATCAGCACTGATTTTAACTCCGGAACTCTCAATTCCCATGATCATCGGCTTGTAATCGCTGGGTAATCCTGCCAACATCAATGTCCCGAGCCATTCATCATCGACTTTGAATGAAATGTTTCTTAATTTATGAGCAGCTGATAATATTTTATTAACATAGTCTTCAACGCTAGTACTCGCTTCTAATGTAGTATTTATTAAATCCTTTAGTAATCCTACCTTACGAAGTAATCCAGAATCTTGAAAGGCTTGTGTCAAATTATTCCATATCTCTTTTGCCGATGTAGCATCTTGGATATGAACATAGTTTATTGGGTCCACTAGCAGTATTAACTTCGACTTAGCCTTCAAATCCTTCTTTAAATCTATTAGTTTACCTTCTACATTTTCGATACACTCCCAAAGTTCCTCATGTTGTAAATAGGCTTTTACTGCGAAACTCCAACTCGCCCAATTATCACGGCCAGTAAGCTTTTCAATGGAAACCATCGTATTATTTGCCATTTTGGTGCTGAAAATTTTTTCTGAAAAACAGAAAGACGACGACCAAACAATGGTTACTAAGCAACCGTTTTATAATTTTATTTCGAAGAAAAATTTTGAACAATTTATTAAATCTATTATTCTCAGGAGGCTGGGCCCATAACCTGAAGAATAAAATGCAAACAGAACATAAAGAAAATGTATTTTATATTAACTTAATAAACATTTCACATAGAGCACATGTTGTAGGAACAAAAAGACCAAACCAAATGTAGAAAGAATAATAGCAATAGGGACGAGCGCTGTTCTAAATTTAAACGTTTAGGGTTGTGCCCAATTACTTAACAATTCCGATAACTATCTACAATTCCATATTCGTTACTTAAATACACATGATTCGCAAAACACGCGTTTATTATAAAAATATCATTTTGATCATCACAAACACCTTTGAGCACGATTTGTAGAAATAATTTTAATCCCTAAAGCTAGAAATGCTAGTTGATGTAGGGTGTAGCACATTCATGCGATAAAATAAAATAATGTATTTTTATATCTGTATATTTTTTAAATAAATTATCTCTAGAGAGCACAAGCAACCTGCGAGTCTGGTTTAAATTACTATTTTTATAAGGTCTAATTATTATTTTCGGAAAAAATAATAGTAGTATTTTGAAAATGTGCCACCCCTCTAAAGCCATTTTTATATTTTAGCTTTTACTAAATACTAAACTTTAATACATTACGGTAAGTATGCGTTTAAGGCACAAAGTTAAGCAGATTATGCTGTAAAATATTATTAAAATATAAAAAGTTAATACATGTTATGTTTTTAAAAGTGTTGACAAAAGAAACTAAAACATTAGTGTATTTTTGCACATCTGCACACATTATTTTTGTTAAAAAATATTAAAGAAAAACATTTTCCTGCAAAAAATCACATTTCTTTCCTGTGAAGAACTTTACTATCTAAAATCTAAATAAAGCATTAAAATCTGTAACACATTTAAATAAAATACTCTCACCTACTTATGATTATTCGACAAAATCAGCTTCTATTATCTAATTAAAACAAAAAATTTACTATGGAATTATTTCACAAGCAAAATAAGAAACTTTAAAAGTAGGTAAAAAATATTGTCATTTTGTTCTGTTACATAAAAATATAATTAATTTGATAAAAATAACATCTGTAGTGCATATTGCACATACATCTATGGCGTATATCACATCATTAATTTAGTTTAGGCATGTACTTATTCTTGATAATCTGGAAACGATAATATACATGGGTAGGTATTGGAGATAAAGGGAGGTTACTTCTAGGGAATGTTTAGGGCACCTAAAAGGGAGGAATGTCTAAACTAATTTAGAAAATGTAAAGAATAAAACCGATATTTTGATACTATAATTAATTATTTCCAAATTAAATACATAAGTTTTATAATTTTATTTTTGTATGAGTCATAGGTAGAAAGGGACTCGACGTAAAGGGAACCAATCCGCATAAAAATACCTATTCCATTTTCACTATAAAGCATAATAATGCAAAGAATCACGCAACTACCTACAACTCCTAGAAGTTTTATTACGTTTCTAGATGTCTTATAATTATATACCTAAGTTAATAAATATTTGTTACAGGGTCTCATTACTTAAGTATATAAAAGGTATGTGTAATAGGAATTTAGGCAAGGGAATGCTTTAGGATATGAGGAATGTTTTGTGATAAGGTATTATAGAAGAGATAATGTCTTTTTGAAAAACCTATAGGGAATATTGGGTATAACTTTTTGAGAATTAAAAGATTAGGAATTTATATGGATGTCATATTTTTCAGATTGTAGAGATTCGGGCATAAAAAGGAAACTACTTGTAAGAATATCGCTGCAAGTAACTGAAATTATCTTTGTTCGTATTATTAGGAATATTCCTGGTGAAGTTCAACATTTTCTATGACTTGTTTTAATTGATTTAACTGAAGATTTCTGCCAGCCTTTATACTGATTATATTTTAACTTAACGTCTAATGTCATAGAAGTGGCATACAAGGAGCAATAGAAAATGTCCCGTTTGAAGTTCTACATCGAACAAGATGTATGTTTTCTTTTTTTAAGCCACGTTTTGAAATGTAGCAAAATACCTAGCTACTACCTATAAGGGCGCTTGGTTTGTCACTGGAGGGGGCGCCATTAAGTTCATAATCGGGGCCCCTGTAATCGATACGGCTGATACTACGATAGCTACGCCCCTGTACCTGTACACCTTAGGACTTTACTCCTGCGTCTCATCCGCCTCCGGTATATTCTCCTCGCTCTCCTCGACGAACCCGCACTGCAGCTCGTACAGCCTCGCGTATATCTTCTTCAGGGCTATCAGTTCGCGGTGCGTTCCCATCTCGGCTACCACTCCCTTGTCGATGACGCAGATCATGTCCGCGTTCTGTATGGTGGCGAGCCGGTGCGCTATGATCAGGCAGGTGCGGCCTTCGCTCGCGCGGTCTAACGCCTCTTGTACCACCTGGTGGGTTGTAGGGGAAACTTTAGATAGGTACATAGATGGATGGATGGATGGATATATACTAGATAGATAGAATACTCTAAATTTTAAAGTTGAGATACATAGTACTACTTTATATTAGATTTTTTATGGAAAGAGCCGGCAAACGAGCTGGCGATCCACCTGATGATAAGGTGCTTTCGCCGCCCATGGACATCAGCAACACCAGATATCATTGTTGCCAGCCAAGAATAGGAGAAGAAATAGAAAGATCTATAAATTTCTTAGATACATTGAATATCTACTCTATGTTGCATACTCCATGTTATAATTAATACTGTAGTGTGTGAGTTTAATATAAAGGATTATGTAACGTACAGAGCATTATGTAGATATCCAAAAGGGATTTAGAGGATTTTCTCAAGATGAAGCGGAAACACTACCTACTTTTCTGGAAGGGTTTCGTCGTACTGCGAAGCTCATCCTTCTTGGGTACTCCCAAAGCCGTCTTTAACCTACTGGAGGCCCTGGGCATATTAGGATAATGGGGCCCCAGTGACTTTGTCAGAACACTATTTTGTTAGAATAAACAAAGAAAGTAGATAGGCAAGCCTCTAGATTTATGCAAAAGCTAATAGGAATTTGATATTGTAGCCAGTAATTTAGGTTCGATTTATTCGAATTAAAAAAAAATCGGTAATAAATATCAGTTATCGTTTAGTGATCTGGCTGGAACTAGGAGGCCCCTATCTACCACGGGGCCCTGGGCACGTGCCCAGAGTGCCCAGTGGGAAAGAGGGATCTGGGTACTCCTCTAAATCTCTGTTGGATATATTTTTTTTATACCGAATAAGTTAGTGCTTGACCACAAAACCACCTGATAGTAAGCAGTAATGAAGCCTTGGATGGTAATGCGCACTAACTTAGTAGAAGCTTATTCACTCTTGACTTGAAGCCACCCACATTATAATCAGAGGGGAACACCCACGCGGGCAATTTATTTATTACGAGTAACCGCCCTCGCTTTGCTTCGGTTTTCTTATTTTTTTACACTTTGGGTTACATTATTCTAGTTTTATTAAGGATCCCTAATTTTTTTTTGAAAATATAATATAGCCTATGTTACTCGGGGATAGTGTAGCTTGCCAAAAGTGAAAGAATTTTTCAAATCGGTTCAGTAGTTTTGGAGCCTATTCAGTGCAAACAAAAATCTAATCTTTCCTCTTTATATATTAGTATAGATATAGATTATTGCTTACCTTTTCGCTGTGAGTGTCGAGGGCAGACGTAGCCTCGTCGAGCAGCAACACGCGCGGGTTCCGCACCAGCGCTCGAGCGATGGCGATCCGCTGCTTCTGCCCCCCGGACAGCTGGGACGCGCGGGCGCCGATACGGGTCTCGTAGCCCTGGGTCAGCCATGTAGCAGTGTTGTGGTAAGAGCCAGACATAAATTACGTCATACTAATTTCATGACTTTTTGACCCCTCCTTGTCACAGCTGGTCACATTTGTGAGACCTCCCCCATTTGTGAGACGTCACGTCACATATTATGAAATTTTACACTTAGAAATTATTAAATTAAAACAGCAGTTCCGAAACGTTTTATTTCCATTAATTGTTTTTTAATATTTATTTATACATACCAATTATTTGATTTTGAAATGTGACGTCACGAAATTTAGGACCCCCCCCCCCTCTCCCCTAACGTGTGACGTAATTTATGGATGGCCCCAAGGCTCGTATTAATAAACCGATCTCGATAGAGCGCGATCACGGAGCTTACAAATAAACGCTTACACACTCACACCCCCGCAGTAGGTTTTTAACAGACTTCAAAAAAAGGAGGAGGTTCTCAATTCGACTGTATTTTTTTTATGTTTGTAACCTCAGAACTTTTGGCTGGGTGAACCGATTTTGATGATTCTTTTTTTAATCGAAAGCAGGTGCTTGTCATGTGGTCCCACATTAATTTGAACGAGATCTGACAGGTAGTTTTTGAGTAATTTGAAGTCGGTTATTTTTTGTTAGTAAAATTTAGATTATTACCTGTGTCGCGGGTGGCATGGACGACACATGTAACACATCACAACAACACCCTGCACCCGAGAACGAATATTTATTTGTCACATAATGACTACCCCGGCCGGGAATCGAACCCGGGACCCCTTCGCTTCGCAAGCAGGATCTCTATCAACTAGGCTTCAAGGTCGACAAATGTCAGTTTTACGATCTTGCATATATGATCTTGCGTCTTACGATGATGCAT
Source organism: Thymelicus acteon (assembly GCA_951805285.1). Lineage (NCBI taxonomy): Eukaryota > Metazoa > Arthropoda > Insecta > Lepidoptera > Hesperiidae > Thymelicus > Thymelicus acteon. The sequence continues at coordinate 2,965,653 of OX638234.1, forward strand.
ATCAGAATCAGCATCTCAAACCGAATGCTGAGATCGCGAAGATCTTAAGTTTTATTAATACGGGTGTAACGCCCCAACTCAAGAGTCACTAACGGTTACTTAAATCACACCTTAGTACAGAATTTGTATGGTGATTCTTTAATAAGGAGCGATTAAAGTAACCGTTAGTGACTCTGAGTTGGGACGTAAGTATTTAGGTAAATGAAGAAACTAGGGACTCTCCTACTCGAGACTTAGATGGGTTCAGCTTGGCTGGCTTCGACCATTAACTGTTAATTGTATCCACACTGGAGCAGCGTGATGGAATATGCTCCTACAAGCTCGTAGGCCTCCTCAAGAGGGGAGACCGGTGCTCAGTAGTGGGCCATTAATGGGTTGAAGCCAAACTATTTTTGCTTAGCTGTAACTCTTGCAACCACAGTAGGTACTAGGTACTCACAGACGGCAGCGCAGCAATAAAGGTATGCACATTCGCCTGTTTGGCAGCGGCCACGATCTCCTCTATCGGCACGGCGCGCGTGTTGTCCCCGTACGCGATGTTCTCGGCGATGGACCGGTCGAACAGCACCGGCTCCTGCGACACGATGCCCAGGTTCCGCCGGAGGGTCGTCAGACGCATGTCGCCGACGATGCTGTGGTCATCTAGGTACTGTGTACGGAAGAAATATTTTTTAAGGAAATGGCTGACGAATGGGCTAACGATTTACCGGATGGTAAGTCGTCAGGCTATTCGCCCATGAATATCAGCAACAACAAAAGCATCACTGATGTGTTGCCGGTCAAGAAAGAGAGTAGAAAAAAAAGGGTGCGTGTACTTTTGTACGCGCGTGAGAAGTTATACTTCTTTGACATAATTAAATAAATATTTTATTTAAGAACTACTAGACTACTAAACTATACTACTAAAAATAAAAATAGATTTGATAGGGTTTTTGTAATGTTGAATGAATCGTTTTTTTTTCCATATTATAACGATTTGTTACTTAAGTGTAATGTTATCTGGGTGTTGTTCTTTTTGTCTGTTGTCCATGGCAACGGCACCCATGATACAGGGAATCCTAGTGTATGGGACTATGAATGTATGAGTATCATTCTAATTTCTGCCTCGCTGGGAGTCGAACCCAGGACCCTTGACACAGCGCAGCGGTGCGGCATGATAACAATTACGCCACACGCCACACGGGTCAAATCAATAAATATAAATACTTTCACTCTACATCATTGTTGATCGAACTTACCTACATACTTACATAGGTAACAATGCGTTACTCAAATCTTTAAAAAAATTGGTTTGGTATACAAACCCTTTTTGAATGTCATGCAAACTACGCCAATGCTTCAACAAGGCCCTCCTGTGAAAGGGCCCGGGAGAAGAAGTAGCCTACCGAGTTTTTTTTTCCTATTAACTAGTTACAAATTTACAATCTATATTTAATTTTATAAAACTCATGTCCAAGCAGTCTTGTCTTTATAATAATCATCTAATTTCTAATGAATTTCTAATATCCTTTCGTCATAAGAATTATTTATTTATTTATTTACATGTTTATGTCACCTCTTAAAAAGAAGAAACAAAGGGCAAACTTAATGCCTAATGGCATTGTCCACCAGTCAACCCTGGGTGGATGCGGAAATAACTGATGAATGATGATGATGAAGAATGCTTCTAATATGAGTTTTAAATTTAAAGTAAGGCATTTGCGTAATTATTTTTTTCTGGTAATAGCTGGCAAACGAGCTGACGATCCACCTGATGGTAAGTGGCTATCGTCGCCCATGGACATCACCGACACCAAAGACATCACTGATGCGTTGCCGGCCAAGAAAAAAGAAGAAAAAGAAAGAAAAAGAAGATTTCGATGGAATTACTCACAACATGTCCATCATCAGGGTCATAGAGCCGCTGCAGCAGCTGTATGAGGGTGGACTTGCCGCAGCCGCTCGGGCCGACGAGCGCCACGCGCCGCCCGCTCGGGATCACCAGCGACAACCCGCGCAGTACTTCCACCTCGCGCCGCGTCGGGTAGCGGAACTTTACGTTCTTGTACTGGATCTTGCCTTCTGCTACCTGAGTACCAGTGCCGTTTATCAAAGGAACGATCCATAATTGTCCTACTGCTGGGTTCGGGGTCTCCTTTCACGGTGTGAGTGAGAGGTATAGGCCATAGTCTACCACACTGGCCAAGTGTGGATTGGTAGACTTCACACACCTTTGAGAACTTTATGGAGAACTCTCAGGTGTGCAGGTTTCCTCACGATGTTTTCCTTCACTGAAGCAAGTGATAATTAACTTCTAATACTTACTTATGTTTATTACTTATTTTTGTATAGTTATAAGGCATTAAACATTTTTCGCTGCAATAATACAACATAAAACTGTATCGACTAACGTACACGAGTGATTTAGAGTCTGCATACGTTTAATCGCTTTTGAAGATGGTGTTCTAAAGATTTTGTAACGGTTCGGGCGGGGCGGTCACAAGTACTCGTCTGAGCACTGAGCAGGCCATTTATTTTATACATTTCAAGTCACATCTAAAAGAAGATAATGACAAAACTTAATGCCTAATGGCATTATCTACCAGTCAACCCTGGGTGAAAGTGGAAATTCATTATCCTCATCCATTATCGAGTGTCACCAAACCAAAAACAAATCAGTATCGCCCAAAGACAAAGCTAAGACACTGAGTGGACACCACCTCGGCATACCACCAGGAAGTTAGTGTCAACACAAAACTCACATAGTTCTCATGCACGGAGGGCGCATGCGTGCTCTCAACGGCCGGTCTTCGCTCCAGCAGCGTCATGACGCGGCCGGCCGCCAGCACCGCCGCGCCGAAGTTGGGGGCGAACGCCAGCGCCTGCCCCATCATCCACGCGCCGAATATCAGCGCTTCGGATACCCTGGTGACGTTGGACACTTTAGGGGCCATAAATTACGTCACACTAATTTCATGACTTTTTGACCCCGTCCCCCGTCCTTGTCACAGATGGTCACATTTGTGAGACCTCCCCCGCTCGTGTGATGTCATATATTATGAAATTTTACACCTAGAAATTATTAAATTAAAACAACAGTTCCGAAATAAGTACCAATATTCAATTTTGAAATGTGACGTCACAAAATTTAGGACCCCCCCTCCCACCCCTTGTCACACAATGTCACACTACATCGAATAACGTGTGACGTAATTTATGGATGGCCTCTTATTTGGTAGTTGGGATTAATTAAAACGTCTATTACTTTATTTTTACTTTTATGACACCATGTATTCTATCTGTATTCATTTACTAAGCACTCGTATGTAATACCACTATTTCTTAAATAGTCCTCTTCCTACGGTTCGCTGGAAGAAATCGCTGTCTAGCGATAAGACCGCCTTGAAACCTGTTTTGACTGTTTTTGTGTACAATAAAGACAGCCTCAAACCCTCCTCGGGTTGAGGGAGCTGGTGCTTGTACCGCTACAATTAAAGCTGCCTGTGCTTTTTTTCTTCGTGTATTGCATGGCAACATGAACTTAATTTTTTTATTTACTATAGGTACTTATTTACTATAGACCAGGTACAACCTAATATTTTTAAGTATTAAAATGGCAAAATAAATATTTTCTATTCTATTCTAATTTATTAATTTATCATTATTTATGGTAGAGAATGCATTAAGCACTAAGCTCGCCAATTGTACCGTAGTTTAATATTATGGTCAATAAAGAATAAATTCTATACTATTCTATTCTGTTCGATTTTTGTATTTTATATTCCATCTATATAGTATCTACTTACTTGATGACATCCTTATATGGCACTTGTTTATCAGCGACCAGGACCCCACCATACCACAGCGACAGCGCGTACCCCGCGACCGGCGCGGTCTGACCGAAGGCGTACACCGAGCCGCGCCAGCGCAGGCTCTGGCGCGCCGTGGTGCGCGCGTCCAGCCCCGCCGCGCGGTAGCGGGCCATCACACCCTCCTCGCCACCTGACGGGCCGTCACACCGAATGCTTTGAGGTACGGGATTTTGGTATGTTATATCTGCGAGTATCCACTATCCAGTGATAGCCTAGCGATTTGAACGTTGGTCTCCCGAACGCAGCGGCCCGAGTTTGAATCCAGGCACTAACTCCTAATTTTCAGAAATTATGTGCGTATTAGAAGTTAATCATGTTGCTTCAGTGAAGGAAAACATCGTGGGGAAACCTGCACACCTGAGAGTTCTGCATAACGTTCTCAAAGGTGTGTGAAGTCTACCATTCTGTATTGGGCCAGCGTGGTAGACTTTGTAGGTGGCGTGGTAGCACTGGTAGCCAGCAGTGGGACAGTTATGAATTGTGACTTTGATACCTGCGAGACTGTCCGTGGACTGCGATCTATGCTAATAATAGTTGATTGGATTGGTTGATAAAAGTAATAAAGTAATAGGTATCCAGCTTTCTAAGTAGAGCTCACAAGAAAGTCGCATTACTTACTTACTCCCCTGATTTATTGTGCAATACTAGAGTGGAAAATAGATAGGTACACTTTCCCACCTTCGGTACAGACACATACTTTTAGATTTTATAGAGCTACTGCAATGTAATAGATCTTTAAAAGACCTAGTTTTGACGTCCTCAATCAGATACTTACAAAACGCGGAAACAGTCCGAATATTGGTGATAGCCTCAGTGGCGATGGTGGTAGCCTTGTTGGACGCCTCCCGCACAGTGGCCGCGCCCTCAGCCAACACGCGGCCCTCCAGCACCACGGCCACTATCACCATCGGCACCGAAACCAGCGACACCAGCGTCATCTTCCATGTGAAGTACATTGACAGCGCTATGCCGATCAGTATGGTCGCTGCCGCCTGCATCAACGCGCCGATTCTTGTGCCTGTTGCCTGTTTCCAAAAAAAAATGCGTAATTGACATTGCGAATCTGTTCATTTGCATAACTTGACGAAACACGTCTCTCGCTTTGACAATTTGCCTTTAACTATCGTCTGGTGTTTTTGACATTCTGCGTTAAAATCCAAACCATTATGAGGAATAATTGAACTGTCTGCGAAGCGAGGGGTACTGGGTTCAATTCCCGTTTGTGGCAGATATTTATGTGACAGATAAATATTTATGTGCACTCGGGTCATGGGTGTTATTGTTAAAACCTACTGCGGGGTATGAGTGTGTAAGCGTTTAAGCGTTTATTCGAATGCTATCTATAGGTTACCTAAAGATCTCTTAAGGTAATAAAATAAGGAATTGTTAATAATGTTTCTCACCCCTTGTACGGCCGCTGCATCTGCCGCCAGTCTAGCACACAACGCACCGACTCCGTTCTTGGCGTCGTCGAACCAACCGATCTCTTGCCTCAACATTGCTCTATACGCACCTACCCTGTTGGAATCAATTAATATGATCATAATTATGAATAAGTTCAGCACGATTTCTTTATTAGGATGACGATCCTAATAAAGAAGAAGTGCTGAGGAGAAAAAGCCTTCAAGAGTTGAATAGAATAGAATGTGTTTATTGTAACCTAGATTTGCAGGGCAATCTATAACCAAAAGTGTAATTCACAATTTTTTTACCAGAGTTGAATTATGGCTAAGAATACAATAAAAATCGCACAATTTTTGATGATTTTCACAATTTTATAATAACCTACTTACCTTAGCCTTTCTGTTAATCTAACTCCAGTTAAGTTGAAAATGTATATTTGAAAGAAAATTCCGATCCCCGTATACACTCCTACTATTAGGAACATAACTGCTATCTTGTTAGTACCGCCTTGAACATATGCGTCATCCTTACTCTCCAGCAGCTGAAAAATATAAAACTTATTACTTTCTGATTTTGTAAAGTTATTTACAGATCATCTTGTAAACAATAATGTTGCCGATGTACTTACACCATAGGTCTCTCCAAACAATATGGCGAAACATGGGAAAGATGACCCTACAGCAACAGCTGCAAAAATCCCTATAACCATCAACCATTTCTCCGGCTCGCAAAGTTTCAATATCTGCCAAGTCGTCGGCTTAAATTCTTCCTCCTTTTCTGGTAACACGACACTGTCTTCCGACACTGAATCTGCTTCACTAGAAGAGCTCTTTATAGACTCGACCGATGCTAACTTCTGTAGCTTGGGTCTACGTAATTTCGCATCTGCGTTTGGATCAAAAGTATTGGCTGTGAAATTGGAACAAGAAGATATGTTAGCTACGAGAGATACCCGAGTGCCTGGAAAGAAATTTCACATCCAACTCACAGAAGTTGCGTTAGCACAACACAAATGAACATAAATTTTGTTACAGCATGCACTGTTGGCGGTTATTCGGGTACCTCTGTTTCTTCATGTGTCTAGAGAGAAAATCGCGTTGGCAATATCATCCAAAAGTGTCACAATAACCTGCAATTAAACTAGGTAAAATTATTCTGTTTGTGAAAAACGTCTTGTACTGTCCACGTTACTAGAATTACTAAGTATATTGTCCACGTAAAACAATTTATGTTGGAACTTGGAATGTATAATATGCTTACTAGGTTTGTTATGACGAAGAATAATTTGAGTAAACTTTTCGAAATAATTGTGGGACTTGTCAACACAAAACTACACTTTTGTTACCAAGAATATTAAAACTAGAAAAGATGATCTTCATTATATTGTTTAGTGTATCAGTTTCGTGTACCCCAATACCAGTTTTGATAATCTTAGATATTCACGAGATGAACAAAATCAGTTATGACACAATTTTTTGAACCAAAGTCTAGCTATAGTTAGCACAAAACAATAAGAACATAGAAAAATAACATTTAAAGCCATGCATAATCGCTAAGCGCAGAAGACATAGATTAAAAGAGATAGAATTTAGGAGTTACGATTTTCAGAAGTTGCATTTCTCGAAAGCTTAACATTGACAATATTTTTATGGCCAAAAATTCGTGCAGTTTCTTTGGAGGTTTCTGCAGGCTATAGAGTAACTATCACTTTAATTAACTAAGATTTTTTTCTAAAACGGAAAAGCAAGAAATTTTGAATGAAATGAACTTCCTATAGCATATAGATAGGTCAACAATCGGAAATTGGCCTAAAAGGTGCGCGGAAGATTTTATTTGGGATTTATAGCCATATAGATTATGGCTATATAAGATGCAGCCACCTTAGAGACAAACTGCATATCCCCTTAAGGTGCCATACCACAGGACTTGACAGTTGGCCGACAAGGTTTGCAAGTCAAGAGAAGTCTGGTTTGTCGTGCGTTATTTCCGAAGCTTTCTCCTATAAATTAATTCAACCAAATAATGCTATCTTTCCGGCACATACTATTGCCGCCTGTAACTGCCATCTATCTATCGCATCCTGAGGAATGGCACCTTAACAACTTCCTTGAAACAAAAAGATAATTCCTTACGTTTCCCAGTTCCCTCAGGGGTATCGGTGTTGGGAGCCATGCTCGGCTCATTCTCTAGCACCAACTGGTAGTAACGACCCTTGAGGTTCAGCAACTCTTCGTGCGTCCCTTCCTCTACAACCTCTCCCTTTTCAATGAAGACTATGCGATTCGCGTTTAGGACTGTCGCTAACCTGGGCACAAGATATCCGTATTTTAAATCAGGAATATTGAAAAACATATGAATTTTTTGTACGTTTAACTTGAAACTTTTGGATGTGTGTGTGTTGGTATAAGGTTTCTTCTAATTTATTATTGATTCATTTGGATTTTTCTTCTGGCAGTACGTGGTGTTAACTATCATGTAACTATTGTGAATAGCAGAATTTAAAAGTTCCGATACAAGTTTCCCCTCAAGTAATTTGAACTTACTAGTAACTAGTAAATGTAAATGTCTGTACATAGCAGATATTTAAGAAAAAAATATATTATGTCTTTAAAGTAGGTACAACAGAAACCAAAACAGTAGTTTTTTATTTTTATCTGTATGTTTGCTTATGCATCAGCATCACGCAAAAACTACTGAACGAAACCGATGTATGTATCATCTCTTCAGCTCACTTAAGAGAATCAATATCTCGGCTTGAGTAGATTCAACTGCATCGAGTACAAGTATATAGTTATAGTTATTCAAATCAAAAATACGCTCTTCCTGTCCATTATTAAGATCTACACCTAACCTATGAGGTTAGGTTATTTACGTTGTGTATGGTAGCTACCTGTGGCTCACCATAACGGTGGTCCTGCCGTGAGCAGCCGCGTCCAGTGCCCGCTGCACCTTGGCCTCACTGTGCGAGTCCAGAGCCGAAGTAGCCTCGTCCAGGAGTAGGATCTTCGGGCGACGGACCAGAGCCCGCGCTATAGCTATGCGCTGCTTCTGACCGCCGGATAACTGAGCGCCTCGCTCGCCGATCATTGTGTCGTATCCCTGGTAGAAATAAGATTGTTTTACGGCCGTTTTCAAGCTAGACGTAATTTCTGGATTTTTATGTACTTAACTAGTCGACGAACGATTTCTTCTTCATTTTCTTTCTCTTTTCTCTCTTGACCATTTATCACCAGGTGGCTTGTCTATTCATCAGATGGATTTTTGGGCATTTACATTATATAAATTGTATCGAGCGATTTTATTCAAATGTTTTAGGCAGTTCCAAAAATATTTTTAGTACTTATGTAGTCTTGGACTCTTGAGGTCATTTGATTTGAGGGTCACTCTGAAAACCAGCGGCCGTGGTTTTTCTGTAACTATTATGCTGAGCGTGAACCCTTTTACCTATTAATTATCTTACATGTAAGTGTTGTATTGTTTTTGGATATAATTTGCTGCTGTAGATAATTTAGGTGAAATAAAAATTTATTTCTTTCTTAAAATTTTTAATGAATTGATCTTATGCCACCCATTGAATTTGCCCTTGCTATTTGGATTTCCCCTTGTAAAGTAATTAAAGCATTTCATCATGATTACCTTATAACGTCACTATGTAAAGATCTTGCGTTAAACCAAACATTTTTAGCGTTTGAAAATGACGATGAAATAGGTAGGTAAAGTACCTACACAAAACTTGATAGACTTACCTCGGGCAAATTCTTTATGAAATGATGACAATATGCTTGTTTGGCTGCAACTACTATTTCTGCATCAGTACACGATGGATTACTCATTCTGGGAACAAAAAATAATAGATAAGTAAAAGCTAAATTTAGAGCAATTTATCAAATTATGAGCATAGACGAAAAAATTAACAACGTGCTCTGAGCCTATATTTTTAGCCGTATATTTACATTGATGATCCCAGTTAAAAGCACAGGCTCTTGACTACGAAAATATGACTCTGAAGCTGCAGGTACCTCACGTTGAGGTTCCTGAAGTCATGACCAGGAGCGGTCCCAAAGTGGAAACTTACCGAATATTTTCCTTGATGCTCCCAGCGAAAAGCACAGGCTCTTGCCCGACGACGGCTATGTGATTCCGCAAGTGCCGGACATTGAGGTTCCTGAGATCGTGGCCGCTGGCGGTGACGGAGCCCTGATCGGGGTCGTACATCCGCTGCAGCAGCTGCAGCACGGTGGACTTGCCGCAGCCGCTCGCCCCCACCAGGGCTACGGTCTCGTTGCGATTGATTGACAGGTTTATACCGTTTAGTACCTGTGATACAATGTGTTGATAGGATTAGCTCTTAGGTTTAGCTACGATGAAATATTGGCAAATTGTTTGGTTTTTGAGATGAGATTGACAAAAAATTCTTATTGGGATTTTTTCTTGTAGTTTTTTTTTCATTTGTTTTGATGATATCGGTAAAATGCGACAAATATAAAATGTATATAGAAGATTGGAAATGAAAGAAGTTTTTTGGATTTAAAAGTGATGAGCAAAATATTTTTCTACGGATTTTGTACTTATAAAGCAATTATGAATTGACTATTTCCAATTCAAAATCGTGCTGTTGGTACCTGTGCTTGGTACTAAAAACTCCAAAAAAATATATTATTTTACCTGAACATCAGGTCTCGCAGGATATTTGAAGTAGACGTCTGTCAGTTTCAAATTGCCGTCGAGTTCTGGGCAATGGCCTTCCTTGGAGAGACTGTCGATGGTTGGTTTACGGTCGAGGACCTCGAATATCGCGCCGGCAGACGCGCGAGCATTCGCCATAGCTTCCAGATGAGGTGACGTCAAACCCACATTTTGAGCCCCTTGCAACACGCTGAAGAAGATCTGAATCGATGATGATGAAAAATTACTGATTTGGTTACAAATGAAAAACTAATGCTGAGCCCAAATAATCCAAAATTTTCACAAGACAGGATTTTCTCTCATATCAATATATATGTATAGTCGTATTTAATGTGTAGTCTACTTGAATCAATATAAAATCGGTGCTATCCTTTCGTATGCTGATGGATGGAGTGATCCTACACTAGGTATCATCAGGATAGAAAAAGCGAAAAGCAGAAAAAGAAGAAAAGCGGTAACAGTATTTTTTTTATAATTCACAACTTAGTAAAAAAGGAAAGCTCAACTCACGATCATCAGCACCGCAGGCGTGTAGATGGGTTTATCCTCGTGCCTGCTCTCAAGAATGAGGCGGACTCCGTACCAGAACGAGAGAGCGTAAGTTGCGTAGATGATAAGCCACATCACGCCACTGCCCAGGCCGGCAAATATTCCTTTCTTTGCTCCCGTCTTATTAGCAGGTTGTAAGCGTACTTTATATCTATTAAGAACATAAGTACTTATAATAACAGTACATAGTAATTGCAATATTATTGAGTTTGAACTTGTCTTCCTTACAAGGAATAACTGAAAACTGGTAATACAGTGTGTTGGTAAGCATCAACCTGACATATACTATGCATGACGTGCTTTGGGTGTTATTAAAGAACATATTTAGTTCAATTAGATCATCGTCGTTAGTGACGACTACCAAGAATAAGATTTTCGCGACAGATAATTATTTGCTACAAAGAGAAATAGCACAGACAACGTTGTCGCTATCCCGAAAACATAAGTAGATGTTACCTTTCTATTTCTTTTTCTTCACCACCAAATGCAACCACCGTTCGTATTGAAGCGAGTACCTCTTCAGCCACCACTCCGGCAATACTGTAAGCTTTCAGCTCTTGCGTTGTCAGCGATGATTGGATCTGAAAATCATTTGATATTGACTAATTATATAAAAAAGCAAAATCGGCACTAATTACGTAAATATCCATTAAATCTACATTCTTTAACCGTTATAGCCTCAAAACTTTGAAGAACATTGCGAAGAAGTACTTATCACGTACGAAAGTTTGACGCTTTCCTTCATTGCAACGACTGGTATATTTGTAATATGCACAATCGGAACGGCAAATTGGGATCATATTATACATGAAATAGAATAAGAAAACTAAAAAGGTTGAACATGCAAGCAACTTAAGAAGCAGAATAGAATTAAGATAAATCAACTAACCTTAGCCACAACAGCAGTAGTGGCAATGATGATAGGAGCACAGGAGAGGATGACGAGGGTCAGCTCCCATCCGTACGCGAAGGAAATGATGACAGCGGTGACGAAAGACATGACAAGGTACACTAACATCGGTACCTTCTCTCCTATTCCTTCTCGATACTTCTCCACGTCACTGGAATAATTATTGCATCATTAAAACATTACAAATGATGGGATGAGTTGAGCCGATCACCATTCTTAAAAAGCTTTAGCACACCTGCATCCTATTAATATGATGCATAAACTTATTCTATGTGTATTAAATTAATGATTGATGAATGTATGTAGTATCAGTCTATTTCTATCTTAAACTTGATGTAACTTACTGAGCCCAACATATAATGGGTAATACGTAAATTTATACAATTTCCTCCTCTACAATCTAGTTTATAGAATTTTGTAGAGGTTTCTACTTCAGTTTCACTTCACTTTAACTCTTTTTATGTGTGAATTGAGTACATACCAATAATAATAAAAGGAAAGTAATGAAAATCATTTCAAAACGATTAATAATACTCACTCCGAAACTTTAGTTGCAAAGTTCATGGTAGTGTTCAGATCGTACCATGTGATGTCTTGTCGCAGTACAGCACATAGAAATCTTGCTTTAACTCTATCAATCTGCGAATATTTTAAGAATTGTATAAAGTAAGGAAAAATGCGTAGCCGAAAAGTGAAAAGTGAAAATTGAAGCGTTCATAGCCCAGCGGCTTGCGTCGATCATATGTGATCAACAAAGTTGTGCAACAGCGGGCGCAGTCGGTAGTTGGATGGGTGACCGCTAGTGGCATAATTGAGCGTTTCCGTGCTTCGGAGGGCACGTGAAGCCGTCGGTCCCGGTTGTTGTCATAAGATAACAGTCGTTAAGCCATTTCGGAGGCCCTCGGGCGGTTTGAAAACTTCCGACACTCGGGTTGGCCACTAACCTCTCCACCAATCCACACTGGAGCAGCGTGGTGGAGTATGCTCTAAGCCTTCTCGAGAGGAGAGACCCGTGCTCAGTAGTGGGCCATTAATGGGTTGAAGCCAAGGAAAAATGCGTAGCCGAAAAGTGAAGGATTTGAAAAAACTGTATTTCATAAATGGTATCCAAGGTATCCAGAGTCAAGTAATTTAAAAATAGTATTTTGGAATCGTACATTAACAAGTGAAGGAAATTACGATAAAGCCATAATAAAATTTAAAAAATCCGTTAAGACCAAACTTTTCTGAAGACCAGAAGCTATTAAAATAATAAGCGATGGACATGAAATTTTACATGAATATTTATCTCAACAGTACAATATTAAATTAGACAAATGCTAAAACATATACCTGCTTGAGGGCCGCGTAGTTGAAGAGATCGACGCTAATAGCGCACACGATGAATTGCAAAATGGAGAACACTGTGCATCCTATTCCGAATGCTTGCGAGTCTTCAATCAACGCCAATCGGTTCTCTTCGGCGCTTGCGTTGGTTCTGAATACATTAAGGAAATCAACATTAACAATATTATTAGTATTATCTTCATCATATTCATGATCACCATTATCATCATCGTTGTTGTAATAATTATCATCGTTTTCTGGTTTTATTTGATCCTTCTCGGAACTAGGACCTATAAATGTTTACCAATGTAGTACTTTGTTTCAACAAGCTTACAGAGTACTTGACAAGTTATCGCAACATACATCTACATACTCTTACGGAAATCTGCAATGTATTATTTAACTTCCATAGCGATCTCAATGTCATGAAATTATTTAATCTAGCAGAGATTATCTCTCGTGGACCATTACCAACTGAGCTTTTTTATGCAACCAGTCAACAAAAAACCTAACGATTCATCTGATGGTAAGTGGTAACACCAAAGGCAACACCGATGCGTTGCTGACCAAGAAAAAGTAAGAGAGAAATAAAGAAAGTGTCCGCAGGGTACTAACAGTATCCTGCCTCCTCCGAACCAAGCGATGGTGAGGGTCTCGGTCGAGGTGCCAGTCATGACGGTCCGGTCGATGAGCAGCGATGTAAACTCTCCGTACACGATGACCCCCACCGGCACGAACAGTCCGTTTAGCGTCGCCAGCACCACCCCCAGGAACAACAACAGCAACTCCCATGGCTTCGCGAATCTAAACTGGAAGTAGTTTTGTGGGACATCTATTAAGTTCTCTGTAATTTTTCTATTGCATACTTAATTACTTTAAATATTACTATGTCTATGAAGTTTTCTTGTAAAGAAAGAGCGTGGTATTAATGAGCTGCCATTTTAGACGTAGTAACTAAGTAAATTTAAATTATTATATTTTATTCTGAGCGTTTTGCATTGGTTTCAGTAAAAGCTATAATACGCGCTGATGTCATCTGCATATCTCAGTTTGTCATAGCACATGCCACAATAAACTTAATAGTGGACTATACTAAACATCCACGAGTGTATTTCAATAGCTGCAACTTTTTGATGCAGATGCTGGCAGGTCACAAAAGGTATCCCAACAAAATGAGCACGCATTAAGCATCTTTATCTGACCTTTAATAGGCATTTGATCTCGTTTTAGCTCAGTTAAAGAAAGAAGTAGAATTTTATTACATTATGATATCCAAAACTTACGTTTCAAAAGTAACGGGAAAAAGACTAGGAAAATTGCTACACAAATGTATTTAATCGGTTCAAGTCGCCAAACATAACGATGTTTTATCATGTTTTAGAAAGAAGTAAGTCGGTCATTTATAATATATTCTTAAAAATACTCACGAGTCTGAACCAAGAAACTGAAGGAGCCTGAAAACTTGGGTCCTCACTGGAAATAGATAGAATATTTATATTTAAAACAATATTTCCAAAATATGAATCAGACGATGAAATCTAAGAAATATTCTACCTAAGTATGAGTAAGAATGTAACGGCACTATCGCTTTATGAGCTGCTAGATGGAAAGCCAAGCCCTTAGCCAGAGGACTGTTCTAGTAGAATAGTGTGACTATGTATGGAATTCACGTAAGTTAGCGAGACGTCACATGAGCTTAGCCGTTCACGTAATCCCGACTCCACTTATTAACTACTCCCGAATACCTTTAAGAGCATTAATTTTAGGTCCAACGTTAGGGCCGATATGTGGTGTCGGACTTACGAAGGGAGGACTAGACTTTTATAGAAAAAGAAGCGTTTATCCCTTGGCTAGAGGCGCTGGATGGAAGCTAGTCCGTACCGTTTCTTTGGTGCCATTCCCAGCGGCAACGCAACAAAATATCCGGTTGCCGCTAAACAAAGGTAAGCATAAATTTTATTGAATTCGATGATACACCATTTATAAATACACACTTTAATACAACAGGACAAAAATAATGAAATATCTAATTTATATCATCAACAACTTCTAGTACTATCGTCACATACTTTTGCTTTGAAGCTTTGCTTGAATGCTTTCTGGGATAAACCCCACGTTTTAATAAACAGCTTATAAATTAGTACATGAACAGTAAATCATTTGAAATTCCTGAACATACGCACTTGAAGACTGCTAAAAGTGATTTAGGTCCTTTTACAGGAAATATTTGAAAGATTTACTCCAGTAAAAAAGAGCCTCAGTTTTTTACGTTGATAAGTAGGTAAACTCTTTTAATTGCAGTCCCAGTTGTAAGTAAGTGGCAATGAAATCTAGAATGGTCTACTAACTTAATAAAAACCTAAACACAATTTTCTAGAAGACTCCTACATCATAGGATAAGGAGCAAAGAAGGGATAAGATACAGAATTGCTTTAGCAACAGCCCGTGTGGTGTAACGGTTACTGTACCGCTGCTCGTAGGTTCTGGTTTCAGTTTCTATTGCAGCAGAAATTTGAATGATGAATGAATTTATGTTCACGGTCTGGGCGTGTGTGTCTTTGTGTGGAAGACAAAGGGAATCCTAGTGTGGGGCTATGAGTGTATCTATTCTCGGTGTGGATGTGTGTTCTTGTCTTTATATGCCCATAGCACGACACAAGGAATCCTAGTGTGAATTCTGTTTTATTTCAACAACGGTACGTACGATTCTTCTTTAAGCGCCTTTTCAGTGAGAAACGCCGACTGCTGCGCGAGGGTGCTGATAGTAATGGAGTTCTGGCGGGTGAAGCCGAGCGTGAGCGCCGGCCGCTGCTCGCTCAGCCGCCGCCCGTACCTGGTGATGCTCTTCACCGACTCATCGCGTTTCATTCTCGGGTCAACCGATCTGGAAGAGAGGTTTACAGTCAAATCAATGTTAATAATTCTTGAAGACAGCTTCGGCTTGAGACTAATACGCTGGAAAACGAATGGTATGGAATACAGATTGAAACGATAGATCTTTTTTTGACTAAATCTTCAACTTCAAAATACAACAATATTTTATACATGGAGGCTTCGATAACTTATAAAAGAACTGGAGGTCAGATGTAAGCTAAATGAAATAACACTTTGTACTCTTGGTAATACAAGCACTAAGCAATCTTGGTTGGACCATTAAATTCGTTGTGCTAAGTGTTATAATTGTCAGCCAGACCAGTTGCATTAGAGAGAGCACTAAAGTTGCTCGAAAGTATGTAGTTGTTGATAGAACTAAGTAGTTTCTTACGATTTTCCTACTAGTTACAGATCCTTTGCATAATGGCCGGCAGCCGCCGGGCATTAAATTTCACTGTGCTACATTAAGTAATATTTGTAATACATAACTCCATAATTTTGTAAAAACACTAGAAATTTTGACGCTTTCATGAACAAATAAACAGACTTTTCGAGATGACAGAAGTATGGAAGAAGTTTGTATTTGTTTTTATCGCAAATTTGCGCCTACAAAGTTTTTATTACAACCTGTCTGTTAATTCGTCAGCTTTTGTGTTTCATGGTTAATCGACTCGATTTCTTTCATTGTTCATTTTTTAAAGATAATTGGTTTGAATTTCATCATTCATTCGTTACCTTTTAATGTTCACTGTTCATCATTTAAACTTTATGTTTCATTTTTTATCCTCAATCTTTAATCTTTTAATATCTACTTTCTTTATAGTGCCTTTTTTAACCGACTCCAAAAGAGGAGGAGGTATTCAATTCGACTGTATTTTTTTTATGTTTGTTACGTCATAACTTTCGACTGGGTCAACCGAATTTGATGATTCTTTTTTAATCGAAAGCTAGTGCTTGTCATGTAGTCCCAATTAAAGAGTGAGATATGACTAGTAGTTTTTGAGTTATCCCTAATTTTGAAGTCGGTTATTTTTTATCAAGAATTATTCTGAGCATCGGGGATAGAAGTAATCCATGAAAGGAATATACTACCTACGGTACGTACCTAAGTTAAGTGTGCAAAGTAAGTTAAGTTTTAAAAACCTACATTTCAGTCTAGATTCAAGTAGGGTAGCCTAGCAAGCCACGTGTTCATGTCATCGATTAAAGCAGGCTCGCCCACTGCATTGCGGAGCCTAACGACAGGCGAGCCTCAAATTCTGCGGATCCACGATGTCTAAGGTTTTTCCTAGAATTTATAATATTAACGGTGAGGCCCCAAAAATGCTTGTTTTGATGAAGGAAAGTGTCCCTTAACTTCAAAATAGTGTTGTTATTTTAAGCTAAATACTTACTGCCTACTTACTTTTGCTTTCATCGACAGATTATCTATACTAATAATAATATTATAAAGAGGAAAGATTTGATTGTTTGTTTGCATTGAATAGGCTCCGAAACTACTGAACCGATTTGAAAAATTATTTCACTGTTGGGAAGCTACACTATCCTCGAGTAACATACTATAGGCTATATTATATTTTCAAAATAATTAGGGATCCTTAATAAAACTCCAATAATGTAACCCAAGGTGTAAAAAAATAAGAAAACTGAAGCAAAGCGAGGGCGGTTACTCGCTCAGTATATGTAAATAGGTTTAAGCTTTTAATAGGGCTCTAAGTTACAAAAGTTGTTAAACATTGTGTTATAAAATAAATTGACCGTCTTTTGAAAAGTCTTTAACTTTTATGTTACTATCGTACTTTTACAATGCGTTTATGTATTTTTTTCTATAATGAATAGTAACATAAACTTTACATAATATGTGGCCAATCTGACGGCCTTACCCTAATACATGAAGAAAAACCTCAAGTACCTCTTTTTAGGAACAATACACGCACGTAAGTCTGAGACTTAGCCAATGAGTGAATATAATACTCGTAATATGAAAGTTTTCTCATATCATTACCAACTCTCGATTTTTTTAATTAGGCAAGAAAAATAGAAAAGAAATCCCCAACTGTACTATATAAAACAAATCTTTGAACTCTGAACTTCTCAGTCTTCCACCCACATTACGCCTACGTGTTTAATTACGAAGCATCTCTTTGATACAAAAGCTTATGGCTGCAGAAATAATAAGCGAACTTCTGAAGCTGTTTTCATATTTTATATAACATCCAATATCGAATAGGTTGTTAATCATCATACATTATCCTACTAATATCATACGTAAAACTTTCTAAGAATGTATGAGTGTTTGTTATTGTTTTCAACGCCGATGATCTGGAATAAGATTTTATAATATTTATAGGTAATTTAAGAAGTTCTTTAGATATTACCATTTCTGTGACACTTTTTGTCACTCGCTCTCTTTTTTATGCATGCAGTAGCAGTCTACACCTTTAAATATAATGACACTAACCTATCTTCTTGTGCTATATCTGTATTTGTATATTCTGGTGTACAGTTGGTGTTCTAAATAAAATTATTCTTGACAAAAAATAACCGACTTCAAAATTAGGGATAACTCAAAAACTACTTGTCATATCTCGCTCAAATTTACTAAAACTACATGACAAGCACCAGCTTTCGATTTAAAAAAAATCATCAAAATCGGTTCACCCAGTCAAAAGTTCTGAGGTAAAAAACATAACAAAATACAGTCGAATTGAATACCTCCTCCTTTTTTGAAGTCGGTTAAAAAAGATATAGGCCCGTACTTATTATCCCGGGAAACCCGGGCAGAGCTCTAAAGTAATGCAATAATGCAATGCTCATTACATTTTATTTCATTGAAATTACGCATAATATTTTTACGGTGGTTCACTATCAAACAAAAATAATAACGCTTCACACTCATAGCCCCACACTAGGATTCCCTATGTCGTGGGTCCATGGACAACACACTAGACGAGGACATTCACACCCAGACCGAGAACAGAAACTCAAACTCATCATTCAAATTTCCTCCTCGCTGGGAATCGAACCCAGGACCCTTGGTGCGGCGATCCGGCATGGTAACCATTGCGCCACACGGGTCGTCAACCCCAACGGGTTTAGTTCAAAAAATCCAAAATCAAATGAAGTTGATTCTCATTACTTAACTGAATCCTAAAAATAGACTTATGAATGAACGAGTATTTAATACTAGAAAATCACTGAAGTTCAAAAGTTTTTCCGTGTCTAGACTATCTGATATTGACAGAGCAGTTTTTAATGGAATTTCCACGGCTAACGATCGTGTTCCTACAGAACATTGTATCAAAATGCACTTACCACGCGCGCTAGATCAAATATTGACTGGTCATTCACAACGTACGCTTGTTATCAGTCAAACGCAATGTTCCAGTGATTATGGAACTCTGATCAAATATTGTGCATTCTTAATCTTTCGTATAGTTATAGTATAGATGTATGAAGGATTTAGAGGTTTAGTTGAAAGTTTCTTGTACTCCTGCATTAATTTTTACCTAATTTCACATTACGAAACTTTAGGAGTATCTACTGTTTTGACTACGGAACTCTTAAAAGGAGGAAGATCCGCATTATCACTGCAATTGTAACATATTTTTGCGAATTACAAATTTCGGGCAGCTCAGGATACTGACCCCAACCAATCCGGCATGGCATACTAGGGTGTCATATGAGGCAGCTTGGTGGCAAAGCTTGATATATGGCTATTAATATTATTACTGGTATAATATTTTCCCGTGAAGCCTACCCGGCTAGCTATCAATCTCTTGCTTCATTCATTCAGCCGCCAAACGACTTTTCTGTTCCGGCTAGGGCTTCAGTCAGTTCTTTTAGAAGAGTTCTGTTCAGAACAGAGAAAGACTCTTTTCTTTGTTGGTCGACATCATCGATGGCGTTGGTGTTACTGATGTCCATGGACGATTGAAGCCGCTTACCATCAGGTGGATCGTCAGCTCATTTGTCGAAAGGTTACCTACTTAATTAAAAAAAGAATCACAATTAATACTTACACAAGTAATGGCTTCACATTATATGAAATAGTTAATAACAAACTGCCCTATTTGGACATGCGATAATTATAAGTATTTTATCCAGACAATTTAATATGCATAATATTGTAATTAATCATGAGTCAAATACGTTAATAAAATAGATTTCCATTTTTTGCGTTTCGTATAAATAGTACTACCGGGTCGAAAAGTGTTTTCACGTTAACATTTTCTAAGTGAGTATAAACAGTTCGAAACTGATTTTAAAACAACGCTACGCATGCAGACAGTAGACGCTCTAATTTAGTTAGATTTGATTTAGATCAAGGGCTTGCCAAATCTGTATGCTACCTGTTATAACAGTATCCCGTCCCAAGCCAAGTGTTCTTGCCAGTATCACTATGCTATTATTATGATAGTTTATGTCACGGAAATTTGAACTCTATACCGTTTGCTGCTTAACACTTTTTCGGACATTGGTGTCCGAGACTGTACATTACATGGTACAGTCAGGTGCACATTGTGCAATCCTCGTTCACGCGGTTGTTACGTAAGAGCTTCCGCTGTGACGTCATCATTTGGTTTTTCATTGCGCAGTTGTTTTCTAGCTTTTTAGGCCTGACTTAGCCGGTCGATAGCTATGCCGTAGAGAGCAAATCGAGTATGCGTATCATACATAGGCATTTTCGTTTGAATACTTACATTAAAGTCGTTTTACCTACTTTATTAGTTACCCCTCTCTTGGCATCAAAAAATCTACGCCTTAGATACCCACACTAAAATATATTTAGATGAGAGTCTTTAACCTGACATAACATATCTTTTGTATTTCCGAATCGATTGAAATAAACCAGTGATAAAATAAATCAGTGGAAACCGAATCCAAAACTCTTCGGCCGGCAGAGAAACGAGCTAATAGGCTCTATTCTAATAATTAACCAAACACAACACATAACATACATACAATTTTACGCTTTTCTGAACAGAGGTTAGAGGTTAGTAACCATTGCAAAAGCAAAGCAAAAAGCAAAGCAACAACCCATAATTATTCCACTGCTGGGCTCGGGGTCTCCTCTCACAGTGTGAGGGGTACAAGCCATCACGCTGGCTATGTGCGGATTGATAGACTTTGCACACCTTTAAGAACTATGGAGAACTCTGAGGTGTGCAGGTTTCCTCACGATGTTTTCCTTCACCGAAGCAAGTGATATTTAACTTCTAAAACGCACATATAATATTTGAAAATTAGGGGTGCGTGCCAGGATTTGAACTCGGGCCCCTGCGTTCGGGAGTCCAACGTTCTAATCTCTAAGCTATCACTGTTAGTAACCATTGCACCCAAGGTTACTGACCAACACAAGTGTTAAAATTCCGAAAGTCTCCGACGTGGCTTAAGGAATATCTAAAACACAACCAAGACTGAAATCTGAACAAGCCATTTGAGATACGGAAGCGCGCGCAAGTGGCCTGCTAACAAGGAAACGAGACCACCATTATTTCTTATTCTCTTTCTTACTTTAACTTTATTACACTTGTCAGAGTGGCAGTGATGGATTTGTTCTATCCCTGTCGCTCTCATATTGATTGGCATGACAAGAGAAATAGCAATAATAACTTAATGTGCATGATCGTGTTGTGCCTATGCTAAATACCGAAGAGTAATTAAGACAGCCACATACTATGATTGTACTGTCGCACCCTCGAAGACTTCTGGTCGCCTAGTAACTCGCTTTAATTAATAAATGACGGCAAAAAGTGTCGTTACAACTTCGTCCCAATTTTTTCCGCCTAGCCCCCTTTCGCAACGCGCGATAAAGAACTTCGTTCCAAAAATCCGCATCACAATAATTGGTCCATTCGTTTCGGACACAGGTTTGGGAGCTACGATGCCACAGACGGACACGCAGGTCGGTCAAATTTATAACACCCCCCTTTTGCGGCGGGGATAACAAAACAAACATGAAGTGTTGTTTATTCAGTTGTTTTGTTGATACGATACAACTGATACAATTAGACGCAAACTGCAGATGGCGTGTATTAAAACTGGTATCGGAGCCAAATATGTACGCTCTGATTGACAATCGCGACGTACACGGCGAGACAAACTGGGTTTTGAAAATAGAATGAAATGATGTATTGAATATTGAATGATGTATGAATGCGGTATCGCTTTTACCACAGAATAATTAATAGTACTTATCTTTTACGACTTACGACTTACTTTGACGAGCATGTAGCCGAGTTGGTAGCGGATATCGATTCCCGGATTCGATTCCCGGCCGGGGTAGATATTTATGTGACAGATAAATATTTGTACTCGAGTGCAGGGTGGTATTGTGATGTGTTATGTGTAGTCCATGACAATAGCGACACAGGTAATAACCTAATGCGGGGGTATGAGTGTATAAGCGTTTATTTATTTAGCGTTTATTTTATTTACTAAGGCATACGTACCATGAAGTAATTTACTATTTGCTCATAATGTCTACAGTACTTCATTTGACGAATGTATACGAAGCTGTCTATAGGATTTCCTTCATCGAAAGATTGTGATTAAAATGAATTTCTATTTTGCACTTTGAAAAGTTTGAAGTGCGTGATGGATTCAAACACGAGTCTGTTTCTGATAAGTAAGGCACTTAATTTATACATCTATGCAAATAAATAAAATTGGAGTGTCTGTTTATAATATTAAAATAACCGCTTTTTACTAAGCGTATTCGAATGTATACACGGTACATATACTAAAACAACATTTTTTTAATTTTTTTTCTGTCTGCCTGTGTGTCTGTCTGTTTGTTTGTTCCAGCTAATCTCTGAAATGGCTGGACCGATTTTGACGGGACTTTCACTGACAGATAGCTGATGTAACAATGAGTAACTTAGGCTATTTTTATTTTAGAAAAAAAAAAATCGTTAGGCGATACGAAGTTCGCCGGGTCAGCTAGTTATTAATTATTTTTAACTGACTTCAAAAAAAGAGGAGGTATTCATTTCGAATGTATTTTTTTATGTTTGTTACCTCACAACTTTCGACTGGGAGAACCGGTTTTGATGATTCTTATTTCATTCGAAAGCTGGTACTTGTCATGTAGTCTCACATAAATTTGAACGAGATCTGTAGCTCGAGCACGAATATTTGCGAGAAAGTATTCGTATGGTTAACGTAAGCAATTTGTCAAATTTGTATGGCATTTTAGTACCATTTACGTACGATAGGGGCGCTTTTGAAAAAATGCCATACAAATTGCTTACGTTAACCATACGAATACTTTCTCGCAAATATTCGTGCTCGAGCTACTGACAAGTAGTTTCTAAGTTATCCCTAATTTTGAAGTCGGTTATTTTTTGTCAAGAATTATTAAATATTATTATTAAATTGTCTTTTTTACACACTTGCTAAGAGAAGGGGGAGAGAGGGGTAGGAAAGAAAATAAACATAGTGCCCGCCATAAAATGACGGCGTAGCAGGTCACATCTACGTCGTAGAACTTAGAAAAAGTTACGGAAAAGTTAAGTTTCCATTTAATTTTAATCCTTTTATTGAACGACCTTATAGACTTGATGACCCTATAGCCTAGTTGGTAGCGACCCTGCCTGCGAAGCGAGGGGTCCCGGATTCGATTCCCGGCTGGGGTAGATATCATGTGACAGATAGATATTTGTTCTCGGGTCATGGGTGTGATTGTGATGTTGAAATGTGTCGTTCATGCCACCCGTGACACAGGTAAAAACCTACTGCGGGGATATGAGAGTGTAAGCGTTTATTTTATTGTTATTATAATCCTTATCTTTGTAATTGTAAAAAATGGTAAATGAAAATTATTTTTAAAAAAATTGAACTCAAAATGAGAAGAAAAAAAGAATCAAAATGAGAATTATTGTAAAAAAATGGTAAATGAAAATTATTTTTTAAAAAATTGAACTCAAAATGAGAAGAAAAAAAGAATCAAAATGAGAATTCTTGTAAAAAAATGGTAAATGAAAATTATTTTTTAAAAAATTGAACTCAAAATGAGAAGAAAAAAAGAATCAAAATGAGAATTCTTGTAAAAAATGGTAAATGAAAATTATTTTTTAAAAAATTGAACTCAAAATGAGAAGAAAAAAAGAATCAAAATGAGAATTCTTGTAAAAAAATGGTAAATGAAAATTATTTTTTAAAAAATTGAACTCAAAATGAGAAGAAAAAAAGAATTAAAATGAGAATTCTTGTAAAAAAATGGTAAATGAAAATTATTTTTTAAAAAATTTAACTCAAAATGAGAAGAAAAAAAGAATCAAAATGAGAATTCTTGTAATTTTGTTGAGAATTGTTGTACTGTTGCAACACTTTAACTCCTATATCAGTGAGAAAAAAATGTAATGTAAAAAGCTTACAGACACGTGTCGCTAGATTATATAATCTTCATTACGAATGTCACCTTATGGTAATAAATCTCCCATCGATGGTTTTTATCACTGCGTCAGATGACGTAGCCAGAAGATAATTCGGCGATAAATCTAGAGGGTGGAGACACATCCCGTCGCGTCGTCGTCGCGTCGCGGCGTCGGCGCCTTACCGACCCGTTACACTTCTAGAACTTTAACCCCTTGAATCCATTACCTTCAGCATATTATTTTAGGGGCCATCCATAAAGTACGTCACACGTTAGGGGGGAAGGGGGGGGTCGATGTATTGTGATACATACAATACAATACAAATACACTTTATTTGTACACCAAATAAACATACAAGAAGAAATATATTGTGATATTGTGTGACAAAGGGTGAAATTCCGTGACGTCACATTTCAAAATCGAATAATTAGTATGTATAGGTAATAATAAATATTAAAAAAATATTAATGGAATAAAACTTATTTTGGAACTGCTGTTTTAATTTAATAATTTCTACGTGTAAAATTTTATAATATGTGACGTCACACTGGGGGGAGGTCTCACAAATGTGACCAACTGTGACAAGGAGGGGAGGAGGGGTCAAAAAGTCATGAAATTAGTGTGACGTGAAATTAGTGTGATTAGGCGGCTCGTACCAGTAGTGGCGACCCTTGGAAGGTATTTCAACATTGGCAAGCTGTTTTTTAGAGGCACCACTCTCGCAGCATCTTAAACTTTTGCTAGGGTTACCACTAATAAAAACGAAATACAGTGTATATTCTCGTGAAGTGAAAGCTAAAGCATTACTAAAGGCACTGAAAGATAGTCTTGCTCTACGTTAATTGAGGGATAGGTCCGGCTAAGGGTCTACGCGATTGCGGTGCGGCACCGCGAAAAAAGCTTTATTTTTACTTCCTTACTTCGTGTTGTAAGGTGACAATTTATCTGTCATTAAATCACGTGAGTAAATAACAGTAAATTTTACTTGAAACGACTGAACAGACCTTCATAAATAGTAAGAACCATCTCAATCACGCCAGCTACAAACAAAAAAACCGCATCATAATCTGTCCATTCATTTAGAAGACACGATACCACAGACAGACACACAGACACATCAAGCTTATAACACCGTTTCTTTTGTGTGCGTCGTTAAAAACGGAGTATAATATAATATTAATTTGAATGATGACTAATAATATAGAAATTTGAATGATGACTTTGATTTTCTGTTCTCGGTCTGGGTGTGAGTATTCTTGTCTCTGTGTATTGTCCATAGCACCCACGACACAGAGAATCCTAGAGTGGGGTTATTAGTGTGAAGCGTTATTAAAAAAATGTTGTTTCCAAGTGTCCTACAAACTGAAGTTGTTGCTGTCATTAACAAGTCACAACAAGTGTGACGTCCTAATGTTGGAATGCTGACGCTTTGCACGCCGCACATTTCTGCGTTGCAACACTTGCAACGCGCGGTGACGATTTTGGCCGCATTGCCTTTATGTGTATTGGCCCTAACAGTGGTTACAGTACTTGTAGGAAAATAAGCTCATATACCTACTACTACTAGGCTTTGTCCACGTTTTCCGGGATAATTAGTACCCCATTATTATATTACATTACATAACAGATCATGGTCTACCTGTGTGCTAAACATCATTGAAATCAGTTAAGCATTTTTTACGTGAAAGAATAACAAAACATCGTGACAAACTTTCACATTAATAATATTAGTACGACGTATCTATGTAATGGGTAGTGATAATAATTCTTGATAAAAATAACCGACTACAAAATAACTCAAAAATTACTCGTCAGATCTAGCTCTTTAAGTGGGACCACATGACAAACACCTGGAAGGCTATTCTCTTTTGTAACTCGACAGCGGAGTTTCAAAATTGACGTTCGAGTTCTAGGATCACTTCACTTCGCAAGTGCCGTACTAGATGATTAGAGGATGACATATTTATTATTCTCGATCATCGAATTACGTCACCGTCGAAGCTCGTGTCCAATTGTCATTCGTTTATTCATACCGAGGCGAGGCCATCTTTAGTCGTTTGACGTTTGAGTTCGAGACTCAATGATTCGAGAATCACATATCAAGATCTCGGACTCGAACTTCAATTTTGACACTCATCGCGGAATCCGCTGTCAAGTTACAAAACTGAATAGCCCTGCAGCTTTCGATTAAAAAGGAATCATCAAAATCGGTTCACCCAGGCAAAATTCGCAGAAAAAATATACATCGAATTGAATACCTCCTTTTTTAAGTCGGATAAAAATTTTTAGACTAATGGTTTATATTACATGTAGTTTATGTAACACTTGATTATATTCCTATTGGCACGTGTTCATATAAGGAACCGAACCAGGAAGCTTCGAAGATATTCCCAAGTAATCACAACACACGAACGCATTTCGTTAACCTGTGCATTAACCCGATTGACGTCATCGACATACAACTACGGGATTTTATTTCATGCAATATTATTTATAGATCGACTAGCTATTCTTACTAGATCTGAACTAGGTATTTGACAACCAGTGTGGCGCAATGGTTACCATGCCGGAACGCCGCACCGAGGTTCCTGGGTTCGATTCCCAGCCAGGTGGAAATTTGAATGATGAGTTTGAATACCTGTTCTCGCTTCTCGGTCTGAGTGTGAATGTCCTTGTCTAGTGTGTTGTCCATGGCACCCATGACACTGGGAATCCTAGTGTGGGGCCATGAGTGTGAAGCGTCATTTATTTTTTTATATATGGAAGTAGCCTGCAATTCACCTGATGGTACGCTATCGTCGCCCGTGGACATCAGCTATACCAAAGGCATCACTGATGTGTTGCAGGTAAAAAAGAGAAGTAAAAGAAAGAACTGGCTCTCAATCCCCAGCCGGAACACGACGAGTCGTTTGGTTACTCCAGCAAGAGGATGGAGCTATCCAGGCGGACCCCACTGAGAAATATTATTATTTCTTTAAATAATATTTAATAATAGTAATAATAGTATTAATGAACTATTAAAATCAATATTACCAATATAATTCTTCCCAGAGGCCCTACCACCAGCGTGCCGGATTTAGTCACCTCTTACGGCATCCATCCGTCATGGGATGGGGGTTAGTATTCTAAGCAACCCCAATACGGCTTGACATCATGTTGATTTTCAACTACGGGAAGTGGTTATTATTTCACCTTCCGGTCTGATAATGACATGATGTTTTGATCGTTTTTGATCGGAGCTTCGGGCAAATTTCGGGGAAACATAGCTTTCATCACAACCGATAATTGTCTCACTTTTCAGCTGGAAGTCTATCGCGCTTATCTACTCTCACTATTTGCAGAGCAGTGGCGTACTCGTAGCTAGCTCTAAGCAGGGCCTAAGCTATATCAATACTTAGTGAGTGGACCCCACTTCAACTTTAGCTGTCAAATTAATAATAATCTAAATTTTACCAAGAAAAAATAACCAACTCCAAAATAACGTAACTATATGACAACCACCAGCTTTCGATTAAAAAAAGAATCATCAAAATCGGTTCACCCAGTCGAAAGTTCTGAGGTAACAAACGTAAAAAAAATACAGTCGAATTGAATACCTCCTCCTTTTTTGGAGTCGGTTAAAAAAGGGGTGAAAACTTTGGCAGAAGAAAAAATTGACAGACTTCACACAATTTGAGAACGTTATGGAGAACTCTAGGTGTGCAGGTTTCCTCAATATGTTTTCCTTTACCGAAGCAAGTGAATCGAGTGATAAATTAAAGACAAAAGTGCCTAATAAAACTTTATACTTCCTTTATAATTTTAGTGATTCAAAGTTTTACCTAAGTAGGTAGGTACCTACGTATTTAATCTTAAAACACGTATTTTTTGTAGAGGCGTATCGCGTGTAGGATTCGAACTTAGACGCTCGAGTTCTAACCACTATGCTAGCTATCCTCAGTCGGTCGCTACAGGCCTTCTCCATATATCCATTACGAAGACCCGCCCTGTAGTGTATCGCTAATGGGTTGAAGTCTATGTTTTCGTAGGTGATTTCGCTTGAAAACTTTGAAAGGTGTGGTTGCGATGGAATACAACACGGTATATTCCACGGTGTCTGTGTTCCGTGGTATATTCTAATTCATGGTATATTATCTGTTTTTGGTAATAGCATATGTAATTCCTCTCTGTATAGTGTTATTTCTGAATGTATATCCTAGTATGTAAATAAGTAAAGTTAGTAATTAAGTCACCACATTTCTTAATGTGGACATATAGATAGATAGATGTTTCAAAAATATTTATTTCCTAAAATTCTAATTTGGAACAATACTCATAAAAGTCAAATTTTTGTAAAATTTCCTTAGACACATACCTACTCAAGCTATTGATACTTAAAATAAATAAAACAAATCTTATAACAAGCTGATATTTTAAATTAGTAAAAAAACCTGCTATTAAAAAGTTGCACAATTTTCTAACGCCCCAACTCAGCGTCACTAACGGTTACTTAAATCACTCCTTAGTAGAGAATTTGTATGACGATTCTTTACTAAGGAGCGTTACCATATGGTCCATTAATTGTGGTTTCAATAATTTCAAGTAAGTTTCGATCTCAACTTAAAATGATTTATGTAACCAGAAAAAGGCACAAAACCGGTGGTAACTGGTAATAGACGACTAGACGTACGCAAAATTATGGGAAAGGCCAACGGTTATTCGCTGGAATACAGCCAAAGCTTTCAGTAAGGCTGTGTACGCTTTGCATTCAACCAAATAGTACCATTTTATAACCATAACCTAATATATGTTAGTTACCGGTTTTTAACCAAAAGATTAAAATCAAAACATAAAAAATGTCACAGTGATAAAAAAAATACGCACCTATTATCCTATAAAAATTATTATCACGATAACACGTCAAGATGGTTGTTAGCTCACGGTGAATATCCTGTAATGTTACTTCCTTCATAAGGACACTGCTAGTTTCCGAACGTTTTTCGCGGGAAAATGTTGAATAAGCGCGGGAAAGGGAGGGAAAATGGCGCACGACACACCCGCGCGAGTCTTGGCAGAATACTGGGTGGTTTTTGGCAATGGAGTGACTTATCAAGCCGGTGAACGATGCAGTTGTTTTAATCGATGTGGAGTTATTGTGGAGACTTCTATAACAGGGTGCATGGATGCAGTCATGGGAAATGGGAAATATTTGTCCTGTACACGTATCATTGGCGTAGTGTAGCTAGGTGTTAGTAAATATTACTAAGTATTTGCTTCTGATTTTTGAAGTCATTTTATTGATGGTAAGGTTTTTGAGCTTGGTCACCATCAAATCAGTAACTCGGGACTCATCTATGTACTTAATCGGCAATGTCGTCGACAAAGTCGCTATTGGTTTTCATCTCGGTCGTAAAATGTAAATTTATGCATGTTTAATGTGTTGCTATACAGGGTGTCCCGTAGTTAGTGGATGAACCTTTGCTATAGCTAAGCTACCAAAATATATTTTGGTTAGAGTCAAGTGTCCCCCCCCCCCCCCCCCCTTTGCTGGCTAAACAGTTGGAGTTGGACAAGTGAAAAAATTATCAAAAACAGGTTATATGATGAATTTACAGGGAAAACTATCACGGCCATGTAAGCATAAGTAGTTAATGAGTTATAGTCCTCCCTAAACATACAACATCATTGGTTATAGTCGATAAACTTACTACTTCGGAACCCTACATTGCGCGTGGCTTAGCTGACATGCACTTGCCCGCTTTTTACTGTGCAAGTATCCTCAGGTAGATAACACTAGAAAATAGCACGTTACTTGTAGGCAAAGATATCCTCCCTATACATACAACATCATTGCTTGTAGGGGACCTCCCTTACCCTGAAAAAAAAATGTTTTTCAATATTTTATTCTATGATTCTGGGGTTTTAATAAATACTAGCTGTTGCCCGCAGCTTCAAATACGTATAAAATAACGAAATAAATACAACAATTTCTGGTTTCAGCTTTTACTTTTCGCCGTTGACATTCCTGAATAATAAACAAAGACAGCCCAACTGTCAATCTATCATAATTTATTCTTTAGGTACTTCTATATCCAAAAAGTATTGTTATAGCAAAGGCAACACTATTAGGCCTGCGGCGCACCCCCATTTTTACCCCCGAACCGATCACAAAAAGGTAACCGCATGGAACTTTTTTTATTCGATTATTGATGTCTTGGGGTACCTTCTTTCTTTCTTTCTTTTTCTTTCACGTTTTTACATTTGCCAAACACGATTAAAAATGGCAAATACCTCTTTTTTCTCGACCCGTCAAAATACAGAAATTTTGACTTCAACTCGCGACTGCTCAATAAGTACCCATTATTTTTTAATGAAATTTTTACACGATTATCTAAAACATATCCCTCAAAATGTAAGCCGAGTCCAAATTCTTCAAAATGCATATCAACAAAATGGCGAATTTTTGAAAAGTTGTGTTATAAATTTTCGAAATTAATTATTCTAATACTTCCACATCAAAGATGAATACTTGAAGAAGTTTTCTGTAAAGTTTGATCTCTTCAAGTACCATGGTTAAAAAGTTACAGCTGTTTATTTACTGCGTCTCACTCACGTCTCGCACTCCGACGCGCACGCACGGTTTTCTCACCAAGCGGCGTAGCGCGAGGCAAACATATGTACGAGTATATTAGACCGTAAGTAGAATATTATAGACTATTTGTCATTGATATTTGTTACTAAGTATGCAGTTCAAAGCGAAAAATGATAAAAAAATGACTCATGAATTTCGTAAGTTATATTTATTCTATTCTTTTACATCTTCTAAAGTACTTGAGGAACATTGCACTTACACAATTTACAACATTTTACTTTTGCTGTAAAGCAGGTACAGGATTGTGCATTCATGCAGGAAGTTACTTTGGACCTACAATTTCATATATATTTTTGTAATAATTCTAAGCTAGTTGGTCCTTCAAAATAAACCGGAGACATGACTCCATCTTATAATTATTACTATGTAACACTAATGTGCATTATACATACAGACAACGTTTGAGGTGTTCAATCAACGCGGGCTTAGAAGGTGGAAGATATTTTATCGATAATTGTTTCTTAATTGTGATCTTACTGCATTAATATCATCGTGGTGATTCCCAAATTGACTTTTAATATCATAAATTCTACAGATAAATTTTGTACATATACCAATTGTTTCTTTTGACAAATTTTCACCTATGCGAGATATTTCATTGAGTTCTTTATTACTCATTTTTTTAGCGGCATTATAGGCTTTAACCTTTCCAATTCGAAATATCGCAGATGTAGTGTCGGAGGCAGTTAGTGCATGAATAGCCAGTAGAGCGAAACAAAGATCGTAGTTTAGTTCTTTTAGAATTATTACAATATCATTTTTCACTGTGAACTTCATACTTAGTAACAAATATCAATGACAAAAATCGTCTATAATATTCTACTTACGGTCTAATATAATATGTTTGCCTCGAGCTACGCCGCTTGGTGAGAAAACCGTACGCGTCGGAGTGCCACGACGCAGACAAACAGCTGTAACTTTTTAACCATGGCACTTGAACATATCAAACTTTACAGAAAACTTCTTCAAGTATTCATCTTTGATGTGGAAGTATTAGAATAATTTTAATTTCGAAATTTATAACACTTTTCAGTTTGAAAAAAAAAATCTCCTTCGAGTAACTTTTTTTTTTCAAAAATTCGCCATTTTGTTGATATGCATTTTGAAGAATTCGGACTCGGCTTACATTTTGAGGGATATGTTGGAGATAATCGTGTAAAAATTTAATTAGATAAAATTGAGTACTTATTGAGCAGTCGCGAGTTGAAGTCAAAATTTCTGTATTTTGACGTATCGAGAAAAAAGAGGTTTTTGCCATTTTTAATCATGTTTGGCAAGTATAAAAACGGGTAAAAATTAACTGAAGGTGCCCCAAGACATAAATAATGGAATAAAAAAAGTTCCATGCGGTTACCTTTTTGTGATCGGTTTTTTGATTTCTAGAGCACTTTTTAGGGGTGCGCCGCAGGCCTATATAATACGCAAGGGCGATCCAGCTTTGGCGTCAGGGGGGGTCACATAGTCGTGGTCAAATCACAAGACGTTCTATTTTAATTTTGATAATAATTAGAGTCCGACCGAAACTGGTTTTTCAGCTGAAACCGAAACCGAAACCGAACCTTCGGCCTTAGTTTCAGTTTCGGCCGAAACCGAAACCGAAACTTAGGGTGAGGCCAAACAAGCGTATTTTTGGTAGAGACCGACCGAAGTTTCGGTTTCGGTTTCGGCAAGTTTCGGCCAAAAAATCTAGTTTCGGTGTTAGTTTCGTAAAATACGCTCGTTTGGCCACACCATTAGGGTATTCTTTTGAGCTGCTCATTTGTGGACTCAACAGAAAAAAGAAGGTTAAAGGAGCCAAATTTTTGAAATTTTACAAAGGTCATTTTTTGACATTAGGTAAGTAACCCTCAAGCTATCTGTCCCCTAACGTTCATCCACTATTTACGGGACACCCTGTATAGGTACTGAAATCTAGCGTGTTTTTTTACACATTTGTATTTGTAACTGCCTTTAGTTCGGTAAACTTATCTTATTAATACATAAACGACAAAATTCGAAAAAATGTAGGTACCTATGGATGAACGCTGTTTTCAACCCCCAACGAAAAAAGAGGGGTGTTATAAGTTTGACGTGTCTGTGTATTTGTGTATCTTTATGGCATCGTAGCTCCCAAACCGGGAACCCATTTTGATCTGTTTTTTTGCATGAAGGTGACTTAATCGAGTGTGTTCTTAGCTATGTTGTGTATATCAAACTGTCAGGGATTTTTTAAATTTTAATTTAAATCATTTAAATAGAATAACTTTTTTTATTTGTGTAACGATTGAAATAAAATATAAAAATTAAATGTTAACCCTATTTTCCTAAAATACAAATCGATTTAGCCAGTTTTGAAATTACCCTAAACAGACGCACATACATACAAACAGACGAAAATTCTTAAAATAATTGCTATGGTATGTTTTGCGTCGACAAAAACCGCTCGTGATAGATTTTCTGAAATATCTTCCATGTACAGACATATCGATCAGTTACCGTTTCATTGTAATGGATGATTTGGGATGTAGGACTTCGAAAATACTACTAGTGAATGCCCTCGCTTTGTTTCCGTAAACCTTTCGATAATCCCTCACTCAATAAATGTAAGTATGGGCGAAATTGACATAACGTTATTTATTTATTTGTCAACCGTTTGAAATAAACCAACCACTAAATGTTAACTAAAGTTCACTACAATACGTATGTATTGTAAGTTATAAATGAGTGAAAACCGCAGGTAAATCTGTTAAGTCGTTCCTGAGAGTAGCCAGAACAAACGCACAGACAAATAGACGAAAATTATTTTTTATATAATCTATTACGTCTAATTAATACCCCAAGTAAAAGTTTTACTCAAATATCTTCCAGTTACAGTTTCATTACAATGCTTCGCTATGACGATGATGGTATCTACCTGCAGCCTAATTCACGTAAGTTAACAAGTTCGATTGCAGTGCAGTTGCAGTGACGTTCCTATTAAAATAACACTTTCCGTATTCTCTTAGCTTTCGCGAGCGCTGTCAAGCACGCTCACGTCACGCGAGCGCTTGTCAAACACGCTCACGTCACAAAAAGGTATTCTGTTGATGCGCGTCAAGATAGCGTGTTTCCGATCGCAGTTTGAGGGTATTCTCATAAACTTCTCGGTGCGAGTTTTTATGCAGTTTTGTTGACGCTTTTGTTTTTTTAATGGAAACATAATAAATTGTATTTGATTAATTAATAAGTTTATTTGTTCTCTCATATGACAACACAGAGTACTAAATAGCCGAAGAAAAGTTTGGCAGGCGCGCAGGATGCGTGCAGGAGAAGTGAAGTTCACGCGCAGTTTGCGTGCAGTCGACGCGCAGTTCAAAAATTACGAGAATGCGGTTTAGACACTAAACGTCAACCAACGTCAACTTGATTGCCGCGTCACTGCAACTTGATTGCAGCGTCACTGCAACTCAATCGATGCGTCTTAAAGTTACGTGAATTAGGGCCCTGGTCTACAGACAGTTAAATGGTGTTAGATAAAAAAAAACCGGCCAAGTGCAAGTCGGACTTGCCCATGAAGTGTTCCGTATTATTATCTATACAACATTAAACACTATTTTATAACCTTTTTTCTACCTGTTGCCGTTATTAATAAAGAGCAATAAACGGCTAAAATCAAGTTTGTTATATGGGAGCCCCACTTAAATATTTATTTTATTCATTTTTTGTTGTTATAGCGGCCACAGAAAGACATGATTTATGGAAATTTCAACTGTCTAGCTATCACGGTTCAAGAGGTACAGCCTGGTGACAGACAGACAGACGGACAGTGGAGTCTTAGTAATAGGTTCCCGTTTTTACCTATTGGTAAGGAACCCTAAAAAACAATAATAAAATGAAAGTCCTTATGAAACAATATTAAACCAACAATTTTTTATGTCATTATTTCATTAACGAATCATCATTAACCCTAGAAAGATAATCTGCGTAAAATTTACGCATGCGAGTTTGAAATAATGCTCTCTCCTTTTAATTAGTGCGAATTTGTCATTGTGCATTTAGGACATCTCAGTCGGCCCTTGGTACTTCCTTTGGGTGCAGCTTTGACTTTGGTAAGTCTCACCGATTTTGAAATATAGCATTCGCGTGAGTCAAAATTACGCGTGATTATCTTTTACGTGACTTTTGACATTTTAATTTATATGGATAACAGTTTTGTTTTTTGCAGTTTATTCTATTTATATTATTATTATCTTTTTGTAGATATCTTATCTGAAAAATATTATAATGGGGAGTAGAAATTTGAACGACGACAGCATCCTGTGTGCTCTTTTACAAAATGATGACGATATCGCCTTTGAAGGAACCGACATTGAGTTATAGTCGAATCACTAATCCACTGGACCAAATTGACAGAAACTAATATCACTTTGTGAAATAATATTGCCATAATAATAGTTATAGTGACTTCTTGGTCCCTAAAAAATACATATTTCAAATTGCTTCGTGCACTAAATGTAAAGAAAAAAATTTTGACAGTATAATATGGATAATGTGTCTCAAAACTGTCTTTGACTGATTTTTACATATCTATTATGTTTATATTATAAAGGATATCTTTATTTATTAGTTTTTAACTTAAAATGGCTGATTAACAAATAATAATATGTGATTCCTAATGGCATAAAACAATATAACAATGTTTTGTTAATTATAAAAGAGGTTTAATGTTTTTGATTTTTTACATAAATAAATAAATATTATGAAATGCACGATGACATTTTGTAATTAATTTATGTATAACTATTTAGTTACAATTGTTTTCTTTCAAATAAATAAGTAAATTTGGACATTTCATCTAATTAAAATTCATGCGTCAATTTTACGCATGATTATCTTTTACGTATATCAAAATATGATTATCTTTCTAGGGTTAACAGCCTTTTTTAGTCCACTGCTTAGCATAGGCCTATGCAAATAAGTGCCAAAGCACCCTGTCAGACGCTCTTCAGATTAATGAACAAATATAATAAACATGTTAAATCAATGACTTCACGACGCACGACAAATTCACGAACAGAGTTTCGGTTTGGCCGAAAGTTTCGGCCAAATTTTGCCGAAACCGAAACTAAAACCGAAACTAGATTTTTTGGCCGAAACTTGCCGAAACCGAAACCGAACCTGAAACTTCGGTCGGTCTCTAATAATAATAGATACAAGAAAAAATAGGTATTTTATTAATAAATGTTAGTACTGTACTTAAAAAAATCTACCTATATTTAAATAACAAAATCAATTTTTCTTTTACGTCTTCTCCCGAAACGCGTTTTCGACGCGTTCACCTGTAGTCCACCTAGGTCCTGGACCCAGCCCAGGGGGGGGTCATGACCCCCATGACACCCTCCTGGATCGGCCCTTGATAATACGATTGATGTATTCCCTTCACCATCTGGCTGCGTTGGCTTGGCTGGCCTGGCTGTAGCTGAAGGGAATCGTCAATATATCGATATATATAATATAAATCGGCTTTGGCTTTGGCTTTGGCTTTGGCTTTGACTGTGGCTTCAGCAGCAACACGTTGGCTGTAAAGGGTAGGCTGACGGCACATTGGCGGTTCGTGGTAGTAGTAGCGGCTTACAAAACGTCTGTTACATACGGAAATTATGTTTTACCTTATTTGTACCTCGTGCAGAAGAAAATTTAAAAAACGGTTAACTTATATTGAAGTACTTATATTTAGCAATTTATGTACTGAAACCCAGGAGCGGGTTTTGAAAAATAACTAATATTCACATTAATATGTTTTTTTTCTTTTTTTGCAAAATTTAGAAAAACTGAAAAATATGTGTTCCATCAATTTAAGTAAGGAACATTTGTTGCAAATTTGAAGCAAATCGGTTGATGTTTTAAAATTATTCCATACAAACTTTCATCCCGTTTCCCGGTTAAACCTTTTAATTTTCCGGGATAAAAAGTATCCTAAAATATGACCCAAAGTATTACTAACAACTTTACCAATTTTTATCAAAATCCGTTCAAAGGTTTTCATGTGATGCCCGGACAAACAGACAGACAATAATTCTAAAAAAAATATTTTTGTGCTCCAACACGTTACTGAAGTGCCCCCTAATCGAAATTTAAAAAAAATATTCAATGTACAGAAAATTTGCCCTTTGAGTTTTATTATAGTAAGTATAGATAGATGTACGAGTATATCCATGCTAAATTAAAACTTTCTAGCACTAACGGTCCCGGCGCGGCGCGGCGCTTTGCTTCGGACAGACGGACGGACATGACGAAACTATAAGGGATCCGATTTTACTTTGGAACCCTAAAAAGGGAAATCTTATTACTTCATTGTCCGTTT
This sequence comes from Thymelicus acteon, assembly GCA_951805285.1. Taxonomy (NCBI): domain Eukaryota; kingdom Metazoa; phylum Arthropoda; class Insecta; order Lepidoptera; family Hesperiidae; genus Thymelicus; species Thymelicus acteon. Next base: position 3,002,587 of record OX638234.1, read on the forward strand.
GTCTCACCCCTCTCTTTGAGGAACGCCTGGAAGTATCAAGTAGAAATTAATATCTAATAATCAGGTCTGCAGTCCCCTGCAGCTGAGAAAAAAATCAACGCAATTAAAGATGCAGCCGTTTTTGTCGCATTTTTAATTCTTTTTTAGTTGGCACTTGTCAGGGAATCAAAACCTACAAGGTAAGTAGAGGTACTTCCCGTTGATATATAATCAAAAAATCTAGCAAGAAGTAAGGTCTTATAGTTATAGAACAAGCTTAAAGAAAACTCAGAAAAAAGTAAGGGCAAAAATCTGAAATCCGAACATCTTTAGTTAGGTACATCACAAGAAAAAACTTTTACTTACCTATTTGTAGTTAGTAAATTGATTACGATCTTTTTCTGAGTTTTCAACGACAAAGTTTGTATTACTAGAGCAATGTTAGGTTCTACAAGTTTGTACGGAACGCCCGGTGGGCAAGTCCGACTCGTACTTGACCAGTTTTTTTTAATTTGCTCTCCAATATTCGTGCCTGCTTTGCCTTCTGGATAATCCGCCCCCCTTACGACAGTGAAAGATGTGTTTCTAGTAGGAAATTATAAAATGGTAATCCGCAAAGAAGGCTGCTTCGGGAAAGCTATGCCTTAGGGGGCGTCCATAAATTACGTGAGATGTTTAAGGGGGGGAGGGGGTCGAGTCAAATCTCATCTAATCTTACGTTGGAGAGAGGGGGGGTATCGGAAAATATCACGCAATTTTTGTTCTGATTGAAACAAAAAAAAAAAACTATTTTGGTCCATTTAATCCAGATTGTATATATTTAAGATTTAATCTTTAAGAGTAGATATTCTTTTTTTAATCACAGTAGTTACGATTTAAGTAGAATACTTAAATTGTTATTGTAATTGTTAAATTTTTATTACACTTATAATTAAACTCTCAGCAATATTGATGATGACTAGTCTTAACTAGTCGTAAATAAAGGCACGGAGTATTTTTTTTTTTCTTTTTACAATAACAATCCAACGCGTTTACATAAGAAACCCATATTTTGAAAAATCTCACGTGAGATTGGGGGATGGGGGAGGGGGTTGAATAAAATCTCACGACATCACCAGGGGGGGAGGGAGGGACAGAAAATTTAAAAAAACACCTCACGTAATTTATGGACGCGCCCTTATTACGATACTACTCGTATAACCCGAAATCAATGCTACTCTTCTTTAACAGGCAATTTATGTTCACCCAATTTACTCATTTGAAAAGTATTTATTGTTCTTTAATTATGAATATATGAATGAACAGTAATCCACGTGAAATGACGAGATAAATTGATTTAGAATTACAATAAAAAATCTTATGTAAATATTTATTATGCTAATGACTGCACGTGTGGTCAAGTCATTCATTGCAATTCTTATATAATAAATTAAGTTTCGCTCAGTTATTCATCATTCGATTATTTATAATAATTCCTTGTCAGGTTTTACAGAGATACAGCCTCATCGAAATACCCACACCTAATGTATTTTTTAAATATCATTGATTGTATAGGCAACACACAAAAACAAAGAGACACACCCAGACCGAGAACAGAAATTCAAAGTCATCATTCAAATTTGTCTGGTTGGGAATCGAACCCATGACCCTTGGCACGGGTTGTCAAATGTAAAGAATGTAGAAAGTATACAAAAGATGTTTCCCTTTATAGATGCTTACGAGTAGTAAAAACTTCGAGAGGTACAGTACGGCCGCTGTATCTTGGCGCGTCTGAACATAGGCTTGGCGAACTTTAGCGCATGTAAGACAGAGATGGCAACACGAACATGCTAACGTATGACTGAGACACAATACACCGCGTATCGAGTATTGGCGAATTATGTTACTGCGCAGCCTTCTGCGCGAAGTTCAGACGCGCCAAGATACAGCGGCCGAACTGTACCTAATAGAAATGAATATAGGATCAGGATTTGATATTTAAAATGATAGACGATTGTAGCAGTTAATATGTGTTTATTTATAATAAAATAATAATTGAGCAATAATAGCTGTATACAGGTGTTGATCTGCATCGTAACATGCAAGAGAAAAACTATAATCACTGAACTAAAGCTCCAATCGATATCCACGGTGCGTGATTCCACGGATTAAATCAAAGACAAAGCCACTATTGGGGCTTAACTAGGGTTAACAACCGTCCCAATTTGCGTGGACATATCTGGCCTTTGGCCTTCTATCCGGCTTTTTAATATGGCAATAATTTATATTTCATTTTCAGACTGAAAATACCCTCACTGGGCATTAAGGCAAGGTTACGTAAGTTTAATTCGAACCGATTCACGGCTGCTCATAATTCATGACATGACATTCTTACGAACTTAACATACGTCCTTAAGAACGCGTCATTACAATGACAAAATACATTGATGCAATACGTTCAGGAATATGTGAATTCGCGTACCGTGGTTAAACATAAGTTCTTTGTGTTAAAAAAACATACGATGATTTCAGAACAGAATACAGTTTATTATTTTTAAATGTTGTTATCGTTTCGAAAACAGTAATTTAAAAAATCTTCCGAGAATATAAATCTGTTGACAAAAGAATGGCGCTAGACTGCCGAGTGCCGAGGATTGTATTTTGAACTTTAAGATGTGCGTATTAAGGTTAGGTTTGGATAACACAGTTCAGGTAAGCGCTTGATTGCCAAAGTTGTGAATAAAACAAATAATTTTACAGATAATTCAAATAATAGCTCAATTTTAGTCACACTAGGCTACATGAAGTAAAACGCTTACTCTAATCAATAATCATAGCATATTACTTCTATACATCTAAGTTTGACAACTAGAACATTATTGCACTAAGTGTTAGCTCTTAGGTGTTACATCTAGATAGTTTTAAAAATTTTCGTGCACATTTATCGGTGATTAATTTAATGACACTTTCAGACTAATTCTTAGCCATTGCAGATGAAAGAATGAAACTATATGAGCTGCACATTAATTCAAGTAGCGGCTACCATTTTCCTATATATAATTTCAATTTTTAAAATGTTAATTGACAAATGTATTATAAAAACCGGGCAAGTGCGTGTCAGGTCACGCGCAATGTAGGTTCCGACGTAGTAAGTTTATTGACCTTTACTCATTAACTACGTATGCTAACATAGCCGTGATAGTTTTCCTTGCCAAAATGAATTTAAAGCCTAATATTATTGTATCGCAAGCGGACCCCTAATTTCAAAAATGGTTTAAGACCCATAATATTTTCAGAATACCTTTTCAACGATACCCCACACTATAGGGTACGCGACGAATAAAAAATTCATCCTCACGTTAGCTGTAGGGGAGGTACCCTGAAAAAAAAATGTTTTTCAATATTTTATTCTACGATTCTGGAGTTTTAATAAATATATATGTTACCGGAAATCTGTATAAACCACCTGTATAACCGTAGTTGGTAATGTGTGTAAAAGACGGTTCTCTGCCTTTTCGCCGAAAATTGTTTGGCCGATTATCACTTGCCAACTAAAGTTTCGCAGAATTTTATTTCACCGAATAATCATTTGCCAACTTATCACATAATTTTTTTTTATTTCCCAACCTAACAGTTGCCAACTGTACGTTTGGTCTGCCTTTTATAATGACACTTTTCAAAAGGCCAACTTTCAAATAGCGAATGTTTCAGTTAGTGTAATATTCATTTAGTTGTATATTGTTTATAAACCTAGGTTTGTAAATTTGCGGTTCTTGTTATCTTCCGGTGACATATGCACTTTTAGGGAGAATTTAGGGGTTTTTGATATACAAACAGGCTTCCAAACGTCTCCGGCGCTGCGGGAAGTGCAGCCCCTCCGCCTTTGCGTAACAAACTGCAGGCACTCCATGCTCGCCTACGCAGCTTCGGCTCACATGGTGCCTGCAGTTGGTTACAGCGGGCGGGGGCTGCTCTCCCTCCACGCCTCCGGGGTTTACATTCACTCTAGGGGTAGGGCAGACTAGTACCACGTGGGGTCGGGGTTGACTAAGTCGGTTCTGTCACCAATTTTGAAAACTCCGAAGCTGCGTAGGCGAGCAGTGTAGTGTAGGAGCCATTAGACTGCATCTCCCCTTACCATCAAGTGTGATTTCGGTCAAGCATTAATTTAAAATGTATAAAAAAATATCTATTCATGCAGGTTTCAATTTGTTTTGAGTGTGTTTTTAAGTAAATTCTTAATTCCAACCTCCATCCAAGTTGACTACACATACCCAAATCTAACTTTATTCATTGCCGGTGGACCTGCAGGTATTCTGTACAGTAGTTGGGAAACGTATACATTACCTAGCCAGAGTATGTAATGGTGAATAATATTCATATAATTTAATACATTGCCAAAACGGCCCAGGTATTATACACATTTCCTAGGAATTGTGTTGAATACCTGCATTAAACAGATATCCGGTAACATATACATATATCCATTCCAAATTACAGCTTTCTAGCACTAAGGGTCTCGGCGCTTTGCTTCGGACAGACGGAAGGACATGACGAAACTGTAAGGGTTCCGATTTTATTTCGAAACTCTTAAAAGTCAACTGATCCAGTACTTCACAAGTTACACAATGTTGACATCATCATCATGACAAACCTCGAATAGGATTAGGCGGTCCTGTTAGGTTGGGTTGCAAATTGTATTATTATTTATGTTCTACAGGCCTGTCCTTCAATCGAAATTCGACCGTAACTCAATCTGTCAAAAGCTAATTCACAATGACATTCTTCAATGTTCTTTTTTCTTTAATAAATATAATTTTAACACAAATTATTCATAAAATTTTACTTTCTGCACTTGTCCATATAAACCTATAAGACATTACGTGCCTCCATTATTCTTAAAAATGGGGAAAAAGGGTTTTCCTTCACATATTAATATATAGATATACATACATAATACAATGAAATGATGTTCATTACAATAGTTTACACAATTTTTTAATTTATCTTTGAACGTGAAGAAATAAATAAATAAATCGATTGAATAATTGATTACCTCCAATACCTTCATGTTAATAAAATGTCAATACCCACTAATAAAAATGCACCAGCTATATTATATTATTATCATCTGCAATGGCTTCAATACAACATCAATAGGTTTTGATTTCAACAACAAATAAGTCTCTGCAGACTTTAAATTTAAAACCCTGTTCTTATTATCTCGGCGCTATTTCATGATCCTACACGGTTACATGTATGTATAAAACATTTGAGTACAATAAGTACTCACGATTTATGTATTTGTACAAAATTCTCGGCTAGACTACACTGCATGTATATATTTTTGACAGCTTGACATTTGACAGTGACCTTTGACAGTTAAAACTGTCAACCATCGGTCTAAAAGTCTCTCTCTATGATTTTTCGGTTAAAATACGTAAATTGTGAATATCTATTATCGTTTAACGGGATAATATTTACGATTATGTATTAAAAAAGTTCTAAATTATTCCACTATCACAAATCAATACATTACACTGACAGTTTGGCTCATTTAATACAAGAAAAAAATATTTAAAAACAGTAAATAAACAGGGAAAGCACCCGTTATAAATAAAATTCATAAATCATTTAAAATAAAAACGAAATAATATTTACAAATGAATAAAATGATAATAAGCTAGTAGTCAAAATATAAACTTCTTAAACTAAAAATAGTAAAATAATGAATGGCCCAATGAAACGAAAAAAATAGGAAATTAAACACTACACTCCACTTAGTAATACGTATTTGTGTTGTTTACATTATGAATATTTTTATTATTGGTATAATAATCATAATACACGCGGTAGTATTATTATGTAAGTAATAATATAATGTATGATTAATTAATTGTGCAAATCTAATCATAACTGGGAAATAAGGGAAAAATACATTGGAATTTCTGAGAATTCCATATTTTTCTCAACATTTTATCACCATAATTCACAGTCATAGAGAAACTTCATAGAATGAGTTTTTTTTTATTAAAAACGATTACCCGCCCTCGCTTTGCTTCGGTTTTCTTATATTTTTTACACCTTGGGTTACATTTTTGGAGTTTAATTAAGGATCCCTAATTTTTTTGAAAATACTATAATATAGCCTATGTCACCCGGGGATAGTGTAGCTTCCCAACAGTGAAAGAATTTTTCAAATCGGTTTAGTACTTTCGGAGCTTCAATGCAAACAAACAATCAAATCTTTCCTCTTTATAATATTATAGTATAGATAACGAGATCGGATTTAAAATCATAACCAAGTAGTCTCTTTATTAAAAACCAAAATCAGACCAGCAAAATTAAACTTTAAACAACTTTAAGGTCACTTCACCAAACAGATGACCCTGTATAAACTAAGCAAGACACTATAAGGGGCCATCCATAAATTACGTCACACTAATTTCATGACTTTTTGACCCCTCCCCCCCTTGTCACACTTGGTCACATTTGTGAGACCACCCCCCCCAGTGTGACGTCACATATTATGAAATTTTACACCTAGAAATTATTAAATTAAAACAGCAGTTCCGAAATAAGTTTTATTTCCATTAATTGTTTTTAATATTTACCTATACATACTAATTATTCGATTTTGAAATGTGACGTCACAAAATTTAGGACTCCCTCCCACCCCTTGTCACACAATGTCACACTTCATCGAACCCAAACGTGTGACGTAATTTATGGATGGCCCCTAAGTAATGTATCAATATTTAAAAATACTCATTTTTGAACTATTTAAATGTTATAGTTAATATTATCAGGTGTTTCTTTGCGGTAATCCATTGTTATTAAGTAAGTATTAGTCTACTTTGCAACCTTGTGGGAGGGAGGGAGATGCCACGCATGTCTTAAAGTATATACTATCATACATGTAACCGCGGATTGTTGCAAAGTAGACTAAATTAATATTTAAATTTTCTACTCATTTTCAGCCACACTGTAATTATAGTGATAAAAGATATTGACTATGAAATGTTATTATGCCAAATTTAAATTTTCTGATACAATTATAACAACAGCTTTATTTACTAAACATAGAAAAGTATGAACTACCCTCAAATTTCTTACAAATCAAAAGTTCATACATAAAAAATGATCTAAGTAAATCTGTTGTTACAAATGCCATCACAATTTTATTCAATAATACTCAAACGACATCTACAATTTCCAACTACCCACAATAAATAAGCATTACATCTAAAAATATTGCCGTCTTTATAACATCTTTTGGTTATTATCAACAATTTGTACATATCATTGGTATATTTTTTTTAAAGTTTCACAATTTCAAAAAGCAGTTTTATTCAGTGCGATTAAAAAAAAGTTTTTAGCAACACCAAGACATTTTATAGCATATTGAAGCGTCATTCCGCTTTATTATACCTATAGACATCTAGGGCTAAAGATCAAACCTTTTAAGACTTAAATCATAGTGTTTTAAGAGTACCTCATACTATATATCATTATAGACTGAATACCTGGTACGAACTCCGTACAGTACACTCAAACATCCATCCATCCTTCTCACACATGAGGTGTGTGCGGGTGAGAGTGAGATAGCAATAGAGAAGTTAATAGAAGAACAGTAGTCGCTCCTGAGCGGTCCCCGAGAGCAGACGCCAGCCTCGCTTTATGTTCAGGTACTGAATAACGGCGCGCACGCAGATTAAAATGCCTGTAACGTATAAAATACATTGAATTAAAAAAAGCTTAACAATGATAGGGAAAAAGACTGATAGTGTCGCATTGAAATTTCATCATTCTCATTACACTTTACCATATTACGCGCTCGAACATCGCACACATATGTTAGCGATAACTACTTATAGTAAAAAAAATATAGACAATTTAAATGAAGGTACTTTTACCCACATTATAAAAATATTTGCAAGTACCTACCCTCTACTGAATATGAATTACTTTTGACAGATTGATTCAGAGAACAGAACCGGCGGCCATTGTGCACTTTAACGTTAGGTCTAACGTGATTTAAAACTGACTGTAAACATTTAACAGATTAAAGTACTTATATTTGGAAGACTGGATATTCATTTAACCTGACACGATAATACATAGACGAACAACCAATACAATAGTAACATACATACCAAAAGCCATGATAAGCCACCACAGCCACGAGTTCTCGTGGCTGGCGAGCTCGGTGGAGTGCTTCACGATGAGCGTCCACTTGGCGAGCGACAGGCCGAAGCCAGCTAGCGCGCCGTAGCGGCTCGCCACCGTGTGACAGAAGCACATCAGCAGCAGGAAACCGATCCAGTTGAACAGGAATGCCACTGGAATTAACGGGTTAAGATTTTACGATGAGATAGAAGCAATGATAACATAACGCAGGGTCTCCTAAACGCAGGGGCCTAAATATGTCGACGCTTGAAAGGCAAAAATTACCAAGCGACATGATGACAACTTTACACTAGAGCATTTTAAAATTAAAATTTTATAAAAGAAATCGGAAAAAACGCCTATTAATTCTTAAAGATCCGCGTGATCGCGGTACCTTTGAGTTCGAACGTGCTGGAACGTTCCCGGTAACCGACGGGTTAGTCATGCTACTTAATTCCAATGAATTTTACATGCAGTTTAAATGCTTAATAAAGGGATTTTTACGATTTTTTTTCTAAAATAAAAACTTTAAAATGCTCTAATGTAAGGTTGTCAACATGTCGTTTGGTAATTTTTGCCTTTCAAGCGTCGATGTGCATATTAGAAGTTATTTATCACTTGCTTCGGTGAATGAAAGCATCGTGAGGAAACCTGCACACCTGAGAGTTCTCCATAAAGTTCTCAAAGGTGTGTGTAATCTACCAATCCGCACATAGCCAGCGTGGTAGACTATGGCCTGTACCCCTCACATTGTGAGAGCAGACCCCGAGCCCAGCAGTGGAACAGTTATGGTTTGTGATGATGAGTTGAGTCTTAATCTGTGTAAAAAATAATTTCGGTTGATGCTCTAAAAAGTCTTTCCGCCGGTTTCTGAAAGGAATATATTTTTGTCGCGCGAGTCTTTATTTTGTTATAAGTATTTCCTAAGATATCAATTTAATTTACACAGTTTAAAAAGATAACTATGTATTTAAATAATTAATGCCTAAGACGATAAACATATTCATTTATGTACTAACAGGATATTGATTAAAAATGCTTAGCAAAAGACGTTCATTTGTCGACGACTTAAAGTCTCTGATAATTATGTTCTCGGGGAACTTTGTCCTTCGCGGACAAAAGTACCTTGTCTGCGCAGGCCCTTAAATGCAGTAATCATTTTGGTGAATATTTTTTATTGTCTCTTGTTAAACAGGCTCATTAAGTTAAACAATGTTAATAGTTTGTCGGATAAATGTAAAAACCACGGACAAAAAAAAGAACGGACGTAACCTTGTCTAATCGAGAGTGAAGCTGACAGATGACAGCTCGCTTACTATGTGTGCGTAATTTTGTAATTTTTGACGTCAATGTCGTAGCCGTATGGTGTCAATGTGTGGGTGTGTGTACTTGTACGAATACAGAGTTGGTATTCCTATGGGTGCTTCACTGAATTTGTTCTTGGGATTACGTCCGTCTTTTTTTTACGTCCGTGGTGAAAACATGTAAAATAATAAACCCTTAAAATCTGATAACAACACTTTTATCTGTACTATGGGCTCAGTATGACGTATGGTATAATTTTATTATGATATTTGCAGTTGTATTTGTATTATGTTATTTGTCATAATTTGCCCCGACTTACCCTACTTCAGATAAAAGTGTTGCCTAGTCAGATTTTTAAATGTTTATTAAAATTTGACATCGACGCTTGAAAGACAAAAATTACCAAGCGACATGTTGAGAACTTTACACTAAAGCATTTTAAAGTTTTTATTTTGGAAAAAAATCGCAAACATCGTTTTATTAAGCATTTAAACTGCATGTAAAATTCATTGGAATTAAGTAGCTATGACTAATAGGCGATTTTTTTACGATTTTTTTCTAAAATTTTAACTTTAAAATACTCTAGTGTAAAGTCAACATGTCGCTTGGTAATTTTTGCCTTTCAAGCGTCGACATGTATTCACCGACATTCGACATGTATTTATCCGACGCACTATAAGTTAAACATGTCCAGTGTTTACCGAAGAAGGAAGTTAGAAACATGATGTCGGTCCCGAGCAAGCTGTTCTCGGGGTCCAGTTGTTCCGCTGTCCCCTCCGTCGGCTCCACCGTCACGAACGCCGCGAACGTGGGGTGTCCGGGCGGCGGGATCTGGAATGGACACGTTCACGTTAGTTAGGGACGGAGTGGACGAGCGCGTGCAAGCGAGGCACGTGCGTAAATCTCGGAACCTCAAATTATCTGGTTGGCTGACCTGATTGACGTTTACGTAGTTTAGATATTGTCTTAATTACTATACGTTTTTCATATGCCCGATAAATGGGGATAGTATTAAATAAACTACTAAACTGTACTAAATAAGGCAAAAATTTAAGCGTGTGTGGAAAAGGAAATACTCTTGTATCAAATAATATTGTAGAAGAGTTACATAGTGTTCATTTCAAATACTTGAGATTACAGGATATTTTGTTCATTACGTGACATCATTTCTAGATACATACAGCAATTGTTTATATGTACAGTCACCTGCAAAGAAAAGTAACCCATCTGTTTACAACGCAACATGCAACAGAAACGTTGCTGTTCGTATAATATTTATAAACAGATGGGTTACTTTTCTCTCCACGTGACTGTACCAAGATGACATTAGTCACATTGCATTATAGATATGGCACCTAAAACACAATTAAATCGAGGTTATCTTATCCGGCGAGATTTTCTTCTTAATTTCGGAATAATAATTTCAAACCAGACCAGATAAATATTACCATAGCGATAACACTTTGTCAACAGAGCCAACATAATAGGCGTGTCACGTCACGACACATAAATTCGTGCTTTCAATGCCTTTCCTAGTTAGGTAATAATATGATATATCTATACTAATATATAAAGAGGAAAGATTTGATTTTTTGTTTGCATTGAATAGGCTCCGAAACTACTGAACCGATTTGAAAAATTCTTTCACTGTTGGGAAGTTACACTATCCCCGAGTAACATAGGCTATATTATATTTAAAAAAAAATAGGGATCCCTAATAAAACTCCAATATTGTAACCCAAGGTGTAAAAAAATAAGAAAACCGAAGCAAAGCGAGGGCGGTTACTCGTAGAGAAAAAAAAGATCGATTAGATGGTATGACAAGATGACGTGACGGTTCAATACTGGAGAGTATTGGTCTGTCACAGATTAATGTATTAAACGATTAATGAAAAACCAAATCTTTTCTTTTATAAATTCTAATTAAAGAATTAAAAATAAACATCTACAAACATTTATTCTCATTTGTCCCTTGGACAATAGAATATACAATGTAATAGAAATACATATATCGGATAGTTCTAGCACTATCACAATAATATTTTTTATTAAAGAGCCATGTTAAAAGAGCTTTCCGCATTCACGCTTCACCTTCTATAGAAATATAGGTTATCATTAACGTACAAACAGGTCTGCAGGGAGCACATTTCCGTACCAACTTTATGCTTACCTAGTTATAGGTAAACATCGTTTTTTTACATTATTACCTGCTTCATTTTATATACTCAGTGAAGTATAGAACTATACCGCCACACCTAATTAAATATAAACTGATACTGACTTATGACGCCATAGGTGATTGGGTGATACAAGGCATCAAATATCAGTCACCTGGAGTAAAATAAATGGAATGTATATACTCGTCATCCTCTAGAAGACTACATTCGCTTTACTAGTCCCTGTAACTACGCCTACAATTCCTACAAAATTGTTCTGGACTGGCTGAAATTAAACGTCTCCAGAAGACCAAAACTTAAAACTCGATACTAGCATTATATAACATAAAAAATACCTTGAATTCAATTCACAATTCGAAAATCGAATACGTTGCAGGTGTCTATGTCTGGTAACTTATTAATTAAGGCAACTGCAGCCTCGGCATTGAATCGACGAGTCACCAATAAATACATACAAGGTCGATCACAAGTAGTAAGGATAGATAAGTTTTACAATGTACCGAATACCATCCTCATCACATACTATCCGGACTTGTGCCTCTTCTCACAATGTGAGATACAAAGCAATAGTCTGCGATTAATCAAATGTACAGTACGGCCGCTGTATCTTGGCGCGTCTGAACATAGGCTTTGCGAACTTTAGCGCATGTAAGACAGAGATGGCAACACGAACATGCTAACGTGTGACTGAGACACAATACACTGCGTATCGAGTATTGGCGAATTATGTTACTGCGCAGCCTTCTGCGCGAAGTTCAGACGCGCCAAGATACAGCGGCCGGACTGTAAACAATGTGTAACAGCAGGCTACACACATGACTGAAAACAATATGGAAAAGTCTAAATACCCTTAATCTTCACAAAGTTTCCTTCTCCGAAAACAGTGATAAAAAAGCAGCAAAATATTCTGGGGTGAATTTAATAGTGGGTTAGAGAAAACTACGATATAATGGACAAAAAATATACCAATTAATTATATCCGCGGTACTCTATGATGGAGGAAGGAAATTAATCATATATAACATTATTATATGAAAAATACATATTTTAAGGTTTGTCAAATTTACATGTAATGACCCCTATAATCCTTGTCCCCCCAAAAAAATACCCCCGGATATATCCAAAAGATGAGCTGAGGAGCTTTTTACGGCATTTCTTCTCCTCCATGACAAAGCACCTTTCCGAAATGCTGGTAGATTAAAATATGACGTGCATAAGTGTATCAGTGATACCTATATGAATAAATGATTTTGCATTTGAATTTAATTTGAATTTGTCCAGTACAGAATTTGGTACGTTGTCACAAAAAGTATTTACATTTGCAACGTCTAGTCCGTCGTCGTTCGTCATCTAAAATTCCACTTGTCTATTTTCATCCAGGTGTCTCGTACAAAGTGGAAAAACAACGTATCCACTGCATTCGTGACGCAAACAACATAACAAACAATATTTCTGTCTACTTATTTAATGCAATTTACATTATGATATTTACAGCATAATTTAGGGGTTCTTATCAAGTTATTAATTTCCTTTACCCATAACATTTTATGAAAATGTTCCGCATAATTATTACGACTAATAGTGACCTTTTAATACAAAACGTTTTAATAAAGAGACAAAAATCAACCAATAGTTCGCTTTGTCAACATATAATACGCACTCGAGGTACTTTTGTCCGTAGACTGCCGTAGAGACCAAAAGTACCCCGAACCATACGGTGTGACGAAATTTCCAAAAAGCTCTCACGGACTAAGGGAGATTTATTCGTGTATGCCAGCCATAAACTATAGAATATAGTCAATTTATCGTTTTTAAACGATTTTATTTTTTACACGCTTTATATTAGTTTTGAGTAAATCTTGCAATGAAGCTGAATTACATAGAACTACTTCCTTTCATCCTATGAAGTTGAAATTTTGCATATTGCTATAATTCCGATTACAATACATTTTTATGATAAGCATGACCTGATAGTACTTTTAGGGTTAACTCCTTGACTCCAGACGAGGGAACTTCTGAACGGTTACAGCACAGTCACAATTTTTTTTTCTTTAGTTCTCACAATGAGAACTAAAGAAAATGTGATGTTCTCGCTATGAGTGTGAAGCGTTATTTATATATTTATTTATTTAATGATTATACATATACAACCATTTATTTAGTTTTTAAGCTATTAACTTGTACTATTTTTCATTTACGCTTTTAGGGAAACCAACTTGAATACTTGAATAACAACAAATTAAGCGAATGGTTACAATAAGTCGTAAGTGTCAGTAGCGTAGCGTGGGGGGAGCCGGGGGGCCATGGCCTCGGGCGGCACATGAAGAGGGGGCTTGGCGCCCCCTTTTTTAATAATGCCACTCGATTTTTAAATAAAAAAATATAATATGTATTAAAATTAATTATTTTATATTTTTTAATGTAAATTGTGTTATGAAAAAAACAAGAAAAGTGCATTTTTAATTAATAAAAAATATTTTAAATACTATGGGGGCGGCAAAGTTCACTGGGGGGGGAGTATGTATCTGTGAGCTATCTTTACTTCGGGTTGAATCTCCTAACTGATAAAACGAGATAACTCACTATAGAGGAAATATTTTGTAAATATTACAAATGAGTTTTCTAGTAATAAATTTCTTAGCATCTAGATTTATGGGTCAGAGCACTTAAAGAAAAAAATGTTTGATAAAATTGAAAGCCAAAATAAGGAAAGTTATGACTGATCCTTCTCGCTTCCGGTTACCTCCTTATTTCTTAGATAATATACACATCGAGTCAACTTGTTATTTAATTCTTACATTGAAGTTATGGCAAAAAACACGCTGTGAAAAAATTGACGCCAAAATTATAATATTTTACGATGGCAAATTTTTTGTCAATACTTTGCGTCAACGGTCAACCCAAACCTGTTGCTGACGTAATCCGATTGAATAACAATATCAACAAATAACAATGCATATTTACTGATTGTGATACACAGGAAGTGCCTGTAGGGGTACATATCGCTGAGTAAGCATGTACCAGGCACGCGGTGCGCAGGCGACCGCGATGCGCCAGTCGGTCCCGCGCCCCCTTACCATTGTAGCGCCTTCATATCTCAGCGCTGTAGTGTAATTTTAATATTAACCTTAACACTAATTGGTCGTAAATAAAATTCGATTTGTTTCGTGAACTGAATGACGCCGTTTCACTGGAACACCCTCCTCTGATAAAAGCCCGAACAATATCGTCGGACACATAATCTACATTGGTGACACCCGTGTGCAGTGAAAGTGACTTTGCGTTCAGTGTTCATCGATCGAACATAAACGGGCCGGCTCAATTTAACAACGGTAAGGGGAGCTAACTAATTGATAGTACCAGAAGGGCTATTGCTTCATCTCTCGCGAGATTTTAAACGTAAACATGACGGAAGAAGTTAAACCAGATGTACTCCTGATATCAGTATCTTCACGCGTACCAGAGTTTTGGACAGATCAGCCAACTTTGTGGTTCATTCAGTTCGAGGCGGTAGTATCTCCTCAGAATGCCAGTGACGACGCCAAGTACCAGCTCCTCATAGCCAAGTTGGGCAAGCAGGTGATTCAGCAAGTAGCGGACCTACTAGCCAAACCCCCGACGGCCAACAAATACAAAACCCTGAAGACGCGCCTGTTGGACATATATGAAGAATCAGAAAATAAACGGGTGCAGAAGCTTATTGGTGAAATGCAGTTGGGTGACCAGAAACCATCGCAGCTGCTCCGAAAGATGCAGAATTTGGCTGGTGACAGGATGACAAAAGAAACTCTGCTAGTTTTGTGGCAAAACCATCTTCCATCTTCAGTGCGTGCAGTGTTAGCGTCAACCTCGCTTGAAGACGCAGATAAGCTCGCGTCAGTAGCTGATAAGATCATGGAGACGAGCAGACCGTTGGACGTTGCAGCAGTGGCGCAACCCGACACCAGCAGCTTAGCCGAAGTGGTCGCGAAGCTGAGCATCGAGGTGGCAGAGCTACGCAAGTCAAGGCACATGTCACGAGAAAGGCACAGTGCTCGCAGTCGAAACAGGAGTAGAAGCAGACAGTCTACGGCGCGGAACAAAAATCGTCCATGCTACTATCATTTTCGTTTTGGCGAGAAAGCGGTAAAGTGCCGAAAACCGTGTAACTGGAGTGGAAAGAAGCAGGAAAACTAGAAGATGTGCAGTCGACGACGGGAAGCTGCATAGAAAGTATCAACCGTCGCTTATGTATCCTTGATAAAAATTCTAATCTTAATTTTCTAGTAGATACAGGAGCAAATGTATCTGTTTTACCGGTTAAGTTAATTAATGTAAAAAATTATAATAAAATGATAGGTTTTACATTGTACGCCGCTAACGGTTCAAAAATAGAAACTTTTGGTACACATACAATGACTCTTAACTTTAATTTAAGAAGAGCCTTTACATGGACTTTTATAATAGCTAGTGTTAAACAACCAATTTTAGGAGCCGATTTTTTAAGCCATTTTGGATTGTTAGTCGACTTAAGAGCTAAAAAAATAATAGATAATGAAACTAAATTAGAAGTCATAGCCTGTGTAAAAGATTGTACTAATCCGTCAATTAAAACTGTAGATGAACGACATCCGTATCGCGATTTGCTCAATATTTTTCCAGATATTACCAAGCCTACGTCCTTCAAGGAGCCTCCACAGCATGCAGTTCGTCATTACATCGAGACCAACGGACCGCCCGTGCACGCGAAGGCAAGACCCTTGCCGCCGGACCGCTTGAAAAAGGTAAAACAAGAATTTAACACATATAATGCCGTACTAACAAATTAACTAACTGTATTTTTTTTTTTTGTAAAATACGGTCATGGAATGTGAGGAATGTCTTAATTCACTATTTTCGTTACATTTTACATAATGTAATAGTGAAATAAATAAATAAATAATGGTGGCTGCCATATATGGCTGACGCGGCGCCACTATAATAAAATTCTCAATGGGGCCGCGTCAGCCATTTTGTCAGCCATATGATTTCAAAAGCGCGCGAAACAAACGCGTCGCTCGCCGCCGCCGGCGCCATTTTGATTGTTTAGCAGCCTGTGTTTGCCCCCCGCGCGTCATTTGTCGCTGTGCATCGAAGGAGACTGCAGTAAATAGTTGTTCAGTTAGTGATTTAGCAAGTTATTAGTTACTGATTTGTGATTTTCAACAAAAAATGGAAGATTTTTATGATGATTTGGACTACGAACTATCGCAATTAGATTTAACAGTGTATAATCAAGAATGTAACACATTATCAAATAGTGATGCTACACAAGTATTTGACGTTGATCTCGATGATACAGTATCAATCGCACGGACCAAAAATCATCATCGACGCCAGATTTTATCCGACAGTGAAGATGATCAGATTCCCGTGTTACCAACCTCACGAAATACTGAAGTATGGTTCAATCCGTTGGGTAAGCAACCAAGTATTATTCCATATACTGAATGTCCTGGGCTTAAGCCATTTTCATTGCGATCCAGCATGAGTTCAGCTAAACCAGCAGAATTTTATTCATTGCTAGTACCTGACAGTATATTCGAGTACATAGCCGAAGAAACAAATCGCTTTGCTTTACAAACCTTGAACAAAAGTGCAACAAAATCATACCGAATGCAGAAATGGATGCCAACAAATTGCCATGAAATTAAACGGTTCTTTGGCATTTTAATTTGGATGGGGATAGTGAAACTACCTCAACTATCTTTGTACTGGAGCACTAACAAATGTTTTGAACAGAAATTTGTCAAGTCCATTATGAGCCGAAATCGATTTGAACTCATTTTGAGGATGTTGCACTTTGCCAATAATGAAATAAATCACAATAAGGAGGACCGATTGTTTAAAGTTAGACACTTATTAGATATGCTAAATGCTAATTTTAAATGTCATTATACACCTAATCAAGAAATGTGTGTTGACGAAAGTCTAATCCCATTTCGTGGCCGTGTTATTTTTAGGCAATACAATAAAAATAAGCGACACAAATATGGGATAAAACTTTTTAAGCTGTGCTCAAACCCAGGATACACTGTAAAAGTGCAAGTTTATGCTGGCAAAAATTATGAAAATGTCAATACTACTCCGACTAATGTTGTCCTTGCCTTGTGTGACGATTATCTAAATAAAGGACATACGGTTTGCACAGATAATTGGTATACCAGTTTGGATCTGGCACGAAAACTACTAGCGGGACAAACTCATCTCATAGGCACACTTAGAAAAAACAGACGAGGTTTACCTCAAACAGTTGTCCAAACAAAACTGAAGACAGGAGAATTCTCAGCTCAAGAAAATGACGACGGAATAACAATTATGAAATGGAAAGACAAGCGGGATGTACTGCTGCTGTCTACTAAGCACTCCGTAAGTTTCAGAAGAATAACTAAAAAAGGAAAAGAAAAAATTAAACCGAAGATTGTGGTAGATTATAATCATGCAAAATCAGCGGTTGATCTGTCAGACCAAATGTCCTCTTACACAACCCCTCTTCGGAAGACAACGAAATGGCCCAAAAGATTGGCGATGGAGTTATTATTGAATACAGCGATTGTAAATTCATATATTTTATATAAATTAACAACCAAGAAGAAGCTCTCTGTCGTCCAGTTTAGAACCGCGTTGGTTGACTACCTCGTGCATACAGGAGTCCCGGAAACTAGTGCCTCCTCTAGACCTAGGCGAGTAAAGCATGAATTGAAGAAAAGGCAAGGATTGGCCTCTGCCTGTCGTAAATATTGTGTTAGGTGTTATAAAGAAAACTGTGCCCAATTTGGAAGAGTTCATGCTCGAAATAAAACCAAAAGAGTGGTAACATACTGCGAAGACTGCCCGAATGAGCCACACTATTGTATCAGCTGTTTCAATTTAAACCATAGATATGTTTGAGTTTAAACGTGTTTGAACATGATGATTGATGTAGAATTGATTTATTATTTTGCCAATGCCAACTTAAATATAAATAAAAGCAATTAAAACATTTACCTATAAATTTTATTTGCAAAAACCAACTATTTTTGTAATCACTCTTTTGTTTTCGAAACTTCCACTTACAAACTTGATATTTCTCAAAATGTAAGTAAAAGTGTCAATGCCATCATTACAGTTATAATTTACTAGGCCTTGTCAACCATACTACATATAGTTTAACATAAAAAACGTGGCTGACGACGAAAAATCGTGCTTTCAAAACAAGCATATTCCGTCAGCCACATATGGCTGACACGGCCCAATTGGTTTGGAAAATGTCAGCCATGTGTGGCTGACAAGGCATTATATGTGTTAAAATTATGCAGGAAATGGGTATCTGCAGACCGTCGAAGAGTGCGTGGGCAAGCCCATTGCATGTCGTTCCAAAGAAAAATGGAGACATTCGTCCATGCGGAGATTATCGTCGGTTGAATGCAATCACAAAACCGGATCGTTACCCAGTTCCACGTTTACATGATTTTACATATCTGTTATCAGGTAAAAAAATTTTTTCACGTATAGATATTAACAGAGCGTACCATTTCATTCCAATCAACGAAGCCGATATCGAGAAGACAGCGATAATAACTCAATTCGGGTTATGGGAGTTCTCCAGAATGACCTTCGGACTCAGGAACAGTGCACAGACGTTCCAGAGGTTCATGCATCACACAGTATTGCAAGGTTTGGAATTCCTATTTAGTTACATAGATGACGTAATAGTCGCTAGTGACGACGAGGAACAGCACCGAGAGCACCTACGAATGTTATTTGAACGGTTAAACAGGTATGGCTTAACGATAAATTTAGATAAATGTTGTTTTGGAACTGCAGAACTAGAGTTTGTCGGTTTTCACGTTTCAATAGACGGGATCAAACCACTGCATGATAAAGTGCAAGCAATCAGTCAGTTCCCCAAACCTAAAAACATCAGTGAACTACGAAGATTTTTAGGTATGGTAAATTTTTACCGCCAACATATTCCACATGCGGTTATAAGTCAGTCTATATTATGTAGGTATTTACATAACGCGAAGCGCAATGACAAAACACCCATTGTATGGACAGCAACTGCTGAAACAGCGTTCAACGAATGTAAGTCGCAACTCGAGAACGCAGTCACGTTGTCATATCCGTGCGCTGACGCCACATTATCACTAATGTGTGACGCGTCAAATACTTCTGTAGGGGCAGTTCTACAACAACTAGTCAAAGGTATGTGGAAACCCTTAGGATATTTTTCAAAGCGTTTGTCAGAAACCCAACAGCGCTATAGCACATATGATCGCGAGTTACTTGCTATATACATGTCCATCAAGCATTTTCGCAAACTGTTCGAAGGTAGACCAATAACAATATATACAGATCATCGTCCACTGGTTCATGCATTTTCGAAAATAGGTACCAACTCCGAGACGCCACGCCGAACTCGACAGCTGTTATTTATCAGTGAGTTCACAACGGATATTCGACACGTAAGTGGCGAGGACAATGTTGTGGCGGACGCGTTATCGCGCGTCGCCGCCATTTCCTGTCCCTCGAGTATCGACTACGAGCAACTAGCTGAGTCGCAGAAAACGGACACCTATATTGCACAATTAGTTACTGCTAAAAACTTAGTAGGTAATAACGCTAGTAAGGTTGATATTAGAAGCATATTTTTGCCCACTTGTGACAAAAAAATATACTGCGAAATGTCAACTCAAAAAGCTAGACCGTACCTACCTGAGAAATTCAGACGAATAGTTTTCGATAGCATACATAATTTAAGCCATCCCGGCATACGTGCAACGCGTAAAATGGTAACCGAAAGATTTTTTTGGCCGAATATGAACGCAGATATTAACAAATGGGCAAAAACATGTATTAAGTGTCAACGAGCTAAGGTGAGTAGACACACCGTTTCAGACTATGAAAGCTTTCAATATGCGGATCGTTTTCAGCATATTCACGTGGACATCATTGGAGCCTTACCTACTTCGACGGACGGATACAGGTATTGCGTAACCATCGTCGATAGAGGATCGCGCTGGCCGGAATGTTACCCTATAAAAGATATCACCGCAAGCACCGTAGCTAAGGTAATATACGAGGGCTGGATAACACGTTACGGTTGTCCAATCCGGTTAAGCACAGACCAAGGCCGACAATTCGAAAGTCAGTTATTCACAGAATTGCTCAAATACTTAGGTGTTAAAAAGCTACGAACCACCAGCTACCACCCCCAAGCTAATGGGTTGGTTGAACGCTGGCACCGAAGCTTAAAAGCAGCGTTAATGGCGCGCCTCGACTCCGAATCGTGGGTCGATGAGCTACCAACTGTCCTATTTGGGTTGAGAGCAGTAGGACGCAGTGACAATAACACCAGTCCCGCTGAATATGTATTTGGTAAACCATTAAGGTTGCCAAACGATTTTTTTGAAATAGCTAAACCTATATCTGAAGATATAAGCTTACAAAATATATACAACGCAATTGGTAAGTTAAGACCGATTAAGTCTGTTCATAGAGATAATCGTAAATGGTTTGTACATCAAGACCTGCAAACATGCAGTCACGTGTTTGTAAGAGACGATACGGTTCGAAAACCGTTGAAACCTCCTTACGATGGCCCGTATAAGGTGATTAAGCGAGGTTCAAAAGTTTTCGAATTGCAAATGCCGAATCGGCGCGTGAGCGTCTCTATAGACAGACTTAAACCCGCTTATTTATTAAATGACGTCGATAATGCAGATACGCTGAGAACTGACAAGAGTAATGAAAACGACTCGTCAGCAATCAGAAGATCACGTAGCGGACGCACCATTCGTCAACCAGTACGTTTTATGTAGGTCAATAAATAATCTTTTCAGAAAGTATTTTCAATCACCTAAGGTAGTGCAACAAGTAAAGTCGTCGCCAGCAGTCTTCAGTCAGCCCAGGTTGAAATATACAATGGGACAATACAACAGTAAGACAGATGACGTCATCGTCACGCAGTCTAAAGGATCAGACCACGTAGAAGACTTCAAAGTCAAACTAGAGATCTACGGTGCGATTATCACGGCAGTCACGGTATGTGTCGTAATACTTGTACTTTGCCTAGGCTGTAATCGATGTGGCAGATCAACGCGCAATTGGTTGCGGAAGCAGTTAGCTGCAAACCTGAGCAACGCGTTCGTGCTGCAACAGCCGCCGCCAACATCCGTACGCACGGAAACACCAAATACAACCACACCAACGGTAGTATTTTCATAAATTATAAATATACACTTAATTGATCATGTCGCATACGAATGTCTTGTTCATAAATAAATGATAAATATTCGTAATGACTACTTTAAAGATGTGCATCCTCTGTCTTTAATAAACTAAATACTGTATAATGTGTAAAATATAATGTCGTCAGTACATATATTTTATTGTATTCAGAATATCGTAAATACTTGTACGTTGTAATCAGTCAATATAAATTTGTATTTTATACCTAAAAATATTATTATTCAGATTCAGTACGATACTTAAATGTGTCATGTTAATTCAGAAATAATAAAATATGTACATATTCAGACTTAAACGCTGTGTAACATGTTTTCAGTCTCGAACTAGTGTCGATATCAAAGTAGCCATGTCAGCTTTGTTATTGTTCTAGATCTTGTTGCGAGTAGTAGGTAGAGTTCGCATGAATGTTTGTATAACTTACGACAACATAATGAATTTAAAATTTGGTTTGTTACTAAACTTAGTTTTAAGTAGTACCAAATTTTAGGAGGGGTGTGATGTAGGGGTACATATCGCTGAGTAAGCATGTACCAGGCACGCGGTGCGCAGGCGACCGCGATGCGCCAGTCGGTCCCGCGCCCCCTTACCATTGTAGCGCCTTCATATCTCAGCGCTGTAGTGTAATTTTAATATTAACCTTAACACTAATTGGTCGTAAATAAAATTCGATTTGTTTCGTGAACTGAATGACGCCGTTTCACTGGAACACCCTCCTCTGATAAAAGCCCGAACAATATCGTCGGACACATAATCTACATGCCTATACATTATATGCTGTATACGCACCATCCTCAATCAATGTACTATACTATTGAGCAACAAAATCAATAATACAACATACCTAATTATCACATAAAAATCAATGTTTCCTAACTCCTAGTGTCTTTATGATGGCTGGAGCGATTTGAATGAAATTTTCAGCAATCTTCAGATTAGCCCAGCCAGTGATTAAACGAAATACATAAAAAAATCTTCGTAGTCTTTAGTGGTTTTATTTATTTGAAAGGAAATAATGCAAAGATGGTTTGAGACCACTAAAACACACATTTTTTTAGAAACATTTTTTTTACGTAGGAGCACACACCGGGTATCCACTAGTTTATGATAAAATATAAAACTTACAGCCCAAATCCTCTGGCCATCTGTAGGACGTCAGGTCAGTCTCATACTGACTTGAACATGTCCATACTTAAAAGTTAAGAAAAAAGAAAGAAGAAAGATTGCTTACCGGATGAGGCCCCTCTCCTTCCATCTGCTTCTCACGCTGCACCTCCTCATAAGTGGGCAGCTTCGAGTTAGCGGCAATGTCATATGGCGGGGGAGCTGAGAAGTCTGCCGTTGGGGGCGGTATGTCCCCCATGTTGCCTGCAACAATCATAAATAATATGTTACATTGTACCGCCTTTAACTATTCTCTGTACGTCCTGAAGGTTGACTATTAGAGAATGCTATTTAGCATTAAGTCCGCCACTCGTACCGCTCTTTGGGGTTTAATAAAGATTAAATAAATAAATTAACAATGAGGCATCTTATTTGTATGTATGTTTGTGGATATATTTATGTTTATACTTGTGTGTTATGTTTGATGGCAAAAGTAGGGAATTTGATTTGAAGCCATCTTTAATAATACATCTAACTGTAATCTCGAGATAAGTTACAAGGTACAATAAGGATTAACAAAATAATGTTATGATGTTTTGATAGTTGCCAAGGGCATTGCCCTTAATATAAGAAATAGAACTAGATAGAATGAAAATAGAGAATGACTGTAGAGACTAAGTTGGTAGCAATTTTTTTCTTTTGATTAAAAATAATTTATTTGTCTGAATATATGACCATGCAGTTTCAGGTTTGCATAGTCAATTGCATATTCGAGAATAATTTTATTGGTTCTTCTTTACTTTAGGTGTCACAAAATTATGGGCGAGGGGGAAGGGGCAAATACGAGCGGGCGGGGGGATAAGTCGTAACTTTAGAAGATTATTGTATTGCAATTGTAAGGATTGGATATGAATAATCTTCTTATTCATTCAACTGAATAAACAACAGGTCAAAGAATCGGAGAATTTTCATACAGGTAGTGGCCCAGTAATTGAGGATTAATTAATAAATGAGAAGGAAAAACTTACTAATTTTACATTCATTAGTAATTATAAATAATAATGTGAATACATAAACAAATACAATAATAATTATTATAAATAAATATTGACAATAGTATATCACAAATTATGAGTTTTATCATGATTGAGTATAGTAAAAGATAAAACAAATAATTTATTACATTGAGGAAACATGAATGAATCATAAATGTTTGAATAAGATTAACTTTCTTATCAATATTCGAAACTCAATAGATAAAATCATTCCTGTTTGATTATGAATTTATCAGAGGTTTATTACGTAGGCACATAACTTGGGAATAACATGGAAATATTCAGAAACAGATTTGAGACTGCACATACTAATATTAATTTATTTTGTTGTTTCAGGTGTGCAAACCCCACAGTATTTTCTTCTCGAAACATATGATAATTTGTTTCAAAATTACTCCATATTGCAAATATATCTATTCATGCTATCAAACTTATTTGTTGAGAAATTGTTAACAAGTAGGTACAGGAATTCAAAATACATAAATGTCTATGTAGTGAGGTGATAGTGAGACTATTGGCAAACTGAGGATATGAAATAAACCTTAACTAAACTATGACTGGTTATTCTTGACACTTGTTTATGATTGCTGTTTAGATACACTGTATTAGATCAGTGGTATTCAACCTTTTTTTCATACGGGCCACAAAAACGTGTTAATCATGCTGTTGCAGGCCACAAAACAAAGAAAAAAAAATTGGTATTGATTTCTTAGGTTTTTGCAATTATTATAAAATAAAGGAACCCCAGATGGGCCAACTACAAAAGCCTGGCGGGACACATGCGGATGTATAGACATCCGTGTTGGCATAGGCCAACAGCAAAATAGGGAAAAGGGTGTAAGAATTTGAACACTTATTAGGTAACATATGGCTTCAACCCGTTAATGGCCCACTACTGGGCACGGGTTTCTCCTTGTGAGGAGGTCTAGAGCATACTCCACCACGCTGCTCCAGTGCGGATTGGTGGAGGGATAACATATAAATAGGTATTATTTAAAATATATTAAGTTACTTTAGCTTGCATATGTTAAACAAGTTCTAGCTACTAGTTATATATTAAGGTATACATAGATAGATAAAGATATATGACAGGTACCTGTTGTTTACAAGTAATTATTATAGCACTGGACACAAAGATGTAAAACGGAGAACTCACTCATATATGAAGGCGGCATGCTGTTCTCCATGGAGGTCGGAAGAATGACCCTAAGGTGAGGTGTCGGTATATTGTCAACACGGGATTGATTCTGCAACAACAGAAAATCACTCTCACACAGGCTCTCCACAAACAAATACATACTTAAATAAACAATTAGCCACTGTCAGAGCACCACATATTACCATGTTTATTAACGTCACTACAATCTCTTCCAACTGTGATCCGTGTAATGTCTGAACGTTTTATCACTAACAGGTGTACACGAAATATGTATCACACATAAAAAGAACGTCCGCACCTTACTTCAAGGCTTTTACTTTATTATATCAGGAGTCAACTCTATTGCAAATATAATTTTTGACAAATTGACAATCTCAATTTCATTTAGTTTGCTTGAATGGCCTTCTTGAATTATTGATAAACAGATTACAGAGTATTTAGTGTGTACCACAGACTAACAGTTTTTAGTACGAGCGAACCATAGAGTACATTATAGGATCACACTCATACCCCATTTACACGCGCGCGCGAGCCACGAGACAATCCGCGAGACGCGCGCTTACGCGCGCGTGTGAACAGGGCGCTCGCGGACCAGACCGCGGCGCGTCTCGCGCTCGCAGGGCTCGCGTCGGGAGCGGTTTTGTATGCGCGCGCCAAAGGGGCTCGCGCGAGCGCTCGCGTGGTGTTCACACGCTCGTAGGGGGCGTGGCTTACGGACGCGCCACGAGACGGTCCGTGACACGCGCGTGTAAATGAGCGGTCAAAATTCACGCAGAATTATTCATGCATGACAACAAAAAACAATGCAACAAATTAATAGTGAGGGGAAAGGTTCGATTATTCGATATTGCAGTGTCTATATAAATCATTCACCGAGAAAGTGAGCAAGGAAAAAAACGTTTTGTTCAAGCGTACAATGCAAACTGGTAGGGTTCGAAGCAGGGTTGCCATTTTTTTTTCGCTGTTCCTTGCAAATTTATTGGGTAAATCCTGCTAAACCTGCTAACCTGCTTTTGAAAAACCTGCTAAACGCTAAAATGCACCAAAACTACTATATTTACCTTTATTTTTTTTTAAGAATTAAAGTACATCGTAAAAGAAATACATGAGTTGTAAAAAAGGAGAATTAAACACTACTAGCTGACCCGGCAAAATTTTGTATCGCTTAATAACTCCCCCCTTTCCCTCTCCCTCCACTATTAGTTATAAAATAAAAAAATATATGTTGCTAAGGTTACATTAGAAAGTTAATATAGTCGTTAAGTTTTCTTAAATTTTCTAATTTTCTGAGCTACTTTCTTTATTATTTCTTACTTCAGAACCTTCTCCTGACAATAACGAACACAACAAAAAAGAATTAGTGAAATCAGTCCAGCCGTTCACACGTCATGCCATGACCAAGGGAAATATAGATTCATGCTAAGGATACATTAGAAAGTTAATAAGGTCGTTAAGTTTTCTTTAAATTTTCTAATTTTCTGAGCAACTTTCTTATTTTTTTACATCAGAACCTTCTCGTGACAATAACGAACAAAACAAAAAAAAAATTAGCGAAATCGGTCCAGCCGTACACGCTTGATTCCATGACCAAGGGAAATATGGATTCATTTTTATTATTTAAGTAGATTATAGCAAGGTATCAATAAGATTTATATTTTTAAACATACAAAAGTAAATTATTTATATTATCCCTGTAATTTATTAATGATTTTTACACCAATTAATATTATAACAAGAATCATTGAGGTAATAAATTATTGCTAAAAAAAGGGAACATCATATTGCAGCAATGGTAATAAGTAACTCTAATTAAATTACATAATTTTACATAAGTTTACTATATTATATTAATAAGTTTAATAATAAATACGTAATCGGATGGTAATAGGTTACCAAATGTTAATCTTCATTTTTTTCTATTTTGCTATGTTTTCATGTCCATAATTTTCATCATTTTTATAGATGGCTTAAATGTTGTACAATCATTATTAAGGTCTGATAATTATAACTTGATATACCTGATATTAATATACCATATTCTTCAAGCTTTGATATAAAACTAAGGTTTACAGAAAAATGTAAAAATATGTTAAATTTTACGATAATGCTAAACATCCTGCTGTAGCTTAAAGGAGAATGCCCATAGCCAGTACTCTCAAAAAAATAATTGTGTCACAATGATTTTTGTACAAAAAATTAAACTAAAATATTTTATGTATTTTACCGTATTTCCTAAAAAATCCTTCTTGGGCTTCATTTTCTTAAATTAATAAGACGTAACTTTACTTCCTTTTTACAACACAAAAGCATTCGGCCATTTATATTGGAATTATAGCCAATCAGGGATCTTTTAAGATCCTTCGGGCCAATAGGTTGCGTTGATTCGATTATGACTACTATACAAGAAACTATATGGTGTTAGGGGACTGTCAAATGAATCTGAAACTTAAACGTATACGATTTTAATGCGCCTGCATAAGAGTCTATATTACTGTGTCTACTATAATCTAAATACAAAATAATTTTGTTGAAAATCTCGTAACTCCTACGATTAAAATTGACTAAAGTTGGTTTGTGTAATTTAATAAGATAACATAATCAATTAAAGGTATTTTTATCAGGACACAAAAATATTAATGTCAATACATTTTTCCATACAAAATGGGCATTCTCCTTTTACTCTTAAAAATGCTAAAAAAGCAGGATCCTGCTAAAACTGGCAACCCTGGTTCGAAGTATCGGCCTCTGGTATCGATACCGAGTACTCGTGAGTACTCGACGGGTATGGTATCGATACCCAAAAAGTATCGGCCCTGAAGTATCGATACTATCGATACTACTCAGTATCGAAAGTATCGTTCGAACCCTACAAACTGGTAACATTTGTACATATTTTGTCCTTAAGAGTTGTTAAATTGGTTCGTCGAATTATGGAATGGATTCTTAAATTGCAATCGAATGTGGCAGATGATGATTCATGATAGACCATTGATTAAAGAAAAAGTAGAGGATATGCCCTAAATTGCATATACATTTTTTCATTATACATATATTATGCAAATATGACCCGAAATACCAAAAATACATCTGTCCTGTTCTTACACGCGACAATGTAAACTTAAAGAAAGAGTACAATACATGTAGCATATTTCAATTTTCTGGCAACATTTTAAAGAAATCTATCTAAGCTCCGCCTTGAAGCCTGTTTTCGGACGCCATTTTATGAAAACAGTTGCTTCTAGGGATGTTCGATCCAGGTGCCTTGTATCGATACTCTATACAGCCGAAACAAATGTCAACAAACCATTAAACTCGTTTTATATGGTTTTTCACCAACTGACATGAATTTGTACACCAAATGCGTTTTATTTAGACAAACTCCCATTAAGGTATTTGTGAATTCTTCAATAAATACATATTGATCGATAACAATTATAAACTCCAAGTAAATGTAGAAATAAACAAAATTAAATAACACCTCATCATTCAAACACTTTGCAATGACAATCTTATTTCCAAGAAGAGATTTGAAACGTTTAACATAATGTACTATTTTGCCCTAATGAGTAGTTTGTCTAAATAAACGCATTTGGTGTACAAATTCATGTCAGTTGGTGAAAACCCTAGAAATCTATTTTAATATAGATAATATATAATATGGATGTATTTCCGAAATAAAATTATTATTATTATTATTAATAATTGTAAAGTGGAAGGTTGCCAGAGTAAGGTTGAGTAGAGTGACTGATGGCTAGGGTAGTACCAGAGTGTAGGCAGGGTGAGTGACGAGATAACTGAAAGATGGTATCGCGTAAATTCTTTTTATTAGTGCAAGTGACCGAATCGTGTCACTGCGCAAGCGTCACTAGCGTCACTAGCGTCACTAGTTCAAATACATGTACAAGAAAAGACAATGGAATAAAATATGTGCTGCAAGCACAATTAACTTGACACCCCACAATATTCCCCCCCTTTTTTTAAAAAACAAAAAAATCAATATAAAAATATAAAGGGTACAATACAATTCCATAAAAAATGTAAATTAAAAATGTAAATTTTGACAAAATTTAAAAAGTATCAGAATAACAATGTATAATTTTGTAAAATATCTTAATTAATGCATGTTTGACACTCAGACACCATAAGGATTGCAAGTATTATTCGTTAAATTTACATAATTTGACAACAATAGAGAATATTGCACTGAGAGAAAAAAAATATAATACGATTCACGACACAATAAAATCACAATCACGCGTAACTTGTTTGGGTCCCGTGCGCTGCAGGACATGCAGGCGGAGGGATCGCCTTCTGCACCTGTCTGCGTAGCCACATCCGAAACCGTTGATGACAAAAGTACTTAGCTGCTATCACCAACCCGATGAAAATCAATATGATTAGGGCCATTATCATATAGCCATGCGCGATGATCTTGTTTTCGACGTCACTCGCGTGGCCCGGAGAGAGCACCGAGGCCACGGCAATGTTCTCGTTCTCTTGTACTTTAGTTTGTCCTGAACCCATATTGACTGTTCAGAAAAATAGCGTGATAATTTAGTTATGTCTAGGACTTGACGCACAAGTGAAAGAAATATAGATACTGTTTGATTAATACCAAATATTTCAGTTTAAATACATCTCTCTGAGCAATAACTGTAAGCTGAAATTATAATTACACAATATCTGAGTGTCATAACAAGCATGTTTTTACAAAAATAAGTTTAAATAAAAAAAGTTAATATAGCAGTTATTTTACAATAACAATTTCATAATTTTTATGCTTATACCTCATATTGTTGAAACAATAGGCTGCCTAATCAGCTACATTGAAACGTACTGGACGTTTAACAATGCGTCCTGACCGTGTGGTCTTAGTGTTAAGCGGAAGCGATTTTAAATCGCTATTACGAGTACAGTTATTAGTATTACAATTATTATTTGAATTTTGATCGAGGTTTTCCTCTCTTAGCATGTAGGCCGGCTTAAGCCTGTCTATTGATATTTTTAATTTACGATTCGGAAGTTGAATTTCATAGACTTTTGTTCCTCTTTTTAATACGCGGAAAGGTCCGTCGTAAGTAGGCTGCACAGGTCTATGTACCGCGTTACGCACAAAGACAAAATCACAAACTTTTAAGTCTGGATGTACAAATATAGATTTGTTTGAATGAGACATAGGCGTCGGATGAAAGCTGTTCAACACATTACGTAATTTTTGAACGTAACTAAAATCGTCAGTACAAACATTAGATGGTGCTTGATAAAAATCTACTGGTAGCCTTAATGTTC
Organism: Thymelicus acteon; assembly: GCA_951805285.1. Taxonomy (NCBI): domain Eukaryota; kingdom Metazoa; phylum Arthropoda; class Insecta; order Lepidoptera; family Hesperiidae; genus Thymelicus; species Thymelicus acteon. The sequence continues at coordinate 3,033,051 of OX638234.1, forward strand.
TAGCGTATGTCATTTCAGCTGCGCTCACTCCGCTATCGCTGCGCGCGGCTGCTCTGAGACCATACAACACTGTAGAGAGTTCGTCTATCCATGATGATGACGTCGTGGATAGCCGTGCCGTTAACGCTACCTTTAGTGATCTGTGCCATCTTTCTACGGCGCCATTGCTCTGAGGGTGATATGGAGTTGTTCGGATCTTATTTATGCCTAGCAACTTCATGAGCTTTGAGAACAGATCGCTCTCGAACTGTCTGCCTTGATCGCTGGTTAGTTTGAGGGGGCAACCGAAACGTGTTATCCACCCATCGTACACTAGCTTGGCTACCGTTTCCGCCGTGATGTCTTTAACGGGAAACGCCTCGGGCCAACGCGTACGCCTGTCGATCATGGTGAGGCAGTACCTGTATCCCTCAGATGTAATAGGTAGAGGACCTACAATATCAATATGAACGTGGTCGAACCTATCACATGTTGGAAAAGATTCTAGTGCAGAACTAGTATGACGAATTACTTTGGAACGCTGGCAACTAATACAAGTTTTCGCCCAACTCCCGATGTCTCGATTCATGTTTGGCCAAAAATATCTATCTTGCACAAGCTTTTTTGTAGCACGGATACCGGGATGGCTCAAATTGTGAATTGAATCAAAAATAGTACGTCTAAACTGCTCCGGTAAATACGGTCTAACTCTACTAGTCGATATGTCACAAAAAATAGGTTTCCCATTAGATTGTGGTACAACTATTTTTTTAAATTTAATATTACTGTCAGTAGGTATCTGCGATATATAAGTATCATTTTCCTGAGCTAAAGCTAATTCATGGAAATCTATAGGGTCGGGACAACAGACAGTCTCAACGCGCGATAAGGCGTCGGCTACTATATTATCGCTACCGCTTATGTGTTTTATGTCGGTAGTAAATTCACTGATCAGACCAAGTTGTCGAATACGTCTCGGCGACTCTTTACCGTTGCTACTTTTAGTAAACGCGTAAGTTAACGGTTTGTGATCAGTAAATATCGTAAGTTTTCGTCCTTCGATCAAATTTTGAAAATATTTAACTGCCGAATAAACTGCCAAAAGTTCGCGATCATACGCGGAATATTTTTGCTCAGCCTTGGACATAGCTTTAGAATAATAACCAAGTGGCAACCACGAGTTGTTTACGCGTTGTTGCAAAACTGCACCTACCGCGGTATTTGATGCGTCAGCCATGAGCGCAAGTGGCGCATCGGGTAACGGGTGCGACAACATGACAGCGTTTCTCAGGCTATTTTTACATAATTGGAATGCTTCGTCAGCCTCAGGTGTCCACTGAATGATAGACTTATCTCTTTTTTTAGAACCACGTAAATAATTATTTAAAATTGACTGACAAGTTACTGCTTTGGGAATATGAGGTCGATAAAAATTCAGCATTCCCAAGAATCTTCTCAACTGCTCGACAGTATTAGGCTTAGGAAAGTTTAAAATTGCTTCAACTCTATCGTTCAGTGGGCGTATGCCTGAGCTTGAAACTTCAAAACCTAAAAAATCGATTTTATCTTGTCCAAAACAACATTTTGACACATTAATGGTTATTCCAAAATCGTTAAAACGTTTAAACAATTGTTCCAAATGTAATCTATGTGAGTCCACCGAGTCGCTAGCGATAATGACGTCATCGATGTAACAAAAAACATTATCCAAACCTTTAAGAACCGAGTGATCCATGAAACGTTGAAACGTTTGAGCTGCGTTACGCAACCCGAACGTCATGCGCGGGAACTCGAATAAACCGAATGGCGTCGTTATCGCTGTCTTCTCGATGTCCTGCGGGTTTGTTGGGATACAATGATATGCACGGTTTACATCACATCTAGAAAATATTGTTTTACCAGCTAATAGGTAAGTAAAGTCATGTAAACGCGGGATGGGGTAGCGGTCCGGTTTAGTGATGGAATTTAATCTACGATAGTCACCGCACGGTCGTAACTCACCGTTTTTCTTGGGGACTACATGCAGGGGACTGGCCCAAGCGCTCTTAGATGGCCTACAAATTCCCATCTCCTGCATGATTCGGAATTCTTCCTTGACTTTACTATATCTATCAGGTGGCAAAGGTCTCGCTTTAGCGTGCACTGGGGGACCTGTTGTTTCAATAAAATGATAAACTGAATGACAAGGGGTATCTTTAAAAGTAACTGGTTTAGTTATATCTGGGTATTTACTAAGAACATCACAATAGGGGTTATTTTTGTTTACAGTACATATAGAATAGTTACCATAATTAATAATAGTTGCTACGGTATTAAGGTTAGTGAGCTGATCTATCAGTTTTCGGGCTTTTAAATCAACTAAAAGTCCGTAATAAGTGAGAAAATCAGCACCTATAATGGGTTGCTTTACGTCGGCTATAATAAAATTCCAATGATAAGAACGACGTAAATGTAAATTCAGAATTAATGACTTAGTACCGTAGGTTTTAATTTCGGTGCCATTGGCGGCATACAACTTATAATCGGAACACTTACGGAATTTAAAACACTTTTTGGTTACTGGGATGACCGAAACATTAGCACCAGTGTCAATCAAAAAACGATAACCACTATTCAAATCACTAACACAAAGGCGGTGTGAGGGTGTTATCGTGCAGGTGTCCGCCGCTGCTACCTGCACCACGCCTAGTTTTCCTTCTTACGGGAACTCCAGGCGCAGGGCTGGACGCACTTCTGGGCACGTTCTTTGAAGCGATAGTGATAAAAACATACCCAATCCGGTTTTGAAGATGCGTGGGACCTGGTCTTACTCCTGGAACTCGAGCGATGACGATAACGGGGATTGCCTCGCCATGGTGACCTGCTCCGGAACCGCTCCAGCTTCTCGATTTTGGCACTTAGCTTCGCTATTTCAGCCAATATTGGGTTGCTGGTAGACTGGACTGCATCACCACTGCTCCGAACTTCCGCTAGTTGTGGCTGCTGGGTGTTCTCTGTTATCTTATCTGCAATCGTAGCCAGGTTGTCCATGTCCTTCACCTCTGTGACTGCCAGTACCGCTCGAACTGCTTGAGGCAAATGGCTCTGCCATAAAATACGGAGAGTGTCGTCCGGGATCTTCTCACGTGCAAGGTCGCGCATGCGACGCAGAAGCTGAGACGGCTTCTGATCGCCCAGCTCCATCTCGCCGATTAATTTCTGAATTTGGCGATTCTCGGACTCTTCGTAAATTGCCAGTAATTTGCTCTTCAGGGTTCCATACTTATTTGTGTCGGGCGGCTTCAACAGTACGTCGGTGACCTGCTGGATTACATCCTTCCCGAGCTTTGAGATGATGACGTTGAACTTCGATTCGTCATTAAGCTTTTGGGGTGCGAGAACGGATTCAGCCCTGACAAACCACACTCGCGGCTGGTCTGTCCAGAAGTCTGGGATGCGAGACGTCACGGAAATCACGGCGATGTCACTATCTTCCGTTTTGATGTCAGTAGGTCCAGGTTTCGTGTGAGCCGGTGGCCCTTGTGGTATCACAGGTTGAGGATTCATCACCAAAAATCTTCGCGGCGAACAGGAACGTAACTAGTAGTGTTCTTCTAAGTAGGGGTCACCAGTGTAAAGTGGAAGGTTGCCAGAGTAAGGTTGAGTAGAGTGACTGATGGCTAGGGTAGTACCAGAGTGTAGGCAGGGTGAGTGACGAGATAACTGAAAGATGGTATCGCGTAAATTCTTTTTATTAGTGCAAGTGACCGAATCGTGTCACTGCGCAAGCGTCACTAGCGTCACTAGCGTCACTAGTTCAAATACATGTACAAGAAAAGACAATGGAATAAAATATGTGCTGCAAGCACAATTAACTTGACACCCCACATAATAATAATCTTTAGTTTACATTTGATTTGATACTGATCGATCCAGTATCGAATGAATTTTTTTTAATGGAAATAGGCGGCAAACGAGCTGACGATCCACCTGATGGTGAGTGGCTATCGTCGCCCATGGATATCAGCAACATCAAAGGCATCACTGATGCGTTGCCGGCTAAGAAAGAGAAAAAAGAAGAAAATAAAATTTTAAATACGAATGTTTAATCCGGGTGTTTTATGTATCGATAGTCCGGTTCGTCATGAATCATGAATAATAATATCTCACTCTATAACAGTTTAATTGATTTAGGACTCTTGTGTTTTATAAACTAATTAATCAAATAAATTCATATCATCATATATTTTTTTCTTAAAATATTATATCGATATGTGAAAAATACAACACTATTTTGTGGGCGGAGTCGACGCCATATTTGAGAAACTTTTGGCTTCAGATCACGTGACCTTATTTCCTATCCTCTCTTTTTCTTTAATCAAAGTGATAGACATAGATTTGACAGTTCACAAATGTGAAATGACACAGTGACACTTGTGACTTTCTTGACAGTTGTCAATGTTGTCATATCCAAAGGGTGAAGGGGGCGAAGGTTTGTCGGTCGCGATAATTTAATGCTATTAATGTATTTATTCATATTGTTACTAAAATCTAAGAGTCAGTGGTTAAATAAAATTATTTTGCCCAACCAGCTCTCAAAAAGTATTCATGAACTTTACTGAAAACAAATAAATATCATCATGAAGACCGCATTGATGGTTGCCGAAAAACCATCTTTAGCGATAAATCTCGCTAATATTCTGAGCAATAACAAATGTACTGGGAACAAAGGTACGTCTAAAGTCTTGTATGTAAGTGTACTCATTTCATAAGTTTACGGCAGGATAACGTTACATTACGTACTTTGGTTTATTAGGATCGTCCACGGCGTGTCCCGTTCATGAATGGAATGGGACGTTCAGGAGTGAGCCAGTTCGGTTTAAGATGACCTCTGTGTGTGGTCACGTCATGTCGTTGGACTTCACTGGGAAATACAACAATTGGGATAAAGTAGACCCCGCAGAGCTATTCACCTGCCCCACTGAGAAGAAGGAAGCTATGCCCCGGCTGAGGATACCAGCGCACTTAGCTCAAGAGGCCCGGGGTGCTGATTACCTCATCCTGTGGTTAGATTGTGATAAAGAAGGAGAGAACATCTGCTTTGAAGTAGGTAGCAATCATATCCTAAAATCATTGGCTTATATTATATCAAGGATAGGCCCAAAGCGTGCTATAACGTGGCAGTTTAATTGGTCGAATGGGACAATTGCTTCTGAGCAATATTATATATATATACACATATTATTCAACATGGCAATGCTGATTTCTCTCAGTTTGTGTGCGAGAGAGAGAGAGAGAGAGAGAGATGGTACTACTTTTTGCTAATATGAAAAACATTTGTCTGAGATGTTCTGATGTACACTATTTAAATCATTGCATCAGTAAGATTCAATATTGTAAATATTTAACATATTATATACACCAACTGAGATTATATTCACCCCTAAATATTATTGTCTTTGTAGACGTCTAATAGGGATGTTGACTAATTTTAGGATTATATTTTATTTTATAGATAGAATATTCACGAAAAAATATCATAAAAATAATATTCTTTAATTTAAAAACAAAAATTGATTAAAGATCACTATCGAATTTCCCACCAAAAACGTCACGTGATGTCACTAACCGATATTCAATACTATCGGTCGACTGAAGTTTGTTGAACTTGCTTATAAAATACGAACAATGACGTCATTAGCTCAAAATGGCGTTTGAGATCCCGTGACAGTGAGTGCTATTTTTTTACATTTTAAATTAATTATATTTAATTTATTGTGATTGATTTCGACAAAAAAATAATATTTTACATGTTTCCCTTAATACTTTAAACATAATATTAAATTACATTTAGTGTCAACATCCCTATTAATGGCTTTGTAGTATATATGTAGTTGCACCTTTATGATATAACTCTAATTTCTTCATTTTATATTATTAATTACAGGTGATGCACTGCGTTGCTCCTTACATGAAGGGCGATGTTAATTCCCCCCTTGTAACATTCCGAGCACATTTTTCTGCTATTACCGAAAAGGACATCAAGGCAGCTATGGCCAACTTGGGCAGGCCGAATGAGAATCAGTCCCGGTGTGTGGATGCTCGCCAGGAGCTTGATCTGAGGATTGGCTGTGCTTTTACTCGCTTCCAGACTAAGTATTTTCAAGGTATGTGTTAGGAGCACCATTATATAAAAAATTATAAATTGGCTCCCTACTAGGGATTGCAATCCGGAAAACCGGATCCGGTAATCCGGCCGGATCCGGCGTTTTTTACGCATACCGGATCCGGTGGAAATTGCCGGATCCGGTGACCGGATCCGGTTACGTCAATTTTTGACAAAATAATCACCCTGTTGCTAGTATAGATGCTTTGAATGCCTGGTATAGATGTTGCAATTAATCTAGTATTGCAATCGGGTATTACTAACGTTCAATAGGGATGTAATGTAAGTACTAAGTACAACACTTAGGTACTGAATGGATAAAAAACTAAAAGCAAGTTACAAAAGCGTAAAATTATAATATTTAATATTACTTCTTGTCTATAATTTGTAATATTTGCCCTTAATGTATGTAACCCTGGTCTGGTGGTATAGTCCTGGGCCCTCTGAATCCAGCGCCTTCCCGCTGTCTTCTTTAGGTCATAAGTTCACCTGGTCGGGATGCAACCAGTGCTCCTTTTATTGTGACTTCGAACGATGTGGCCTGCCCATTGCCACTTCAGCCGGCTGACTCTGCGAGCTATGTCGGTAACTTTTGTTTGCCTACGGACTTCACCGTTACTCTTTACTCGTCGAATCTTATCTCGTAGTAAAATACCTAACATAGCTCGTTCCATAGCGCGTTGTGTGACTTTGAGCCTTCAAATGAGGCCAACAATAAGAGACTACGTCTTGGATCCATATGTTAATACTGGCAACACACATTGCTCGAACACTTTTGACTTCAGGCACTGAGGAATTTTGGATAAAAAGATATGTCGTAATTTCCCGAACGCTGCCCAGTCGAGTTGGATTCTTCGAATGACCTCTTTCTTGAAGTTGGCCTTACCCATCTAGATCATTTGTCCCAGAGGTAAATGTACTCGTCGACAACTTCGAGAGCAGTGTCGTCAACGATTACCGGTACGAGTGTGACGTGGACATTAGACATGATTTTTGTCTTGTCCATGTTCATCTTAAGACCCACCCATTGTGAGGCACTGTTCAGGTCCCCTAGCATAGTACTGAGGTCCTCTAGCGATCCCGCCAGGATCATAGTGATCGTCGGCAAATCGAAGGTATGTGAGGTGTTAACTATTGATGTTAACGTCGAGCCCTTTCCACTCCATTAGCTTGAACACATCTTCCAAAGCAGCGGTGAACAGTTTCGGGGAAATAACGTCCCCTTGTCTGACCCCCCTCTACAATTGGAAGGGGTTCGTGTTTCAGTCGTGTAATCGAACTGACACGGTGGCCGATTTGTATACACACTTCAACACCTCGACATACCGGTACTAAGCTATACATAGGTGTACTTCAATTGATGTAAAATGACAACAGTAAAACCTCCCTTATACATCTAAAGACGTGTAATTGTATACTTGTACGCTTGGTGTTGGTTCCATCCTTAAAGAAAATAAAGAGAAAAAGTATACATATTGATACATTTTTTAGAAGATAAGTTATATTGATAATCTGTTCTACTTCTGACTAAAAAAAAATCAAAACTTTCCTAATAATAAGCATAGATAATCATCATTAGGTACTATCAACATTACCTGACTTGACCCGTGCGAGTATTTATTACGTCTTAGTTGCATTTACTTTTGTCTTAATGCATTTGCATTTTTTATAATACAAAGCACTTTTTTGATTACCATAAGAACAGTCTATATTGGAACCAGAAGGAAAATTCTGATCACGTGACTAATCCGGCCGGATCCGGCCGGATCCGACCGGATTGGCGAAAATCCGGTAAAATCCGGCCGGATTGAAAATGACACCGGATTGCAATCCCTACTCCCTACTTCTTTTTCATCCATACAATGTTGCCAATACATAGAATTCCATATCAGGCATTAAGTCCGCCCATTGTAATCTAGTTTTTAGGTTTACAATAAAGAGTGAAATAAATAAATAAATAAATAAATAAATGTTGCACAATATTACTAATATTCATCCAGGAGTCCAGAGTCTTATCAGATTTTTTATATGCTATTTAGTATAAAAACATTGTACTTATGATAAAGACTATATCACCTTATTTTTATCACCAGGCCGATACGGCGATTTAGACGCATCTCTTATTTCCTACGGACCATGCCAAACTCCCACACTAGGCTTCTGTGTGCAACGTCACGATGAGATCCAGACGTTCAAGCCGGAGTCCTACTGGGTGCTGCGGGTGACAGCTTCCACGGCAGAAGGCACTGAACTACCGCTTGAGTGGAAGAGAGTCAGATGCTTTGAAAAGGATATTGCAAACACATTCCTTGCTCATATTAAGGAAATAAAGGAGACACAGTAAGTGTCAAGGTGGAAACTTGACTTTGCTACTGCTTTTTGTGTTTTGGGGCCATCCATAAATAATTTATTTATATTTTTTTACGTAATTATTACGTCACACTAATTTCATGACTTGATCCCCCCCCCCCGTCACAGCTGGTCACATTTGTGAGACCTCCCCCCTAGTGTAACGTCACATAATTATTATGAAATTTTACATCTAGAAATTATTAAATTAAAACAGCAATTTCGAAATAAGTTTTATTTCCATTAATTGTTTTTTAAGTATTTACCTAAGTATACATACCAATTATTCGATTTTGAAATAACGAAATTTAGGACCCCTCCCATCCCTTGTCACACCACATCGACCCCCCCCCCCCCCTCTCCTAACGTGTGACGTAATTTATGGATAGCCCCTTTAGAACTTCTAAGTTTTTATATAATGAATTACATGCGTCAACCCATTAACAGTTTACTACTGAACACAAGTCTCTCCTCTTAAGAAGTCCTAAGCTCTAAAGTCTAGGCTCTAAGTCCTAGAGCATACTCCAACACGCTGCTCCAGTGTCGATTGGTGAAGGGGTTAGTGGCCAGCCCAATGTCTGAAGTTTTTATGCTGTTTGAAGCTCCCACTATTTACCACTACTGGATCACTTTAAGAATATCCTCAAGACCAAATTGCTAAGTCCTTTCAACACAAGCTTTTATAGTATTCATTGCTTTTATACTTCTGCTCAGCTTAGGGAATACCTATTTTTGTAATAGATATAAGTGTGATTTTATAGGATGTGCTGAGGAGTTTCTTTACATCATTTCTTCTCCATTACAAAGCACCTAGAAATGCTGGTAGATTAAATTAAAATGTGTGCAATTCACACATGGTAGAAGTGAAACCTTTAAAAATTTTGTTTTCAAGATAATGAAACGAATGTAAAATTTCGGGATAATTGTAGGTTTTAGTAATGATCATAGTGATGCAAAGTTAGATAATTATTTTACATTTTATTCGTATACTATATCACATATATTTATTCAGACTCAGAGCTTAAACCTTTTATACACGGTCCATCTTGCTGTACGTCCCCCCAAGGCCATGCACGATGCACGATGCAAAAGTACCATGAATAGGCTTGACGTACGTCGATAATTATTATTAATTGTTTTGCAACTCAACTCCCCCCCTCCCCTACCCCTGTACAATGCTTCCTATCTCACTTTAGAATTTATGTGTCTGTCTCTTTTTACTGGACAGTTTCGTTTCATCGAATTTCAAATCACCCCCGTAGTAAATAAGTTTTCACTTAAAAAATGACGAGCATAAGTATATCAGTGATACCTACATGAACAAATGATTTTGAATTTATTAACTCTGCAGGGTAGTGAATATCCAAGCGAAGGAGAAGGTGAAGTCGCGTCCGTTGGCGCTCAACACTGTGGAGCTGATGCGTGTAGCCAGCGCCGGACTGGGCATGTCGCCGCATCAGGCTATGCAGGTATAAGGGGCCATCCATAAATTACGTCACACGTTAGGGGGAAGGGGGTGGCGATGTAGTGTGACATTGTGTGACAAGGGGTGGGAGGGGGTCCTAAATTTCGTGACGTCATATTTCAAAATCGAATAATTGGTATGTATAGGTAAATATAAAAAAAATAATGGAAATAAAAGTTATTTCGGAACTGCTGTTTTAATTTAATAATTTCTAGGTGTAAAATTTCATAATATGTGACGTCACACTAGGGGGGGAGGTCTCACAAATGTGACCAGCTGTGACAAGGGGGGGGGAGGGGTCAAAAAGTCATGAAATTAGTGTGACGTAATTTATGGATAGCCCCTAATGGGAATTAGCGCTTTGCCCGCGGCTTTGCTCTCGTTTTCGGAATAATAAGTACCCTATGTCTTGTTCCAGGTCATGATCTACCCGTGTGCTTAATTTCATGAAAATCCGTTCAGCAGTTTTTGTGTGAACGAGTAACAAACATCCCAAAAACTTTCACATTTATAATATTCAGTTGGACTAGCTTTTGGCCGCGACTTTATACGCGTAACACGCGAACACATTCGGTTATATTTAACACTAGCTGTGCCCCGCGGTTTCACCCGCATTAATTTGTAGAAAAAACGAACTACTAAACTATTATGATGTTATATAACATATAGCCTTCCTCAACAAATGGACTATCCAACACAAAAATAATTTTCCAATTCGAACCAGTAGTTCCTGAGATTAGCGCGTTCAACCAAACTAACTCTTCAGCTTTATAATATTAGTATACATTACTCTTGCTGATTACATTGACATTATAACAGCGTGTCTTTAGTTTTTATACTATTAACCATTGAACTATAATGTACCAGAACAGACATCGCAAACAATTGTCGCGCCGGGAGATTCTATTTTCAAAATTGAGCCTCCATTCTCCTTTCAAAATCGAACGAATCCATTGAAAATTGAAGCCCGTTGGCGACAATTAATTGGGACAAACATCCTGTTCGCGGTGTCGGTTCTACACGCTAGTAATAATACTTCAATGCTATTAACTTGTTTGTTATGATTGTGGATAGGTAGCTGAGCGGCTGTACACGCAGGGATACATTTCCTATCCCCGGACAGAGACGACCAACTACTCGGAGAACAGCGACCTTATGTAAATATTACCTTTTATTTATATACATATCTTGTCCACAGTATATTTTCCAATATTTAGCTTGAAGACAAATTTATTTAGTGTAACTACATATGTTTATTTATTATGATTGTGGACAGGTATTATTTAGCTTAGGGCTTGTTTCACAATCTTCAAGTAGAGTCCTGAATAAGCTATTCGCCGGTTAAAGTGACGTTAAAGTGTCATTTTACGTACACGAAATGTCAACTTAACCAACGAATAGCTTACTTCGGACTTACTTGAAGATTGTGAAACAAGCCCTTAGATAATTTGTCTACAAATTCAGTATTAAAATATTTAACTGGAAAGTGCACAGTATAATTTCTTGTTGGCACGGAGTTCCTCCGCCAACTTAAATCAGTTTTCTCGGTTTGAGGCAAGCTTCATCCACTTTTCCTCTTTCTTCAACATGTTTTCCTCTGAACCTGCCCACCTCTTGCCTAATGGACCTTTAGAACTGAATTGTACACTCCAAACAGGTTAATATATTACAACATAATATAAATAATATGTAGTACAAAATGCGGTCTTATCGAGCGATCTCTTCCAGATAACCTTAGGGCAGAGGACATATATATCAGTGTGAAAAGGGTAGGGTGCTTTAGATAATGGTTATGCTATAACATGTCACAACAGGAGCACGCTCCGCCAGCAGCAGAACTCGAGCAAGTGGGGCGCGGAGGTGCGCGCGCTCATCGCGCACGGGATCAACAAGCCGCGGAAGGGGCACGACGCGGGGGACCACCCCCCCATCACGCCCATGAGGGCTGCTTGTGAGTGCTCCTTGATGTCGGTAGGAAAGATGTCGGTGTGCTCGAGAATAAAGCTGCAAACATACTATAAGCCGCGTCCGATGGGACGCGGCTGACAGCCGCGACTGATAATGTGCACATGACAAAAACATCCAGCGCGCCAGATAGCTCTCGGACGTCCGAACGCCTCAAGGTGCCTCAAGGTCACGTCCGCGACTTACCTCCGATAGTTTGCACAGCTCAGTGTACATTCATTATCTAGATACCTATTACGTCACATCCTTCAGCCGCGTCCGTAAGCCGCGTCCGACAGTTTGTTTTCAGCTTAAGGCTGCGTATCCCATAGATTTTATGTATATACTATACTAGACAGGCTGTTCAGTACAAACAGTTTCGACAGCTACGTTGACACCATATGGTGCCAACGCATTTTAGTCGGCTGCGAGCAAGCGAGACAAGTAGATGTCATTTTTGAAAAACCCCGACCGTTCAAGAACATTATAACGCATATTGTTTATTGTGCACAGTTAAAACGTCTTCATTATTTACGTTTCAACTTTATTTCAGTTTATTTAAATCATAATTGGTAAATAACTATAGTTTTACTTACATTTAAAAAAATTATTTAGTGCAAAATATTTGATATCCGCCATCTTGAACCGAACTTGACCGAACGAAGCGCTGTCACAGAGTATGAAAAATGCTTGAAAAATGTCACACGGATTTTGTTCGGAACAGCCCGTCTATATGTATATTTAAGTCTATGGCGTATCCACCAGATTTGTAGCGAGGGATGTGTTTTTAAGAACCAATAGAATCCCTTCATTTTTCTAAGGCTAGGTAAATGAAGCGATTATGTTGGTTCTCACAAACATATCCCTCGTTACGCTTCTCTGGTTGAAAGGCACAATGCCAATGCAACATCGTGCTAATGCGTAGCCCCGCCTAGTCATAGCGTCCCAAGGGCATCATTGTTATTTGGAACCTTATTGTCATACTTTTAAGGTATACTTCTATATGTTGCAAAAAATGCCGTGCCATGAATGGGGTTTGGAGAAAGTAAACATCGTGGGAAAACCTGGACACCTAAGAGTTCTCCATGAAATTCTTAAGAGTTTCTGAAGTCTGCCTTTTCGCACTTGGCCATTGAGGTGAACTATGGCCTGTACCCCCTACATTGAGAGAGAAGATTCGAGCCATTGCTTGAAGGAATATCTATGAACATGTACTCTCCGTGTGCCAAGTTTCATCATAACCCGTACAGCGGTGAAAAGTATAAATCTTCACAAACTATCACATTTATGCACGGACCTAAAAAAAGACGGACGTAATCCCAAAAACAAATTCAGTGAAGCACCCATAGTAATACCAACTCTCTATTCGTACAAGTACACACACCCACACATTGACACCATACTGCTTTGACATTGACACCATCGCGAATCAAAAATTACGCACACATGGTAAGCGGTCGGCCATTGCTATGCTTCACTCTCGATTAGACGAGGTTACGTCCGTCTTTTTTTCATGTCCGTGCATTTATAACTAACAGGATAACTTTTCACAATAACATTTGTTCCACAGCGGAATCGGAGCTAGAAGGCGACATGTGGCGTATCTACGACTACGTGACGCGCCACTTCATAGCGACGCTGTCGCGCGACTGTCGCTACCTGTGCACGACGCTCACGTTCCAGATCGGCTCCGAGACGTTTTACTACACGGGCAACACGCTCGTCGACGCCGGATACACCGAGATCATGCATTGGCAGGTGCGTGTGTGCGTGCGTGCGTGCGTGCGTGCGTGCGTGTGCGTACTGTTATGCTGGCTTCTCCGACAGTCTTTTAAAAAAAAAACTACTTCACCACCACGGACATAAAAAAGACGGACGTAATCCCAAGAACAAATTCAGTGAAGCACCCATAGGAATAGCAACTTTGTATTCGTACGAGTACACACACCCACACATTGACACCATACGGCTACGACATTGACACCATCGCGAATCAAAAATTACAAAATTACGCACACAAAGTACGCGAGCTGTCATCTGTCAGCTTCACTCTCGATTAGACAAGGTTACGTCCGTTCTTTTTTTACGTCCGTGTTCACCACTAAATTAAAACTTTAATTTATTAAATCACAATTTAACCACAAAGAAACGGACCGGAATGACTTCCTGAATTTAGGTCTACTCACGACGGAGTTCTGAATCTAACTGACTTTAATTTACAAAGAAAATTATGAATAAAGAATAAATGATGATTATGCACCTTTCAGGAAGGAAACTTATTGCGTGCTGATCTTAGCGCTAGTTACATAGAAATAAGGGTTATAATAGCACGCTAGGTATGTGTGTGTACGGTGTGGGTATGTTTGTGTGCGTGCGTGGGCGTACGTATCGTACGTATAGTTTGGATAAATGTGAATACATGTGAATGTGACCGCTAGTGGCAAAGTTCTTGAGCGCTTCCGTGCTTCGGAGGGCACGTAAAGCCGTCGGTACCGGTTTATCGTAAGATAACAGTCGTTAAGCCATGTCGGAGGCCCTCGGGCGGCATGAAAACTTCCGACAATTGGGTTGGCCACTAACCCCTCCACCAATCCACACTGAAGTAGCGTGGTGGAGTATGCTCTAGGCCTCCTCAAGAGGAGAGACCCGTGCTCAGTAGTGGGCCGTTAATGGGTTGGAGCCTACATGTGAATGTTTATTAAAACTTAACATGACTGTATTCTCGTTCATCCGACGCACTATACGTTAGGTGCACGTATGCGCGGGTGTGACGCCTGTGTATGTCTGCAACTTTATGCCTGTGTGAGTATGTTTTTGTGCGTATTTTAATAAATGTGCCTACATATGTATGTATATGCGTATGAGGGTAATTATGTGTATGTAAGTTTGAGAGTAGAAGTGAAGGTGTAAGCGTCATACAGAGTCTTCAATCAATTATTTATTTATATACCAACTAGCGCTATGCCCGCAGCTTTGCCCTTGTTTTCAAACATAATAATAATAAATAAATAAATCATTATTACAGATGTCAGAGATCCATATATTATTAGTCTGTTAGTAACAATTGTGCTTAATATATAATATGTACCCTATCCAGATTATGGTCCTACATGCTAAAGATAAAAATACGTTCAGTAATGTTTGCTCCAAGAGTAAAAAACATCCATACTTACATCCATAATGAGTATTGTCCCCACTGTCCCCAGGCGTTCGGTAAAGACGAGTTCGTGCCAGCCCTGAGCGTGGACATGGTGCTGCGCGCGCACGACCACAGACTGGTCGAGTGTCAGACCTCCCCGCCAGACTATCTCACTGAGTCGGAGGTAAGTCTTGTTATTGTTGACACTGACGTCCATCTATATATTAGAGGCATGTAATTGTATAAAAAAGTATCCAAGTTATTTTACCTTTCATGACGACGAACCGCGACGATACCCAAGACGCACAGTGTTTTTTTTGCCCCAAAAAAGTGACATTCATTTTTAACTGCAGATTTCTACTCAATAGTTCATTACAAATGCTAGAGTAGAACTCCCACGTGTCAATTATGTATACTTTTTTTTTTTTAAATGTTTAAAGTTTTCAAAGGTCAAGCGATCAAAATACTAAAAATAATTCGTAAAAAAAAACTAAACATAATAGAGATTCGCTTGTATTGCAGGTTTATGAAGCAATTCTAGATGCATACTTTCCCGTTTTTTTTTATCAATAATGATAATAGAAGCCACAATAAAAAATGTTTTATCGAAATCAGTATTTATTTTTTTATAATTTTTCTATCTCGAAGTAGAACCTCTGTCTGGTACAAATACATTCCTTATGCTAAGGTTGGATTTTGTATGAAAGTGCTATTTTATTCTAAAAAAATTATGCTATAAAGTCTGATTTAAAACTTCTGATTTTTGACTAGTAGGAAAATGACATAAAATACTTAAACTATACCTTGGAGTACATTTTATTTCGAGTCTTAAGGTCGATGCATACGTAACGTGTTTTACCTCGTACAGGACGAGGCATAAATATGCGTGCGTGCCCCGTTCCCGTCCCGTACGGGACAAAAACACGTTACATATGCATCAACCTTTAATTAGTAAGCAATCTAACGGATTCTTTTTCGCGTAATTTGTAATAAAAAAATAAATGAAAATAGTTTACGAAAAAATTATCCTGAACTGAACGTCCTCCAGAAGTATCTCCCTTATATATAATAACACCCTGTATAACCCTTCTGTCATCGAGGAAACATACTCAATACTCAATAATCGAGTAAACATACTCAATACTCAACCCACCCCGGGTTCGTTGTTGCAATACTGGGTGTATTATATACTAATAATCTTCCATTTACCCCACATCCCAGGTGATAACCCTAATGGAGAAGCACGGGATCGGCACGGACGCGTCGATCCCGGTGCACATCAACAACATCTGCCAGCGGAACTACGTGGCGGTGGGCAGCGGCCGGCGGCTCGTGCCCACCGGGCTGGGGGTCGTGCTGGTGCATGGCTACCAGAAGGTATGCTATAATACTAGATACATCACAGGTGAATGGCTACCAGAAGGTATGCTGTATGACATACATCACAGGTGACAACTCTAAAGTCCGGTTTAGACGTCTTAAGTAGTTAACTAAATTTTAACTAAATTTTAAGTGAATAATTTTTAGTGTGCGTCCACACGTAATAATTTCGTAAAGCTCTTTAGTTCATACAATTCTACTGAATTACTTAAGCATTTTACTAAATTACTTAATTACTTAAGCATTTTATTAAATTTTAACTAAAAAGTGCTTGTCCAAACGTGTTAAGTGATAAGCCCCTCCCACCTACTTAACAGAAAATAGAAAAAAATCTAAATTACTTGTCTACTTCATTACTAAACTACTAAATTACTAAACTACTAAATCTGTGTATGTATGTTCATGTGTGGCACAGAAATAAACGTTTTCTTTCTTTCTTTCTTTCTAAATTAATAAGCTACTAAATTACTAAACTACTAAATTACTAAACTACTAAATTACTAAACTACTGAATTGTCCGCTTACACGTATTAATTTAGTTAAAATTTAGTTAACTACTAACTACTTAATACGTGTAAACCGAACATAATGGAGAAGCATGGGATCGACTCGGCGGGATCCCGGTCCACATCATGTATGTTCGACGACCTGTGTGGTGCGATGGTTACCGTGCCGGCTCGCCGCGCCATGGGTCCCGAGTTCGATTCCCAGCGGGGCGGGGGGTTCCCAGGGGAAAATTTGAATGATGAGTTTGAATTTCTGTTCTCGGTCTGGATGTGTGTGTCTCTGTATTTGTGTGTTGTCCATGGCACCCACGACACAGGGAATCCAAGTGTGGGACTATGAGTGTGAAGCGTTATTTATTTATTTAATTATGTGTATGTATATAATACGTAAAAAAAACATTTGTCTACTGTTAATTTTATTATAGCCCGATCGCAGATTTTCCCGCGTGAATTTTGATCAATTAGGTATATAAAATCATAATTAATTATACACTTAAACCTTCCTCAGGAATCACACTATCTATTGGTGAAACCGTACGAAAATCCGTTGTTTTTGAGACATACAGACAGACGCGGCCGGGGGCTTTATTTTATATTTATGTATAGATAGATACTTAATTGTCTAAGAGTACCTAGTAAGCATAATATGTAAATGCCATAAATGTGATGAATCGAGTGTATGAGTTCATTATAAATTCTTTTCATTTTGTGTCTGTCTTATTTTGAAATAAAAAAATCAAAAGAGATAGACGTTCAGAAGCTTAAACCATTTTTTATCGAATTCGTCCACAAAATCCAATGGAGTAATTTAAAATTTCGCTTGTTTTATTCCAAAATAAGGAGTAATAAACATTTTCTAATTTTCGACTGTGTTAAAACCCAGAAATTCACTCCCAATTATTTTTCGACTAACGTCTCATTCATCCGTGACGATATAACGTTACAAAAAACGTTGCACATTCGTTCGTTGAGTTTCAAGCCTGAAATGTTATAAAAGCATCTTGGAACTTACAGATCGACCCCGAGCTAGTCCTACCAACGATGCGATCGGCAGTAGAAGAACAGTTAAACCTCATCGCGGTGGGCAAAGCCGACTTCCACGCAGTACTGGCTCATACCACGGAGATATTCCGGAGGAAGTTCCAGTACTTCGTCAGGTCTATCGATGCCATGGATCAGCTGTTTGAGGTCAGCTTCTCGTCGCTCAAGGCTAGTGGGAAGGCCTTGTCGCGGTGTGGGAAGTGCAGGCGGTATATGAAGTATATACAGGTAATTATTTTTAACAGAAATAAAAAAGGTGTATTTTGTTTGATTTTTTTTATTTGTTAGATTGTTGCCTCAGAACTCCGTCATTTAAGAACCGATTTAAAATATTTTTTTTATTTAAAAGTGGATATTGTAAAATTATATTATATTTTATTTTTAAAGAGTTTCCTCAATTCCTCATTCTCATTTTCCTCATTCCTGATATGGAACTATTTTGTAAATATATCGTTAAAAATCGAAAAATTGAAGTCCTCCTTATTGAAGTCCGTCATTAATGGAACAAATGAATTAAATGAACGAATTTTAATGACAATGTTTTAACAGGCGAAACCGGCACGTCTCCATTGCTCGCACTGCGACGACACGTACTCGCTACCACAGAACGGTACGGTGCGGATATACCGCGAGCTGAAGTGTCCATTGGACGACTTCGAGTTACTCTCATGGTCTTCTGGGCCCAAGGGGAAGAGCTTCCCCCTCTGCCCGCATTGCTACAATCATCCCCCTTTTAGGTAAGTCAATGTTATGTGTGCTAAGTTTCATTTGAATCTGTTTTTGTGTGGAGTAAGAATCATATTATAATTTTTCGATTTATATTAGTGGGTTAGAAGTCTTTTGATAAAGAAGCATTTCCATTGAAATATGTATCACGGTCAGAAGTACAGTATTATAAATATTATAATGATGTATAACAGTTGATGGCGATACTGCTCAATGTGTTATACGGCAACGTTACACGTGACCTATATACGGTATAAAAGTTTTCTACAAACTAACATACAAATTGCGAACACAATTCTTCAGAACGCAGCCACTCCTCAGACATCTTCTATTCTATGTAAATAAATTTGTAATATTAAAATAACCGCTTTATACTAAGTGCATTAGGATGTATACACGGTACATATACCAAAACAACATTTTTTACAATTTTCGTCTGCCTGTCTGTCTGTTTGTTCCGGCTTTGGCAAAGGGAGATCTCCCGCCAGGCGAGATGAGTTGCCTGGAAGGCGGCCGAGCCCCGACTGATCTTGTCGGAGCATTCTTATATATACTAGCGATCTTTGAAAACTTCGATAGCGTGATTCAGGGCGGCGTGACGTCACCGTGTGACGCGTGTGCGCTGTCGCCACATGGCTAATCTCTGAAATGGCTGAACTAATTTTGACGGGACTTTCACTGGTAGATAGCTGATGTAACAAGGAGTAACTTAGGCTTCTTTTATTTTAGAAAAAAAAAACAGTTTGTTAGGCGATACGAAGTTCGCGGGGTCAGCTAGTATAACTATATATCTTTAACTAATATTTTCCTGCACCCACAGGGACATGAAGAAAGGTTTCGGCTGCAACTCGTGCACGCACCCGACGTGCGCGTACGGTGTCAACTCGACGGGCGTGTCCGGCTGCTGCGACTGCGACGGCGTGCTCGTGCTGGACCCGTCCGCGCCGCGCTGGAAGCTGGCGTGCAACCGGTAACGTGTCCATCCGTCCAGCCATCATCCATCCATCCATCCCCCATCCGATATGACATAGGAAGGTTTTGTCTCGCGCACGCATCTGACGTGTCAGCGTGTACCGCAATGCACTCTGTTCTCTATGTGTAACATCTATGTCATCTGTATGTTACAGGATCATCATGAGAACCGATATTTGATCAAATCTCAAAGGGTAATTTATATAGAAAGTTTCAGTAGTTTCATTGATTCCCAAATGGGCGCTAGTGAAGTTATAAAATCTTGTTTTTGTAACGATATAATTGGGGGGTTTTAGGCCCCTCACGAGCAGGGCTCAGGGGGCTAAGCCCCCCGCTATTAAAGCACACATAACTAACGTTTAAAGGTAGTTCTGTAATAAGAAACTATATGAAAATGTATGAATAAAATGATTTGATTTAATTCCATTCCAGTTGCGACGTGATAATAAACATATTCGAGGACGCGACGCGCGTGGCGGTGTGCGACACGGCGTGCGGCGCGTGCGGCGCGCAGCTGGTGTCCGTGGAGTACCGCGCGGGCCGCACGCGTCTGCCCGCCGCGCTCACCGAGATGACGGCCTGCCTGTACTGCGAGCCCAGCTTCAGTGCGCTGGTGAGTGGTTAGCGGGCGTGGCAGGGACGTGACGGTAAAACGTTACAAGACACGTTGCATCTCTGTAACGTCGTTACAAGTATCATTGTATATGACAAATGGCGCAATGTTTACCACACCGGACTGCCGCGCTGCCGTGCCTTGCCTACTGTCCTGGGTTCGATTCCCAGCGATGCGGAATATGAATTGTAGGAGATCCGATGTGTATTAATATAATTGTAGTTTCATTGGCTCGACAATGCCCACGTATTTTATTATACCACCTCACTGTTGTACGTACGCGCCATTCGGTTTCTGCCATGTCAGTGACCACAGAGTACGTCGTGTAACCACTTCGTAAGTGACAGTAACAGTTGCCATTTAATACAGAGACACACGAGACAGTGTATGTATGCTATCGCACATACACTACATGAATGATGAGTTTGAATACCTGGGCCCTAATTCACGTAACTTTAAGACGCATCGATTGAGTTGCAGTGACGCTGCAATCAAGTTGCAGTGACGCGGCAATCAAGTTGACGTTGGTTGACGTTTAGTGTCTAAACCGTATTCTCGTAATTTTTGAACTGCGCGTCGACTGCACGCAAACTGCGCGTGAACTTCACTTCTCCTGCACGCATCCTGCGCCGTGCGCGCCTGCCAAACTTTTCTTTGGCTATTTAGTACTCTGTGTTAGTGTTGTCATATGAGAGAACAAATGAACTTATTAATTAATCAAATACAATTTATTATGTTTCCATTAAAAAACAAAAGCGTCAACAAAACTGCATAAAAACTCGCACCGAGAAGTTTATGAGAATACCCTCAAACTGCGATCGGAAACACGCTATCTTGACGCGCATCAACAGAATACCTTTTTGTGACGTGAGCGACGAGCGTGTTTGACAAGCGCTCGCGTGACGTGAGCGTGCTTGACAGCGCTCGCGAAAGCTAAGAGAATACGGAAAGTGTTATTTTGATAGGAACGTCACTGCAACTGCACTGCAATCGAACTTGTTAACTTACGTGAATTAGGCTGCTGTTCTCGGTCTGTGTACACGATACTGGGAATACTAGCGTGCTGTGTATAGTGGTAGTGTTCTCCAAAGGACTATGAGTGTAGCGTTAGTTTTTGTTCAGGTGGAAAAGCACCGCGCGGTGTCCTCCCGGGGCGGGGGCGCGCGCGCGCGGGGCGGGAGGGCGGCGCGTGCCAGCAAGCACCGGAACAAGCCACCGAAGGATAAGATGGCGCAACTCGCCGCCTACTTCGTCTAGAGTGGGATGTAGACTATACAGGACGTTCGGTGAGCGTTGATAATATACTGGTCATCAAAATCGGCCCACCTGCAGTTTAATAAGCAAAATGTGAAACAGCTTATCTGTGAAACAGTCGAATATTATTGAACAAAAAAATGGGTGGGTCGATTTTTTTGATGACCAGTGTAGTACACAAAGCAAAATAGTTAGGTATGCAGGGCATGATTCTAAAAACTTCGGTAATCTCTATTATAAAACATAAAAAAATTGTACGGATGTCCTTCATAGACTCTGAAACCATCCAACCGACATGCCTCAAAATAATTTCATTTGAAAGGCAACAATCCGAAGGTGGTTTGAGACCACTAAAAGAATGCATTAAGCACATTCGGTCCATTGATAAAGTCGATTTTCTACTTTTCTCAAAAAAAATTAAGATAATATTATGTAAAGATGGCGCGGCGCATCAACCTCAACGGCAACACAAAAACACCATTCTCATTAGAAAGTTTTAAGAAGGTTTTTTAAACATGCCCTGCATACCTCTTTGGTTAACTGTACATTACGATACGGTGCGTAAAATGGTCTATTATTGCACGGGTGTAAAGTTAAACGGCTTTTAAACACCGTACAATAATAATAAACTTCACGAGACATCGTCTGTTATTTTATTTAGAGCACAGTGACCTACAACCTCCCTGAAAAGTCGGGTTTATTCTTGTCCAAAGTAATCCTTTTTACACCTTACTTAAGTTGTCTATTTAAGTCCAATGCATACGTAACGGGCTTTTTCCCCGTACGGGACGGGGACGGGGCTTAAATATACGTGCGTGCCCCGTTCCCGTCCCGCATGGGATTCCGCTGCGTATGCACTATCGTATACATTTTCTATGAAACGATTTTTCGAAAACTGCACGTCCCGTCCCGTACTGAAAAAAAACCCATTACGTATGCATTTACTTTTCAACAAGATACACAATTCCTTCAACAGATGGCGGTAGTAAAACGACCGCTGAATCACGCTGTTGAGAGTTCGTGGAGATTGTATAAACCTTTACAAATTGTAAAACGTGTTAGGTGGTCCGTCAGGACATTTCTCGGCTATAATGGCCGGCTAGAATACTAATCTTAATTCCTATTTTTGTGCGGTCTTTAGCTTAACTAGGGACCTAAGCCTAACCTAATAAATAATTGTTCACAGTTCAAAATGTTCTAATAGCAAATCAGTTTAATGAGTAGTTATCTGACACAGTTTTAAGTAAATACATAATTACATACTAATTAAAGAGGCAAGTTAATAATAAAATTATTAATACCTTGTACTTGTAATGTAAAATAGTTTAAATAGTAGTTGATATAAATATGTCTGTCTCGTTCCCTCAAGGCAGTTCAAGGAGTAATAATAAAATAAACGAGTACCTTTAAAGTTAATGTTTCGAGTAATGTGTTAAATCTCTCTTGTTCAAGACTACTTTAGAGTAGTTATCGTGTATCGATCTGGCTACGTTTTTTTTATTAATAAATTAATTAATAATATATTTTATTGTTAAGGTGTTGTATTTAATTTTACATACACATAACTTATTTACTTGAACGTCGAATGTTTATAATGTACAATGAAGTTTATATATAAAAAAAAGTTTTTTTGGTATTTATTAAAACTAGAGTTCTTCTTAATCACTTGGTTGTTTTATTTCCTTCATCAATTTATAATGACCACATTCGCACCTGCTGTAAAGTGGACTTCGTTGCCGTTGACATCGGCAAAACGAAAGCAAAAAGAGAAAGAAAGAGAGAAAGAAAGAAAGAACTGGTTCCCAAGCCCCCAGCCGGAACTCAACGTGTCATTTGGCGGCTGACTCTAGCAAGCGCAATGTGAAGCCTTACCACCGAGCGGGCCAGCGGGCCTATTATGAACTTTTATAAAACCATTCATGTTCCAGGCAATTCATTTATCGGGCTTGGAACGACGTATGATTGGTTAAAAAGTGTCACGTGACCGCTTTGGTAATACGAATTTGACGTTTACACTGGAACATGGCTGGAATTAAGAGTTCATAATATACCACCAGCTTCTATCGCCTCTTATGTCTCCCTAGTATGTCGGCATAGGATTGAATTCAGTAATTTTAAGCCGACCCGTCCCAGTAAGACAGGAAAGATCGTGTACACTCGCAATCTTTCGGTCTCGATTATGGGTGCTGCCGACTGCTGCCACACCAATAGATAGTGAATTACCCGTGGCGCGTAATTTTTTCAAATTTTATAACAACAGTGTGGCAGCACTAGCATTGATAAGCTGTATACAGTGCCACCAAGTTATCTGTGAAATAGCGAAAATTGGAACTAATGCCGCACCATTCATAACTTCTTTGTGTTCATTCATTTGACATTTACTACGTCTGGAATTGTGTCCAATGATTGGTCCAATGCGTCCGACAGCACCCTCCAATTCACAGATAAGTTGGTGGCACTGTAGCATAGTTATCCTGTCGTCCAACAGGACTCGACGCAAAGGGAACCAATCTAAAAAACGGCCATACTATTGGCCATCCTAATATTAGCAGAGTACGATGTTATGAATTTCAGAAAAATAAAACCAAATTATAATTTAAGTCTTCATTTTATTGTGAAGGTTGTCACCTAATATAATATATAGGTAGGTACAGTATAATAAGCTTATATGTATTGCTGTATGTTCGTTCAGTATTCGCAGTAGAGGCGAATTGTACCTACAATATTGTCCGAACACGGGGTAAGGGTAACTTTAGATAGATGGTAGGTACGAAAAACTATTGTTCTTAAAGTTATACAAAAAATATATTTATTTATAAAAATAAAAAAAATACTTTGTGCGTTGAAATTTTTTGTTATTATTTTATTTGCGCACAAAAATCAATATAACGTTAAAGTTAAGTCTTAGCAGTGTATTTTTTTTAAGTAAACAGGAAAATATGTTACTTTTGTATTCTATTGCTTTTCCAATTATTAATTGAGAGTAGATGGCGTTTATGGCCCGGCGGGAGGCGCTCATAGCCCGGCGGCTTGCGTCGATCCTATGTGATCGACAAAGTTAAGCAACAGCGGGCGCGGTCGGTAGTTGGATGGGTGACCGCTAGTGGCAAAAATTTCTTGAGCGTTTCCGTGCTTCGGAGGGCACGTGAAGCCGTTCGTCCCGGTTGTTATCGTCAGATAACAGCCGTTAAGCCATGTCGGAGGCTCGCGGGCGGCACGGATTCTTCCAACACTTGGATTGGCCACTAACCTCCCCACCAATCCGTACTGGAGCAGCGTGGTGGAGTATGCTCTAGGCCTCCTCAAGAGGAGAGATCCGTGCTCAGTAGTGGGCCATTAATGGATTGAAGCGAAGATGGCGTTACTAAATCCTTTATAATTTTTTAATTATGTTGCTTTTTAAAAACGTTTTTTCCAACTTATAATACTGGCTCAACAAAACTTTTTACCTAGTTTATTATTATATCTTTGTTTAAGTTAAGTACCATATTGTCAAAGTTACCATTGCCGAAGTTAAGATTGTGGGAGTTACCATTTACCTCGTGTTCATGGACTTATAAAATCTGGGATCTGGCTGGCTCAGTTTACCTGATGGTAGCCTTGTGATCTGTACGGTTTTTATAAGTTAATATAATATTACTGTAATTTAAATATATCTTTATCTGTGCCATGAAATTGAGCGCGGAATTTGAACTATATTTTTCTCTGCATTAAAATATAATTTCTTAATTACATATATATCATATCTATTGATATCAATAACATATTTATATTTTGCAAAAGTAAAGTTGAATGGTTTGACTACTAGTAGATAATTATGGCATATGTAACTTTATCGTCGTCATATTACTAATTCAGCGATGTACCTTACTAATTTACATAACTTAGTTTTCTAAATTAAATTTGAGTAAAATAATATTTTGTAAGTAAAGAATTAGATACACTGAAGTCAAAAAAAATGCATAACCGAATATTTGAAATTAAGTACATTTGAAATGATTGTTTAAAACTTTATGTAATCAAGTAAGTATTCGAAACATGTATACTTATATAGAAACTAGACAAGAATATTTAATTTTCTCCGGTTTTTAAATATAAAATATGTTAACAAAATTACGTAATATTAACAGATATTAACAAAATACTTTATTAACAACGATAGTAATTGTTACATCAATGATTCGTACAATAAATGAAAATAATAAGTAGGTAACAATTAACATAAGTATGTGTAGTAAAATAAAATAATTGGAGAAAAAATTGACAAAGCTATTCGGAGGGATTTTCAAATAATACGGTTGTGTCATTTTTCTATCATATATCACAGACAAGCCAACATGAAATTCAGCAATCCAAAATACATATTTACACAGCGGATATCCGTCTTATAACTTATTTAGTATAATTAGTGATTAACAGAGAATGTTATAGAGATTAGGTATATAGCCCGAAGTTTTGTTGTAATAGCTATATAATTTATATATTTCTATATTGCACGCTCGCTCATGAAGTGAACAACGTCAGATATACACTTAAAGTAAAAAAGATGTTTTTTTTTGTGATTTCATGACTTGGTACACTTTGTCAGTGAGCATGCAATATGGTGTCGATTTGGTCACTTGGAGAATAAGATAATTTTATTATTGTATATTATTTCTCTACGTGCAACATGTTTCGTTAACATCTGTTCACCGTTCACTTTGCAGTGACACCCTGTTTGAAATATATGAAATAATAGTTTATGCGATTTACAAAAATAGGAAAAATTATATTTGTCTACACTTAACAAGCACTGATATGCGTCAAAATTTCACAACTTTTAAATAAATTTATTTATCGCCTCGCGGGCCCACGACCTTCGAAACTAATAATTTCCATCATACAAAACTTATTAAATTGATTGCATAATATAATATTATGAATTGAGTGTGTCTCGTAATGTTTTAGCGAATGTCGCTTGGTGAACTGAAGCGATGAATATTTTTGGTCCTTCGAGCCGGATATACAAACAGATACGGATATACAGATTGTGATCTTTGTAGGCGGGATTAAAAATCCATGACAACACGTATTAAAACCTAATAAACTTTTAAATATTATTTGCTTAGTCACAATGTAGGTACTATCAGGGTAGTTACAAAACATTACTTAGTCAATATAGGTACTGGGTATTGGGTTGTAGCGATAGTTAAACCCTTTTCACAGTTCACCAAACGACTGTCGCTACCCACGGTGGTTGAATTACAATGAAGACTTACGTAGAGATTAAGTTTGTAACTTGTGCAATTTACATATTACTTTTTCTATTCACTACAGCTTCAGTAGTTAATCTAATTGCATGTTATCCTATGACAATGTTGACTACGAACCCTGTACATTTAAGTTTTACATATTTTTTGAGATTCTTTTTTTTAATTTACATTAAATTTTTCACAAATAAATGTACAGGCCGCGTTCATGTCACTATTCTAATTAATTTTAATCTCACTTTTGATTATATACGTACATTCTAGTAGCTTTATATCCTTATAGCAATTATTTATTTATTTATTACATTTACGGTAATCTTTCAACATTAATAATATAACTTTATCGCGAAAGCAAACCCAAGTTGATTATTGTTCTCTATATTGTTGCCATGGCAACGGCTTGCTCTGTATGAGGTACCTACTTATTTTCGACAACCAATCCTGCTTATATAAATCGCGATATTTTGTTTTTACCTAACTTACACACATACTTAATTTAAGGAACTAATAAATCATCGACAAAAGAAATTTAAAATTCGTTATTTTTTACCTAATAAGTAACAAGTTTATGGAAAATTGTGATGCAACTTATTTTCATACAAAGAATTATGCTATAAAAAGAATTATGATTTGTTATATTCTTGTTGATTAACTTAGAAACATGGGCTTGTAAGGTACTGTTACCCTATAAGGTAGGCGTACAAAATATAGCCCATAGGTAATTAGGTATCTACCTACGTATGCGTGTTGAGTATTGAACATGTTGTTACATGTACTATGGATTTGTACTCTCAAGTATCATAGAATAGGCAAGGGCATGTTAACTATGACACTACGACTTCTAAACCTCTAAACTACTAAATGGTCCGTCTTAGTACGAATCGATTCAAACTGAAGTTTTGTGTGAAATAATTACATGGACCCATTCACATTAAACTCATTAACAACGAGGCCAGCTCATTTCGAATAGAATATCTTGAATATTAATACTGAAAAAAAGTAAGGACCTCCAAGCTTTATACCATGATCCAAAACCATTGATTGGCGTTTAATCTAAAACAATAATAATGATTTTTTCACGTTATTGTCATAGAACATTTTTTACAATTTAACAATCAAAAACTATTTCGTAAGTTGTAACCACAATTTGGTCTTGGAGAATGGTATAACCCGGACATATGCGAAATGGTTAGGTTACAGTAACTTTATAATACAACGGTATACATGAATGATGAATACAATAGTAAATAAGCTATTCATAGCTTATATTATATTTGAGCCACAGAAGTATATAATATATTATATTAATATTTTCATTTCTATTTAAAGCTCTTAGATTTCATTTCATGCGAGTGTAACATTCGCATCGAATATCGCCCGTGTGACGGAACGCAGGGACTTCGACTTGCGTTCGAGGGCGACTAATAATGATTTTAATAAAGTTAACTATTAATCCAGTATAGAATAATTTATGTTGCGTTAAAAAACAAAAGCTTCGCTTTTGCCATTGCACGGTTCTTGATGAAATCCCGAAACTATCATGAACATACCTTAACACTCTAATGAGTTCGTCAAGAAGGTCACTTGGTTTATTAACAACACTTAAGATCTTTAATTATTGTTCATGAGATCCATAAAATTAAAAGTCGATGCGTAGGATAGGCCAGCGGAGGCCAGCAACTTGCAAGTTCAAACCTTAGATAGTCCACACTTGAACCTTTTCCGCGATTACGCACCAGCTGGCTTGGTCGTAGTACGACGACACTACGTGGAGACTCTCGACATACTTTTCGATGAGCTGGTCGAGTTCTCCTCGCTTGAAGACGTGATAGTATCTGTGGTAGGTGACGGCGCCGCCCTCGGAGGGGAGGCTGTCCGAGCCGTCGCTGAGGGAGGGGAGGAGGGGGGCGTGGGGAATGGCTGGGGCGGGCACGGACGGCGCGGTAGTTGTTTCGTCAGAACAGGAGCGAGTGTCCAATAATTTCCTGTCCTTGGAGCACTCGCTACACGAAGGTAAGGAAGCCAAGCTCGCGCAGCCCAAAGAAGCCGTGCTCCCAGTCTTATCGCGTCGACTCCAATCGCTCCCCGCGGATGTGTCGCTGGATTCGATCGAGAAACCAGATTTTAGAGGAGCCGTGCTCGTACTCGATCGTGACGTTATCGACTCGGGGCTGATCTCCATCTTGTCCAGATCGCTGGAGTCCGTGGACTGGCCGACCTTGAGCGAGGACCGCTTGTCCGTGCTCGTGCAGAGGGAGTCGACGCTGATCTCCGACTCCAAGGAGTAGCCCGTTTCGAGAGACTGGCTCGTGTCATAATTTCCGGAGTCGATAGTAATTTCTGGATTCCCGTTGCTCGACGATATGGCGCTGTCGTCATCTGGGTTTTTTGTGTCTACGTCCGGTATTTTGTCGTCTGTGATCGGTTTAATATTGTACTGAATGTTGGCACAGTTGTTGAGGTAAATGTCCTCGTCGTTGGTCACTCTCATAGACTTCTTTAGTTCCCTAAATTTTAAAATGACAGGATCCACGTCCTTTGATTTCTTTTTGCTTTTCGTCTTGGAGCCGCACTTAGGAAAAAGTTTGTTTATTTCAGTCTCATGCGTGTCGTGTATGGATACAAATGTATTTTTATCGCTTAATTTGTCTATATGCGTGTCGTTGTTCTTCCTTAGTGGCTCTTCGAGGTGTTGTAAACTATTTGACAACTCGTCTAATATTTTCTGCGTATTACGATCTTCTTCTTCACGCTTTAATTTCAGGGAAATACTTTTTTCACTGCTACTACTGCTTGGCAGATCAAAGTCTTCTTCGTTTATCCTCTTAGAATATTGATCGATTTCCTGCAAGAGCTTCTCGCTTAATTTTTCAGCGAATTCTGTCAAATGTTGGCCTTGATGTTCCTCAACCCAATCATCATCTTTAGAGAGCATGTCGGATTTGCAAGTCACTAACGGTTCGTTCGCCTGTATCCTGTTAAAACTTTCAGATTTAGATATCGATTTCTCTGAATCAGTGCTTGACATAGAAATTGAGTCGTATGGTAATCTCGTTGGACTTCTGTGGCTTTTGCTTAGGTTTTCATCAAGAGACCTTCCTTCAGGTCTATTCGGAGATAACCTGTTTAAACTCCAGGTTGAGTTACTCGTACTGCCCTGCTTTGGTGAACGGTCTTTCGATCTTCGGCCTGGAGAAAGTCGTTCTAAGCTCGAGGAACTTCCACTGGAGCTCGTATGCGATTGAGATCGCGATCGGTCCTCTAATATCCGAAGGTCTCCTGGAGACAATTTGTTCAAACTCCAGTTGCTACTGCTACTGCTGCTCGAAGCACCTTGCACGATAGCCATTGCTTCAGCGCTTTCTATCTTTTCGAGATGCTTTCTTTTAGACCTTGGACTACACTGTATGACAGTTTCACAAGTTTCATCTAATGAATGCGCAACTTCTGCAACGGCCTCGATTAGGGCTTGGGAAGCGGCGGGTGAAGGGGATTTTTCAGACGCTGTTGATTCTTCTTTTTTCACTTGTGGCGGTGGATTCGGCAGATCTGGAACATATTGAAAATATTAGCTGCATATCTTAGTGTGGTATTTATAATTGTTAGGTAGAAATTAGTTTGTTACGACAGTCGTTATGTCCATGAATTTTCTAACCTCATATACCTACAGTTGAATGAGTTACTCAACTAATATGCTACGGCCAATGGATTTAATTCAAAATTATTTTGCAATAATATTATAACATCATATGTAGAATTCTCCCATAGATCTATGTATAATGTGATTTGAAGTGGGAAAAGCTTAGCTAAAAATCGAATCCGAAACGTTCTCTTGCTGGTAGATCAAATACCATATGATGTAACTGATATGGCCCATATTTTTATTACTACTGGGGTTGATTCTTAATTCACAATTAAAGGGAGTACAAGCAGTTACCAATGGAAATAAGTTTCAAAATTGCCAGAGCGAAGAACAGCGTTCGAACATCTATCACTACAATTTAAGCAATTTTAAAAGCTTTATACCTTTTTCCATGGCACATTTTCGTAATTCTTCTGGCACAACGCTGATGACACTGTCTACTGAATCTGGTGAAGACACGCCACTTGAATCACTGTCCATGTCATCTGTTGCTGGATTAAATAATTCTAAGGACATTAATTTAGCGCTTTTGGCAATCGGGTCTGATTTATTAGTACCTCGTACTATAGGGAAAGGTGGTCTTCTACTATAATTTACTGCAGGTATTCCCTTGTTAAGCATTTCTTTTATTTGTCGAATTCTTTCTTTCCTTTTTCTCTCTGCACTTCTAGAATCGAGAGCATCGATCGACGGCGACTTATTCCCATCTTTTGGCCTAAATTGTGGAATTTCTGGTAGTTCTGCAACTGTTTGTAAGGTGATTTTCGGGTAAGGTTTTACATCTTGTATTACACGTGGTTTTAAATCATTTGTTTCTGCTGTTAATTTATGTATTTCTTCTATGTCCTTATTTATTTCTGCAAGAAGTTCTTTGGTTACTTCTGAAGGGGTTTCTTCTTCTTCTTCCTTGATAGGCGGTATTGGGTCTATTTCTTGATATATACCGATTGGTATAGGTTTAATAATCAGTGGCTGTGGTGGTGGAGGAGGTGACGGTGGTTCTGGTTGAATTACTATTTCCTCTGACTCTGCCTTTGGTGGAGAATTAGGTTGACTCTTTGATTGGGGTTTAATTGGTGCTGTAGGTACAGCGTTTGATGTAGAATAGTTTTTCAAGCTGTATTGTGCTACAAGAATCTTATTTACTGATCCCGGTGTTTGGACAGCGTTAGGTGAAGAAGGTGGTCTGATTAAAGGAAATGATTGTTTTATTCTTGGTGAGGGTAATCCGGGTGAACTTTTCATTCTAGGTGATGTTGGAACTGAGGATACTTTGAGCCTCGGAGAAGTAGGTCCCGGAGATAATGGTGTAGGTGACAAAGGATCTAGGGGATCCGGTTTTGGAACATATATTACTGAAGCGAAGCTATCTTCTGAGTCAACACTAGTGTCACTTTGAAGACTACTGTCTTTGGATGAATCTGACCCATCTTCTCGAGAATGTCGTCTTTCAGGATAATTCTTATCATTGTTTGCATTATTGTCGCTCGGCGTAGGAACTTCTGGTACAGGTCCGTGGCTCTTCCAACCTTGAAGCATTCTCACAAATACAGTTACTTTGTCTATATTCGTTGTTGACGTTTTAAACTTATTAGTGAGGCCATTTTTGAGGGATTGAAATTTTTTGGCGGTAGTCGCTGAGGTAGAGAAAATTGAATCACGTATTGAATCCAAAGCGCCCGGTCTTCTGTATAAATACTCCTCATTTAATGAAGCTTGTTTCTGTATGTTTTTTCTTAATCGTTCTTTTTCTCGCAACCGCTCCGCAGACATCAGCTCCTCATTAAGCGACGTCTGCTTGAAGACACCCGGTTTCCTCGACTGCATTTTGTGAGCATGAATTTTGAAGTTAGGCATTTCTTCAACCATGATTTTCATATCAGTCGGCTTGTCGAGGTCTTCTTCTGCGTCGTCTTCGTTTATAGACTTCTTCTGTTTGACTAGCTTAGGTTTTTTGCGTTGTTCGGGGACTTCCTTCGGAGGCGGATCTGGGTGAGGCGGTTCATTGTCGTCTCCACCGAGGCTGGGGAGGCTAGAGCGGGACCTGACAAGAGCTCTTCGTTCAATATCAGCGATGTCGGTAAGAGATCGTGATTTCAGTGTGGATGTTTCGGATGGTTGGGAGAGAAGTCTCGGTGGGAGGACTTCGTCGAGGCGTCTGAGTTCGATGGGGAGGTCAGCAGCGGGTGGTTCTGGTCGCACGCACGGCCGCGGCGTGACCCTGGTGGTAAGGCCCCAGGACGGCAGGAACGACCGCCGACCAGCTAGCCGCTGCAGCGCTCGCCGCACGAACGAATAGCAAGTTTCGTTGGGTGACGAAAGCGACGAAGATCCTGGGGATCCGTCGCGACTTTTCCACGGTTCGGAAATGCTGAAAAGAGATGTTTTGATTACTTTACTATACTATTTTATCTTTGTTCTGTGACTGTGACGTAGGTATATTATTTCCGTTGCATTTGAATCAGTACTATAGACAGGCTATGACTTCAGATGATGTTTATTATTGAATTTCAGTTATCAAGTAATTTTATGAGTTGTACATGAGCAAAAATGTTCCATTAAAATTTTTGGAAAAATTTGCCGATTTAAGACGTATTTTTCAGCTTTGATTCAATTACTTGACAACAATCTCGCAATGACATAATGCTAAAGCGTACTGATGAAAGCCTTCTCGTTTTTGGAAACTCCCTGCTTTATAATCGTCTATATTGCCTAATAACTTTGTAGGTAAATTTTATTTTTCGGTAGCCGTATTACGATTAGTTTAAGGTAAAGGTAAAATACGAAGGTAACTTACTGATCGTTATCGACGGACAGGAACCGCGGCGCCGGGGTCGGCGGGCAGAGCGTCGCTGGCCGGTGCCACGGGATCAACACATCCTGAAACATTGCTTTGTTCATTCTTTAGACAAATTACGTTAGTTTTAATAAACAATTGACTTAAATATCATGTTACTTTTCATTTTTTTTTATACAGAATAAGTTAGTGTTGACCACAAAACCACCTGATGGTAAGCGGAAATGAAGTCGTGGATGGTAAAGCGCTTAGTAGAATTCTTTTTTTAAGTCCGTGGTAGAAGCCTATTCACTCTTGACTTGAAGACACCCACAATTGTCTTATATCGACAATGTTTATCGATATTTTTTAAATTTCAACCTTGGTGCAATGGGTGCACGGGTAAACATGAATTACCCGTGAACCCACCGGTGGATGAAGCCAGTGGGTGCATGGGTAACGGCCCGTTTTATGTAACAGCTGTTATGTATTACAACTACAGTTAAGAATGCTTGACTTGGAATGCACATTTAATGTACGCGTTAAAGAGTGGCCGCAAAAAGTTATTTCCTGTAATTAGTGCGTTAAAGTGAACTGGGTTGGACAAAGTTCTCCACTAGCATAATATCGAAATGCCATGCTTAACTCGATCGACTAATGTAAGTATACGCTTGACATAATGGTCATAGCCCAGCACCTTGGGTAGATCTATCCTACTTGAGCAACAGCGGGAGCGATCGGTAGTTCGACGATGGGTGACTGCTAGTGGCAAAAAATCTAAATTTTACTAACAAAAAATAACCGACTTTAAAATTACTCAAAAACTATTTGTCAGATCTCGCTCAAATTTATGTGGGACCACATGACAAGCACAAGCTTTCGATTAAAAAAAGAATCATCAAAATCGGTTCACCCAGTCTAAAGTTCTGAGGTAACAAACATAAAAAAAATACAGTCGAATTGAGAACCTCCTCCTTTTTTTGAAGTCGGTTAAAAATTTCTTGAGCGCTTCCTTGCTTGCTTCAGAGGGGAGGTAGAGCCTTCGTACTCCGTTGTTATCAAATCGTTAAGGCATGTCGGAAGCTCCTAGGCGATATGAAAACTTCCAATACTTAGGTTGTCCACTACCTCTCCATTCATCCGCGAGATGAAGTATGCTTTACGGAATCCTACTCAGTAGTGGGCTGTTATTGGGTTGAAGGCGTTGAAGCATTACCTGTGAATGAAAGTTCCGTCCCTCATGCTCCATAGCCCACACCGTCAGTAGCAGCCGCCCCCCGATCCGGGTGACCCGGGCCAGCTCTCGCAGCGCCATCGCTCGTCGTTCCACCGTCGCGAAGTGATGGATGACAGCGATGGACAGCACCGCGTCGAACGATTCGTCACGGAACGGCAGGCATAGGTTGTCGCAGACTACCACCTGGGGATGATGATTATCGTACATGGTTCAATTCTCAGTGAGTAAGGAATGACTTTGAGTTCCTGTTCTTTGTGTGTTGAGGGAATCCAAGGTATGATTGTGTAGTGTTCATTAATAACAATAATTGATGATAATGAGTAATGATGATAAAATATAGGTACGTTTATGCAGTGGCATAGCTAGCCCTAAGGAGGCCCCATATCAATATTTGTTGTGGGGCCCCCTCAACGTCAGCTGTCAAATATGATATTAAAAGAGTGTTAGTGGGGGCCCCTATACGCTGGAGGCTCCGTATAATTGATACGGCTGATACGACGGTAGTTACGCCCCTGGTTTTATAATAATGATACTCATATATCCGTTACTGTGGAATGTCAATGGTATCGGAGTTGACATGACGCGTCGCTCACACATGGGCCGCTTCGAATAGGATGTTAACCTACCAATGTTATCCGAAAATGCTGATTTGAAACAATCATTTACTATGTACGTATCTTGTATCTTGGCCTTAGCGCTTTGTAGTACTGACATTAAGCATGTAATATTGGGTCAAACCTATCAAGATATACCTTACTGCACAATTCTCTGTGTTACAGAAGGGATTATTGTTACATCGGTCGCTATGGCTTCATATAGCTCAACATTTTATTAACGTGGCTTAGTGGATTAACTATTTCTTTGTAATAGAATTATTAGAGCACTGGAGGTATTATCAAATATACTTTTGAAGTGAAAACTTCTTTACACGCATTGGGCATTTTTTAAGATGGGATGAAACCATTTTCGCGACACCGTCATCGTTTTATTCGACACCTACCTGTGGCGCCATCTCTGAGAGAACTACAGAACTATAGTTACTTAATTTACAGCTCGTATTAATAATCAAGATTGTGGTTTACATACACTTTACGAGGCGTTGACAGCCATTCACTAAGAATATAATGAATAAAAAAACACTTCATTTAAAAGTATTTCCTGGGCAATAAAATAATTCCTGACGATTCAAAAAATACACACGTAATTGTTCAAGTTTTCACTTCTGCCGGCACCTATCGGAGTGCTCAGTTTTAATTTTTTTTTTTTTATTAATGTTATGTAAATATCAACGTGGTATCAACACTCGAAAGGATTACTTATTTATTTTACTAGGCACTCTATAAATGACATGTTTACCCCATTTCTTACATTTATATTTTATTTTTCTGCCGACTCAGGAAAAAAATATTTGTATTGAAAAGTATGATACTATTCCCAGTTCAGTCACTGACCAACAATATCCCAAATGTTGCACATACGTCAAATGAATGATCAGTGCGTTACTACTTTCCAAGTCGATCGATTATAAATGAATATTAAAACTGAAACTTTTTTTTAGTCAACATTACAATTGATTTATCCGTTTTTATTGGTACTATAGATAATTCCAAATCAAAATGTTTCGTTTCCAAAACGCTTTCAAGTACACCGTGTATAAATGGATATGAGAATGTGATTATTTATTTAATTTTTATTGTTTATTAACGATAGTAAAGATGATAAAGACGCGAATACGCGGGGAAAAAATTACGTGTATGTTTATTTACCCATTTATTAATTAATGATTGTATTTATATAAGTGAATAGTTAATTCATTTGTTATCTATACAAATAAATAAAATTGGAGTGTCTGTTTGTAATTTTAAAATAACCGCTTTTTACCAAGCGCATTTGGATGTAAGTATATACACGGTACATATACCAAAACAACATTTTTTACAATTTTTGTCTGTCTGTTTGGTCCGGCTAATCTCTGAAATGGCTGGACCGATTTTGAATTTTGTAACTTAGGCTACTTTTATTTTAGAAAAAAAAATAGTTTGTTAGGCGATACGAAGTTTGCCGGGTCAGCAATTTTTTAATAAATCCATTTATTAATCAATGACGGTGAAGATGACTGATGATGTTGTGATGATTACCTCGTTGTTGTGATGGTGCGCGTGGGCGGCGAGGCGCGTGCACCGGTCGCCGCCCACCGCGAACACGGACGGATTCACGCTCAAGTACTTCCCGTTGCCGCAGCCTGGGGAACATCGGAAATAGTGGTAATTAATCAGTCAGTTTACTTAATAAATTAATTTATTAACAATCACATAATCAATAATTATATTTAACCGACTTCAAAAAAAGGAGGAGGTTCTCAATTCGACTGTATTTTTTTTATGTTTGTTACCTCAGAACTTTCGACTGGGTGAACCGATTTTGATGATTCTTTTTTAATCAAAAGGTGGTGCTTGTCATGTGGTCCCACTTAAATTTAATTGAGATCTGACAATGTTATGGCATTCATGAGAAAACCATATACCTAAGTCTTAAATTTGCATTAAGTATGTGCGCGACAAATAGACGAATAACTCAATATTACGCCAATCGATTTCGATGATTCTTTTTTTAATAGAAAGCAGGTGCTTGTCATGTGGTCCCACATAAATTTAAACGAGATCTGACTAGTAGTTTTTGAGTAATTTTGAAGTCGGTTATTTTTTGTTAGTAAAATTTAGATTATCAATTATATATGTAATGACTTATTTTTAATTAATCAACTAATTTACAATCTATCGATTGAAGTATAATTATTGTTTTAGAATGAAGCAATCTATTTTTAATACTAGAGGTACCCTGAAAAAAAAGGTTTTTTAATATTTTATTCTACGATTCTGGAGTTTTAATAGATAAGTAGTTATGTATATCTATAATTATATCACAGACAGACGGTCGGATGGACGGACGGACGGACGGACGGACGGACGGACAGACGGATAGACGGACAGACGGACATGACGAAACTGTAATGGTTCCGATTTTACTTCGGAACCCTAAAAACGTTAGTAATATTAAAATCAATAGTCAATGCGGTTTCATGAACTTTACATGAATAAAGAACAGAAAAAAAATAATTTCACCGTCTCACTTCATTCAATGTTTAATATTTGTTACATTCATCATACTACTTAATTCATAGCGTGGGAGTAACTTTCGTAATTGTTAGAAAATATCACATTTTGTTGTAGAAGATGAGTCTGGATTAAAATAATACAGCTTTTCTATTCGAGACAAAGTGGGCGGTAAGGTACACTTCGTATCTGTACGACTTGCGACAGCTGTGTGGGAGAGGTTTACTATCTGCACGGCTTGCGAGTTGCGACTACATCCCGTGTGGGATGGATTTACTCTTTTATATCATTTTTAACTGAATTCAAAGAAGGAGAAAGTATTCAATTTGACTCTTATCCCTAATTTTGAAGTCGATTATTTTTTGTCAAGAATTATTTATTTTGTATCCCACGTCGGATGGGTGTCGTAAGAGGTGACTAAATCCGGCCCGCTGGTGGTAGGGCCCCTCGAGGGATTGTATTGGTAATATTGATTTTAATTATCAATTAATACCATTATTACTATTATTGTTTCTTCATGGGGTTCGCCTGGATAGCTAGCACCCTCGAGCATGAGTCAACCGTCAAAAGACTCGTCGTGTTCCGGTTGGGAGCTTGAGAGCCAGTTCTTTCTTTCTTTTTCTTCACTCTTTCTTGGCGGGCAACGCATCAGTGATGCCTTTGGAGTTGCTGATGTTCATGGGCGACGATAGCCACTTAACATCAGGTGGATCGTCAGCTCGTTTGCTGGCTATTTCAATAAAAAAAACGTTTCCTTTTGGCAACGTTTCTGTTTTCATTGATGACAAGGTTGAATTAACATTGTTTTGAAACGAATTATGAAATTGAATCTTTTACAGGGCTTGTGTCAGAACTTTCAAATCGTAGAAATTATATTGTCCATGGAAATCGTAAGGTCTACTAACGAAAGCTCGAAAAGCTTTCTCTGTTTTAATTGTAAATCTATGTAATTTGTTCCAGCCTCGTCCCATAAAACCTTTTCTAAAAACTACTTTTAACTTGCTTGCATAATACTCAAGAAAAGGTCTAAGAACTGACCTGCGTTATTCAAACTACAAAGTCGCATGTACGCATAGCAAGTCGCAAGTCGCAAGTCGCAAATTACAAAAATGTATCTTAATGCTGGCTCGCTTATGTCTGTGCGTCACACAAGCCGCATCGCATACCAGGAACAGAATAGGTATGCCTAGAATTACTAGGTCCACTATGTCGGCATTCTGTTAAAAATATTAACGTACATAATACTCCTATAAAAGCTGAAATTGCCAGTATCACCTATGACCTATAGTACAAAGCCTTCAGGTTTCGAGGTAATGAAATAATTCAGTTTAAACTATATCCACAGGATGACTCACGTGGAGCTTATTACTAAAAAAACGTTAAAAGGTTTTTTAACCAATTTACAGGTCTTATCAACAACTTTATCAGAATCCATTTGTATTTCTGCCTAAACATCCTACTATGAAATGATAATCTTTTATTCATGTAGGTATCACTGATACACTTATGCACGTAATTTTTTTAATCTACCAGCTTTTCAAAAAGGTGTTTTGTCATGGAGGAGAAAGAAAAGCCGTAAAGTAACTCCTCAGCACATCTTTTGTGTAATTATGTCTTCTGTGTATTTATAACAAAAATAGGTATTCTGAGCAGAACTGGTTGCCTAGCTGGTCATTTCCATGTATCCTTATCATTTAAATATTAATCTATGCTATAATAACCTTTGCCTACAAGTCGAGCTTTTACACGTTTCTTGAAAGATTCCACCGGCAAGTCACGTATTTGCTTTGGGACTTTATTATAAAATTTTACACCGAGCCCCATATAAGAAATTAAGAACGCTGCACTTTAGAAAGACGGTACGAAGAGGTAGCCAATTGATGCATCCTTCTTGTTGGCCGATTTGAAAAGTCACAATTGTGTATGTATGTAGTTATGTTATTCCGTATAAACACTAAATTATTATAAATATATTGTGAAGCTACTGTAGTATACCTATTTCTTTCAATTTGACACGCAAGGGCTCCCTTGATTTTAGTTTATAAATAGCTCTAATGGCTCTTTTCTGTAGTACAAAATTTGTTCTATACTGGCTGCTGTGCCCCTCAGTAAAATGCTCCTAAATATAAGTATCCTATTTAATATTATAAATGCGACTAACAATATATTATTATGTCGAATTTCTAAATAAGGATATAATACATATATCAATTCTAGAGTAGGATTTAAGTTTAAAAATACCTATAACAACAAGAATCTAATAACGCATACACAGACCCCTATTTCCCACTGGGCACTCTGGGTACTTGCCCAGGGCCCCGTGATCGATAGGAGCCCCCTAGTTCCAGATCACTAAACGATAGCCGATATTTATTATCGAAAAACTTTTTTAATTCGAATAAATCGAACCTAAATTACTGACCACAATACCAAATTGCATTAGCTTTTGCATAAATTTAGAGGCTTGCGATCTACTTTCTTTGTTTATTCTAACAAAATAGTGTTCTGACAAAGTCATAGGGGCCCCATTATCCTAATATGCCCAGGGCCTCCAGTAGTTTTTTAGACGGCCTTGCGCATACAGCCTCACAGTCACACCAAGTGCCGCATTCTACGAGTATCAACACGAGAACAACCAATGCTCTTATAATAAGCTTCTTACGGCGCTATGGGAACCTAGTACCTATAGAGCTAATGCGCCAAGCCACGGCCCGTATAGATCGCTCTACTTCCGAGTTCTTGCCAAATGTACCTTCAAACAACCTATCTTTTTTAATCGACTTCAAAAAAGGAGGT
The DNA here is from genome assembly GCA_951805285.1 of Thymelicus acteon. NCBI lineage: Eukaryota > Metazoa > Arthropoda > Insecta > Lepidoptera > Hesperiidae > Thymelicus > Thymelicus acteon. The sequence continues at coordinate 3,073,378 of OX638234.1, forward strand.
ATTCAATTCGACTGTATTTTTTTAAGTGAAACTTTTATTCTATCGCCCCAAAATTTTTCGTCCATCTATCGCATGTCGCATTACAGCCGGCCCTGTAATAAGAATAATAATGGAGATTCAATGATTTAAATAAATATTGCTCTTAGTTTTTAATATGCGTTTATCTTACTGATTGTTTTAATTATGTATTCCGTACTCTAAATTGCTATACGCAAATTGAAATAAAATTTTATAATTAAATATTTTGTCTACTTACTATTGATTTCCCATTATCATTTCCATTTTTCAATAATTAGGTTAATATTAAAAACGAAATTTTAATACCCTAAATCGAATAATTTTCTAAATTTTTTTATCTAAATGCCTATAAACCGAGAAAAAGCTTCACTTTAATCGTGGTTTCATAAAACCACGCTTTTATGTTTTTTTATGTTTGATACCTCAGAACTTTCGACTGGGTGAACCGATTTTGATGATTCTTTTTTGACGTGATAACGTCTATTAAAACAATGAACGCCGGCGCACGCACGAAAAAATGTTCCGCGTTCCGCGAGCGAGAGAGCGGCAAAAGCGAGAGAGAGGCACGATCGGCTACGATTGGCGTATCGTAGCCGATGCCGTAGGCGAGCCGTAGGCGATCGTAGTTGAGTGGAGCGGGGCGAGGCGGGGCGGAGCGGAGCGGAGCTTTGTCATGACGTTGTCACATTAAACTACCGTCCGTAAACAGACTTTACAGACAACCATTTTTTAATCGAAAGCTGGTGCTTGTCATGTGGTCCCAATTTTGAGCTAGATCTGACGAGTAGTTTTTGAGCTATTTTGAAGTCGGTAATTTTTCTTGGTAAAATTCAGATTATGCTGAAATTATGCTAATTAATAGCAATAAAATTATAAGGCCTTTAAAATGTGGAAAAGGTTTTTATTTTAATTTGTTGTTATAGAAGATAGAAAACCGGAGGTGATAGAAAACTATAACGAAGTCGGGCTGTACTTGCAATGTACCAGGTTGAAAATTTTATAAAAGACCTGAAAGTATCTAGCTAGGCAGTTGAATTATCGCTGCAAGACTATGGCATCATTAGATTTCATAAAATCGTTATAAAATACGTCAAACATTGCTCACAAAATAGTTCCTTGGACCTCAAAACCAAGATTTCTAATGACAGAATCATAGAACCAACATCAGGGCTGTCATTTCAAAATGGCGACGGTTCCAATTCTATCCACCTGTATTAGGGTTGTCACATGACTGGGATCTGATCCGGGGGAAGTTTACGTCTTGTTCCCTATTGTCTGCCAACAGTAGAAGCACTAGGGGCCGGTGACGAGTGTTCCTTAGAGGGGCACCACGTTGAAATTTCTTGACATGACGTTAAGTATTCTGTGACATGACACAAACCACACAGCCAGAGCCTGTACCTGGCAACCCTAATTTGAAGTCTGAACAGATCTTGGTAGAAATACTCTACTCTCAAAGTGTTTCACCGTTCGATTGTGTTGCGGCAACAAAAGTTTGAAGTTCTTTAAAAGCCTTAAGTGCTATACTGCCATTCCGTTAAAGACACCAGTTTTGTTGAAAATGGTATAAGGTATGTAATGTATAATCGTATAATCATAGGCATCATTGTATTGTTCAAGTTATGTCAAGGGTAATCGCTGTATGTGAACGGGAAAGGTAATTTTTGACAGCTAAGTAACCTTGCTCTCTCGTTCCCTCATAGGTGGTTCGATATAGGATATCTTCGACTTTCGTAACTAGATTTTATACAATTTCGCCGTATATATCGCAGTAACTACTCGTACTTACATTCATCTATACTAATATAATAAAGAGGAAAGATTTGATTTTTTGTTTGCATTGAATAGGCTCCGAAACTACTGAACCGATTTCAAAAATTCTTTCACTGTTGGGAAGCTACACTATCCCTGAGTAACATAGGCTATATTATATTTTCAAAAAAATTAGGGATCCTTAATAAAACTCCAATAAGTTGTAAAAAAATAAGAAAACCGAAGCAAAGCGAGGGCGGTTACTAGTCTATACTAATATGGAGGAAAGATTTGATTTTTTGTTTGCATTGAATAGGCTCCGAAACTACTGAACTGATTTGAAAAATTCTTTCACTGTTGGGAAGCTACACTATCTCGAGTAACATAGGCTGTATTATATTTTCAAAATAATTAGGGATCCTTAATAAAACTCCAATAAAGTAACCCAAGGTGTAAAAAAATAAGAAAACCGAAGCAAAGCGAGGGCGGTTACTCGTTTTAAATATAACTCATTGAACAAAAAAACGTTAACAACGCAACATATTATAGGTACCTGAAATTTCAACACATTGCACGTACGAGATTATTATACATTGATTTTTTTACAACTCGTATTTCGGAAACAATCTTTGCCCTAATTTTTATTTTTATATTAATTTCCATTCGTCTAAAAACTAATATGGAATACTAACCTCCCAACTCAGAGTCACTAACGGTTATTTAAATCGCTCCTTAGTACAGAATCACCATACAAATTCTGTAGTAAGCAGCGATTTAAGTAACCGTGAGTGACTCTGAGTTGGGGCATAAGTATATTACCGAAAACCCAGTTTTTATTTACAGCTTCGCTCCATACCATAACATAATATCTCGACAAACCTTGCCCTTAGAACTAGAGTTTCTTCTAACAACACTCAAACTACTAACAAGTTACACTTCTCACTTATAACCGTGTACTTCAACCATTTGTGTCGAAAAATAGAAATAGAACCAAGCAAATTCCCTTGTAGTGTACGATAAGGGTGCGATCATATTAACAGGAGGAGCGTTTATACAGTCGCCCACGCGCTGACATTTGCCTCTGGGAATCTGCCATTGAATTGCTAATTATCTGTTGATGTTATATATTTTACAAGCTCGTGTGGGCAGAACGTCTAGTCCCTTATTATAGGTACACGTCCTCAAACGATTCACAAAGGATTTATTTCTTGTATCTTCTTTGAGTAAATTGACAAATTCCTCGTAAAACAAGGTACTTAAGATTAAATAATATTGCAGGAGGATTTTGGATAACGCTACGAAAAATTCAAAGTGTAGACTGTAGTATTTTAAGGACGTCGTTGTTTTTTAAATACATAATATATTGACGACCCGTGTAGCGCAATGGTTACCATGCCGGATCGCCGCACCGAGGGTCCTGGGTTCGATTCCCAGCGAGGTGGAAATTTGAATTATGAGTTTGAATTTCTGTTCTCGGTCTGGGTGTGAATGTCCTTCTCTAGTTTGTTGTCCACGTCACCACGACACAGGGAATCCTAGTGCTATGGGGGCTATGGGTGTGAAGCGTTGTTTATTTATTATATACGAGTAACCGCCCTCGCTTTGCTTCGGTTTTCTTATTTTTTTACATCTTGGGTTAAATTATTTGAATTTATTAAGGATCCCTAATTTTTTTTGATTTATTTTTTGAAAATATAATATAGCCTATGTTACTCGGGGATAGTGTAGCTTCCCAACAGTGAAAGAATTTTTGAAATCGGGTCAGTAGTTTCGGAGGCTATTCAATGCAAACAAAAAATCAAATATTCCCTCTTTATATATTAGTATAGATGAGATCTCAGGCTTTTATCATATAAATAATTTTAGAAAAGGCATTTTAGCGACATCTGTGATACTAAAGTCACATGTATAGAATTTGACTTGAACCCATTAACGGTTGAGACCCGGCTCAGTATTATTTAAACTTTCGTTTCAATAACTACTTATTAGGGGTTTACACGTGGATTGCATTGACAAATTAACTAGCGAAGACTGCTATCTATATAATCTACTACTTTTACAACCATTAAATCTTGAAGGATTTTACAAGGTCTTGAACAATCGAGCGAAATTAAATTTTATTTGCATACGGTTGCTTTAATTTGTCTCCAATGTTACGATCTATCACGCAATTGTGTTCTCTAATTATCGCTTTTTACATCGGTATTTAATTCACTAGCGTGCTTAGGTTTCAATGTAAAGTCAACCTATCTAGAGGTGGTAGTTATTATAACTAGCATAACGTTATAAATTAACGGTTATTTGTATACAACAAATAACGCAACTCTATCCAATTTAAATTATTATACACCTAATTAATACCTACACAGTTTAAAAACTGAGATCTTATAATAAATAATCATTAATACTAAAACAACATTTATAAAATATCAAGATGCCGATGGTGGTGTATTTGTAGCTTTAAGGCCTTCATTGATTTAAGTTTTCGATATAATTATACCGGAAAATTATGCTATTTTGTTCATAGCTTAAAACGTATAAAAATATTTTTATGTGACATATTCGCATATCTATCACGATTTACTTGATTCCTGGAACTACTAATGCGATGGAATGAAAGTGTTTCCTTTTACTGTTATTGCTATGATTGATGTAGTTCAACTTTTAATGTTCAACTAGTAATATGAATACCTAAGTAAGTTGTATAAGTTTTTATACAAAATCAATGTAGTGTAATTGTTTGTTTAATTGTAGCCAATACCTGTCGAGGGTAGTTGTGTAAATCTATACATCTATACCCTATACAAATAAATAAAATTGGAGTGTCTGTTTGTAATATTAAAATAACCGCTTTTTACTAAGTGCATTTGGATATATACACGGTGCATATACCAAAACAACATTTTTTACAATTTTTGTCGTCTGTCTGTCTATCTTTCTGTCTGTCTGTCTGTCTGTCTGTCTGTCTGTCTGTCTGTCTGTCTGTCTGTCTGTTTGTTCCGGCTAATCTCTGAAATAGCTGGACCGATTTTGACGGGACTTTCACTGGCAGATAGCTCATGTAACAAGGAGTAACTTGGGCTACTTTTATTTTAGAAAAAATAATTTATAGGTGATACGAAGTTCGCTGGGTCAGCTAGTATTAGATAAAATGTATAGTATACTGTTGGTACTAACCGACATCGCACACCAGACTGCCGGGCTCGAGGTCGCCAAGGAAGGAGCGGACAGCGGGAGCGGGCGCGCGCGGTGCGTCGTCGTCCGCGCCCGCTTGTTCGTACACGTCGTGGACGTACGCGCGCTCCAACGCCGCGCCGCGCGCCGCGCACTCTCCCGCGCACTCGCCCGCGCCCGGCTCCGCGCACGCGCCTGTTCCCGCGCCCGCCTCAGCGCCGCTCGCCACCGCGCCCGCGCCCGCGCACCCATCCGCCATCACCGCACTGCCATTGCACTGCGCTGGAATTGGAAATTGTCATACGTTTAGTAAATATAAAGAAACATTCAAAAGAAGGAAATACAAATGTATATTGAGAAAGGTCAACTAGAAGTGTATGATTTTAATATTCACTGACTCTTACGAAAGAATGAATTTCATCAGAGGTCTTATCATACAGATTATTGACAAAACTATTTAGTTATAAGAGCTGTTCCCAGTAGTAGATGGTCTGTTACTGATATAACAGGCATAAGTGTAGTTCATTACTACTTAGGTACTTGTATGTTACATAATCTAAATACTAACAAAAAATAACCGTCTTAAAAATTATTAAAAAAACTACTTGTCAGATCCGCTCAAATTTAAGTGGGACCACGTGACAAGCACCTGCTTTCGATTAAAAAAAGAATCATCATAATCGGTTAACCCAGTCCAAAGTTCTGAAGTAACAAACATACAAAAAAAATACAGTCGAATTGAGAACCTCCTCCTTTTTTTGAAGTCGGTTAAAAATAGTTGATCTTAGGCTTAATTCCGAAATTTATAAATTGACCTACATATCAGTGTACAATATAAAAATCGAAATACCCGTCTTTCCTAGTAATAACCCAATGTTTCGACAATTTTTCATACGAAAATTAGTAATACACAATACAAATCTCATGAATTTTTAAGACTGACATTTTGAAAGGTAACATAAAATCATAAACGTAAAAAAATAGATCTGAAACATCAACACAAACTGAAATTGTTCCGGGATATATTGACAAAGCTGATAGTAGGGCGTGGGGATGTTGCCCGGGATGTTACCGGGACCTCTCTGGGTCAGCGGGTCACCGTAGCCGTGTCACACTGGGTAAGGATCTCCTTTATTTAATGTACATATATTTAAAGCATTAAATTAAAGCAGCCGTATTGGGGCGGCTTAGAATACTAACCCCAATCCTACGCCGTATGGGTGTCGTAAGAGGCGACTAAATCCGGCCCGCTGGTGGTAGAGAGCGTCGAGGGATTATAATAATAAAAATAATAATAATAAACCTTTATTTCAGGCAACGAGGCCCATATTATAAATACCTTACAGACTAACATACATACAACAATATACTTAAAACTAATTCACTTGTTCGCGAAGTGAGACGCGCTTCCGGTGACTCCCGGTGGTCGTCGACGTCCACGGAACTTTCGGAAGACGACCCCCTTTGGCCACAGCTCCTCCTTCATGAAGTCCGACAGGAGCTCGGTTGGAACACGCACAACAAACGAGTTAAAGTTGACTGCATTGCGCGAGTCCAACTTCTCAACCAGCGCGCGGCACTTGGTCTTCTTCTCCAAATACTCCACGACATCGGAGACCTTCGTGGTGTAGTGGAGACGGGAGACGTAAATGTAGGTCACTGGAACGGCGGGACGCAGGAGATGATTGTGTCCTGTCGGTGCAGTACCACATTGGTTACGACAAAGAGGCTTCCTCTTCTTCTTCTCTACTTTAATGAAGCCATCTTTGTCCGGCTGGCCAATGGGCACCGTACTACGAGGGGGTTCGTTGCGGGAGACTCCGCTTTCCCTCTCTGTCCTCTTCTGTGCCCGAATATCGGGTTGCTGGCGGGTTGCAGCTGCGGCATAGTTACGTTGAGGCGTAGACGTAACCATGCAAGGCGACACCTTCGCGGGAGGAGGTGCGGGACGGGTAACGTGCATGTCACTGCTTACTCGTGTGGGGGCAGTGGCCGGCGATGAGTCAAGTTTCGCTGACTCGAAACTCGCTGACGAGGCTGCTTGCGCCCCACGACGCGTGTTGATGTGATTATATTGGCAATATTGATTTTAATTGTTAATTAATACCATTATTACTATTATTATTTCTCCATGGGGTTCGCCTGGATAACTCCCACCTTTGAGCATGAGTCAGCCGCCAAACGACTCGTCGTGTTCCGACTGGGGGCTTGAGAGCCAGTTTTTTCTTTCTTTCTTGTTCTTCTCTCTTTCTTGGTCGGCAACGCATAAGTGATGCCTTTGGTGTTGCTGACGTCCATGTGCGACGATAGCCACTTACCATCAGGTGGATCATACGCTCGTTTACCGGCTATTTCTATAAAAGAAAGCATTGTTGAAATATTTAAAGCTCAGATTTAAAAAGGAATATTTAAATCATATGTGGCTATCCCCTTTTGCTTAAGTCAGCCACGAAACGACTCGTCAGATTTTAATGATAATGGCAGGCACATAATATTAGGTAACGGGGTAATGAGCTGAGATGAAACATCTAAAGTCTCAATACATAACATCACAAAAGATAATAAGATTTCCGAAAGTAACGCCTGATACTATTGATTACGACTATTGAAGTTATATTTATTAACGATCTTCAAAAAGGAGGAGGTTCTCATAATTTGGTTGTATTTTTACCCGACTACGAGACGCAATCAGTTTAAGTATGTAGGTATGTATGTTTTGATGTTTTTTCCTCAGAACTTCCTCGTTTATCAAACGATTTTTTATTTGAAAGGATACTTTCAGGTTGGGCCCCTCTATACAGGGTGTCCCAGCGCCAAGTGACCGCCCGGCGTCTATTGATTATTTGGACAAAACTATAAACAAAATTCCAATAAAGTATAGGTCTAATCGGTTTAGTTTCTTTTTTATTAGCTTTTTAATTTTTTTGGAAAAAAACCTGACTTGCTGCACTATTTTCGACATATTTTTTTTGTTTTTACATTTATTTTCATTCCGTTTTTTTTATTTACCAGTTGTTATCATAGTTTATCTATTCGAGGTATAAAATCTCCCCAAAATTAAATGGAATATATTTTTTAAAGACATTAAGTGAAATTTTTTTGAAAAAAATTACCCTTTTTTATTTAATTTCGCTAAAACGTTGGAAAAATGCCCCATGAATATTATTATTTTATCAATTATTATTAAATTACATGATATTACCTACAAAATCTCAATAACATGTTTGTAGTTATCTAAATCATTTACCGAACTACAAACTCTTGAAATATGCACCCTATTTTAGATAATAAGAAGAGTAGACCTTTAAAACCAGGCTAGTGGAACATTTAAGTGTCTTACTATCAAAAATACCTTTTGCCTGTTGATAGAATAATTTTAAATGAAAGGAGATAATAAAAACAAGTGCAAAATTAAATCATCTATTAAAAAAAAAACAGTAATTAATTCATAAAATTTTCGAAATGACCACCATTGGCATTAATACAGGCTAAGGCTCTAAATGACATCCTTTCAGTCGTTCTTTGCACTTCCGAAAGGTTTTGCTCCTATTTCTGTAGCAACAGCATCAGTCCTCTGTTTCAATTGTTCTCTCGTAGCTATTGGCACAGCATACACTTTTTGTTTCATGTAGCCCTAAAAATAATAATCAAGAGGCCATAAATCAGGAGACCGAGAGAGAGGTGGTCCAGTAGCATGGTCCTCCAAGGTCTCAATTGAAACAGAGGATTTATGCTGCTGCTACAGAAATAGGAGCGAAGCTTTTGAAGTGCAAATAACGAGTCAAAGGATGTCATTTAGAGCCTTAGCCTATATTAACGCCAATGGCGATAATTTCGAAAATGTTATGAATTAATTACTGTTTTTTTTTAATAAATGATTTAAATTTGCACTTGTTTTTATCGTTTCCTTACATTTAAAATTATTCTATCAACAGGCAAAAGGTATTTTTGATAGTAAGACACTTAAATGTTCCACTAGACTGGTTTTAAAAGTCTACTCTTCGTATTATCGAAAATAGGGTGCATATTTGAAGAGTTCGGTAAATGATTTAGATAACTATAAACATGTTATTGAGATTTTGTAGGTAATATCATGTTATTTAATAATAATTGATAAAATAATAATATTCATGGGGCATTTTTCCAACTTTTTAGCGAAATTAAATAAAAAAGGTTAATTTTTTTCAAAAAAAATCAGTTAATGTCTTTAAAAAATATATTCCATTTAATTTTGGGGAGATTTTATACCTCGAATAGATAAACTATGATAACAACTGGTAAATAAAAAAAAAAAACAGAATGAAAATAAATGTAAAAACAAAAAAAATATGTCGAAAATAGTGCAGCAAGTCAGGTTTTTTTCCAAAAAAATTAAAAAGCTAATAAAAAAAAACTAAACCGATTAGACCTGTACTTTATTGGAATTTTGTTTATAGTTTTGTCCAAATAATCAATAGACGCCGGGCGGTCACTTGGCGCTGGGACACCCTGTATATTAAAACTCAGATCTGATGATGCGATCTACTTATGAGGATTTGAGGGAGCTCCTCAGTTAAGGTAAAGGTTCGTGCGAAGCGATTTTTACACGCTTTATATTAGCTTCACCTGTATATTTGTTTGTAACTTCTCTTTGAACTTGATTTTGACTCAATTCAAACGGTCAGATTTCTTTCAAACTTCGTGGACTTATTGAGGACCGATGACAATTCAATATTAAAGAAAAAAAGAAAGAAACCTAATCACACGCTTTATATTAGCTTTAATCGGTCAGATTTCATTCAAACTTCATAGGCTTATTGAGGACTGATGACAATTCAATGTTAAAGAAAAAAAAAAGAAAGAAAGAAACCTAATTACACGCTTTATATTAGCTTTAAACGGTCAGATTTCTTTCAAACTTCGTAGACTTATCAAGGATCGATGACAATTCAATATTTAAAGAAAAAAGAAAGAATGAAAGGAAACCTAAATTTCATTTTAAAAAATCAAATTAAAAATGAAAAATAAATAATAGTTAAAAAAACTAAAAAACACTCTTTTATAGAAAATCCACCTAAAAAAACTAGAAAATAAATTTGAATTGAATCGTGTAATTGTAATAAAAGCGTGGGGTGCATGGTGTCAATGAGTAGAAGGGATAATGGGATAAAGGGATAATATCTAAAAGCACCCCACGCTTTTTTTTTACAATTACACGATTCTTAATTCAAATTTATTTTCTAGGTTTTTTTGGTTGGATTTTCTATAAAAGCGTGTTTTTTTAGGTTTTTTAAACTATTATATTTATATATTACGCTTACGCAATAATTTTAGTGGTCCTCGTCGACCGTCATTATGTTTAAGACAGTTATTTGTTTTGTAAATAAAATAATAATAATAATAAATAACGCTACACACTCATAGCTCCACACTAGGATTCCCTGTGTCGTGGGCGCCATGGACAACACACTAGACAAGGACATTCACACCCAGACCGAGAACAGAAATTCAAACTCATCATTCAAATTTCCGCCTCGCTGGGAATCGAACCCAGGACCCTCGGTGCGGCGATCCGGCATGGTAACCATTACGCCACACGGGTCGTCAAAATATTTTTTTTTTAACCTCTGCAGTTTAAATTCTGTTTTGCAATAAACAATTTGATACAGAATCCACTTAAAGTAAGTAAAGTAACAATCTATAATTGTCCCACTGCTGGGCTCGATGCCTCCTCTTACAATTTAAGGGGTATGGGCCATAGTCGCTGGCCGAGTGCGGATTGGTAGAATTGACACACCTTTGAAAACATTATAGAGAACTCTCAGGTGTGCAGGTTTCCTCAAGATGTTTTCCTTCACCGAATTACGATTAACTTCTAATACGCACATAATACTCGTCGGATAGGAATAGGATACTCGTCGGAGTCCTTTTCTGTTATCTCAGGCGTTCCGCAGGGATCCCACCTGGGTCCACTGTTATTCAACATTTTCATCAACGACATTAATGAATGTTTTCAACACTGCAAGAGCTACTTATTTGCAGATGACCTAAAATTTTTCAAAGTTATTAACACCAGCTCAGACTCTGTTCTCCTTCAAGAGGATCTCAATCGTCTCGTAGGCTGGTGCCATTTAAATGGCATGGACCTTAACGTCTCTAAATGTTTCACGTTACGCTTTACTAGAAAGAAAAGTCCGGTGCAGACATACACAATAAATAACAATACTCTAACCGCAGTAGAAAATGTAAGAGACTTGGGTGTAATTTTGGATAGTAAGCTAAGATATAACACGCATATTGACAATATCTGCTCCAAATCTCTTAAATGCCTCGGATTTGTTCTTAGAAATTGCAAGGAATTCAAATGCCCAAAAACTAGAATTTTACTTTACAACTCGTTAGTTCGCAGTGGCTTGGAGTACTGTAGTGTAGCATGGAATCCTTTTTACGACGTATATAATAAAAGACTTGAGAGTGTGCAACGACGTTTTGTTTGGCAGCTTACATTCTCGTGCAATAAAGGCAAAACCCTTACGAGCTACACCGAAAGACTCCAATACTTTAACATGATGTCACTATCTGATCGAAGACGCTTGCTAGACCTACTATTCCTTTATAAACTTGCGAATGGGCTAATCGATGCTCCAGAGCTTTTATCACAACTTAATTTCTCTGCTCCACTTAAGTTACCTAGAGCATCAAGGATCTGCTTATTTAAAGATACATCGTTCAACTCAAACCTTGGTAAGTACTCACCTCTCAACAGAATGGTCAGAGAATATAATTGTATCGCAAAGCTTAACAATAACATTGATCTCTTCGACAATGACATTCGCAGGTTTAAAAAGAATATTATTGATCACTTTCTGTCTTGTGCTCGCTAATATAATATTTTTAAAATTTTATCAAATTGACATATTTACACAATTCAATTTTTAATTTTTAATGTACCTAAATATTCTTTTAAATTTCCCAATGTAATTAATTTTAACTATATATGACATAATTTAAGTTATTAATTGTATGATATCCTTGAAAAACACTTTAATTCAATTTATATTTTTATTCTCACCTCATTGAAAATTTTATGTCTACATAATTATTTAAATCACTTCTCTTAAATCGCTTTCTCTGTGCATGCAGTCTACATCTGTAATTACAATGGCAATTATCTTTCTTCTTGTGTAATCCTCCTTTATGTTGTTTTGTTGTACATTGTGTTGATGTTCAAATAAATAAATAAATAAATAATATTTGAAAATTAGAGGTGCGTGCCAGGATTCGAACCCGGGCCCCTGCGTTCGGGAGACTAATATTCAAACCGCTAGGCTATCACTGCTCCCGCGGCTATCAGAATCCACTTATTCCGCAGTAAAGCGATGTCAGCAAACAGCTCCGATGCGTCATCTGTCCGCGTTTTATTGACAAAGTCGGGGAAATATCTCCGAAACACATTGCGGTCTTTGCTGATCTTTTTCTTTGGAATGAGCGAACACACATGGTTTGACGACCCTTGTATCGCAATGTTTACCATGTCGGATAGCCGTGCTAACGGTCCTGAGTTCGCTTCTCAGCGAGGCGGTTTGAATGGTGAGTTTGAATTTCTGTTCTCGGTCTGGGTGTGAATGTCCTTGTCTTATGTGTTGTCCATGGCACCCACGACACAGGGAATCCTAGTGTGGGGCTATGAGTGTGAAGCGTTGTCTTTTATTAACTAAGTACGTATGAAATACTAAATCGCCCTTCACGTCGCGTCGTATGCCTTACTGCACTCGAAAATCTGTTATTAAGAACTCTTTAAAATGACATAATCCGTAAACCTCTAAACATAAATAAAATAAAACAGTAAATTTTATCCTTTGTGTACTAACAATACATCAATGAATGAAATTGGCGGTCATCGAAGGATTTGCTTTGAACGTTTTCAGTATTCTATCCATTAATACAAAATATAGGTATGGGTATTGGATACGTATTGGTAAGAATACAATATCCATAGGAAGAGTAGCTACCCCCTCTCTCTACGCCCATATACCAATATGTATAGCGCGTTGGATAAATGTGAATAAATATCAAATTTTAATAAAAAATAAAATAAAAAAAGATTGGGCAACACTCTTATTTGAAGTAGGGCAAGTCGGGGCAAGATATGACAGATAAGACAAATACAACTACTACTGAAAATGTCATAATATTATAACATATTGTGTCACATTGTGCCCCACCTTACTCTTACTCCTTACCCTTACTCTTACTCTTACCTTACTTTACTTACTCACTTACTTACTTACTCTTACCTTACCTTTATCAGATTTTTAAGATTTTAATAAAATTTAACAAGTATTCACATTTTCTATCCGATAAACTGTAGTATATCGTCATTGCGACTTTAAGACTTCTTATGTGTAAAAAATCAGATTTTAGAGGGAATCGATGAAAATCGATAAAGTTTTATTTAGCAAGCACATAGGCAATTTTGAATTTGGTGAATATATTACGATGGAAACGTCGTACACACATGAGAATTTTTGAATTCGATAGTGCTTCAAAATGCAGAATCATTTGATGTCAAAAAGTTATTCTGTCAAAAGTGGGACGTAACACATAACGCTTCCCGCCCACGTCCGATAATCGGTGATCGCTTTTTTGTAGGAGAAAAATAGAACGTACTGATAGCAATAGTCGGTCAAAAAGTCGGTCAGAAATAATATGGAAGAAAAAGTCGGCCCGATTATCGGTCCTACAAAAAGACTGACGCGGGCGGGAAGGGTAAGAGGTCTTAAAGTCGCAACGACGATATGGTAAATGACACGCAATACGAAACATGGCATCCAATACAAAAACTAAACGTAAATAACTCAGTTTAAGCAACAGTAAAGCCAACACACGATCACAGAATCGAACGGCGGGAGGGGGATGCGTTTCGTTGCCATGACAACGCATCTAGGACGAAACCAGGTCGCAAGAACCTTCACCCCTTTCCCGGGGTGAGTTGCACTGATAGCACGATTTGCAACCACGCTTATAAATAAACGGTACGTTTTTTGTCCTTAGAAGGTTACTGTATTTATAGATTAGAATAACGTTAAGCGACATGCAATGAGTTTTTATGAGTTTGATGATTTTCGATTGTTACTTACTAGAGGAGGTTACATCATTGAAGTATTATTACTAGCATATAGAACCGACACCGCGAACACAATGTATGTCCCAATGAATTGGCGCCGATCGGCTTCAATTTTCAATGGATTCGTTCGATTTTGAAAGGAGAACGGGGGCTCAATTTTGAAAATAGAACCTCCCGGCGGGACACACATTTTGTTCGAGATAATTATATTATGTTCTAATACTTCAATGGGTTTGAGACAGTTTTTTTTTTATTCATAGAAGAGGGCTTTGTCGCATATGCGATTATGTCGCCCTGGTAAACGTTATAAATAATTCTACACGTTTTCCTTGAGACAGTTAATTTCCCCCATACTAAGTTACTTCTTGGAGTTTTCTACAGTCCATCTCTTATTGTGAATTATTTTTCCACCTTAGAGAAACTCCTTGAAGATTTGTTACCTATCTACGAGCACACGATTCTCATGGGAGATTTTAATACTTGTCTTCTGAAATCTGATGCTAGGGCAGCTCGGCTAAAATCATTAATCAATGCTTCTAACTTGGACTTACTTCCACTCTCTGCCACCCATTTCTCTCCTGGGTGCACTCCATCACTTCTTGATCTCATTATTGTCTCTTCGCGTGACCTAGTTGCTAAACATGGTCAATGTAATGCTGATTCCTTCTCCTACCACGATCTTTTGTTTCTTTCTTATAAAATTAAACCTCCTAAAGCTAAGTCAAGACTTCTCCTTCAGCGTAATTTTAGTGGAATTAATATGGAAAAACTTCGGGAAGATGCTCTTGCCATCAATTGGGAAGCGGTTTCTAACGCTCCGACAATGGACGAACAGGTTGCTATTTTCAACTCCTTACTTGTTCAGCTTTATGATCGCCATGCGCCTGTTCGACCTATACGAGTGCGACATTTACCTGCCCCTTGGCTAGACGACAGCATTAAAGCTCTGCTAGCAAAGAAGCAGAATGCTAAATCAAAATTTAAAGCCAATCCGAACGATAAGAACCGCCAAAAGTATAGAAGCATTCGCAATCGCAGCAATACGGTGTGTAGGGACTCACAACGACGCCATATTCATGTATCCGTGCAAAATGAAGATCCTTCTAGGGTCTGGAAATTTCTTCGTAATCTAGGAGTTGGGAAACAACGTAATAATAATAATTCTAACTCAATTACTTCTTCCACAGATCTAAACTCTCTCAACCATCATTTTTCATCTTCGTGTAGCATTAATGCATGCACTAAATTTGCAACATTAAGAAATCTTTCTTTGGTTCCTACTCCTGATCATCCTAATTTTATTTTTAAACAATTTACGGATCGTGATGTTAAGCGTAGCGTAATGTTGATCCACTCCAATGCCGTCGGTGTGGATTGCGTTAGTCGCAATATGATTCTTCCTATACTTGACATTATCTTACCTGTTATTACATCTATCTTTAATTTCTCCATCGCAACCTGCTCCTTCCCCTCAAGTTGGAAAGACGCTCAAATTATCCCACTTCCTAAAAAACCCAATCCTTCCTCGTCGTCAGACTATCGTCCTATTGCAATTTTACCTTTCCTATCCAAAGTACTTGAGCGCCTTGTCCAACAGCAATTGAGTTCCTTCCTGCAAAATAATAATATCCTAAGTCCTTTTCAGTCCGGCTTCCGTCGAGGTCACAGTACAGCGACGGCATTGCTCAAAGTAACCGACGACATCAGATTTGGTATGGACAACCAACAGCTCACAGCGTTGGCATTGTTAGATTTTAGCAATGCCTTCAATTGTGTTGATTTTGATATCCTATTGGGGATTTTACGCACTATTAACATATCTCCGACCGTAATTGACTGGTTTTATAACTACTTGCATGGTCGCCGACAGCGTGTTCAAGTTCGTGACACATTTTCTACTTGGTCTGTAGTAAATGCCGGCGTACCGCAAGGTGGCGTTTTGTCTCCACTTCTTTTTGCAATTTTTATTAATTCTATCTGCCTCCATTTGTCTTCTCCCTACCACCTATATGCTGATGATCTACAGGTTTATGTTCAATCACCGTTACCTGACTTACCAAGGGCTATTAGCGATCTAAATAAAGAATTACAAAAAGTATCCTCTTGGACGCAGTCATACGGGATGCGCGTCAACCCTGGTAAGTCCCAAGTAATAATAGTCGGTAGTTCCAGATTGCTTGGGAAAATAGACTGGCTACAGTTGCCCGCGGTTGTTCTAGACGGCGTTCACATTCCATTCACTAGAACTGTCAAAAACCTCGGATTAATTTTGGATTCATCTCTTTCTTGGTCGCCCCAAATTAACGAGGTTAGCCGGAAACTCTTTGCTGCCGTGGGCAGCTTACGCAGGGTGCGGAATTTCCTTCCTATTTCCACTAAAATTACTCTCGCTACATCCCTTCTTTTGCCGATTCTTGACTATGCTGATTTATGTTATCCAGATCTTACCGAGGAGCAACTTAATAAACTCGAGCGTCTTCAAAATGTTTGTATAAGATTTATATTTGGACTTCGCAAATATGATCATGTTTCCGAATTTCGTGCTAAACTCGGGTGGCTCCCTATCCGTCTTCGCCGGAATACTCACATACTTTCTGCGCTATACTGTATGTTATTTGATCCTTCTGCCCCTAGCTATCTCCGTAATAGATTTAATTATCTTTGTCGTGCTCGGTCTTCCGAAAAACTTATACTGCAAACTCCCAGACATTTCACTTCCTTTTACTCAAATTCTTTTACCTTAACTGCTATACGTCTCTGGAATGCCCTTCCTCTCCAAATTCGCAAAGCTGAGACCTTACTTTCCTTTAAGAAATTAGTAAAGAAGCATTACCTACATCTCTAACTCTTATTTCTTCAGTTTTCATTTTTCCTGTTCACCGTTCTACGTCATACTACGTCATACAGTCCGTTATCTATGTGTTTACTGAAATAGTTTGTTTTCCTTTATGTTTTTATTACTTTATTTATGTGTACACCCTACCCTCCACATTCTCCCAGACTTGTCTATTCCTTCATCCTGTTGGGTTGCCTGGAAGAAATCGCTTGTAAGCGATAAGGCCGCCCTTTGTATTGTGCTTAGTTGTAAAAGTTTTGTGTATATTTAATATAAAACTTATGGTGTACAATCAATAAAGAGTTTATAAATAAATAAATAAATAAATAGTTAAGACAGTTAAAATGATTGGTCTTCGTTCAGGATAATGTTAAGTTAATAGTGGGTTTCCATGCCATGTGATACCTTTTTTTACATAAGTAAGTTAATGCTTGACCACAATCCCACCTGATGGTAAGTGGAGATGTGGTCCAACTCTGTCTGTGAATCCGAATTACTGCAAGTGTATAATAAGTGAATTGTTGGAACGAAGTTCCTTATAGCGCGTTGCGAAAGGGGGCTAGGCGGAAAATTTTGTAACGAAAAGTTGTAACGACACTTTTTGCCGTCGTTTATTAATTAAAGGGAGTTACTAGGCGACCAGAAGTCTTCGAGGGTGCGATACATACTATGATTGTACTGTCGCACCCTGGAAGACTTCTGGTCGCTTAGTATTAATCGAAAGAAACTTCGTTCCATCCGGGTGTCCCTTGAAACCTCTCATTTTTTTTTATACTAGTGCATTGCCTGCGGTTTTTGCCGCGTTTTCAGGGATAATAAGTACCATATATGCTATTACAGACCATGGTCTATCTGTGGGCTTTTTCATGAAAATCCGTTCAGTAGCTTTTGCGTGAAAGAGTAAGAAACATCCATCCCTCACAAACTTTTACATTTAAAACATAATTTTTGACAAAAAATAACAGACTTCAAAATAACTCAAGAACTGCTTGTCAGATCTAGCTCAAATTTAAGTGGGACCACAAGACAAGCACCAGGTTTCAATTAAAAAAAAGAATCATCAAAATCGGTTCACCCAGTCGAAAGTTCTGAGGTAACAAAGTTAAACATAAAAAAATACAATCGAATTTAATACTTCCTCCTTTTTTGAAGTCTGTTAATAATATTAGTAGGACTATGAAGTTTAACTTCACTATCTAAAATCTAAATCTAGGACGTTAACCGCTAACCAATCGATAGCGTGTATCCTTTGCGTGTGTGATAACTTTGCGTGTGTGAGTAGATTAGAGTGCTTCTTACAATAAATTTTTGAACCATTTATCTATACTTATATTATAAAGAGGACAGATTTGATTGTTTGTTTGCATTGGATAGGCTCCGAAACTACTGAACCGATATGAAAAATTCTTTCACTGCTAGGAAGCTACACTATCCCCGAGTTACATAGACTAATTACATATATTTTCAAAAAAATTAGGAATCCTTAATAAAACTCCAAATAATATACCTAACCCAAGGTGTAAAAAATAAGAAAAACGAAGCAAAGCGAGGGCGGTTAAAGCAAAGCAAAAAGGAAGCAAAGCAACAACCCATAATTGTCCCACTGCTGAGCTCGGGGCCTCCTCTCACAATGTGAGGGGTACAGGCCATAGTCTAAAACGCTGGCCAAGTGCGGATTGGTAGACTTCACACAACTTTGAGAACTTTATGGAGAACTCTCCGGTGTGTAGGTTTCCTCACGATGTTTTCCTTCACCGAAGCAAGTGATAATTAACTTAGACCTGATAACTTAGAACTTATAACTGATTTGAACTCGGACCCCTCCGTTCGAGAGACCAACGTTCTAACCGCTAGGCTATCACTGCTGCTATCAAGCGAGGGCGGTTACTCGTTGTTTAATATTAACAACCATTAATATGAATATGCAAATGAGAAAGATCAGATCAGATCTGAGCTTAGATAAATATGGAAGCAATCTGGAAGTATATCCTTTCAAATAGATATAAAAATAATTTTCCACATCAGTTGATAAATGATGGAATTCTTAGGTAAAAAATACTACCGAATTGAGAACATCTCCCTTTTTGATGTCGGTTAAAAATAACATAAAAGCCGATCTACTCAGATATATCCTTAAATGAGGTCTCGGAAGATTACTCACTTCACACCGAATTCGGTCCTCGTTCCAGATTGAGAACAAAATGGGAATTGGAGCGGTACGGTTTCTGGAACGGATTAAATATTATCTGCGGGTAAGAATAATTTTTAGGTTACGGAACGACTTTGTTATGTAAAGATTTATCTAGCACTCACGCCCCAACTCAGAGTCACTAACGGTTACTTAAATCTCTCCTTAGTACAGAATTTGTATGGTGATTCTTTACTAAGGAGCGATTTAAGTAACCGTTAGTGACTCTGACTTAGGGCGTCAGTCTTTTAAAGTCCACTGCTGGATATGGCCTAATTGGTGCCACTCCGACCGTTTCTGGGCCTTCTGAATCCAGTAGCTTCCCGCTGTCTTCGTTAAGTCCTCAGTCAACTTGGATGGGGGGGCGACCAGTGGACTTTTTACCTGGATGCCCCCATGGAGATAAAAAAAACGATTTGTAACACCCGCTCGTTAGAGCGATTCAATACAAAATAATAGATAATTACTAGTTCAATAAACGCTTGAAATTAATAAAAAAATACTGAGGGCTTTCCTGGAATGCCTACCAAAGACATTTGGACTTCTGACACTAAAATATTGATTTCACTTGTCCCGTGGGACTAGTGAGATTAAAATCATAGTGTCAGTTGTCCCGTCATGAGACAAGTCAACGGGACTAGTGGGATAGACCCGATATTTGAACCTGGAACCTCTACTGGGCGTAGTTTTTAAAGTAAGTTACTTATCAAAACTTGTATTGTATTGTACTTATAAAACAAACTGAGAATACTAATATGAATAAAATAAATTTACTTATAATATATACTCTGGAACAGATAATAGGGGTGGATGAGCCACTAGGTATTTGTTTGTGACTCAAAAATAAAGAATATATTACAATACATACATACATTAATTTGCGAGTGAGGCCGGTCAGAAAGATAATGGCGCGGAGTTAATTTAGAGCATTGTGAAGAATGTACCCGTTCTCGTACTACACAGCTGTTTTAACACAGTCGTTTTTTAACTCTTTTTGCTTATCATACCCTAGTACCTACTTGCAGTTTATTTTTTTAACCCACGACGCAAAACGAAGGTTGTATAAGTTTGACGTGTCTGTGTGTAATTGTGTATATATGTCGTCGAAAACACTACCTCAATGCCTAAAATTGTAGGTGTTCGAGCAATGTATGTTGCCAGTGATGACATACGGATCCGAGACGCAGAGCTTCACTACTGGCCAAATGCATGAGCTCAAAGTCACCCAGCGGGCTATGGAACGAGCTATGCTCGGTATCTTTCTACGCGATAGAATTAGAAATGAGGAAATCCGTAGACGAACGAAACTGACCGACATAGCGCGGAGAGTAAGCCGGCTGATGTGGCAATGGGCTGGCCATATATGTAGTTCGAAGGACCGATAACCGTTGGGGAGAAAGGTCTTGGAGACCACGCCTCGGAAAAAGGAGCACAAAATGCCCCCCGACCAGGTGGACTGACGACCTGAAGAAAACAGCGGGTATCCGCTGGATTCAGAAGGCTCAGGACCGGTCAGACTTTTAGTTTTATTTTAGTTCAGCAGTGGACTTCCAAGGGCTGATGGATGGATGGATGGGTGCATGTATGTGTTTGTTCGTAGCAACGTAACTCCTAAACGAATGGACCGATTATGGTGCGGTTTTTTATTTGAAAGGTGACGTGATCGAAATGGTTTTTAGCACTTATCTACAATTTATGAAGATCTGTTCAGGTGTTTCAAGGTCATCAGTTATACCAATGGGAACACTTAGTTGTGCCAAAAACGTAGTTGTGCATACGTAGTTGGTCCATCGGGAGAACGCAGTTCTTTTTTATTGAAAATAAAAGTGTCGCTGTATTATTAAATTTTAAAATTGACTGTTGGGCATCAGTGAGGCATCCACAAGTGGTTATACTGCGGAAGATCAGCGCTGGCTGATCCGGACTCCAGCACAATGCTGAGCAGGCTCCGATTCGTAAAGGGTCCATTTATAAGTATTGTATTCACCTTTGTTTTAACCCTTTATTTTGTATAACCCTTTTTTACCAAATAAATATATTTTCTGTCTTTCTTTTTATTTTCCTTTCTAGTATAGAAACCACCAAGAAATGGCTAACATCACTTGGTCACCGTCGCCCATGGATAACAGTAACATCAATGGCTTCGCCGACGTTGTCGATGGAAAAGTAAGTGGAGGTCTCTCATTTTTACTGGCTCTCCTGACTGAAAATGTTATAGAATATTTTACTGACGATTATAGAAGATGAGTTTTACCTAGGGTTGCCAGATGGTCGGGATTCGTCAAAATACAAAATGTCCCGACAATTTACTCGATTCAACAGAATGCGTTTACTGCACGCGCTCGAGCCGTTTTTTTTTCGTCGTCAGCTCGTTTGCCGGTTATACAAAAAAAAATATCCCGACACAAATTACGACTTTTTGAAGTTTTGTTCAGATATTTCAGTCTTGACATCAGGCAACCCTAGTGCGAACAAACGCCTAATTTTACCACCCTACTATGCATGAGTACAGCAAGGATTAAACTACATGATACGTAGAGAGGTAGAGACCAGTGTTCTCAAACTGGAGGTCTTCTATGTTCAGCAGGGTACCACTAAAGATGGATAAAGTCTCTTACCACCTAAAACCCATCGCATGGCTAACCTATTACTTATAGGTCCCATAATTCCTCATAATATTCCTTTTGATTAAGTTAATGAACATGATGAAGTTAATAAAGTTATTGAAATCCAGAGAGAGAGATCCAGTCCAGAATCGTAGTAGATAAACCAAACTCATTCATTCCCACACACAAATGAATTATAGTTTGTACGCAGTTCCATTAAATAGTTGCATAGTTGCACGGCGCGGATACAATTTTCGGCGCCACTGCACTTGATAGCAAACATTTTTGTCTTCGTGTACATCGTTCGTTGGAATATAAATACCTGGAGCCAATGTGAATTTGCAAGTCACGATCGAATAGCTTCTTTATGGTAAAGTCTGTTCATAGCATAATGAATAAGTAAAGGTATATAATGAGTTGGTTTCTGAATTTAGGAACATGTAATAGACCTTCAAACAGGATAAAGTAAATTGGGATTGTGTCTAATTCTCCTATGCCGTGGCATTTAAGAATCCTTAGAGATTGAGTAATTTTCTTCTTAAGTTAACAAATAGCAAAAATAATTACATGTTCCGGCTGAGTTATTTCATTATTTTTGCTCGACAAAGAATCGGTGATGCCTTAGGTTTATGGCCGTAGCTAGAGGGGGGGGGGGGGCATTGTGGGGCAATGCCCTACCTTAAAAATACCAAAAACTAAGATAAATTATTATAATTAAATTGTTTATTCATAGTTTGAGATGTAAAGAATTGTAGCGATAGGTATCTAAACTTTTTCGAACATACTACAGTTTGTGACATTCTTTTCATATTATAATAATTCTTTGTTCTGTGAGATAGAGAGCAGATCAATTATGATTTTTTACTTCTGCCATACCTGTAACCAATGCCACCCTAACTCAAATTCGACTCAAGCTACAACTCTGCTTAGGTGTTGCTTTATCTATGGAAGACAGTAAGACAGTGGCTATTTACCATCAGGTGGATCGTCAACTCGCTTGTCAGCTAGTTATATAACAGTTTTTTTTTCATTGTAAGCAAAAAACGTAAGGTACCTTGCTTAGCGATTAGATTTCTTCAGCGCCTTTATTTTTTAAGATAAATTATTGTAAAGAAACTTCACTCCTTTCCTCTAAAACATTATCTCATGTGACTGCGAGCAGGATATTAGTGTCATGATTTTATTTATTTCAATTAGTATTTTACAAAATATTTCGATAATTTACATATATCTCATTTATTGTAATTCAGTGACAAGTATCTTAATATGAACCAAAAATAAAGTAAAATACATTTTTTCATAAATTACAACGGAAGTACGATATCTAAAAATTAAAACGGTAAGAAGTGATATTTCTCGTACTTGGACAGTGAACGGATAACATTGTTTAAAAAGCCTTTGCTACATAATGTGGTTGATTTTAGAATTCAGTTTCGAGTGGTTCAGAGATAGTGAATTGGTCTTATATGTAACAGTGTAATAAAAAGTGTTTAAAAGAGTTATAGTGCTTCATTAATATACGTCGACGGATTTTTTTTACATAAGGTACGCTCTGAATCTCTCCTAGAAAGACCATTTTTATTTTTCTCAATACCCGAACTCGCGATTGATGACTCTGGAGTCCAATTACCCTGCCTATCGAAGGTCCTGGGTACGATTAACGGCTAGGGCAGACATTTATGTGACAAATAAATATTTTGTCGGATCGTGGGAGCTTGTGATGGTGTCGTGATGTCACATTTGTGTAGACACAGACAGTAAAAGAGGTATGCTGGGCATGATAAAAAGCGGCCAAGTGCGAGTCGGACTCGCCCATGAAGGGTTCCGTAGCAGCAAGTAACATAATATAAAAGTTCTTGTACTTCATTGTAACTTTGATCGATGTTTTTTGCGGTTTACGATTTATGACGTATTAAAAAAAAACCTTACTAGATCTCGTTCAAATCAATTTTCGTTGGAAGTTTGCACGGTAATGTACATCATATATTTTTTTAGTTTTATCGTTCTCTTATTTTAGAAGTTACAGGGGGGGGACACACATTTTACCACTTTGGAAGTGTCTCTCGCGCAAACTATTCAATTTAGAAAAAAATGATATTAGAAACCTCAATATCATTTTTAAAGACCTATCCATAGATACCCCACACGTATGGGTTTGATGAAAAAAATTTTTTTGAGTTTCAGTTCTATGTATGGGGAACCCCAAAATTTATTGTTTTTTTTTTAATTTTTGTGTGAAAATCTTAACGCGGTTTACGGTATACATCTACTGACCAAGTTTCAATAGCATAGTTCTTATAGTTTCGGAGAAAAGTGGCTGTGACATACGGACGGACAGACAGACAGACAGACAGACAGACAGACAGACATGACGAATTTATAAGGGTTCCGTTTTTTGCCATTTGGCTACGGAACCATAAAAGTCCTATCTTCTGCTTCGTTCTTTTTTACTTTCTCTATGGTTTTCCTTGTATATCGAAATTTATAATCTGAATTTTACCAAGAAAAAATAACCGACTTCAAAATAACTCATAAACTACTCGACGGATCTCGCTCAAACATGGGACCACATGACAAGCACCAACTTTCGATTACAAAAAGAATCATCAAAATCGGTTCACCCAGTCGAAAGTTCTGAGGTAACAAACATAAAAAAAATGCAGTCGAATTGAAAACCTCCTCCTTTTTTGAAATCGGTTAATTATAAGAAAATTCTTTGACAAGCGGAGGAGACGAATGATGTCATGCACATGATTATGATTATATCACGGATCTTAAAAAAAGACGGACGTAACCTCGTCTAATCGAGAGTGAAGGAATGGCCGCCCGCTTACCATGTGTGCGTAATTTTAGATTCGCGATTGAAGCATTATGATGTCAATGTGTGGGTGTGTTTACTTGTACGAATAGAGAGTTGGTATTACTATGGGTGCTTCACTGAATTTGTTGTTGGGATTACGTCCGTCTTTTTTTAGGTTCGTGGATAAATAGAGATTTAAAAAGCAGATAACAAATCCAAATGTTTCAATGATGCTTTGTCAGCCAAAAAGTAATCAAGGACCCGGATTATTACTGGCTTTCCTATTAAGACTGAAAACCACCTGAAAACGTGTTATATTTGACAGTCTTTAACAGAGGGGGTTGGGTAAAATACCATTGATTATAATTATGTATATATGGCTGCATATAATCTAAATTTTACTAACAAAAAATAACCGACTTCAAAGTCTCAAAAACTACTTTTCAGATCTCGTTCAAATTTATGTGGGACCACATGACAAGCACCTGCTATCGATTAAAAAAAGAGTCATCGAAATCGGTTGGCGTGATATTGAGTTATTCGTCAATTTGTCGCGCACATCTTAAGACAAATTTACGATTTATGTGGTTTTCTCATGGATGCCATTGTCAGATCTTAAAAAAAATTATGTGGGACCACATGACAGCCACCAGCTTTCGATTAAAAAAACAATCATCAAAATCGGTTCGCCCAGTCCAAAGTTCTGAGGTAACAAACATAAAAAAACAGTCGAATTGAGAACCTCCTCCTTTTTTTGAAGTCGGTTAAAAAATGATTATTATTAATTTCGATAAAAGTGCAGCATCACTGCAATATCGTTCGGTCAATGATCTGCAATTACTCCGTAATTCAATACTAACCCGATAAGTATCGCTCCGTTCGACGACGCAGCTCTAAGTCGTATTTAATTTGCTCCGACCCTATTCCCTGAACACCTTAGAAGGCGGATAGAGAATTAAATTAAGTTTCACTGCATCCGATGTAATACGGAACGAGGACTAGTTGCTGTAGGAGGTTATGATTTAATAACAGTTCTGTTTGGTTGCAGATTCACTTGCTTTTATTCTCCTGGGAAGACATTTGGGGAAGAAAGATTCATGAAATGCGACTTGGTTATGCCTTAAAATAAGGGTCTTGGCGCTTTGCTTCGGACAGACAGATGAACACACAGACGGACATACAGACAGACGGACGGACAGACAGACAGATGGACAGACAGACGGATGAACAGACAGACGGACGGACGGGCAGACAGACGGACGGACGGACATGACGAAACTATAGGGGATCCGATTTTTCTTCGGAACCCTAAAAAAGCACTAAGAAGATCCTACTAAAATTTTATATGGATGCTTGTGAATCTTTCACTATCAAAAACTATTGAACGGATTTTAATGAAATTTAGTACAAAGGTAAAATACCATGATCTGGAATAGGAAATAGGGTATAGGTAGGGTAAAGCGTTAGTTGATAATAAAGGCCTGAAAGCTTAAGACTGATCAGTAGCATAAGTTAGCGAGGTTTGTGACCATACTTATTAAAACTGATGACCAATGGGCAATTACCATACTTATGAAAACTACAGGATAGAACAAAAAGTGGTAATAAAAATACCAACTATATTTTCACAACAATGACTCCCTAAAATCTAATACGTTTAACCGAGCAATTATTGTTTATATATTTTCTAGTTTCGAAAACGGCGCCAAGGATTTTCATGAAATTTAGTATACAGAGGGTTTCAGGGGCGATAAATCGATCTAGCTAGGATTCATTTTTAGAAAATGACTTTAGCCGTGTTTTCAGGCAATGAAAAACTGCTACAATATCATTGGTCCTTCCTGACATCTATTGGCGAGTAATAATACTACTATTATTGGGAGCAAGTGCTTTAACGACACAGAGCTACTTCAGTAGATGGCGCTGTTAACCAACACTAAAGTACCGAGCAATGCTACATCGGTCATCCAGATATTATGAGAATAAAAGATAAAACTGAAATCTAAGGATTGACTCATTGAGCGAACTTTTCAAGCGAATGTTAGAAACGACTTCCAAAACGAATACCTTATAACAGTGTTCAAGAAACGGCAATAAAAATAATATAATAATAAACGCACACACTCATACCCCAGCAGTAGGTTATTACCTGTGTCGCGGGTGGCATGGACAAAACATATAACACATCACAATGACATTCATGACCCAGGTACAAATATTTATCAGTCATTATATGTTAATATCTGCCCCGGCCGGGAACCGAACCCCGTCCCTCTCTTTCCGAAAGGGTCGCTACCAACTAGGTTACAGGGTCGTCAAATGGATATCAAAAGAACGGTATTAGAGTCCGCGAGGTGACTAGCTAGTACGATATTAAGTTGCGCATCTGTGGGGTCATCGGCCGGCCTACTTCCAGACTGCGTTGACCCCGGGAGCGTTGCGGTAGCGTAATAACGCGCTTCCGGGCTTCATAGGACACAATGACACAATAGGGCATCCGTATTGCGGCCTTATTGAGACTAGAATACTGACCAAAGTGACCAGTCTGTTGACTACCATTCCAATCCGGCATAGGGTGTCGTAAGAGGCGATAGCAGCTGGACGGCTTGGTGGTTAGGCTTCATCGGATTATCCTACTGTAATATTCCGCCTTCTTTGTTCTCCCACTGCCCTAAGGTTGACTGGCAGAGAAAGCTTTTAGCATTAAGTCCGCCTTTTGTATCCTTTATGTTTAAGAATAAATAAATAAATATTACAAATGAAAATTTGTATGGGTGTATGTTTCTCTTTCATCCAAAGACTGCACGGATTTTCATGAAAAGCACACAGCTTGTCTTAAACTTGAATAAAATATACTTATTATCCCGGAAAACCAAGAAAAGCCATGGCCACAGCGCTAGTATTATCAATATTATTATTGAGTAATTATTATTAATACTGGTTATGATTCCGTGAAACCTGCCTTACCTACCTTCTTCTTGCTTAAATCAGCCGCCAACAATTTGTAAGGCTTTAGAGCGAGTTCTTTCGTTCTTTCTTCTCTATACTTTCTTAACCGGTGCATCGTTGGTTCCTTTGGTGTCACTGATGAACATTGCCATAGGCAATTACCATCAGGTATCTTCTTTGCTCGTTTTTAATTTGCTCGTCGTTAACAATTTACATTGAAAATAATAATGAGGTTCGAACGTTGACTTATTTAAGGACAGGGCTTACGCGCGCCAAAAACATGACACTTTAATTGGTCCAGTTGGACAAATTCTCAGTACATATTCTTGGCGACGCTGTCTCATATAGTTCGTAAGAGGATAAGAGAGATGGCGTATCTTTTTGCTTGTTTGAATAACATTTAAGTGAAATGTTCTGAACGGCCTTCCTTCTTACTTTTGAAGTCATTATGGATGAAACTATTAATTCTACTGGTTATCCGAAGAGATCGACGAGCATCAGCTAGACTAAAGTAGAATTTAAAATTCAAAATGAGTTAATCATGAAAGTATTTTGTCATTTCATTTGTAATTTTGCTGGTAGAAGAAATTGGGTGGTCAAATTTTACTATTAAACGGGTTCAAATTATGTATTTTGTACCCCGATATTTCGACCCAGTTGCATGGATGTGGTCACGGCAAAACTGTGGTGGCGCGGAACAAAATATGCATCGTGAGTATCCGATTAATAGTAAAAATGTATACAGTCCACGATTGTGCAGTCACACACTGTGGAACGAACTTCCTTCTGAGGTATTCCAGGAGCGGTATGACATGGAGTTCTCCAAAAAAGGTGTAAAAAGAATTTTTCTTTAGGGCCGGCGTTGCATTGGCGATTCCTCTGGGACTGCTCATGTCCATAGGCGACGGTGAGCACTTACCATCAGGTGGCCCGTATGCTTTTTCGTCTGCCCTTCAGGCTATAAAAAAAAGTTAAATTTGAAATCAAATTGGTCGAGCTTTATTAACCGGCGCAGCATGCTGTATGCTGTTACCCGGATGCGTAGTGCGGCGCTCCCGGGTCAGCGCAGCCGGGCTAGTAGGCCGGGCAACGACCTCCGATGCGCTATTTGATACTACCAGCTGTTTCCCGCGTCGCTTGCTACACCTACCTCACTAAACTGCTCACCATTTTACCAATAATTCCTAACCGCCTTTCGCAAGAACGCATCTATTGTGCGTAAACTAAAAGTTAAGAATCGGCTCTCCGCGCTCTGTCTACGCAAAATACTTGAGTTTTTCGGACACATCGCCAGAAAAGAGACTGACCAAATTCGTTCCAGTCTGGACACCAACCTACACGACGCACTACATGCTGCCAAAGACAGGGAGAAATGGTGTAAAACTGTCAGGCAGAAAATAATTCCACTCATATGGCATCACGACCCTCAGTAATGAGGAAAAGTACGCAAGGAGGAGGAAACGTAAGGATGAATTTTTCATTCGTCGCGTACCCTATAGTGTAGGGTATCGTTGAAAAGGTCTTCCAAAAATATTACGGGTCTTTTAAGACTTTTTTTTAGAATTAACGGTCCGTTTGCGAAATATTTGGTTTAAAGTGCTAATTTTGGTTAGAGTCAAGTATCTCCCTCCGCTGGCTAAAGGGTTGAAGTTAGACAAGTGAAGAAATTCTCAAAAATAGATTATATGATGAATTTACAAGGAAAACTATCACGGCTATGTTAGCATAAGTAGTTAATGAGTATTAGTTAATAAACGTACTACTTCGTAACCCTACACTACGCGTGGCCTGACACGCACTTACCCGGTTTTTTACTGAGATTCGGTGAGATTTACAGATATGGCCTGTCATGACAGTCATGACGTAACATTTCCGTTCTGTTAATAGTTACTCAACCAGTTCAACGACTGCGTACTTGAACTGCAAGGGCGCGTTTCCTCATTATTCCACAAGATTCTTATGGACCTGTTAATTGAAAATTGGCACCCGAACCAGTCCACTCTCCGCCTTTAGAAGCCATTGAATGTTTAAATCTAAAAGTTGGGACCTTTTCAAGCATCGTCTAGGTATACGTGGTTGAGCAATTTGAGCATGCTTCATGATTTTAACAGGACTATGCGTATGCGTAGTGATGTGATTATTTATATAGAGTACCATAAATTACGTCACACGTTAGGGGGGGGGGGGTTGTAAATATCTTAAAACTAGCACTCTGTCAGCGGATTTGTCCGCCTTTTTTGGGATAATAGAATAGTAATTATTCTGTATGTTATTCTATGTATGGTCTACGAATGTGCTTTTAATAAAAATTTGATCTATAATTTTTGAGCAATTTTAGAGAGTATCATCCATTCATCCATCCTCCATTCCACATTATTAGTAATTTACGTTAACCTTCGTAGGTATCCATATCCAATGTCATTGTTGTAAGGTTCAAAATTTTAATAAATAAATAAATGTCTGTAACTGAGTTATAATTATGAAAATTAAAAAAACTACTTTAGAAGAAAAAGTTATCTGCTTACATTTATTTTAATTAATTAATTTTACTTGTAATTAAAATGATAACAACAGGACTATTAAAAACTATTAACGAAATAAATATACAAAAAGTTTTGATAATTTTAGATCGGAAAAACTGTAGCGTAACAAAACGACGATACGGTTAATTGTTTAGTAAATAAACCTTCCGTCTAGCTATAATCTGTAACAGACTAAAAACTCTAAAGCAATATTATAGGCGGACAATACACATTTAATCCAATTTTCCCGATAACATATCCGGCAGCGCTATTATGTACCGCCTTGAAGCTTGCTATTGTTTCGTACAATAGGACATTTTCGCTTTGTGTACCAAACTACCAATACTTTTTAATACCAATGAAGTTGGATACGTTTTTACTTAAAGATAGTGATTAAACAAGTTTAAAATAAAGTTAAATTTGTACTTTTAAATGCAGTTTTACCGTTGGTTTTTATAGATATTAATCCGTATAGAAAACGGAAAATGATGTATTTGTGAGTGGGGGTCTCGTTCCGAGAGAACGTTTGCGATCGTGAACTTGTCATCGGGGTCTTCTAGCTAATTTCGAGGACGTCTGGACAAGAATGAAGCGTTCTTGTTGGGCGCATAGGTGACCGCTTGAACAACCAAGGGACTGGGATGAGCTTCAGCGGACTTAGGCCCGCCATACACGGACTGCTCCAGCAGTTAACCAGTGATCAACTTACACGGACCGCTCTTGCAGTCAGAGTCAACAGCTTGAAGCTGCCATCGATAACTGCTCAACCACAATTTCATTTTATTTCAAATCAGTAGGAAAATGGATTTTGAGGAAGAAGCACTACCTACTGCTACCTTTGCTTATACTATTGACCGCACGATGAAATGTCACCGTGCTGCTTACCGCCCCGAGCAGTCACAACTGCTCGAGCGGTTCCGTGTATGTGTGTACGTTAAGACTGTACTTTACTTTTGAATTAGTTTTAAGTATATATTGTAATATGTATGTTAGTCTGTAAGGTATTTATGTTATGGGCCTCGTTGCCTGAAATAAAGATTTGTTATTATTATTATTTACTATGCAGTCGCAGCTTGAAGCAGTCCGTCCTGACTGCTTGAAGCTGTCCGTGTATGGCGGGCCTTAAGTAGTTCGTGGAGAGGCACTTTATGTAATAAGCTATGCTGGGAAGCTCCAGATTATCGCGATGGAGATCTATATTACGTACGAACCACGGGCAGACCGCGTCCGTGCGGTTTTGAATCCTGCAGCGAGATGGTTTGTCTCCGTACAAAGACCGCGCTGGCGTAGGTGATGGGACGGAAGCAAGTCTTGTAAAGTGTCGTCTTGTTACGGAGCGATATTTTACTCGTCTTGCCTATCATCGGATACCGAGCTCAGATCACCCTGTATAGAAAATTAGCTCACTGCCGGCAGCTTTGGGCCCATCCAAGGGGAAGGGGTGGGTCGATGTAGTGTGACATTGTGTGACAAGGGGTGGGAGGGTCCTATATTTCGTGACGTCACATTTCAAAATCGAATAATTGGTATGTATAGGTAAATATTAAAAAAACAATTTAATGGAAATAAAACTTATTTCGGAACTACTGTTATTTCGGAACACTAGGGGGGGAGGTCTCACAAATGTGACCAGCTGTGACAAGGACGGGGGGAGGGATCAAAAAGTTATGAAATTAGTGTGACGTAATTTCTGGATGGGCCCTTTGTCTGCGTGCTCCGGTATAATAAGTAGCCTGTATGTTATTCCATTCATTAGTTGCGTGAAAGAACAACAAACAAACATCCATACATCTTCAAACTTTCACATTTAAACATCAGTAGAATAATAGTAGGATACTACTGTAAGGTATATCGATTCTATCTTGTAAAACATCAGTACTGCCAACTGCACAAAGTAGGTATAGATTGATTGTGGTGAAACGACGTCACATCATCGATAACGATTGTACCAAACGTCCGTGAGTCATGGTAGGATGGTATGGTAGTCTGTGACGCGCGGTAGTCGGTACGATGAATGGATAATTCGGTATAATGTGACATAACGTTTAACGATTGAAATAAAACAAGTTACCAAGCTTACTCATTTTGTTAACGTGAGTAGTCAACAAAATGAGTAAAGGTCAATGCATACGTAACGGGTTTTTTCCCGTACGGTACGGGAACGGGGCACGCACGTATATTTTTATGTACCGTTCCCGTCCCGTACGGGGTAAAAACACGTTACGTATGCATCGACCTTAAAAGAACGATGTAAACCGTCTTTCTTTCTTCTTCTTCTCTCTTTCTTGCTTGACCGAAAATGTACAGGTGATGCCTTTGATCTTGCCTTGAACAAACTTTTAAAAAACCCCCGACAGTTTTATTTACACTAAACAAACAGCTAAAAACCATCGTGAACACGTTAGCCTTCAAACAAAACCGTATCATAATCGGTCCATTCCTTTAGGAACAACGATACAACAGACAGACACACAGATATGTGTAACACGTAAAACCTAAATCATCCTTCTTTTTGCGTCGGGGGTTAGAAAATACAACCGAATTGGAAGATCTCTTTTCAGAAGTCGATTAAAAATTACAATATTTTCAATAGAAATTAAATAATTAAATAACGACCCGTGTGGCGCAATGGTTACCATGCCGGATCGCCGCACCAAGGGTCCTTTGTTCGATTCCCAGCGAGGCGGAAATTTGAATGATGAGTTTGAATTTCTGTTCTCGGTCTGGGTGTGAATGTCCTTGTCTAGTGTGTTGTCCATGGCACCCACGACACAGGGAATCCTAGTGTGGGGCTATGAGTGTGAAGTGTTATTTATTATTAAGTATTTATAATTTATTAACAGAGGTCTAGCGTCCACGTTCCAGGGATATTAAAGTGTTTCATGAGTTCCGGGTGAAGGAGTTGTCGGCGGCGCGTGTTACACAACTTCTCTTATGTCGAGACACGTGCCGCCGCTGGAGGAACGTGGTTGAGCAATTTGAGCATGCTTCATGATTTTAACAGGACTATGCATATGCGTAGTGATGTGATTACATAAAGTGTTACTATGCACGTATGCCTTGATCAGAGAGTACTTTATTATATACTAGCTGACCCCGCCAACTTCGTATCACCTAAGAATGTAACAAATCAATGATTTTTCTAAAACTATTTTTTTTGTAAAATAAAAGTAGCCTAAGTTACTCCTTGTTACATCAGCTATATGCCAGTGAAAGTCCCCTCAAAATCGGTCCAGCCATTTCAAAGATTAGCCGAAACAAACAGACAGACAGATAGACAGACAAAAATTGTAAAAAATGTTGTTGTGGTATCAAAGAGTATAAAAATGGTTCAAACTACATTGTACAGAGGGCACGTTACGCTAAATGAAACCAATGTTGTACAATAGATACTACTCTACAAATTTTTAATATTATTATGGTTTTTCGAAGACAGTTTCTTTGAAGACGGTATTATGTTAAAATTAGACTCATTAACGATGCAAATGAAGTAACAGGACCGCAAGATCATCCCTCACTTGGTTCCAGCAACCGACCGACTAAAGTTGCATCAGATAACTACTTGTAGTTACTCGTATAAGCACGAAGTTGCTTCAGATTACTATAACTAAGCAAGCCGTTCCTACGCTATAAATACACCTAGACAGAACTGCACAACCTCAGGAGCACGTTGTATAAAGAATTGAAGACGGTTAGCGCGCAATGCGACGACCGCGATGGACGGCTTGCAATACTCAACTTTATGCATATTCTAGTGTTCAGAATAACAACTAATGTTATATAACAACTAATAACTAGGTAGGTAGTTACCGATACTTCTTTCGTTTCGGAATTCGTGATCCTTAGTTCACGATAGGAATCGTGCCCGAATTGTTATTTATTGTTTACTAACGCTAAAATATTAGAGGATAAGGCGTTTTACATATGTAGGTACCTGTCCCACTAATAATTTTTAACAGACTTAAAAAGGAGGAGGTTCTCAATTCGGTTGTTTTTGAACGGATGTATTATCAGGAGGAAGAGAAGTTGAGTGAATTCCTCATATATCGCCGCTTCTCAAGAAAAGTGTACAAAGTCAAATTTTTTGCGAAATCAAGTTAAATATACAGAAATACTAAGAATCGCCTACTCTTTCTCCTGAAAAGTATCTAAAGAGGCTACTTTCAAAAATTGCCACCAGGGGAGTTAATGTTCGGTTTTGAATTGGCGCGATTTTACGTCCCTTTCGCGCGAAAACTTTACAATCTTTAGTTTGTATCAAAGACTCCGCAGGATACACTTAGTGTTTGTCGCAAAAAGTGTACAAAAACGAAATTACGACCTAAAGGTAAATTCAGTTTCTCTGTAATATTGTATTAAATCAAATTTATATGATTTTTGACCAAAGGATGACCTAACAATTGACAAATTCTTCTCTAAAAGACTATACAATCTCAAAATTGAACAGTTTTTGTTAAGTATTTTTTTGCCTAGAAACGTAAATTTATTTGGATTGACTATGATTTGGTTAATTTATATCCTATTCATAGGAAGAAAATTGTTTTCTTTATTTTATAAAACCCGACCCGATGTATAATTGTTTCACTGAAAAAACGCCATTTATAACTGCTTTAATACGTAAAAATAACTATCGAATATCCAAATTATGAGCAATTTTTTTCTAGAAAAGTAGCTAAAGTCAAAACGACTTAATTTAAATTTTTTTTTCATGACTTCGCTTTTTAAATACTTATTTACAATAAGTTATTTTATGAGCTAAAGGGTTGAACTATTTTTTTAAATAAGAACGACTGTCGAACTTTATAAATAATGCTTTTATTAACGGTTCAATTTTCAAAACGCTCTCCTGTAAAGTTAGCTGATTTTGAGATTGTACAGTATTCATGAGAAGCGACGATATGTGTGTACCTATACCTACCTACATCTATACTTACTTAAATTTTAGTGATCTATTTTCGAAGATAATTCCCGACTGCCAAGGAAGGGTTCTTGACATAATTAAATTGATTTATCCCTTAAAATATCCCTGGCTTCACTAAAGAATAACCCATGCATGTAAAGTTAAAAAAATTGTAACGAAGGACACAAAAACCTCAAACGAAAACAGCATCAAATCCTGGCACTCTCCTCCAACGTAGTGTCAGTATTTTACAAATATTACAAAGATTATGCAAAGTTAGTGCCAAATTCGCTTTCCATCGGACTCCAAATGTTTCCTAGCACTGGTGGTGTCATTAAATACTTATTTGGTGGTTCATGTAAATCACTTCCCGGTCTAGTTGGACGGGATCCAACTTGTGAAATACTAACAAAATTTAATAGTTTATACATAGGTCAATCTGGGTTATCGGTACTACCTACGTGCGTTTAGGTTATCGCTTAGGCAATCTTCTTAGTTTATTATACTTGTTATAAGACACACGCGTAATTAAATTATAATAATAATAGTTTTATTTAGACACTCAATCAAAAAAAAATGTTTTCTTCAGTAATTTATTCTTATATTTATATTTGTCATCGCTGCACATAATTCGCGGCTTTGTTTGCGTTTTCTGGGATACTAAGTACCCTATAATTTATTCTATATATTTATTAATAATTGTGGATACATGCTTGTCATGTTTGTCGCAGATGTCCATGAGCGGCGGTGGCATTGCAAGCTCGTTTGCTATCCTTATCACATAAAAAGGTCTCTAGTAACTAGGCCAAAGCTATGCATTTAATATATTAAGTATTTTTCGCTTTTAAATAAATCAAACCGAAAAGTGGTTTGATTCTTGCGTTTGTTTAAACCCTTATTTCAACATAATCAATGAATTCAATAATAAACGTCGGTTCTCCAGCTTTAGGCTTAGTGATCAAACAAAATATCCGAAGTTCACCGACCTGTAAAACATTCTCAACGTTTGGTACTAATGTACTAACAGATACCTACTTAGAAGTTGCAAAAATACATATCGCACGAGGTTTCCCATTAAATTTCACTGAAAGTTCCAAACTGCGCTGTTCGAAATGTTTCCACAGCCAGGGCTCGAGCTTGTAAGTTTGATACGAGTACGTATGAAATGTTCATTTTTCATTAACCTAATTGGCATTATGAGCTGTTGGCTGGTGTGTTTTGATAGTGTTTTGGTTTGATAGATTAATCATTCATTATTACAACCGTTGGTTCTAATCTCAGGATCCATTCTCGGGATGTTGTTGAATGTTGGTTATTGCTAGGACATAATGTCAGTTTGGTCGAACGTTTTTAATAGTTTTAGTGAAATATTGGCCTGTTTGGGGTTTTTATGTTACCAGTTACCATCCTGGTTTGGTGATTATGTGTTGGGTTTTTGTTTTGAGGGTTTGAAGGTCGTATATTGTTTGTTGTTTATGTAAAAAATTCGTAATTAATAAGTCCGTATTTTCATAATCTCGTCAATAATGGGGTCGAATTTGGGTCTGAGGAGTTCCATTTAATCTTGAGTCCAAACTAATCTCTCCCACTCGTATCCTACTAATATTATAAATGTGAAAATATTGTGTGAGAGGTATGGAAGTTTGTTACTCTTTCACACAAAAGCTAATGAATGGATTTTCATGAAATTAACAATACTGGTAGTCCATGATCTGAAATAACATACAAGGTATTTATTATTCCGGAAAACCTGGGAAAAGCCTAAGGCATAGCGCTAATTTATGACATTTATTTAATTTTTTAACCGTCTTCAAGAAAAGAGGAGGTATTCAATAAAAAAAAATTATGTTTCTTACCTCAGAACTTTAGACTGGGTGAACCGATTTTAATGATTCTTTTTTAATCAAAAGCTTGTGCTTGTCATGTGCTCCCACAAGTACTATTATTTCTTCTGTGGTCTCACATAAATTTGAGCGAGGTATGACAAGTAGTTTTTGAGTTACCCTTAATTTTGAAGTCGGTTATTTTTTGTCAAGAATTAATTCGTATAAATTAAAATTTTTGACACTTTTCACTTTGATTGTAGTATAGTTATGCAACCGTGGACAGTTAAAACATTTTACAATAAATTTTAGACACCAAAAACTGGACTGCTTTAGGAACGTAGCCTTTAGAATTAAACATAGGTTACAAACAACAGCACTACATTAGGGCTGTACTGTTGAAACAAAGGGGGTTTCAGTCCGTGATTGAGATTAGCACTGACTTGCACTCAAAGGGTTCTTTGCACTACGTGGTGATAAATTAAACCTTTTTAAGATGATTACACAGTGTGTGCCCTATAAAGAAACTGGGTTACGTTGTCTAGAGGGAAAAGAGACGCGTGAGGCCTTACAAAGCTTATGTGTTAACTATTAATAGTTATATATACAATTTATAATGTATAGTGACAAAATAAATGTTTATTTATAAATAAAAGGTCTTAGGGCTTGTTTCACAATCTTCAAGTAAGTCCGAAGTAAGCTATTCGTTGGTTAAGTTGACATTTCGTGTATGTAAAATGACACTTTAACGTCACTTTAACCGGCGAATAGCTTATTTAGGACTTTACTTGAAGATTGTGAAACAAGCCCTTAAACCTTTAAACCAATGATGTTGTATGTATAAACAGAGGTAGATATGCCAACGGGCGTTCAAATTAAGACAGTCGAATTAAGTCAGGTGTAGCAATTTCATTATGAAAGACAGCTGTCTTTGAGTGATGCAGTGTAAAGATGTCTACTGTACAGTAAATATATTTGGTTTAAGTACATTATACTTTTTTATTACTTACTAACTTTTATACTAAGTTTTTTATTACTGACTGTATTGCTGACTGTACAGCGATGTGATTTTTCTGACATTTGAACTGAACTTTGAGTACAACTGGGTTCACTCGAACCTTAGAAATTTTGGCATGTTCGAACGAGTATTTTAAAAGCTTTGTTACGTAACAAGCGGAATGTTTGCTGTGAGATATTATGCAACGATATTGGAACCGGTTTATCTATTGGCGATAATAGCGGATGTACAGTCGCGACCAGGTACACAGAGCTTGTACACTTGTACACTTGTACAGTCGCCAATACTCGAGCTTTAGATAAACACGAAGTTTATCGGACACATATATCGTGTTAGATTTCGAAGATTAGTTTTAAATTGATGTTTAAGGTATAACTGTAAGTAGGTTTGCTGTTTTAAACCTTAATCTTTTGACTTTGAATTATAAGCAATCGCCTAACATAATTTTTCTGATTCTATTGTTTGTTTATTTGTCCAAACACCTAATAGATTATTAAGCTAGTATTAGTCTACTTTGCAACAATCCGCGGGTAACATGTATGATGGCATATACTTTAAGACATGCGTGGCAAAATTTCAGTATTCGAAAGGTTACCAACGTGTGTCTGAAAATGTTTTACATGGTGGTAAGACATATAAATTACCAAGATAGGTGCTTTATTAAGTATCGTATCTATTCTAAAATCCATTAATTACTGCTATTAGGTTAAAAACTTTTAGTTAAAATTAAATAAATATAATAAAGACATTGCTGCACCGTTCATTAGCAGTTTCAGAACGGATATTGTGAAAGTTTGAACTGCTGTCTAGGATGGCATTTGGCAACGTTCAGTAATAGTCTTATATTACGTTAGGGGCTCGGATTTCAATACACGAATAAGACAAACAAAGCTTCCCCTAAAATCACATCAATATCGATCCATTCTTTTAGGAAATATGATGATTCGACTACTAGGATGGTTCCCTTCATGTTGAGTCATTTTAAGTCGAGTCTGAGAGTCTATTGTTCTTGTAAATGCCACAGACACACATACAAACAAATAGACACGTCAAACTTATAACATCCCCCTTTTTTCCGGGCGTTAATAAAACAATCACCGTTATTCAATAAGTTTTTCAATAATAATAGATTATTCAATAACTTACTTTTTATTTTTAACCCTTTACTCACGGACATAAAAAAAGACGGACGTAATCCCAAGTACAAATTCAGTGAAGCACCCATAGTTAATACCAACTCTCTATTCGTACAAGTACACACACCCACACATTGACACCATACTGCTTTGACATTGACACCATCGCGAATCAAAAAATACAAAATTACGCACACATGGTAAGCGAGCTGTCATTGCTATGCTTCACTCTCGATTAGACAAGGTTACGTCCGTTCTTTTTTTACGTCCGTGCCTTTACTATAAATATAAAAATCTAAAAGGGACGTAACTTACCCAACGATTTGCCTGAAAAAATTAGACCTGCTTAAAAAATACAGCTAACAAGCGAACTTGGCGTCGCCTGTGGGAATTATGGCTTTTTGTTTCGTCGATAAATTTTAGAGTAACCAAAAAATAACTTTGGTAAAATTGGCATACAGATTGGCAACACCGGTATGCAGAGCACCCTCGGCTTGGCTGGTCGCCCGAGCTGCCGACCTAATTACAACCACAAGTTACCGACACTTGCCTGTAGTTTATCGCAGCTGATGCTTGACGAAACAAGCCAGAGCAAACAACTACGCAGAACACATGCTGGGAAAATTCCCACGCTTAAAATATAGCAGTACCGCAAATTATATGCCGGCATATTCGTTGCAAGGAGCCGGTAATAACATGATTACAGGAACAGAGTATTAATTAGATTTTAACGAGGTATAAACTACCACAGAAAATATGCTGGGAAAATTCCCAGGTTAAAAATGTATTATAATAGCAGAATTTAAAAATTGCTACCGGTAGATTAGTTAAAAATGGTTAACTACTTGATCACCGAGCCTCCAACCACCAAAACAGAAATTCCGAAAACATGCTGAGAAAATTCCCAGTTTAAGTTATTGTTAGTATAAATATAAAAATAAAAAAAAACCCGCCTGCTAACAAAAATGCTATTATGATATACCTTTTTGAAATCCTTTTGGTGAGCTCTTTAATTTGATACCCATTGCATTGTTCGATATATTTTTATTTTTGCCACCTGCCAATTGGCTAGCAGGGGGGAGTGGACTGACTCAACCAATATAAGGACATGGTCTGAGCAAACCCATAGTAGTATAATTAATTCTTAAATGTTTCACAAAAACCTTGTATTTCGTACCTCGGCTCCACAAAAAAAGTTTCAGTCAGTCAAAATCATTTTTTCATATAGGTATCACTGATACTCATAAGTACGTAATTTTTTCTATCTACTAGCATTTTGGAAAGGTTCTTCGTTATAAAGAAGAAATGCCGAAAGAAACTCCTCAGCACACCTTTTAATATTTTTTTTAACAACGTACAACAAACACTCAGCCCACGGGATAATGAACCTGCAGTCTGGCGCTGGTCGTCATCAGGTGACGTCACAGCGCCACCCATATTTATCCTTCATGACGAGCACTTATAAAGGTCGAGTAAATACGTCAGAGCGAAGCGAGTAGAGTAGCCGCAGTTATTAAGCGATTCTTGGTAACGAAGGTACGTACTAAGTCATCGATGTAATTGTTTTTACCTAGGTTTTTTTATGGAAATAGCCGGCAAACGAGCTGACGATCCACCTGATGGTGAGTGGCTATCGTCGCCCATGGACATCAGCAACACCAAGGGCATCACTGATGCGTTGCCGGCCAAGAAAGAGAGAAGAAAAAGAAAGAAAGAAAGAACTGGCTCTCAAGCTCCAAGCCGGAACACGACGAGTCGTTTGGCGGCCTATTCATGCTTAAGGGTGGTAGCTATCCAGGTATAGTGACACGATTTACCTTACGTGGCATCCTATGATAAATGTGGAAGTTTATGAGAATCTATGGATGTTTGTTCTTCTTTCACGCAAAAACTACTGAACAGATTTTCATGAAATCTAGCACACAGATAGACCGTGATCTGAAATAAGATATAGGGTACTTATTATCCCGGAAAGCGTGGACACAGCCGCGGGCAAAGCGCTAGTATACCCGGGATTGAACAAAAATAGATGACACTACTGAAGTATGGACGTAGAAAGTTAGCCTTTGTATTTTAGGTTTATTTACAAGAACTGTAGCCTAGATGGTAGCGACCATTCTTGTGAAGTGAGGGGTTCCGAGTTCGATTCCCGGCTGGGGCAGATATTTATGTGACAGATAAATATTTGTACTTGGGTCATAGGTGTGATTGTGATGTGTTATATGTATCGTCCATGCCACCCGCGACACAGGTAATAACCTACTGCGGGGTGTGTTAGCGTTTATTTATTTATTTATTTATAATGCATTTTTAAGACGAATGATGAGGGTAATATTTAAGTTATTGCTTTAACTATTAGACTACACAGATGCGAAGAGTTCTCTGAGTAACTAATAGACTTAAGCCCCTGATGGAATACAAATCAAATCAAATGTTTTTATTCAAAATTGGTTTGGTTTACAAACACTTTTTGAAAGTCACGCATGCTACGCCAATGCTTCAACAAGGCCCTACTGTGAGAGGGCCCGGGAGAAGAAGCAGCAAGAAACTACCGGGGTTGTTTTTTCCTGTTCACAGTTACAGATAGCACTTATCACCTACTACAATCTATATTCATGAAACTCACGTGCAAGCAGTCTTGTCTTTAAAATAATCATCTAATTTGTAATATCCTTTCGTCATAAGAATGCTTTTAATATGAGTTTTAAATTTAAGTTAAGGTATTTCTGTAAATTTCGATGGAATTTTATTCTAAATCTACACATGTGCCCATGAACGAGCATGAAATGATACGATTAATATTTTTATTCCATCCATCCATCCATCAGCCTTTGTAGGTCCACTGCTGGACATAGGCCTCCCCTAACGTCGTCAAGCATATTTTTATTAAAATGACATATTTTTATACAAAGACGTGTACTTGTCTTTTTTTCTCTGAAAACATCACGTAATATACTCGTGTTATCCAAATTATTCAGAACCAAGTAACTGTATCAGTTATGGTGGAAAGGCATAAACAATTTTATATCTATTCTATTTGTACTATAACTTATCCAAAAAATAGCAATTTGTCAAATTATGTGCCAAACAAGATCTTAATGACGGGTCTCACTGATGTCTGTTAAGCGAACATTAAAATAGAGTAAAAAAGTAATTTTATGTATTTTATTAATACAAAATAATATATTATACATATAACTAAGGTTCATACATTGCCATTACTTAGGAAATGTTCACAGAAAATATATTTTATGAGTAATAAATGATAAGAAAATTCACATAAATTTATTGAAATTATATCCAGATTATAATACTCGTTAAATCGTTATAGATCACGATCGTTAAAGATCTTGTCATCAGTTTAAGATCACCTGATCGGTTAACAGATATTTGGTTAATTAATTTCAGTATTATCAAAACCCATATTTTTTTATCGCGTATAAACAATACTGTAATTTATTCTGTATTTTTTTTTAATTTTTTTATGTTTTCAGACATCGCTTCTCTCTTCTATCGCTCGTTGAGACCCATGTCTAATATTTGGTTGGCATCACACTGAGACTAGATGTCGACGGTGTACGTAGTCGTACATACATCGATTTGGCAACAGATACTCCAGGAGATTAAAGAAAACTGACAATGGAACTTGATACATTGACTTGCAAATCCTTATAGTTATATTGGTTAGAGATTGTTTCCTGCGGGTAGCTTATTCCTCTTATAAGGTATACTCCTAGTTGGTAAAAAGAATAAAGTAGACATTAAACATGTTACAGATAGATCCTCATATGTGGTTTATACGTTACGAATAGCTACGTAAATAAAAAAAATAGGTATATAAATAAATGTAAATAAATAACAATAAAAAGTATTGTAAGAAATTCTATACCGAGTGAAAAATTTGACTTTAATACAGGTTTTAATTTTAGCGTAGACCTTCCATCGTAGCTACGAACATGTCTGTTTGTATGTCTGTAAATATATAATCTTGATATACAAGAGCAACACGACTTTATTAACACAATCTACAGAGCACAACTGTACAAAGATCAAAATTAAGCTTAAAACTTATAGGTACGCGGGACTCGTTCGGTAACAGACGGGAGTGAGAGACGGATGGCGCTAAAACTGAACCACTAATTGCCGCGAATACGGTTACCACCTATATAAATTACGTGTCACATTGTTTGTCCTCGACGGACTCCTAAACTACTTAACCGATTTTAATCAAATTTGCACACCGTGTGCAGTTTGATCCAACTTGAAAGATAGGATAGCTTACAATGTTCCTTGAGGCACACGGAAGTTTTTAATAAAAAAAAGATTGACAGAACAAAGTCTGTCCGGGCAGCTAACATTAGTTTAACATTAGTTTACAACGCAACGCTTATGTCAGTAGACACTACAACTTGAAGTAATGTCTGAGTGGAGAGCTCCCTTCCATCACACTCGTGTGATTGTACGGTGATTCAGTGTTACACACTTATAATATTCTTCGCTCTTACGGTTTAAGAAGATACTGAAAAGCAGGTATTAAGTACTTTATAGTAATCATTATTGCTTACTAGAATAACTCCTGATACTGATGTTGATATAGTAGTTATAAAATATACAATACTAGCTGCCCGGACAGACTTCGTTCTGTCAAAAGTTTTTTTTTTATATTTTGAGACGTAAGCTATCCTATCTTTCAAGTTGGATCAAACTGCACACGGTGGGCAAATTTGATTAAAATCGGTTAAGTTAAGTAGTTTAGGAGTCCATCGCGGACAAACAACGTGACACGTAATTTATTTAAATTAAGATTATCAAAATTAAACAACAATTATTTTCGATTATAATATAATCCAACGTTGCGCAGAAGATGTACGAATAAGTATCTGTGAAACAATTTCTGAAATAATCTCCATGTTGTCCAACTTGTTATCTTACTTATCGTTGTGTGGTGTTTATAATGGAAGTTTTTGTCTCTACCTATACATATGTCATAGGTATGTTTAAGGTGTTGCAAAATAAAAAATC
Source organism: Thymelicus acteon (assembly GCA_951805285.1). Taxonomy (NCBI): domain Eukaryota; kingdom Metazoa; phylum Arthropoda; class Insecta; order Lepidoptera; family Hesperiidae; genus Thymelicus; species Thymelicus acteon. Next base: position 3,117,228 of record OX638234.1, read on the forward strand.
TTACCTTCATCATACTGTGTAGACGTCGTTGTGTGTGTGAGAGCCGGTCATAGCCGGCCGCGCCGCCCGCGCCCTCCCCCGGCCATCATAACACAAGTTTATACAACACTGCACCCGACTGTACACGATTACATCTCACTTCATATTAAAATCTAATCGCATACACAGTACACTTGAAAGAGAGTTCAGCTTTTCATTCACGGGTACCTGCGAACAAGAGAATGTGTGTTGAGTAAAGCTTGGCTCAGTTTTGTAGACGAGCTTCAGCTGCAATTATTGTAAGGTACACAAGTCTCTGATTAGGTACACACGGCAAAAGAATTAGGTATGCAGTCTAAGCAGGGCATGATACAAACCTTACATAATGTTTAATACGACAGAATTTTTGTGTTAGATGCTACTTTATATTATATGCTTCTTTTAAACGTAAGACATGGTTTAACACTGATTAAAATATGAATATTCTGTAATATTAAATATTAGAGAACGTTTACCCTCTTTTGCTTATTATACACAGTACATTCCATATATGAAACTGCCTTTAAGTATAAAGATAATAGAGAAATACTTAGTTTAATAAAAAAAAAATATATTTACTAGGTTTTGCCCGCGGTAGAGATGGATTTTTTACAAATCCCGCGAGAACCCTGAACTTTTCCGGGATAAAAGTAGCCTATGTGTTAATCCAGGATATAGGCTATCTCCATTCCAAAATTCAGCCAAATCGGTTAATTATGTAGTTGTGGCGTGACTGAGGAACGTCGCAATATTATATCAACAATACCAAAGGCATCACTGATGCGTTGCCGGCCAAGAAAGAGAGAAGAAAAAGAAAGAAAGAACTGGATCTCAAGCCCCCAGCCGGAACATGAATCGTTGGCGACTGACTTAAGCAAGATGCTGGTAACATACAATACATAACATACGTACATACAAAATATAACAATACTAGATAATAGAAAGATAATTATCAATGACAATAATAATATTAACATAATCCTTATGTCAAGCCTTACCACCAAGCGGGCCGGCTTTTGTCGCCTATAACGCCACCCTAGCACGCCAGCATGGGATTGGAGTCTCTATGACCCCAACACCGTTAACTCCAACGTGATCAGTTTGGAAGCTCGTACTACGGCTAACAGACATAGTGAACTCTGCCTGATATCTATTCTGGGAGTTCTATAACGCCGTCATGACGCAAGGCTGCGATATCGATTGTCATGTAAATATTTATTGTACGACTTATGGAACCCATGTTGATTATAACTTCTACTGCTACATCTATATTCTATACAAATAAATACAATTGGACTGTTTGTTTGTTATATTAAAATAACCGCTTTTTACTAAGTGCATTTGGATGTATACAAGGTATATATACCAAAACAACATTTTTTACAATTTTTGTCTGTCTGTCTGTCTGTCTGTCTGTCTGTTTGATCCAACTTATCTCTGAAATGGCTGGACCGATTTAGACGGGACTTTCACTGGCAGATAGCTGATGTATTAGTAGGATTTCATCGCCGAATAAAGTCAAAATTTGTAAAGCAAATAAATTACTAATTTATATTATTAGATCCTAACTGCGACAGTTAATAAAAAAATATAGGTAATTAGAATGTATGGAAATAGATAAAGTATTCCTAAATAAATAAATAACGCTTCACACTCATAGCCCCACACAGCCGTGGGTGCCATGGATACTAAGTCTTCAATACTTTTAACTGACAACTATAATACTATAAAAATAACTGATTCTTGCTAAGGCAGCTCCACGGCTTATATTTATTATGAAACTGAATTATATAGGAACAGTACCCCACACAATATAAATCATAATCTCATTCCTTAGCAAACTCCAATACTTGCCGATACTAAAATAAACAGTTCTATTCTAAATCCAAAGGCGAACATCGATAAAATCTCCCCCTATTTACGTCAAACAGTAATTGGGCTCACTGAATGAAATATAAGGCACCGAACAGAATAGCAACTTCCATCAATAACAGATTATCGCCGAAGTATCGACGCGCGGATGTTTTCCTAATACGTATCAGATCTAAAAATAATGATTGAAGGATACAGGCAATATAGTCTAAAGGCTAGTCTACAATCGTGCAGTTATTAAACCGATGTATTAAACACATTACGGTCCCACGTCACCGTCATTCATAGCTTCGATCGCACGCACACAGACGCACCGCGTGTCACCACACAACCTCTCACCATCGCACGATCCCACCAAACCCATCAAACCACCACCAAAATCCCAACCATTACCATCTAAAACAAAATCCGACGACAGCCGATTCTACGCTCGCGCATCCGTCCACCATCTTAAATTCATTCACAAAAATCACTACAGCACATCGCCTATTTGTTTACCGTTTCACGCCTTCCTCCTCGCATCCACGTCCGATTTTCGTCTCCGATGCCTTCCTGGTGCTTCACTGGGGTGTTTTGCACTTTTTTGGGGCTCGAAAACACGTTTTTTGAATCGTTTTTGTTGCTAATACGGTCGTTAGCAAGCGCGCGGTTCGCGACGTGCGACCGGGTGGAGGGTGCGTGTGCAACTGAAGAATGGTGGCAGGACTGCGGACGGCATTGGAACGCGCATGCGCGCTGACTACCCGCCAAAATACACCTACGCGCATGTATGGACGAAGCTCCCTTTCAAAACTTAGTGAAACCTTTGCTAGTGTGTTTTTATTATCTCTACTACATTTGTTCGCAGAGTAATTTAAAAAAAGCTTCTATAATTATATTTTTTGTATGGTACTTTTCTAAGGAGGTATCCATTGGTTGATTTTTGGTAACCCTATCAGTTTTATAGGCACATAACTGGAACCAAGTCACTTCTATACGGGTCGTACTTCTTACATCGTAGTGACATGGTCGTAGCGCTACGAGCCGCTACGGCGTAGATCACTGTAAATTCCGTGTAGATCGAATGCAGAGATTTCTTTTTACAAAATTACTATAGACTTATCTTGTTGAGTTTTTTTACAATATTTATGATCAGTTCAATTTTATATTCGCTATTCATTTTTAGTGTAGATGTAGGTAGACTTTGAAAGGAAAATAGTTTATCATATTTATCTTATTAAAGTATCCCTTAGTAATGTTACTCAGATTTTTTTTATGGAAATAGCCGGCCAACGAGCTGACGATCCACCTGATGGTAAGTACCTATCGTTGCCCATGGACATCAGCAACACCAAAAGCATCACTGATGCATTGCCGGCCAAGAAAGAAAGAAGAAAAATAAAGAAAGAACTGGCTCTCAAGCCCCCAGCCGGAACACGACGAGTCGTTTGGCGGCTGACTCATGCTCAAGGGTGGTAGCTATCCAGGCGAACCCCATGGAGAAATAATAATTAGTAATAATGGTCTTAATTAACAATTACATATATCAATATTACCAGTATTAATGTTCTACGGTCTGTTGTTGTGGGGCTCAGCTGCAGATATTGAGTCAATCTTTGTATTACAGAAAAGAGCAGTTCGCGCTATTTACAACCTCAGGCCTAGGGACTCTCTTAGAGAATTGTTTAAAGAAATAAATATACTAACTGTTATTTCACAATACATTTTGGATAATATTATGTATGTTAAAAAATACTTCGATAATTTTCTTAAAAAGAGTGATGTTCACAATATTAACACAAGAAATAAGGCTAGACTGATTGTGCCTAGTTTTAGACTCAGCAAAACTGGTGGCTCGTTCATGGGTAGATGTGTAAAAATCTATAATAAAATCCCGTTAGAATTAACAGAAATGCCATACTGTAAATTAAAAACTCATGTAAAAGGTATTCTCATGAAGAAAGCATATTACAAAGTTGATGAGTATTTAAATGACAAGACTGCTTGGACATGAGTTTTTTTTTATATTAAATATTGCAATAAGTAGAATTAAGTGCTGTCTGTAACTGTGAGTAGGAAAAAAATTATCGCGGGAGTTTCTTGCCGCTTCTTCTCCCGGGACCACTCACGGTAGGGATTTGTTGAAGCGATGGCGTTAAGTGACTTTCGAAAAGTGTTTGTAACAAACCTACTTCGAATAAAATTCATTTCATTTCATAATCCGTCGAGGGACCCTACCACCAGCAGGCCGGATTTAGTCGCGTCTTACGGCACCCATCCAGATTGGGATTGAGGTGAGATTAGAGATATTATACTAAGCAACCCCAATACGGCCGGAATAATGTTGAAAAAAATATTTTAAGTTAAAATTCGTTGCGTGGTTTTATTTGAAAATCTACTTTTATTGATTTAATGTTATTATTTTATATACTGATAATAAATTTAAACAAAAACAGATTGTATTGTTTTGAATTTAACTGAAGTTTCATCATGAGGTTTTCCTTCATAAAATAAGAGATGATTGATATCTTATTCACATAACTTTGATAATTTAGAGATGCGTTTTGAACCCAGGACCACTAATGGTTATTTAAAAAATAACTCATAATGAATGGATATGATCTCTGATTTCGTATTTGTCAACATCTTGTTTACCTCGAATGTCAAGGGTATTCTAGTGGGGCTGTGACGTCATTCACACGATTTACGTACAATACACGTGTGGAATAGTCCGGACTATATCGCAGAAAGAGAAACAGATACTAACTTATGTTATAGTCTGTAGCTTTCCGTAATCGACTTCCATAGTCGATTAGAGGATCGTCAAATCTTGCTGCACCAATTGCTAATTTTAATTCAACCCTACTAAATACTAACTACTACTAACTGCTTAACTTACTACAGTTTTCTAACTAACAATAACGTCAACAATTATTATCTAATGCTCTTATTATGTAACACGTAACACTAATGTTCGGTTTACACGTATTAAGTAGTTAAGTAAATTTTAACTAAATTTTAAGTAAATTAATACGTGTAAATGGAAAATTTAGTAATTAAAATTTAGTAATCAAACAGACAAGTAATTTAGAGTTTTTTCTATTTTCTGTTAAGTGGGCGGGGCTTATCACTTAACAAGTTTGGACAGGCACTAAGTAATTAAGTATAATTGTGTGAACTAAAGAACTTTACTAAATTATTACGTGCGGATGCGCACTAAAAAATATTCACTTATTTAGTTAAAATTTAGTTATCTACTTAACTACTTAATACGTCTAAACCGGACTTTAGGGATGAATGCTACACCGTGCCGGGCACAAGCAACTTCACTAAATTTTTACGAGGCTTGGACGCGGACGTCGCACGGTGCAGCATAAACACTCGATGTCCACGTAATATAAAATGTTGGTGCCGTGCCTCGTCCATGCCTCGTTCATGGCACAGCTCGTGCCCGGCTCGGTGTAGCATAATTCATCCTTAACAGGGCCTACTTACTGACAACAGTGCGTAATTAAGTTCTATTCAAGGTTTGTCACTTAATTATGTCCTGGGCAAGGGTTGGCGGCTCTCAAGCTCGTCAAGCTCATTTCTGCTATTCATAACTGTAACCAAAATTAGTACTTTAACCACAGCTTAATATTTCGCTAACGGGTCTAAAAATGGTCTTCGCAAGTCCCTAAAATTTTGAAACACCTAATTAGCGATATCCCACACTATGGGGTAGCTTCAACCCTTTAATATCCCATTAGGGATGAATTATGCTAGACTGGTGCCCCCTGCGAGGCATGGACGAGGCACGGATTCAAAACTTCACTAACATTTTACATGATTTTATAACATTTTACGTCGTTCGTCGTCCGAGCCTCGTCATGAACCGCATCATGTAAAATTTTAGTGAAGTTTTGAATCAGTGCCTCGTCCGTGCCTTTGGCACGGCTCTTTCCTGAGACGGTCTAGCATAATTCATCCTTTACTGAGTACGGGTCTCTCCGTTCTCTCTTCTTGTGAAGGCTTTTAGCCTACTCCACCATGATGCTCCAGTTTGGATTGGTGCCTGGTGGAGGTTCTGTGGGCATCTGCGAATAATTTCCACTTTACGCACAAAAGTGGTAGAAGAAAAACATTATTTGAAGATTTTACTCTACCACTTTCTAAAACGGAGTCCAAATAAGCGTTTTCGAGAGTACGTAGCGTGTCGGTTACATCCATGGGAATTCAGTATTTCTCTCTAATGCATAAGTTTATTAATACACAATAGTTGGTACATGATAGTTTGGAATTCATATTACGAATATTGAATTGCCCTTTATGGCAAAAGTAACAAAATATCCCAGAAGTCGTGCAATGCGGTATATTTGTGCGAATGTGGGTAATACTGCTAATATATAGAATCTATTTTTATCCTCCTAATCAATGAAAAACTTGTGACCGATGCGAGGTGCTCGGTTCGTGACGAAACCATGAATTAGTCTAGCCATTGTAATGGACTGTCTCACTGAGCGCGATCGATTGATAAGCGAACTAATAAGATCGTATAGTCCATTTTTACCCGACTGCGAACGAAGGGTTATACAATGTTTTTCGCGCGTATCTTGCTTGTATGCATGTGATATTCTTTATTACCTCGTATCTTCCAAACCGCTGAACGGATTTACATAATTAAGATATCGTTAGATTCGACTTAATAACCCAAGTGTTGTTAGATAGGGGAAATTAAAAAAATATGGTGGCTCTGAGATGCCATTATTTGAAGTATCAAAAAATAAAAATAAAATCGAATAACGCAATACAGGTATCGAATTAGAGAGCTCACCATGAGAATTTCAAAAAGGTATATCGTCAATCATGATAGCTTTTTTGATAACAGGCGGGTTTTTTGATAGCAGACGGGGTTTTTTTTTATTTTTAAATTTGTACAGTCGGCCGTAGAAGTAGCTTGACATTTTAGTACTTTGTAATAGTAACTGTTTCGACAGTTTCCTAGCAACATCTATGACAAATTCAAGAAATGTAATGTGACAAGGTACTAAAATGTTAAGCTACTTCCGCGGCCGACTGTACCTACTAGTTAGAGAATTCCTATTTAGTATACAAGTGTCTTTGTATCATAATTTGCAATTTATTGGGGGTAGTTATTACGTATGCCTAACGAGATTAATATGTAATACACACCTACATACAATATACATATACATACAAGATCCATCAAAAAATAATTAATTAATAAAGCAGACATTGCCGCATTCATCACTTGTATAGATAGTCAAGATAGCATATGACGGTTCGCGGAAAAAGCCTGGGAACCTAAACAACTGAGCTTTCGGATCATTCCGGTACAAAAATCGACCGTAATCACCATAGTTATAAGTATTTCTTTTTAACAATGTCATTTTTAATATCGAAATTAAAATTGTTATTTAGTTAAATTACTAGTTTTTGTTCGCACCCTACAGCACGAATACGTAACCGGCGCAATCGAAAAGGATCTGCAATCGGGGCGAAAATATTCAAAATCGAATTTTCGGACTGGTGACTGAAGTACAAGAACCTGGAAGGCAGCAGCAGGATTACGGATCCAAAAACCAATACCGAAGCGATCGGACGATGGCTAGTAATTTATTGTACTTAAGTACTGTTAGAATGTTAACGTGTTCTTATCCTATAATCCTTTTCCTTAAAATATTTTTTATGGAAATAGCCGGCAAACGAGCTGACGATCCACCTGATGGTAGGTGGCTATCGTCGCTCTTGAACATCAGCAACACTAAAGGCATCACTGATGCCTTACCGGCTGGGTGAATTAATCCAGGTGAAAGACGGCAACATATTTCAGGGACACTTCCAACGCTGATGATGAAACAATCGCCTTGCCCATGGCGTTGCGGAGATAAGCCTAGAATAGCCGGCTCGGCGTCGGGCTGGCTAGACCGGGTTCAGACATCGAATCTCTGCAGGACACGTGACGTCGCCGCGTCGGATCGCGTCAACGGAGAACGATCCAACGATCCAACCATCTAGCTGTCAATAGAAATTTTATTTAGAGCTTTGCCCGCGACTTTGCCCGCGTTTTTCGAGATAATAAGTACCTTATGTCTTATTTCAGATCATGGTCTACTAATGTGCTAAATTTCATAAAAATCCGTTCAGTAGTTTTTAAGTGACAGGGTAATAAACATCAATATTAACATGGACCTGAAAAAAGACGGACGTAACTTCGTCTAATCGAGAGTGAAGCATAGTATGTGTGCGTAATTTTTGATTCGCGATTGAAGCAGTGAAGTGTCAATGTGTGGGTGTGTGTACTTGTATGAATAGAGAGTTGGTATTACTATGGGTGCTTCACTGAATTTGTTGTTGGGATTACGTCCGTCTTTTTTAGGTCCGTCCATATTAACTTATAATAATATTATAGTAGAAGGGCTCGCAGACGATGGCTTGTTGTAAGTCATGATCTCCGATGACATTAATTAGAAGTTTATCAGGACCTTGGGTTATTAAAGGGGCCGAAGGAAGGGTTAAAGCTGGTTCTTTTACTCCTGTTGACGTAATAACTATGATCGTGAACACAGATTACCTGAATAAAAACATCAAAAAGTAAGGCCTCCATCACAAAGTCTAGTAACCTTCAATGAAAGACTGATTCTGAAGGATTAACTAACTTCTTTTGCTTATTGAAGTTAACAATGGTGCAAGTCGAGAGAGTTCCACTTCGTTCGGTGGATATAAGGATAAAACTGTTACGTCGTCAGGTAGGTTTTTTCGGCTTTATAACAAGGTTCCGTAACAATACATGTCATATTATTTCATGTTTTCGTTCGGGTGACAGTGGCTTTTTTTCATACAGGGACTATTACTAAGTTTGATGTTTTTTATGTTCGCAGGTTTGATGTAATGTAGCCAGTTTTTATTAAATACACTTTCTCCTGTCAATCGATAAGTCAGTTGGACATAACGCCAGAAAAGCCTGTACATTGAGATACATACATAGAGGAGACATCTCAAACAAAATGTGTGTTCCACCGCCGGCTTGCCCTCCGTTCTCTTTTCAAACTAGAAGCCTCGTTTGCACACTTGCCATAGAGTAAATTTGTATATGACACTTTCCGAACCAAGACGGCAACCTAAGCAAATTTATATATTCCAATAACACGCTAGTGGCTTGCCAAGTTCAAACGCTCCTTATGATTTTTTATTCCAAAATGGCGGGAACATTGCACAATAATTTAATTAAATTCGTTTTAGTTCATTTAAGTTAATATTTTGTTTTCTTACCGATGATAAAGTGATACCATTATCATTTTTGTTTTTTGTCGTGCAATTGTGATACGTTCTTATTACGCACGACGGCATTTTTTCAGTTTTTTCATAAACAATTTTGGCATGCGGCCGCCATGAGCGCAGCCGAGTGACAGCCGAGTGACAAAATGAAATGCAGCCGGCCGGCTGCAATGCACACCCCCGAGCCCAATGTTCGCGGTGTCTGTTCTATACGCTAGTAATACTAGTTCAATGAGCCTGTACGAGATTTTAGACCTCATTCGCTGAATATTTTTCAAAAAGGCTGGATTTTTGCCCCACTAATAATTCTACATAATTATGTCTTGTTTCGCCCCTATCAACAAGAAAAGTACGCGAATAATTTATGTTTCTTATACATACTTATAACTAAATGGGTCAGCCAAGTTGTTTGATTGCCAAATACCCCCTGACTGTGGAGACAATTATTTAGGTGAAATGTATGTAGCGGCCTTGTAACCAAAGCACAGTTTAAAGCGCTTGTAGCTATGGTTTTGCAGATGAGATAAGGCAAGACCGTAGTCCGCTGTTAGGTTACACGTTACACTTCACAGTCATAAATAGATGGCTTCAACCATTGAAGTATAATGTCATAGAACAGACATCTCGAACAAAATGTGTGTCCCGTCGGGAGGTTCTATTTTCAAAATTGAGCCCCCGTTCTCCTTTCAAAATCGAACGAATCCATTGAAAATTGAAGTCGATCGGCGCCAAGAGTACTCCATCACGCTGCTTCAGTACGGATTGGTGGAGGGATTATTTATTTATTTATTCAAAATGTCACCTTATACAAAAGGATAAACAAAGGGCAAACTTAATGCCTAACGGCATTGTCCACCAGTTAACCCTGGGTGGATGTGGAAAGAACTGATGGCAGGTGTTAAAACTACTTAAGAAAAAAAAATCTGAAAAAAGAAGAAAAACAAATACTACTTACATACAAAATATACCTAATTTAACAATACGATAAATATCAATATAATACATATTTTATATATAGGTATACATATATAGTTAGTGTCCAACCCAAGTGTCGGAAGTTTTTTAAACCACCCAAAGGCCTCCAACATAGCATAAAGGCCAAAGCATACGTAACGGGGTTTTTCCCGTACGGCACGGGACGTTGCGAGGGTGTAGATCTTCCACAATAATAAGTAATTCTCTCAGGGCGGGGTAGTAAACGTAAAGTTTTGTTAACATTGTTTCATAGAAAATGTATAGGATAGTGCATACGCAGCGGAATCCCGAACGGGAAAAAAACCCGTTACGCATGCATTGCCCTTAAACGACAGTTATCTTACGATAACAAACAGGAGCGACGGCTTTACGTGCTCTCCGACGCATGACAATGCTCAAGAAATGTTTGCTATTAGCGGTCACCCATAGACAGACATAATTTTTTTTTTATGGAAATATCCGGCAAGCGAGCTGACGATCCACCTGATGGTAAGTGGCTATCGTCGCACATCAGCAACACCAAAGGCATAACTGATGCGTTGCCGGCCAAGAAAGAGAGAAGAAAAAGAAATAAAGAACTGGCTCTCAAGCTCCCAGCCGGAACACGAGTAGTTTGGCGGCTGACTCATGCTCAAGGGTGGTAGCTATCCAGGCGAACCCCATGCAGGAATAATAATGGTATTAATTAACATTTAAAATTAATATTAGGGACCAATATAATCCCTCGAGGGACCCTACCACCAGCGAGCTCGATTTAGTAGCTAATCTTCTTAATAGAACGCTAACTATTACTGAACGGCATACAATGCCCAGTATAAACCAATAGATACAGAAGCTAGAATAGTTGTATACAGCTTCCAATATAGTGTGGAGCGGCACTAAGTTTTTTTGGAAATTCACCCCTAAGGGGTAAAAGTTTGAATGATTAAAATACATTTATACTTGTATTACTATTTATGGAGGGCTAAAAAAGTATTTCTGTATCAAAGGCACTTACAATCTTAGAACCGAAAAATAAGAACCTTCAGGCAAAACAAAACGTTTCTCTGAGGCAGTGTTTACGAATCTATTTCTGGATACGAAACATTTGGAAATGATTACAAATACAGTTTTAATGGCGAAACCACAGCGAAACAGTCGAATCGCTATGTTTACACACTTACTTAGTAGGCATATAGGTACACTTGTATATTTACCAGATGCAAGTCACCTCCTTTCAATCTATTGTACAAACTATCTTAAACTTGTCACGTAGCAAACTCGTCAAGAAAAAAGTAATTGTCAGTGAATTAGTAGAACATATAGATCGCTGGTATTTGTACATTCGCCACAATTTTAATTTATAACTGTTAATTCGTCACATTTGTTATTCTGCACGGATAGCAGAAAAATTAAACAATAAGTAGAACAAAAATGTTTGTACTTTTTTCATAATTCATATTTATTGATAAAACTAACTTGTATATCGCTTCCGGAACTGCCAGCCGAAATACTCTCTCCCAGCAAAATGACCAACAAGAATTAATTAAAGGTTCTTGAAGAAATCCAACCAACATGGCTTATCTATTGTTAGGTAACGATATTATCATGGTTTTTATTTTATGAATGATTTTAGTTTTGGTGTATTTTGTTATATCTATAAAGTGTTGTTCATATCCTTATAATTTAACTGGACCATGTTCTTTGTAAGTTATTTACTTTAGATTAAGGCTCATAGTTTCGTTAAGATAAGTACCGTGCGAATCTCGATAACATTTCAGCACATTGCATTCACTCACGGGCCACCTACGGTTTTGAATTCCCACTCCTGTTAGAGCGAGCCGGCATTATATTATTTGTGTGTGTTGTAAAGAGACAAAAAGCATCGATCGGCTTGCGTCACACAGGACGCGTGGGCGCGATGACGTCACACGGTTCCCGCCAATCGTAAGGGAAGGAAAAGGCGGAATAACACTTCGTAGACTGGATGTTTCATCTTACTATTACGTTGTTTATTTACGTAGGTAGTATGTATGTTTATTTATGATCTGAAAATTGTGTTCTATGGAATTAAAATCACTTCTACGCTACCCTTAAATTGGTATCACAATCAATGGAAAATTTAAAAAAAAAACATAAATGTAACATGCAATAGGGATAGGGTTTAACAAACTTAATTAAAGTTTTGTGTTTGTATATGTTTTTTTAATGTAACAAATCTTTTATATTATTAAACATTTAATATTTTTACGCTAAAAGGACTAGTAAGCTTTTGGAGAAAACAACGAAAGATTGTACAAAACTACCAACTGTTTTCAGCGACATCTAGTTTATTTTTTTATAAGTTTAGAAAGACCTAGCATATGAGAATTAATACCAGTACAGTACGCTAGATGGCACGAAAATACTAAATAGATTAACCAGATTTGATACGTTTGCGTTGTCTCTGCACTCCGCAGTTTGTGAAGTTTATCACAGATGGCTACAGCAAAATATTTTTAGATATATGGATCTCTTAATATTAATACTGAATAATAATAATAATAAACGTTTTTAACTGTGTCGCGAATGACATAGATGACGCATATAATATTTATCTGTCACATAGTAAATATCTGCCCCGGCCGGGAATCGAACCCGGGTCGTGTTATGGCGGGGGGCTTGAGAGCCCGTTCTTTCTTTCTTTTTCTTCTCGCATTCTTGGCTGGTAACGCATCAGTGATGTCTTTGGTGTTGCTGATGTTCATAGGTAACGATAGCCACTTACCATCAGGTGGATCGTCAGCTCCTTTGTCGGCTATTTCTATAAAATAAAAAGATTACGATGAGCAAGATCGCTTGGAGGAAGATCTGGCGTGAGGTTTGTTTTATTAGTATTTATCATTGGTTAGCTACCACTCTCTTGTTTGAATCAGGAGTCAAACTACTTGTTGTCAAGTACGGACCAGTTATTTTCTTTTTTCTTCTCCCTTATTTTTTCTTTTACGTTACTGATATTCATTTGCGATGGTGACCATTTCAGTAACATCGGGTGGCTTGTCTGCCCGTTTGGCTATTTACATAAAAATTAAAAAACATTTAACGTGATAAAAAGCCATCTAGAATGCTGATAAGCTTAAAGCTTTTAAGTCTACGCTAGATATTCTCATCACATAATTTACCTCATTAATTATAAGACCAATGCCCTCTCTTCTACTAAATGCTAAATTGATTAGTAATCGCGAGAACAAACGACTAAATTATCATAATGGAGGCATCACCTCATCGGTTTCGGGTACAGGTTTTTATCAGTTCGTGGCGGTCAATTGTTTTTGTGCTTTGCGTACATCCGCTTCAGTACCTCAATAATCCCAAGACAAGAATCTACAATCGTTGGGCACTCGGGTATACCCAAATGCCTAAATAAAATTACGACAAAAAAGCATTGTTCATTACAAGGCGTCATTTTAGGGTTGCCAGATTAATTTTCAGCGCTTATCATTTCCAAGGCTTAATAATTCTAGTCTTTCAAGTCTTTCATCGCTCTTTGGTACATGCTGTTACACTTAGCGTTTCTGAACGCTTTGACTACAAACATTTCTATGAGTTGAAACTTGACTCTTGCTTGGGGCAGGCAAACGACTAATCGGTGTTCCGGTTAGGGCTCGAGAGCCAGTTTTTTCTTTCTTTCTGCTCGCTTTATTGTTGGTCGCATCGCAGTGTATCAACGATACCTGCGTTTGTCGGATAATTGCCTAAAAACATCTTAGTAGACGTGATGGAAAACTAAATCTAAAGGTTTACTTATATACGTATTATACAAGAATACATCTTGTATATTTCCTATTAAATTAAATACGTATTTTAGTTAAATGGTACCAATTTGGTGACTGTTCTTACCATAATTTGCCTAATCTGACTAAGAATACTTTATCATTTTTCAATATCCCATCTGTTAAGTCGTCAGTTCCATTCATTTAAATCTACGAGTATTAGGTATTATTATTCAAATCAAGTGAGGTTAAAAACCGAATTAGTTTTTAAATCTTTTCGCCATTATTAATTTGTAAAATGATGTGGTCCTGGGTATTTGTTTTATGTTGTTAACCTCGTGTTATCATTCAAGGTAATTTTTTGTTGGTAACTGAATATTTTTTTCGTTGAATATTTTTAGGAAATTTAAACGGTTCTGCTGCGAAAACATAGCAGACGAAGCATTTGATGGTATGAGACGAGGTCACCATTGCCCGTGGTCACCATTGTATTGGCGACTAACTCTCCAACGAGTTTTGCGCAATGAACTGTGGCCAATTGGCTACAGTTTTCAGTGGATTCAGTCGATTTTAAAAAAGAACTGAGGCTCGATTTTGAAAATAGAATCTCTCGGCGACAAAAATACTTCAATGGTTGAAACATTAGGTACGCATTTACACGTATCCTTCGTCATAATTTTAATCCTGTAGGCAATAGAAAAGAAGATATTCTCGGACATTGAACCACACTTTAGAAGTGTATTAACCTGGACTAACAAGTTGCCTCATAAAATGTTTTTGGTGTTTTTACAAATTCCGAGCAGATCAAGTTGCCAGTAACCTGTTTGCGAATTGTTTATTACCTGCCGAACTTGTATTTTACATTTTGACGTGGGATAAAAATGTTGCCATGTTTTTATTACTACGAATTAGAAACGAAACCACGCAATTCAGTACCTCTTATAAATATCGAATACACTATCGTTAATTAGTTATTCATACTTAGTTAGCTAGCTACATGCCCCGTTACCAGCTGACAATCACGGACCTAAAAAAAGACGGACGTAATCCCAACAAGAAATTCAGTGAAACACTCTAGTCTCCCTATTCGTACAAGTACACACACCCCATAGATTACCCCCAAAAGATACCGCATACAAGGCAACTGACGCGCGGCAACATAGAAGTGCTTTTGCTATGCACATAAAGCTATACTAGCATTCACGACATTAGTATCGACCAAGACCTTCGACCCATACACACGCGGATCTTTCAGAATTTAATTAATTTCAAAAAAGAATTTGCTGATGAAACCATGGCTTATTGTAGTGTTAAATGGTATGGAAAATCAGTTCGAAAAAACAGTTACCCAAAAGATGCCATATCATTTAATAAGTTAGTAATTCATATTTATTTTACAAATTTTCTTATAATGAAGCAGAGTTCAACTTAAGCTGGTTTTGAGAGTGACATTTTGTAAAAAAATCATTCCTAATTCAAAATAGTTATCTTGTTTCTGACTAAAGACAATACTAGGGAAGTGAACTTTTCATTTTAAAGACGTATCGATATTCATTTTGAGGATATTGCTATGAAATCGATAATTTTTAACAGGTTACAAGTGGGACAAAGGTTGCTGTAGTCAAGGATAACATTATTTATTATATGAAAAAACATTGTGGTAATGGTTTTATAGATTTCCTAGATGCCCCGAGAGGAAGGAAAAATGGAAAGAATCAATACACCGTGGACAGGGATGGTTTCCTACCAAATACAGTGTCGTTTGTTCAACACAATTTTCAGATGACAGTTGATGGATTCAGTTGTATCATAGTTATACTTGCCAGTTTTGTTATGGGTCTTATACTTCTGATCGAGAATAGAATAGAAAAGAATAGAATACATTTACTTTGTCTAAGTTTAAAAAGTAACAATGTTATTGTATGGAAACTTTCAAATTCGTGTGCTTTCCTATAGTTATGGAGAAATTATGTGGAAAATCAGCTAAATATTGATTATATTATTATTTATTATTATTTGCGCGAGTATCAGGTAGGTAGATAGGTACATATTATACATACTTAACTCGATATGTTACACATATTTTCGTATTATAATTATAATTATTTTTCTTTTCTTTCCTTTTTTTATACAATTTTGCCTACTAAGCAAAAGTTATTCACTGTAATGAGAATTTAAAGTAAAATAAAAATGTAATAAAACTAGAGGTCTGAAGTTCTTCATGTGGTACATTAATAAGGGTCCAGTTAACAATTAGAGATATTGGAATGCTGTTATAACAAAAGTAATAAATTGTGATTAGGAATTACTATAATAAATTATGGTTTGTTATACTTCATTTGGAAGTTAAGGGATTAGCCAAACAATAAAATAATAATAATATGAAATGACAAACATCGAAATTTTGAAACCGTAGCAGAAAAAACATCAGTGTGATGAAAATGATATTATACACACGAAAGGAAAAGTAACAAACCTAATGAAATTTAGATATGACAGCATCTGTCGGGTCAACTAGTTTGTAATAAAAATAATTCCTAAAAATGATGTCTTAAAAACCCAAAAATATAGTTTTTAAGTTCATGAAGCTAAGAAGCAGTCCTACTACGAACAGTTATTATTTTAATTTAATTAGCCGCGAATAGCATTGTATATTTGATTTATCTAATCGGACATTGTATAATATAAACACTGTTAATATTATATTATTAAAAGTATCGATATTTAAATTGTATTGTTATTCATTATAAATGTGATGAAAGTAAATAATGATAATCACAAACATTGATCGTACGATTTATCGATCATACATACTCAGTCACTATGGACAGTGTTGAGCTCGATAAATTCCAAGTTTGAATTTTAAATATCCAATCACAGCGCATCTGTTTCGTACCCCGCAAACCGCACCTTCCGCCAAATTGTAACAAGTAGAATCGTCTTATAGAATGGAGTAGAGTACGTACGTGAGTAAGTAGTAGGTACATGCTCCGTTACAATGAGCACACGTTAACTCCCCGATCAGCTGACAACCTAAAGAAATGGGATTGCATGTTTCAGAGGGATCAGTAGCTCGAGCACGAATATTTGCGAGAAAGTATTCGTATGGTTAACGTAAGCAATTTGTCAAATTTGTATGGCATTTTAGTACCATTTACGTACGATAGGGGCGCTTTTGAAAAAATGCCATACAAATTGCTTACGTTAACCATACGAATACTTTCTCGCAAATATTCGTGCTCGAGCTACAGGTTCAGGACCAGTGTAGTGGCGTCATTTTAAGGAGGCCTGTTTCCAGCAGTGACTTACGAAAGGCCCATCGATAGGAATAGTTACTTAAATTATTTTTTGTCAAAGCAAAGTTTTAAATGTAGAGTGTTTTTCAAAGTAATGGGATTGCATGATTCAGAGGGATCAGGACCATTCGTCGTGGCGTCAGTTTTAGGAGGCCTATTTCCAGCAGTGACTTACGAAAGGCCCATCGATAGGAATAGTTACTTAAATTATTTTTTGTCAAAGCAAAGTTTTAAATGTAGAGTGTTTTTCAAAGTAATGGGATTGCATGATTCAGAGGGATCAGGACCAGTGTAGTGGCGTCAGTTTTAGGAGGCCTGTTTCCAGCAGTGACTTACGAAAGGGTCATCGATAGGAATAGTTACTGCAGTAATAATAATGATTTTTTTCTCAAGGCAGAGTTTTAAATGTAGAATGGGTTAGCTTTACACCAAATAGGTGTCATCGGTTTTTAAAGCTTTTCTCCGGCGTTGTCAAATTAAGTTGTAGCCCTACTGTGAGTTAACTAAAGATTATTGTGTATGAACGGACGCACGTCGCATCCATAGCTCATCATTCAACCCACCTACTGGACGGGTAATGGTATTATGCGTCATGCACATGAACTATTGTAGGTACACCTATATAATCATACGATCAAAATCAATAGCGTGAAGTAGATATGCTTATTTTATAAAATAAATTAAGGCCATTCACGACCCATCAGTGGACGTAAATTGAAAACTAACATTGTTATTATTTACTAGCTGTGCTCCGCTGTTCACCCGCGTTAATTTGTGGAAAAAACAAACTACTAAAATATAGGACGTTATATAGCCTACCCAAGTAGCAAACTAGTCATATAATACAACTAAAAGACGTATAAGGGTTTTATTTCAGTTTTGTAGCAACCAAATAATTGTAAAGTGGTATTCAATACGATGCTTTAGTTATATATAATTTAAATCATATAAATACGTCTGGTAAACGTCGTCTCAACGAATTTATATGACGTAATATAAACGTATCTGCCACTACGTTTACATGATAAGGCTTTGAGTTGAGTTAACGTTATAGTCAGATAATAGTCAGGAGTTCCTATTTTTGTGTAATTTTGGAAACTTTTATGTAACGCTTAAATAATTAACTGTCCTATAATGATTGTATAATAAACTATTATAAAAAAGTCTTATTAAGGCGTTTAGTTTAATCATTATGTAACTTTTAGGCTATAAATTTATTCTTAAATGACTTTTATAATTCATGTAATTATTTAAACGATAATAAGTAACTTTTATATGACTCAGAAGTCATTTTTAATTTAATTCATAGTTATGGATCCTGGAAAGTGGAAAAGAATTAACAAAGGTGGTGGTTTTAGAAGAAAAGTAAACAAAAATTATAAATCATTAAAAATATAAAAAATACCTACAATTAATCTGGAAAAGACATTGTCGTGCGGTCCCAATCAAAAAGAAAGTAGCAAAAATCAAGGTGGTTCCGTATATTTTTTAACACTTAGGCAGTACCCAGCATTAGATCCTACCACTTAGGCTATAGGCGATACGACTTAGGCAACCAGGCGCCTAAATCGTACCGAAGGACCTTTTTGGAAAAGTGTTGAAATTTCTATTTCTTTAAAAGATTTCTTATGCTTATGTCAATTCTATGATAGCTTAGTAAATAAACATTAAGTGGATGTATGAGACTTTATTTAATTTGAAATACCCTAAAATACAGCTGTTTTCCCTTAAATAAAGTAGTAGCAGAGTAAAAGTAAATTTAATAATGGCAACATTCTTTTTTCAAAAAGAAGATATTAAAAATTGATTTTTATTCAAAAAAGATTTCAAAAATAATTTTTATTGTTAAATTAAAAACAATATTCAAAAAAGTAAACAAAAAAAAAACATTTCTAAGAACATCAAAAAAAAATTCAAAAAGAAATTCAAAAAATATGTCAAAAAAATAAAATAAAAAATAGATATTTAAAACGAATGGCAACGTATTTATATTTAATATTTATTTCAAAAAATTCCACGTGATATATCGGCTACGTCTACGACACGCCTTGGTAACGCTTTTTCGTGACAGAAAATTCCTAATACCCCGTCTATGTAGAAGTTTCACTTCAAAAACAGAACTACTAATAAAGGTTTTTTTCATATTTTTCTATTGCATAGAACCCTAATTGCAACCGTAATGGTGGACGACAGGACGACATAAGTTGAATAAAATACATGTATATAACCAGTAGTCATATACACGTCGTAAAGCGGTCGCTCAGTGTGTTGATTGCAATATGGCGGAAATTATTAAAGTCAATTCATATATATAATTTTAATATACAATATTAAAACATCAATATTTTGAAGGCCCATTAAAATATGAACAAAGATGTCCATACATATTCTCGAAAAAATTTAATGGCCACTATATCATCACCCTCCTCATCTTCAACCACAATCGGCTTTCTTTATATTAAATAAATGAAAATCATGATAACATTTGGCTTAACTTTTTATAAAGTATTTCAAGAAGAAAAAATATTGTCCGTTCGCATAAGAAAACTCATGTAGATGTTGTGTGTTTAACGATAATAGGACTTTTTTGTAATTTTATTTACATCTATATACGGTTAAAGTTATGTAGGAGTATTACTAGACACTATTATAAAACATATTAGTCACACTTGCAACATCTATGTGATTTTTATGCAACGTAATTGACGCCGTTGCGACGACAAAACGACCCTTACACGATGTAAATGTCATATAAGGTGCGCCCAAACCCGCGTTATATAGACGTCTAATATACTGTAATATAACCATTTTGACTGACTGAAAGTTAATCTAAGACGTTCGTTGACCATTTATATAACTTTATTTTGCTACTTGGGTATGGCCTTCCTCGGTAAATGGACTATCAAACACAAAAATAATTTTCCAATTGGAATCAGTAGTTCCTGAGATTAGCGCGTTCAACCAAACAAACAAACTCTTCAGCTTTATAATATTAGTAAGTATATATTAGTTTGTGCTATGGGATTGAATATTGCTGTGACATCTTTAAAAATAAATAAAATTGGAGTGTCTGTTTGCAATATTAAAACAACCGCTTTTTACTAAGTGCGTTTGGATATATCTATACACGGTGCATATACCAAAACAACATTTTTTTTTTAAATTTTTGTCTGTCTGTCTGCCTGTTTGTTCCGGCTAATCTCTGAAATGGCTGGACCGATTTTGACGGGATTTTCACTGGCAGATAGCTGATGTAACATGGAGTAACTTAGGCTACTTTTATTTAAAAAAAAAGATAGTTTGTAAGCCGTTAAAGATCTGTATGCTAACATTAGCCACTAGAAACTCTAGGACACGTCAAACCTTTTCTGAGTTAACCTCGGTACGGTTTGCATATCAATGAGCCACCGTGGGAACCCGATGTCTTTGCTCTATATACATCTCAGAATAATATCTGTTGTATGAATACGAGTAGCATTGTTCGGTTGTCATGAATAATTTGAATATTATTGAATAATAATGTATTTCAGTTAAGTGTTTGTCTATAAGTGGAAGCTAAAAGAACTCGGTGTTGAATAGAATGCGATCTCACTTCACTATTCAACTCACTTTCCTTCCCTTAAGGCGCGGTGTGATCTCAATATTCACAAAACTGGGTTTCTTTGGTGCTTGAGTAGGTACGAGGAAACCCAATGAAAATATCGCACGCAAAAAATACAGAGCATAGAAAAAGGTCTAAAGAAAAATGTTAACCGAATAGAATATTAAATAGTTGTTTGATATTCCCTAATAAAAAATCGTAATTTGCTATACTAAAATAAACTTAATCGTCGAAGTTCTCTGTATTTTCAGCGGTAACAACATATTTTTTTTTGAGAATATAATACGTATATGGTTTTATTAAAACTTAAACCGGACAGATATTGAATTTAATGTATATATTTTGAATAACCTAAGGAAAACCCTCAAATTAAATGTTTATTCGCAATCTAGTTACATTGTTAGCAAAAATATGCTCTGCAATTTTGAACCCTATTCAGCGTCACGTAAATGTAACATTAGATTAGCGCAGATATGCGGTTGTGTGAGTGAAATCAACGTTTTTAAATCGTAGTCATACCGCGCCTTAAATGGTTTTATGTTGTTTATTGGTTAAACTTTTTGCTGTTTGAAAGGAAATCCTTGTGTATTCTGCTTTCCTACTCAAAGGAATCGAGCTGGATTTTGATTTCTCAGCCATCAGGATTCCTATTTATAGTCTTTATCTCGCAGTTTCTACTCATTATGTTTCTTATTTACATAAAAAGGCTAAACTCAGCCAGGAGTATACTCGTAATACTTTTCTTACATATTCCACTTGCCTCTTAATAAAACAATCGTAACGGCTGGGAGCATATCAGTAAAGCCCATTGTTGAATCATCTGTGACATTGATATATAGGCTTTCGTAGCATATGCAAAGACAATTTGAATAACCTTATGTAACTTAATAACAATTCACATGGATTTCTCTGGGAAAGTTATTATCACCGAAGTAGCAAATAGACTTTGTATCTTGATTATATATTTTTAATGTGAATGCCCGACAAAGGTAACAAGTCAACCAGTTTTGATTTAGTTTTATTTAAGGAGCAAAAGTTATTATTTTGAAAAAAAAAAATCAAGAGAGTTTCCAGAATGTCGGACTCGTCAGTACCGGTAGTTATCGCTAGATGGCAGTAAAACCATATCGGAAGTATCTTCGGTTGTTATACTTAATTGTCCTCCATCCATTCTTAATTGTCTATTTTTTAATTATTTTGCCTATAAAGATAAATGGAGACAGTTTATTAAAAATGCAAAATGACAGTTAGTTTTTTTTAATCTGGAGAAGAGACTCGTTACCACAGATAAATTTATGAGTTAAGTAAAACCATGATCCTCCACGAGTAAAACCAAGCAATGAAGCAACCCCAACTCATTATCAGAACTTTTAACTGAAACGAGTTTTCTTCAGAATTAGTTAAAACTTTAAATTCCATTAAAAATAATCTGTCTCGCTCTCGCTTTATATCCGGTTTATTGTACTTATTCTTTTTCCCACGGTTTACATGATCGACATATAAATTATTCATATTTTAGTATCTTTTCCTCAAACGATAACGCTTTATTTTATGTAAATGTGAAGGTCTATCCTGTTTAGAACTAATGTTTAGTAAAAATATAGATTTATTACCGGATAATAATAGTGCCCTCCAATACAAACTTTCTACAAATGGTTGTAGAAGCGATAATAAATTTGCAAGTTAACAGAACTGACAATTAACCCGAAGAAGACAGGGTATCCACTAGATTCAGAAGACTCAGGACCGGTCAGAGTGGTACATGTTAGGGGAGGCCTAGGTCCAGCATTGGACCAAAGGCTGATGAATGGATAATTATATCGAGCGGTATCATGAATCGATTATTTAATGTGATTGTAACACATGGGACTAGCAAT
This sequence comes from Thymelicus acteon, assembly GCA_951805285.1. NCBI lineage: Eukaryota > Metazoa > Arthropoda > Insecta > Lepidoptera > Hesperiidae > Thymelicus > Thymelicus acteon. Next base: position 3,139,855 of record OX638234.1, read on the forward strand.
ACAGCGGGGCAATGCTGCCAGCGTTCTGGGTACAATGCCTAATTTGGGAATTTTGGATGACATTGATCTCTTGTAAATATTAATTTTTAATATAGTACTTATTTTAGTTAAGATCTTTTTTATAGTGTAAGTAATAGTGATTTATTTATTCTTAATATTAGTTTAATTAGTTTTTCTTTTTTTTGTTTATTCTAAGTTAATAATTGTAAAGATTATCTTATGTTATCAGTATATAATCAATATACATGGGTCTAGTTGTGGGACATTATTTCTTCGGTTAAGAATCTTGCTAGATACTACATTACCATACACTGACCTGGGTCATTTAAAGCATTATTATCAAACAATCCAACATATCTTAATTACATTTTAATAGCAAGCACTATTTCGTAAGCCGTATGATTGAGGATTAATTCTTGCACAGTTAACAATGGATTGCTAAACTATTTCTTTTATACGCCAGCACCATGGGAAACGCTGATATTAAATGTTGTCCATTGTGTCCTCTAACACCTGTTTCGTTGAACAATAGCATGTGAGGGGAACTGTGAGTTGGCTGTACATGCTTTTTTATGCTAAGGGGAAAGTTTCAGCTAATTGTTGACCACTGGTTCACCGCTAGTTTTGCACATCCGGAATAAATTTTGCCATAACGACGTAATGTTTTGTTTGCCTCTGACTATATTTATTATCCTTAGAGCCGATAAGGGGCCATTCATAAATTACGTTACACTAATTTTATGACTCTTTGACCCCTCCCTCCCTCCTTGTCACAGCTGGTCACATTTGTGAGACCTCCCCCTAGTGTGACGTCACAGAATATGAAATTTTTCAAATTTTACACCTAGAAATTGTTAAATTAAAACAGCAGTTCCGAAATAACTTTTATTTCCATTAATTGTTTTTTATATTTACCTATACATACTAATTATTCGATTTTGAAATGTGACGTCACAAAATTTAGTACCCCCTCCCACCCCTTGTCACACTACATCGACCCCCCCCCCCTAACGTGTAACGTAATTTATGGATGGTCCCTAAGAGATACTACAACGAGTACGTAAAATAGCTGTAACTACGACAGATACACATTTCAACTCTTGAATTTGATCTACAACTCCGCCACTAGAGTTCACGGGGAATAGGGATTCTCTATGTCATACCATACCTGTTAATGACGGGGATGGTCGGTGAATTAAATAAAATGTTATAACCGTTTGGAATGAGTGAAAGATTTTTAATACTATATTAGGACACAGAAAATATTGATAATGAAAAAAGACAAAAGAAGAATATAAAAATAGTGCTCGCCGATTTAAATAACGAATAATAGTAAAATTAAAAATCCTCGAAGTGAAGAGACGTCTTGTCTTGGACGGCTGGAGTTTTGCCACGCGTGTGTGTCTTTGACATGCGTGAACATGCCCCCAGGCGTTGAACACTGTGTGTTCAACCAACTTTATTCATTAGCTGGAAGTGGGCAGATTCGAGCGAATGATCTCCGGATAATCCCGTTAGCCATCTTGACGTCTGCTACTCTTCTAACATTGTCTGGACCAGGAAAGAGAGACACAATTCTTCCCAGTCTCCACTTCATGGGCGGCAACTTATCTTCTTTTTTAATAACCTTTATATTATTCTGCCATTTGGCACGCTTTTGTAGCTCAGAAATATATTGCTCCACCTTGTTCAGAAATGCTGACGTATTAGCTCAATTCGTTGAAATCTCGTGAGATGTGTTTCCTTCCGTCCCTCATAGTTTGGGCCGGTATGGCTGTCAGTGGACGTCCAATCAAAAAATGGCCAGGTGTCAATGGGGTTAAATCCTCTGGATGCGATGACAAAGGAGTGAGTGGTCGCGAATTTAAAAATAGACTCAATTTATGTTAAAGTGGTATACAATTCATCGTAGGTCAAATGACAATTACCTAACACACGTAACAAATGAAAAGTAGATTTTACAGCCGCCTCCCAAATGACACCAAAATATGGTAGTAAGCTGTTATAGTTTATCCCTTCATTAAAAAGATCACTAGATAGTGAGTTAGAATCTCGTTTCAAGAAGCCGGCTAAATCATTGCATGCCCCAACGAACGAAGTCCCGTTATCAGAGTAAATATGACGTGGTTTTCCACGACGTGCAATGAATTTACGTAGTGTTAGAATGTATCTATTACTGGTCAAGTCACCTACTGGTTTCAAATATAAAGCCTTTGTAGTAAGGCATATAAAAAATGCAATGTACACCCTTCACAATGCGACAACCACGACCTTGACGACTTGCGGAAGCAATGGGACCCGCATAGTCAATACCGACAGTTTTAAATGGATAACCACCTGGAGTAAGACGCTGCCGCGGTAAGTTACCCATCAGAGGAGCTTCAACCCTTCACTTCATTCTTGCACACCTAACGCAGTGTAAACGACGGTAAGTAGCGTTTACTAAATTACGTCCACCTATTAGCCAGTAAACTTCCCTAATTTATGGTAATAATAACTGTGGTCCTACATACATGAGCTTCGTATGTTCATATGTAAGTAATAACTTTGTTAATCGATAAATGGACTGTAATAATAAATAAAGTTTTTAACATACGAAAATTCAGAATTAATAATTCGACCACAAATACGCATCAAATCATTATCATCAAGGAAAACGTTAAATTTCAACAAAGCATTCTTTGCAGGCAAGGTTTTCTTTTTTAATAAATTATCGTATTCCGTTTACTGGCCGATTATTTCAGAGCTGTGCGAATAATAACATTTAAAGAATAATTAAATCAGTTTCAGAAAGAAAATCTTTTGTAACACGGCGTCCTGTGCATACATTTACAAAACGTAGTACATAAGCTACTGCACGTCCAAAGCCGGTTAAATTAGAAAAACGATCAAAATTAATAAATACCTACAGAAGAACTATTATTATCTGACTTAACTAAAAACGACACTTCTGTACTTATTTCAGGTAACGGTTCGCGAGGTACTAAAATAGCAGGACAATTACTATAGTTCTGTATTAAGAAATGTGGTCCTGACCACCACATGTCGAGAGACTGAATAGAGTCAACATTAACTCCACGTGACACATCACAATTATCAGTCCTTTCTAAAATATCTCCGACACGATCACGAACAAACGTATGTAATTTATTTGGTTACATTTTTAACCAACTCAAAACGATAGTGAAGTCAGTCTAAAACACAGTCCTCGCTACCTACTCTGATTCGAGCGATATCTAACTAATATCCTACCGCTATTATTTATACTTCGGACGTACATACTATAGGCACGCACCGTAAGCTTTTTCCGAACTGTCAGAGAATACGTGAAATTCTAATTGAACGAAATAATCAATTATCACGCGGCGCGGTACTCATAACTGAGTTTAAATATTTTAAATAATATTTCAATATTTAATAAATATTTAATAATAATATTTAATAATAATATTTAATATAATATTTAAGATTTTTAACCACGTCTCTTTAATGTCTGGCATTAGGGGATCATCCCATGATAAATTTAACAACCATAGACTCTACATTATTATTTTATTTTAAATTTGATCACCACTGGAGAGACAAGACCGAGCGGATCAAAGATCTGAAAGATAACGGAAAGGATCTCACAGTTTGAGTTTACCTTTGTAACGGATGCACCTATAGAAAAATGGAGCAGATCAGATTCAGGTAGCCATCCTAAGCCTAAAGTTATGCTTGACCCGTTACCCCCAAAATATAAATCGTGCGTGGACTAACTGGCCACTGGCACTATCTGAGGCTCATTACATTATTATTATTACATTATTGTGACTGATAATTCGACATAAACTCGCATTAATTGCATAAAGTTTGGGTTAAGAGCCTACGTTCTAAAGATAAAAAACACTGCTTAGCTCGCTGCAACGAGTTTCTAAAACACTAAGGTTTTCCTGTAAAGGAATTCTCATTCGAAAACGACCTTGTGGTGTTTTTCATTAAATGTTCTTCACGTAAATTCTGTTCCGGTGAATAATTATAATTATTTGAATAAGTTATTTCTTTTAAATTCCAAAACCGTGCGAGCTTACTCTGTATCTCTTGATTAGACATATCACTACTCGAATTAAAGTTTACATAATTGCACTTAATAGGCTTTGGCAAATGAGGTGTAAATCTGTTATTCATCGGACCAGAAATTATCCACCCTAAAGCAGTCTCGCAAAGGATCGGTTTATTGTTACCTAAATTAATTCTTTGAGATCCTACTATGTCCCAAAAAATATCAGCACCTATTATTAAATCTACTGACGAGGACCTATAAAAATGAGGATCCGCTAAACGCACATTACTGGGTATGTTATGGTGCGATATATTAACTGTACGACTCGGTACATTATCTGTTAGGGAAGGCAAAACAAAACAGTTTACGTTACGCATAAACGTATCATCTAATGAACGCAAACGCAAGTTACACATTTTATTAATATGCGTGGTTGCATTATTGATACCCTGAACAGACTGATCAATGTGATTATAAGGCAGATTTAACTGTCGAGACATTTTCTCCGACAGTAGGCAGGATGTGCTACCGGAATCCAAGACAGCGCGTACTATATGTGCGCGATCGTTGGAATCGTATAACTTAACTAACGCAGTCGCTAATATAACGTCTCCGTGATAACCGTTTGATTCAGGACTCGCGGACGACACGCTCGTTGATAACGTTAAGTTGTTATGATCGGTGGCGGGAGTCGCGCTGACGACGTCAGTGCGCTCACCATGCACAGTCGATATCTGCTTACTGGTAACGTGGACCAAAACTGAATGCTTACGCTTACAAATTCTGCATCCCTGTTTCTTACAATTATTTGAAAAATGGGATTTTGCAAAACAATTGAAACAAACCTTTAAAGTCGGTAATAACTGCAGGCGGGCTTCATTACTCAACGCTAAAAACTGAGGACAGTTATTTAGTCTATGCTCGCCGCTGCACTTCGGACATGAGTCCTTTGAAACTAAATTACTTGATATATTTTCAGTCGTGACCATAGCCTTTGCCTTTGGATGTTTATTATAATTATTAATAGTAGTTGTATGGTGAAAATGCTGTGAAAACTCAATCGTATCTAGAATATTAGTTCGTATACGCATGAACTCAATGAAATGTTGAAGCTCCACGTGCGTCTCGGTATCCAAGCGACCCTTGTACTCTTCCCACTCACGATAAGTTTTACAATCCAACTTATAAGTCATTAAGTGAATGAGAAGCGTGCCCCAATGTTTAGTGGGCTCGCCTAACGCATCTAGTGCACGGATGTTTTTATTAAATTGATCTAAAATGTTTTTCAAATTACTGGCGGACTCTCGTGTGACCGGTTCGATATTAAATAACGAAGCAACATGATGTTGAATCAACAACCGCTTATTGTCAAAACGGTCACATAGGAGTTTCCAAGCGACACTGTAATTACTAGACGAAAACTCGATAGATGAAATAACGACCGCCGCAGCGCCCTCCAAGGATGTCCGCAAATAGTGAAACTTGTTCACATCGTCTATGTCGTCGTTGTCGTGAATGAGGCTCGTGAAAGTGTCTCGAAACTCCAACCAATTATTAAAAGAACCAGTAAATTTAGGGATTTGAATAGTAGGTAACTTGACCGGATTTTGCCTACCGCTACGAGAGCAATCACTAGGCAGAGGCACTTGAGATCTGTTATAATTACTAAGGGTCTCTTGCGCCTGGCTCAATGTACTGTAATACTTACTCTCAAATTCCTCCCGCTCAGCTAGCTGTTGATCTATATTATCAGAAATGCACTCCAATCTGGTTTGGGTTTCATCGTATTGGGCATACAATGCATCCAACTTACTTAAACGCAATTCTAACTCACCGATGTTCTTCGCGTCCGACGATTGAAATGATTTCAAATATGTAATAAAAATTGTGATCCGACCTTTATAACTGCTACGCTTCCTAGTCAATTCAATAATCTCTTTTGAGATTTCAGCTTTTTCAGTCATTTTGGGAGTCGGTTGCACAATCCTGAAATCGACATACAATTATTCACCAATACTACTAAACAGGAACTTTACTTACTAGTTTATACAATTAATATACGAGCGAAGTGAAGAACTTATGTGACTTAAGTTATTTATAACATCAGACCTGTTACTGAAATTATATAATTCGCAAGTACAAGGGATCATGAAAATAGTTGTCTAGCTATTACAATAATAAACTTATGTATCATCTCAATAAAACGTTAGTAAATAACATTCAGTACAATTATTACTGCACTTAATTGAGTAAAATATTTTAATCTAATTGATACATAGTAAGTAATTTTGTTATATAAGCTAATGTCCTGAATACATCCTATAAATAAAGGCTAAGAATAAAAATATACCGACTTTTATACCACTCACTCCGTAGACGATACCTCCCATCCACCTATAGCCTTCACGTAGTACGGATGTTCGCAGGACACGGGGCTATTATTCCAACTTCACTTATATTTGCTGGTTATCCAGTAAATCCAGTATTTCCAGAAATCTAATTTATCCAGTAAATCCGGTAAATCCGGCTCGAAGATGACCAAAATGTTAATGACGGGGATGGTCGGTGAATTAAATAAAATGTTATAACCGTTTGGAATGAGTGAAAGATTTTTAATACTATATTAGGACACAGAAAATATTGATAATGAAAAAAGACAAAAGAAGAATATAAAAATAGTGCTCGCCGATTTAAATAACGAATAATAGTAAAATTAAAAATCCTCGAAGTGAAGAGACGTCTTGTCTTGGACGGCTGGAGTTTTGCCACGCGTGTGTGTCTTTGACATGCGTGAACAATACCTACCTCTCGGGATCTTTTTGGCAGTGCTATGCGGATGTGATATATGAATGAGTGATGATATGAATGAGTTGGACAGAGAGAGGAACTCCGGGAAATCTTCGAAAGGTCTAAAAACTGGTTGTAGCTAAGGAGCACGGACGTAATCCCAACAAAATATTCAGTGAAGCACCCATAGTAATACCAACTCTTTATTCGTTTATGTACACACAACCACACATTGACACTTCACTCCTTCAATCGCGAATCAAAAATTACGCACACATGGTAAGCGGGCGGGCATTGCTATGCTTCACTCTCGATTATACGAGGTTACGTCCGTCTTTTTTTCAGGTCCGTGTTAAGAAGCTATAATTTCGCTTATAACAAGTAGAACCGTCTGATTATAGAATGGAGGCGCTGGTGTAGGTCATGAATGGAGATAATGGTCGGTAATTCCGCGACAGATACCGCACCTTCGAGGAAGTGAACGGTATGCTATGCGCAACATTTAGGAATTAACGGCATTGGCCATTATTTTCTGTAACTGAGGACATAACCACATAAATACGCATCAGTGATGCCTTTGGTGTTGCTGGTGTCCATGGGCGACGATAGCCACTTACCATCAGGTGGATCGTCAGCTCCTTTGTCGGCTATTTTTATAAAATAAAAAGATTGCGATGAGCAAGATCGCTTGGAGGAAGGTCTGGGAGAAGGTTTGATTTATCAGTAATTATCATTGGTTAGCTACCACTCTCTTTCCTCTTTCCACTCTCTTTCCTCTTTCCACTCTCGTGCCCCGGCTATTTCGATACAAAAAAAAACTAAATACTCCCTAAAAATATTTTAAGGACAGGAAAATTTTGCCGAAGACATGTAATAAGGTTAAAGTTCAGCCATTCGATTTTTAGGGTTCCGTAGCCGAATGGCAAAAAACGGAACCCTTATGGATTCGTCATGTCTGTCTGTCTGTCTGTCTGTCTGTCTGTCTGTCTGTCTGTCTGTCCGTATGTCACAGCCACTTTTTTCCGAAACTAAGTATAAGAGCTATACCATTGAAACTTGGTAAGTAGATGTATTCTGTTAACCGCATTAAGATTTTCACACAAAAATAGAAAAAAAAAAACAATAAATTTTGGGGGTTCCCCATACTTAGAACTGAAACTCAAAAATGTTTTTTTCATCAAACCCATACGTGTGGGGTATCTATGGATAGGTCTTCTAATATCATTTTTTTCTAAACTGAATAGTTTGCGCGAGAGACACTTCCAAAGTGGTAAAATGTGTGTCCCCCCCCCCCCCGTAACTTCTAAAATAAGAGAATGATAAAACTAAAAAAAAATATATGATGTACATACATTACCATGCAAACTTCCAACGAAAATTGGTTTGAATGAGATCTAGTAGTTTTTTTTAATACGTCATAAATCGTAAACCGCAAAAAACATTGATCAAAGTTACAACGAACTACAAGAACTTTTATATTATGTTACTTGCTGCTACGGAACCCTTCATGGGCGAGTCCAACTCGCGCTTGGCTGCTTTTTCCACCAACTTTCCCTAGTCTGACTGTACTTCATAATGCCATCTTCTTTTATGCAACCATTCGACAAATGAGCTGACGATCCTCCTAATAGTAGGTACCTAAATGGCTAACATCGCCCATTTACATCAGCAACATCAAAAGCATCACCCATACGTTGCCGACAAACAAAGCTGGCTCCTAAGTCCCCGGCAGCAGGCTTCACGTCAATAATACCAGTAATATTTATAACTTTATATTAATATTGATAATATAATCCTTTAGGTATGTGAAGACTTCCCACCGAGAGTTAAGGCTCCATTACGGTGAAGTACCAAAGGTTCTTTAATTAGCTGCCTGGTGCCTGGTTAACTCCTAGACCTACAAATTGTAAAATCTTTTCCGTGCGTAGAAGACTCAGTTTAGAAGCAGGTTCAGAGATTCTGGACTCTGACCACTTACCATCAGGTGCCATAGCTGCTGCAGTCGGCATTCATTAAAAAATCAGGATATCTAAAAATAAGGAAATAAGGATTATCTAAAACAGGATTATCCAAAACAGGATTGTTCATAACAACACATGTATTGTTAATAGTATCAGGCGTTACTTTGCGGAAATCCATTGTTATTAAGTTAGTATTAGTCTACTTTGCAACAATCCGCGGATAACTTGTATGATGGTATATACTTTAAGACATGCGTGGCACCTCCCTCCCTCCCACAACGGAAACATGCACTACAATAATTAAAAGTAAATACCAACATACATACCAGCACCAACACGTGTTTCGCTTCGAAACGGAGCATCATCAGGGTAAGTTGACTCTACTGATTTGTCTACTGAGTTGATTGTTGCAAAGTAGACTAATACTAACTTAACAACACATGTATTGTTACAGTAGCGACACTGGCAACATGATTTGTCCTAGTTTCGCGTGTTAGTGGAAAGGTGAAGGTGATCTGTGATCTGCGAGGGCGGTGGCTTCACCTCTGACCTACTGCGACCACTGAGATTATGTACTTAGTACTTACTAATGTACGTTCTGTTCAGGGGCGTAGCTACCGCCGTATCAGCCGTATCAATTATACGGGGCCCCCAGCGTATAGGGGACCCCACTGACACTCCCAAAAAAAAGCTCGCCAGCGGCCTACGACCGCTACAGTTGGCACTCCTTTTATATTTGACAGCTGACGTTGAGGGGGCCCACAACAAATATTGATATGGGGCCTCCATATGGCTAGCTACGCCACTGGTTCTGTTGGTTGCTTTTGTTCGGATACAACGAGCTAACTAGTTGGAAACAACTGGAAATATATAGCACTTTATATTTCGAAAAATAAAAGTTGAAAATCAGCGGTTGTGTTTCAGTTTTAGTAATTTTGTTGTGAAAACTGGCTAATTATATGAATAGTATCATAGTTTACATGCGATCTTGACCTTATTTTTAGTTACGTAGATTACGTTGTTAGGAACACTCCTTGTATTTCTTTTGTGTTTAAATTAAACATGCGATAAATTCAATAGTAATACTTTACAGATTTCATGCTGCTTTTAGTGATAAATTCTATACCACAAAATATTTTTTGTACTTCTGTGTTATTTTGTGTACATTTTCTGATTTACGATTAAAATATTATGTCTATGTAGTAGGTATGGCCAATGAACTAATATGTATATTGACTGAGTATGGCAGGTAATGGGGTATGAGTTATAATATTTAAGTTATAATAAAAAATACTTATAAAATTGAGTAATAAAAACAATACACGATCATAATAACAAATTTATGATAACATGACGCTATATAACAAAAATAACAAAAGAATTCTAATGTCAAATTTTGCCATCCTGAGCATCTGCCTCCGTGGCGCAATTGGCTAGCGCGTTCGGCTGTTAACCGAAAGGTTGGTGGTTCGAGCCCACCCGGGGGCGATTCATTTTTTTATTTCTTACAATATATTTTTTTTTAATTATTTCTTTATAAATTTCTTTTTAATTAAGTACTTATAAATTTTCTACGTTTGAAATAAAAAATTGATATTTTGCATTAATATAAAATATTTTTAAAAGTATGGCAATTATTTTATTTATTTCAGTTGGTTTGTAATATCCAAAAAAATAAGGAAAAAAAAAATAAATATAAACTTTTATCACATAATATTATAAAAAATACCATGCAATATTATAAATCAACGTTAATAATCGTTATTTAGGTAATACTATAAAATATAAATTCTTATGTCTAAAATAGCCTTGTGTTATTTTAATAATATTTCCTGGCGCCATAATATTCATAAACATGCTGATATTTACCACACAATTTATTGCTTACTAACAATAAGGAAAACATAGTATCTAATTTTATATTGTTTGGTTCAGTTAGTACATTTTTTTTTACTTCGAATATATTTTATAATTTCATTACGCTATTCATCACCTTCGATAGCTCAGTTGGTAGAGCGGTGGACTGTAGAGGTATTACCAAAGTCATCCATAGGTCGCTGGTTCAAATCCGGCTCGAAGGAATCTTTTTTATCATTTATTTTTTCAGAGAATATAAATAGTGAATTATACGAGGATTTTTATTTATTGTTTTTCTCTTTATTAGAACTTATTGACTAGTCTATTTTTTATTTGTAAAAATAATTCTTATTTTTTTAATATAGGAAGTTCGTAGAGAGGATACCTACTATTATAAAATCAGTAGCCTAATAAAAACTTTAATCTTAATCTATTATATTTTATGTGTCACGTTGTTTGTCCGCGATGGACAGTCAGTGGACTCATAAACTACTTAACCGATTTTAATCAAATTTGCACACCGTGTGCAGTTTGATCCAACTTGAAAGATAGGATAGCTTACAATGTTCCTTACGGCACACGGAAGGTTTTAATTAAAAAAAAAAAAAACTTTTGACAGAACGAAGTCTGTCCGGGCAGCTAATAATTATCTAAAAAATATTATTAAAAATTAAATTTTTAAAACATTTAATATTTAAGAATTTTTTAATATTGTACCTACCATGCAGGAGTTTATTTTCAGAAAATTAAAATTAAGCTAAACGTAAAAATTAAGGTAAACGAGATATGGAGCCACTTGGTAGAGCCATGGTTTGTACTGACCGTCGCTCATGGACATCAATAACAATGACAATAAGACACAGATCACTGATGCTCCTTTCTGTCTTCTGTCTGTTTTTATTTAATACTTTCTGAGATACAAGGCTATTATATTTATACTGGAAGATAAGCCGTTCCCCAATTATTGTGTTTAAAACTGTTTTATTTGTTAAAAAAAAACTAAAAATTCCGTAAAATAACAGTAGCGCCATCTATCGTGATATGGTAGAAAAATGCCACGAGTTTTATAAGGCAGGCTCTATGTTATATTTTAAAAGCCTTTTCCGTGTTATTCTCAAAGGTTAAAATTGAAAACAAGTAACTGATTCATCAACATAATTAAATTTTAAATGTTAATTAAAGGATATCCGAATCCTCAGTAGGTAATATTTATTTAACCGCAATTAACCTAAAATTGAATTTGCGTATTAAAGTGTCTACATTGTAATATTTGTAATGTACAGAAGGATCTCTCGATTCAAGTCGCACGCATTAAATGAATAAATTAATTCATTAATTTGCGTTGAACTTGTAATAATCACGTTTTGCATAAAATTACAATGTATCCTGGTTACATCACAAAAGACGAGAAGAATAATCATAATCTCTTAACATGCGGTAGTTGTACTAAAAATTATGTAAGGATGGATTTGGAACGTTATGAAATACTACGTTTTTTATGGAAATAGCCGGCAAACGAGCCGACGATCCAACCTGATGGTAAGTGGCTATCGTCGCCCATAAGGTATCACTGATGGCCTGATGCGTTGCCGGCCAACAAAGAGAGAAGAAAAAGAAAGAAAGAACTGGCTCTCAAGCCCCCAGCCGGAACACAACGAGTCGTTTACATACAAAAGTAAGTACATGTATGTACAGCTTAATATAATATTTTTATATATAATTAGCCAATAGCCAACAGACGGGCAGACCAGCTACCTGAAGGTCAGTGGTCACCTTCGTTCGAGGACATCAGTAACAAAAGAAAGAAAAGAAAAGAAAGAACTTCTATCGTCTCTCTTCTTCCTCGATAGAAAGGATCCAGAGATTTTGCTATTTCGACTTATTTTACAAGCGTAGTTAAATAAACTTCAGCACCTTTTTATTCATTAGAATATTCAAAAAATTTGGGTTTCGAAAAAGATTTTCAAACTCCCATGTTTATCGTAAATCTCTTTTCACATTCGATATTGCGTGGTACAATTGTTAAAATTTTCCCGCTTTACATATTTAAAATGCTGAAGTTGTGCAAGAAATAACATGTGTAGGTACTGCATAAATGCATCAGTGATACTGATACCTATGTATATGAATAAATTTGAATTTAGATCCATGATGTTATTCATCGGACAACTCAACTATCGTAGTAGATACTTATTTCGAATTTCTATACGTTCCATCTCTCTCCACGATATCGATCTCTAGTTAGATATCACTCGTTCATGTTGCTGAAGATTATCGTTAGATATCTGTCATTCAAGCAATATTCATATTAATTTGTATTTTGAGATAAGAGGGGAGGGGGATTGGTAAATTTTTGGCTTTAATTTTCGTTCCTCCTTAATCTTCGTTTCAAATCATTAAAATTATCCATTGTAGAACTATAATAAAAATATATTTGAGATCCTTACAACAAGCCCTTTCATTTGACTTACCACACGATACGGTTTGCAAAACAATTTTTGTTTAATTTTGATTGCGTTATTTTTTTTTCAAAATTCAGTTGTTTACTTTATACCTTCATCTTTGGATCACAAAAAAGTACATGAGTAAATTTCAACTCATTTGGTCCAGTAGTTTCGGAGTAAATTGGCTGTGAAAGGCGGTCGCCCAGACGCAAGAGTGATCCTATATGGGTTTCGTTTTTCGTTTTTTCGTACGGAACCCTAAAAAAGTATTCCCACCTAAAACATGACATGGCAGAAAATGGAATCAAGGATGGTAAGCGCATTAGCTTAGAAAAGGCGTTTTCTTAAAAACTTCTCAAACATCATACGCTTATGGCCTCTAATCTGTATTTGAACAAACTGAGCAAAATACATTGAATATAGCAAAACCTAAGTCTAAGTGCGCTTTAAGCAGGTCTCGCCATAAGTGTAGGCATAATCTCTTCGACGTACGTTGTAATGCACCTCTGTAATGTACATGCTCTGTAGTTATAGTAAATCACACAAGATGTCGGGTGGAGCAGACTACCTTGAAATCAATATCATGTCCCTTTCTAACAAGTTGTGGGAAAATTATTCAGCACGAGACTTCGACATTCAATTGTAAAGCAGAGCACTCGTGACGTTCTCGTTTTAATTGATCGGAAAAAAGATCCGGGGACTAATTAATGGTCGGTAATTTATTCAAATAATCATTGGCATTATTTTTTTGGCAACATCGGGGATGTTAAGCCTTACATAGTCTTCAGAATAAATAAACCCTCGTTTAACAAGTAACTGACTACACTAAGATGGCTTAGTCCTATTCGAGGTTTCTTACTGATATCCATGGGAGGCCATCCACTGCTCCCCATGGATACAGTATTACTGATTTGACGATCACAAACTAGATGGCGTTGTTACTGATTTGACGATAACGTCATGTATTTTATAATCGTTCGTAAGCTCAATGGCCAATGCTTCCCTCTATGTTACTTGAGTAACTACAAAATAAAAAAGATATTTATTTAATAAATCTAATATTTGCGTAATTAAAGTCAGACACAACTAAGACATCAAAAAAAAACCACGACAGTAAAATAAACATTTTTGAGTGAAGTAAATGTCCGCCCCGGTTGGAAAATGAACAGTAACATCATTAGCATTGGCCTCAACCAGCATAATAGTATGTAACGTGTTAGCTCTATATTGTACTTCTTTATTTTAGTAAGCACAAAATATCTTCCAATTTACCGGATTTATACAGTGCGGATATCTAATTTTACTAGTTTATTTTTCATAACAAAAAATTTCGCACGATAAAATAATCAATTCATTCAAAGTTTTTTTTTTATTACAAGTTTTTAGGGTTCCGTAGCCAAATGGCAAAAAACGGAACCCTTATAAATTCGTCATGTCTGTCTGTCTGTCTGTCCGTCCGTATGTCACAGCCACTTTTCTCCGAAACTATAAGAACTATACTATTGAAACTTGGTAAGGAGATGTATTCTGTAAACCGCGTTAAGATTTTTACACAAAAATAGAAAAAAAATCAATAAATTTTGGGGTCCCCATACATAGAACTGAAACTCAAAAATGTTTTTTTCATGAAACCCATACGTGTGGGGTATCTATGGATAGGTCTTCAAAAATGATATTGAGGTTTCTAATATCATTTTTTTCTAAACTGAATAGTTTGCGCGAGAGACACTTCCAAAGTGGTAAAATGTGTGTCCCCCCCCCTGTAACTTCTAAAATAAGAGAATGATAAAACTAAAAAAAATATATGATGTACATTACCATGCAAACTTCCAACGAAAATTGATTTGAACGAGATCTAATAAGTAGTTTTTTTTTAATACGTCACAAATCGTAAACCGCAAAAAACATCGATCAAAGTTACAACGAACTACAAGAACTTTTATATTATGTTACTTGCTGCTACGGAACCCTTCATGGGCGAGTCCGACTCGCACTTGGCCGCTTTTTATTATTTAAAAGTTGATTTGTTCGTTAATTATATTATGTATACTAACAAGTATATAATATGTATGGGTGAAGTTTAGCAAGCTGAATAAAAATTGAGAACTACTTCTAAATAAATAAATAAATAAATTTCCACGTCCCATGGGCTTGAAATTTTACATTTATTGCTTTGGTTCCGATGACAATGCATTTTTATGATAATGGTGACCTGATACTTCGCTCAGGGTTGGCTTCAGAGTTCAGACGAGCGATCTCCTCGACGTAGAACATTACAGACATAAAATTTTATATACGTATTAGCTGACCCGGCGAATCTCGTATCGCCTAACAAACTGATTTTTTCTAAAATAAAAATAACTTAGCTGTCTGCCAGTGAAAGTCCCGTTAAAATCGTTCCAGCCATTTCAGAGATTAGCCGGAACAAACAGACAGACAGACAGATAAAATTCGTGAAAAATGTTGTTTTGGTTTATGTACCGTGTATACATCCAAATGCACTTAGTAAAAAGCGGTTATTTTAATATTACAAACAGACACTCCGATTTTATTTATTTGTATAGATATTACAAACAGACATTCCAATTTTATTTATTTGTATGGATTCAATAAGGTATATTATTGCTTGTTTTAACTCAATCATAAGTATTCATAGCAGTGTCGCAGTTAGAGATGTTTCCTTGCTAGAAATCTCCTTAGGGGCCAACAGCACCAACAAAATGTTAAAAACTTGCCTTTAAAAATGTTTTTATTATTATTTAATTAGTTTTATTTTAACATCATAAGTGATTATGTCCACCTAATGTTTTGAAAAATCCTTACGTAACCTAAGGGACCATCCATAAATTAGATACATCACACGTTAGGGTTGATGAAGTGTGACATTGTGTGACAAGGGGTGGGAGGGGGTCTTTTTCTAGACAAATTTGACCAGATATGACAAGGAGGGGGGGAGGGGAAGGGTCAAAAAGTCATGAAATTAGTGTGACGTAATTTATGGATGGCCCCTAAATATACATAATAAGTATACATAAAGATAAAGAAAGAAGAAAGATACCTTTATTTTTATTGGTATTAGGCAGTGAACGAATGTTTTAGGTAAATAATAAGTACAAATTAATTTCATTAATGAAACAGAAGGTATTGTATATGTGTGTGTGGTTATTTATGGTATTGTAAAAATATTCTAATAAAACGTGTATTGTAACGGGCCGTTTCAAATAACACACTTAATTATATGTTTGCCATGTACAAATATTACTAATAGCTTATAAATTATTCAGATCTAACCGTTTGACGATATTTCAAATGGTGTCTTTAACCTTGGATAATTTAGTCAGAAAAGGATATTGCACCCAAAACAATTTCAACTATATCAAATTACTTTATTTTATTTTAAACTTTATCTTGAATTGTTTGTATTTTTTAAATCGGCATTCCTGATCGATGTCTATACTAATATATAAAGAGGAAAGATTTGATTTTTTGTTTGTATTGAATAGGCTCCGAAACTACTGAACCGATTTGAAAAATTCTGTCACTGTTGGGAAGCTACACTATCCCCAGGTAACATAGGCTATATTATATTTGCAAAAAAAATAGGGATCCTTAGTAAAAATCCAATAATGTAACCCAAGGTGTAAAAAAAAAGAAAACCGAAGCAAAGCGAGGGCGGTTATTCGTGTTTAATAAAATTTCACGCTGATAAGACTCTTTATTACTACCACTTCCACTCCCAATCCTACTCATATACCACTATCACTTCATCTACCTCTCAGGCTCTCATTCTCCCACTCCCATTACATCTTCCTCTCCCTCTTTCATTTCCACTACCTCTCCATACCTTATAACTCTCCCTCTCCCATACTCTCTCACACTGCCACTCCTATCATTCCCCTCTCTGTCTCTTTATTTGTCCATAGGATAACGAAACTTGGCGAAACTTGGATCACTCGCTCCTTCTTTTGGCAAAGCAACGCCTACAAATAGACGGCTTTGACCATTTACCATCTGGCCATTTCGTGTGCTCCTTTATATTAGCACGAGTATCCACCCTCACATTGCTTGGGTTTTCTTATTTTTTACACCTTGGGTTATATTATTGGAGTTTTATTAAGGATCCCTAATTTTTTTGAAACTATAATATAGCCTATGTTACCCGGGGATAGTGTAGCTTCCCAACAAAGAAAGAATTTTTAAAATCGGTTCAGTAGTTTCGGAGCCTAATTAATGCAAACAAAAAATCAAATCTTTCCTATTTATATATTAGTGTAGATAAAGATATTGCCTACAAAAATGTAGTTTAACTAGAGAACTTTCGGCCAGACGAGCCTGCTACCAAACCTCTAAGCAAAATTCCATTCGTCCCACCGCTTGGGAAATACACATCTTATTATGGACTTGCGTATTAATGATTTGTGGCGTTTAACCAATGATATTATAATGTCGTATAACGTAATCAGGTAGGAAACTTGTTTGTGTTCGAGTTGTCAAATGACAATAAAATATTTTGTAATATTTATAGAAATAGCAGTAGTGTGTAGTCATAAATAATATTGAAACCTATTTCAAGAACAATCACTATAAAATATTGGCAAAATTGTATTCTTAGTAATTTTGGTGTTCTTTTTCTTTTCTTTTATGCAAATAGCTGGCAAACGAGCTGACGATCCACCTGATGGTAAGTGGCTATCGTCGTCCATGGACAGAAGGCATCACCGATGCGTTACCGGCCAAGAAAGAGAAGAAAAAGAAAGAAAGAACTGGCTCTCAAGCCCCCAGCCGGAACACGACAAATCGTTTGGCGGCTGACTCATGCTCAAGGGTGGTAGCTATCCAGGCGAACCTCATGGAAAAATAATAATAGTAATAATGGTATTAATTAACAATTAAAATCAATATTAAAATCAATATTTTGGTGTTGTGCCTTTGAGACAGCATTTTTTTCCAGTTGCTTCATCCCATAAATGGCCTACTACTGAGGTACGGGTCTACGGACCTACTACCGGAGTTTGTGGACAGATGCTCGCCCCTTATACATATAAAAGTATTACCGGCACCCCTTCCGACCGAAACACAATCTTAATAATATAAAATAAAAAAAAATTTGTACGGATGTCCTTTATAGACTTTGAAACCATCCGATCGATGGTTTCATGGACTCACCCAAATGGTCTCATTTGAAAGGCTATAATGCGAAGATGGTCTGAGACCACTAAAACAATGCATTAACTCGATTAACTTGATTTTCGACTTTTCACATACACAGTTCACGCATAGTATTCACTAGTTGCTTATAAGGCTATTCGCCCACGACCGATAATCGGTGACCGATTTTTTATAGGAGAAAAATAGAACGTACTGATAGCAACAGTGCAACGCACATGTCCTACAAAAAGTCGGTTAGAAATAATATGGCAGGAAAAATCGGCCCGATTACCTGTCTTACAAAAAGTCTGACGTGGGCGGGAAGTAGGTAATCATAAGAAATAAGTGAGTGTACCGCCGCGGGCGAACGTTATAGAGAGGTTTACCACCTCACATTACCCATGTGGAATTCAACGGTTTTATTAATATTGTCGTTTAGTTAACTACTAAACCGGTCTAACTTTATCGGGATCAAATTAAATAACCGGTAGATAATAATAGACTTCGGAATGATATTTTTTTTTTATTGATCACATGAAGACATAAAACATATGACTTTTGAATTATCAACATTAGTTTTTTACCCAACTGCCAGGAAGGGTTATGTTTTCCGCGAGTATCTTGTGTAATATTCTTTATTACCTCATATCTTCCAAACCGCTGGACCAGTGATATCGTTAGATTCTTTGCGTCTTGACAGCCAAAGTATTCTTAGATAAGTTTAGTTAAAAACAAATATGGTGGATGTGAGATGCCATTGTTTGAAGTATAAACGGAATAATGCAATAAGTATGTGTATTAAATTAAAGAGCGCACCATAGCTTTTTTGATAGCTGGCGGTTTTTTTTTAATTTATACTAGTACAAATTACAAGATAAATAAGCAGCTGAGGTAGTAAGAAAAGCAACTCTTGGACGTACGCAGACGTAGCGCTATAAAAATCGACTTAACTTTTAGTACAACTGGAAAATAACCGCAATTTCTTTTTGGAGAGAAAGGACGAAATTGGTGACTTTCTAACCCTTCCGTTCACTTGCATAATTAACAGGTTTTGATGATTCAGGCAATCAGTGTATTTCAAAAGTTCATACAATTCGGGCATCCTATTAACGTAAAATAGTTTCTGGTGCCTAACTATATAAAGTCCTATACGAGTACATATAAATACATAAATATTCGTACACACTCACTCGCTTAAGGATTCCTTTCTCAACTAAACTTCTCTGTCACGTGTAATAACCATGTAAATTGCAATATTTAGGAAACATTTTAAGTATACATAGTGTGTTCAAAAAGTAACGGGAATTTTAAAACTTTGCGGGTTTGGAGAGTCCGATTACAATTTTTCAAGTATGATAAAATGTTAAACTGTTTTCATTGTTTACTTTATAGGTAGCATCCGCTAAAGTTAGTCGTGTTTTTATTATTAAATTAAATAATAATTAAAATTAAAACGTAGGTAACGATGCCCTAGCCGCTAGCCTCCATTGTTCGCCAAAAATAGCTCCGTGACTTTTTTCTATTTCCAAAAATAAATAGAACCATATAGGGCATAGGGCAATCCTTTGACATTAAAAGCGCATCGCTGAAAGAGCTAAAGTATATCTAAAAATCGAGTTTGAAATGTTTTTGGGTGAAGAAGTGCTGGCACAAGTGCATAATATGTCACGGGGACTATTTTGAAGGCGACAACACTAATGTAGACGAATAAATAAATATAAAAAAATATAAAAAAATATATAAAAAAATAAAAAAAAATATGAAAATTCCCGTTATTTTTTGAACACACCTCGTATAAAAACATTTCCACTTGCAGGTTGTAACAATAATATAATAAAGTGGGGACACGTTAACTGAATTTGTAAAGTAGACTAACGTGCCAACTGAGAGTCACTAACTGTTACTTAAATCGCTCCTTAGTACAGAATTTGTATGGTGATTCTTTACTAAGGAGCGCGGATTTAAGTAACCGTTTGTGACTCTCAGTTGGGACGTAACACGCACATAATTATATAGACAAGAACGTATGGATGGAAATGTTAATTTTCCCGTGTTTATGCGTATAGATGAAAAATGGATGAAAATTATAAACCCCGATTTTACTCGAATTAACAAATATTGTTCACAAAATTTACGGAATTTATTTCCTAGAATCTACAGTCTCTTTAGCGTATAATCGCGTGACGTGCACGCGACCGAACAACAAAGAAATGTTCACCGCGTCCAATTCTCGTTTGATCTGACAGCGACATCACGACACAGACAAAAGCAGGTAATGGATGCTGAACGAGTAGGATTTTGGAGGGAGTGTGAGAAGAAAAACTTAACCTGCGTTGACCAGGTGCGCGGGCGAATGTTCTGTAACCACTTACCAGTCTTACCACTACCACCAGTCGTCGTTTCGCTCGGAACGCGACAACACGCGCCACGAACCAGTTCATATCGTTGCAAGTGTTTCAATCGGGAGTGACACGTGAAGTCGTTGAAATCGAAATTTTAAAGGATTTTGATTCTTGTCTTGGGCTTCGTCGTTTACTCTACGGTGAGTTTTGAAAATTAACTAGCTTAAAGGTCTTTATTAACCTGGGTTCGAATCCTGTTCTTTATTACATATTAATAAACAAAAAAGGTGAAAAAAAAATTGCGGAAGAATATTTTCATAGTTGAGATTTTTACATGCTTTTCAGCGGGAAAATTTTGAAAGTCATATTTTCCCAACGTGAAAGTTAAGAACTGGTCCGTAACTTCCTGATCCACAAGATAATTTGGTATTTAAAAACAAAAAATACGATTAAAAGCATTAAAGTAATAATTGTTTCGTAATTATAATGAACCGATACATAGACGGCATAGCGTGTCGGGTAATGACGAACTCGTATATCAGATGAGTTTCGTTTTCTTTCGTTCGGATGGAATGAGAGTTAACATTGCTTCATTGGTAATGATTTAGAATTGCTATTCTGTTATGTCGTGACGTAATTAACGCATAACGTCAATTATAGCTGCTCTAGAATTGCGTACGAAGTCTTTGAACTCATATAAACTGTCACTGATACGGTACTGATTTATAACTCGTATAAGTAAAACGGTTATTTGATTATCGCGTGTTTTATTTCATTAGGTATTTGAGTTTCCAAAACTTCGTAACATCGCGCGTCGGTCAAATTTTAAATAACCTGTTTTTTAGATTAAAATTTCGAGGAATTTACTAATATGATTTCGTCAGTTATATTGGAAGTTTAAATAAAAGTATAAAATCATCCTGTAAGGTATCATACGATATGTGTGCATTGTATTGAAGATACTAGTATCCAGACATATTTTACTCTTTTTATACATTACGAGTATTAATATAAAATATCATTGCTCGTAAAATTAAAATTAAGAAAATACAAAATTCTATGCAAACGTTTCGACCCCATTTAATGTCAGTCTAATTTTTAACATAATATTTTTATAACCCTATAAAACTTTACGTAACTTTTAATGTTTTAAGTATAAAGTAGATAGTCACTTTTAATACAATTCTTAAGAATAGATTAAATTGGGTTTAAAGATAACTAGAATGAGAAAATATTGACTAAATTATTATTCTAAACAATGGAATGGTACATTAATTTGTTTAATTTATATCACAATACCTATTTAATATATTGCTAATAAAGTTTCGAAAGTAAAACATAATAATTCAAAGTGTGGGAAATGATCTTTTTATTACAATTATGTAACAGAAAGCAGGGAATGACTTTATCATGACAGAATGGAGCCACAATGTAAGACTTGAACATGGTCTGACTTTGATAAAAAAACCGACAAAGACGACAATATGTCTATTGTTGGTCGTTATCATGGGGTTTTATAGTAGTACCTACTATAGTACTAAGTACTAACATAGTATCAAGTAGGTACATATATGTTTTTAGGCACGGCAAAAGTTTTTATTAAAAAGAAAAATCTGTATGCGTAAGACTCGTGCTTTGAAAAGCGTTGAAAAGAAAATAACATTTGTATGTTTGATATTTTTTTAATTAGGCCTGTTTTTTGATTTTGTCACTTAAATCTTTTTTTACCTTTTTACCCGATTACTAAGGAAGGGTTATGTTTTTCGCGTGTATCTTGTATGCATGTATGCGTGTAATATTCTTTATTACCTTGTATATTCCAAATCACTGAACAGATTTATATAAAAATTATCGTTAGATTCCTCTTGATAACCCAAGTGTTCTTAGATAAGTGAAATTAAAAAAAAAACAAATATGATATGCCATTGTTTGACGTCTCAAAAAATAAAATAAATGAATGCAATATGAGTATCAAATTAAAGAGCTCACCATAAGGATTTCAATAAGGTATCATGATAGCTTTTTTGCTAGCAGGCGGGTTTTTTTTAATTTCTTAATTTATACTAGTTAACAATAATACCCGCATGTAATAACTGAATTAGGCACGAGCGAATTTTGACTAACTGCTACATTGGAGTTGAAGTCAACAACCGGTACTTCATACATTAACGTTAGCTATTCGTTATAACTAGTATCGAATTAAGCACTTGCGCTTTTCCCCGTCCTCGTATAACCGGTACAAAAGATTTAAACGCCGTGCGCACAGTTCATGCGCGTTATGCAACAGCGCAAAAAAGTGTAAGAATTTCGGTCAGCTTTTTACAGGTATTTGTCAATTAAAATTAAAATATTCATAAGCAGTTGGATTATATTTCTTTTAAGATATAGGCTGTATAATTTCAAGTCGAATATTTAATTACGAGAATATGAAAATATATTTATTTAGTTGGCAACAATTGTAAAACATAGGTATAATGGAGCTCAAATTACAAAAAAAATATTTTATTAGATATTATTATTACCAAATCAATGGTGAAATATATGTTAAAATTGTAATATGCATATGAAGATCGGATATAACAAGATCATACGTATTCTGACATTTTTGTTAGAAAATGTCAAGACTATATTTTTCCTAATAGACAGGGAGCTATAATTCGAAATTTGTATGCAAAAAATGTAAAAAAAAAAACAGTTCAGATATGAAATGACGTGTGCTAATGTAGACCAAATATGAAACCGTCATATAAATCTACCGCCATTCTTATGATAATCGCGAGAAATAAATGCCACAGACAATAAAAAACTATTAACAATTGTAATTATACATTTCTATGAATAGAATTACGATAAAAACAATGATTATTAACCTGTGGAATGGATGATAGCCGCACGAGCTGAGAAACACGTGTTTATTTTTTTGGAGAACTCGATTAACTCTTTTTTGCAGGCAAGTGTCTTCTTTTTTATGGCCAGTCTTTTTCTGAGTTCATTGCAGTCAAGGTCAAGTCAGTGAATCGCTACATCCTATAGCGATATGGCAAAATTCATAGTGATAGACACTGGAGTTAAAGCACTGACTTAGTGTAAGGTAAGGGCCAACGCAGGCTCAAATCGTTTCACTAAAATTGGTGTAATCGGACCGATGCCGCGATGCTGTACGTTGTCTCACATTCGTAAGAGCAAGAGAGAAATGGTGCTAGTTTTACTAGGTCTATCCATTCTTTTAAAATTGTTGGGTGAAGTGAGTATTGTCTTGGTTTTTTTAGGGTTCCGAAGAAAAACCGGAACCCTTATAGTTTCGTCATGTCCGACTGTCCGTCCGTCCGTCGGTCCGTCTGTCCAAAGCAAAGCGCCTAGACCCTAGTGCTAGAAAGCCTTAATTTCGCATGAATATACATATTTGTTAAAAATCCAAAACCGTAGAATAAAATATTGAAAAAAAATTTTTTTCAGGGTACCTGGGTAAGGTAACATACAGGTAACATGGGGATGATTTTTTTTCGTCGCGTACCTCATAGTGTAGGGTATCGTTAAAAAGGTCTTTCAAAAATATTATGGGTCCGCTGCAACCTTTTTTCAATTCAGGGGCCCAGTTGTGAAATATTCGGCTTTAAAGTGCCAATTTTGCTAAGAGTCAAGTGTCCCCCCATCCTTGCCAGCTAAATGGTTGGAGATGGACTAGTGAAAAAATTCACAAAAATAGTCTATAATTATGATGAATTTACAAGGATAATTCTCGCGGCTAGATGAGCTTAAGTAGTTAATGAGTAACAGTACCTACTTATTATAAGTACTATTATTTCTTCTGTGGTAATAGTGTGGTAATAGTCGATAAACTTACACCTTCGTTCGGAACCTTATACTGCGCGTGGCCTGACACGTACTTAGCCGGTTTTTTTTGTTATGTTCCATGTTAAATTAGATATCTTTATAAAGGAATAGGTTTTCTTTAATGCTTACAACTGCAACTATTGCTTAGTACCTAAGCAATTAAAAAAGGGAATTTGATCTCGAACATACCTACTTTACTGGTTCTGATGTGGTTTACATTCGAAGCGCTCATAGCCCGGCGACTTACGTCGATCCTAAGCGATCGACAAAGTAAGCAACAGCGGGCGCGGTCGGTAGTTGGATGGGTGATCGCTAGTGGCAAAAATTTCTTGAGCGCTTCCGTGCTTCGGAGGGCACGTAAAGCCGTCGGTCTCGGTTGTTATCGTAAAATAATAGTCGTTAAGCCATGTCGGAGGCCCTCGCCCGGCATGAAAACTTCCGACAATTGGGTTGGCCACTAACCCCTCCACCAATCCGCACTGGAGCAGCGTGGTGGAGTATGCTCTAGGCCTCCTCAAGAGGAGAGACCCGTGCTCAGTAGTGGGCCGTTAATGGGTTGAAGCCAATGTGGTTTACAAAGGAGCAACGTAGGTATGTATTGTACCAGCAGATTTTCATCTGGCCTAAGGATAACAAACTAATCTCTAGTGTGCTCTTTAGAGCACGGAGCCGTGCTTCATGTTCCTTCGATTGCTTACTGACAACAACTATCCGTTCGCCAATACCAAACAACATCTTATGCATGTGAAATACGAAATTCCGCATTATGTTAATATGTAGTAGCTTAATAAATTAATTTTCTATCCTCACGCAACGACTCACGATACTTCCATAATATTTGATTCATTCAAAATATTCGACAACCATTGACGATTTATTAGGCCTCATTATGGATTGTTGTTTGAGTGGACGAGTGATGTACGGTTAACAAGAAGCGTTGGTTTTTCGTCGTATGTCTGTATCCGACTTTCACGTATGTAGTACATAGTTGCGGAACTGGGCAAGCGGATATCGACCGCGGCTGTAGCGGTTTGTGATAAACATAATTTTATATTATTAAACACATACCTACAATGTATCCATCACTACATAATGTAATAAAGGTGTGGGTGGGAAGGCCATTCCTTTCCCTTTTTTCTTATCGTCACTTTCTTGGCTAAAACGGATATAAGTCAAAGTCAAAATAAAAAATAATGCTTCACACTAGGATTCCCTGTGTCGAGCGTGCCATGGACAACACACAACACACAGACGAGAACAGAAATCCAATCTCATTATTCAGATTTCCGCCTCGCTTTGAATCGAACCCAGGACCTTGGTAATCCGGTATGGTAACCATTGCGCCACACAGGTCGTCAAATATTCAAGTCCTGTTACTCCTGCTACCTTCCTCCTACCCATCTCCCTCTCGTCTTCACGAGAACCGGGGATTTTAATTGGCAGCTGCCAACCAGTGATTTAATGTTCCAATGTTCTCTAATGATCCAAGCCAAATCACGGAAGCGTTAGCAAAACTCATTGTATTCATTACTACGAGTATGATAGGCGTCTCATCAAATTCTTGAGTGTAAGAAACACAACAAAGATGCGTTGCAGCGGTTATTCCTTTTTTTATAATGACGCCGTGACGCGGAAACCACAAATCTGCTAAAGTGTGAAATCCTCACCGCAAGTTCGTCTTAGCACGCGACACGTTTTCTTAAAACCAAACAATCATGATATCGTCGTTGCGACAAGACCTCTTATGTGTAAAAAATCAGCTTTTTGAGGGAATCGATAAAAATCGATGAAGTTTTGTTTAGCAAGCACATAGGTGATTTTGAATTTAGTGAATAAATTACGATGGAAACGTCGAACACACATGAGAGTTTTTGAATTCGATAGTGCTTCAAAGTGTAGAATCATTTGACGTAAAAAAGTGATTTTGCCAAAAGTGGCACATAACACTTAAGAGGTCTTAAAGTCGCAACTAAAGTTTGCGTTGAAATTACTGACGCCTAGAATTGGTGTGAACATTTGAATTTAATCCGTGCAATAAATCTTACTATCTGCTTTAATTGACCCTTCAGCATGAGTCAGCCGCCAAACGACTCGTCGTGTTCCGGCTGGGGGCTTGAGAGCCAGTTCTTTTTTTCTTTTTCTTCTTTCTTTCTTGTCCGGCAACGCATCATGGATGCCTTTGGTGTTGCTGATGTTCATGGGCGATGATAGCCACATACCATCAGGTGGATCGTCAGCTCGTTTGCCGGTTATTTCCATAAAAAAAATATTAAGTTCATTCTCTTTAAGACTTTTAAATTATAAGTTCCCTTTAGTTCCTTAACTGATATCATTGTTGAGGTGCATAATATGCGCCCTTTCGGTACGGTAACCTTTCTTTTCCAAAGGTTATCGGTCCTTAGAACTATGTGGCCTGGCCGACAGTCTATGTCAGTCGTCTTTGTTCGTCTACGGTTGCGATAATTTCTGATTCGATCTTATACTGAAATACCATACACAGAGCTCACTCCATAGACCGATGCGAGCTGTTTTACTTACCCTATGAAATTATATTCACGCACAATTTATTTAAATATGTATCTATGTCTAAGTTTCGTTATTGTCATAATATTATTATTATCTCTACTGATAACTGCTAACGAGTGGAATAGTCGAGCGATCGGTAGTTTCAGCATACACTTATATTCTCCTTTCAAAACCACATTCGATGTACAAGCCGTTAATATATTTATATCAAACGTGTCAACATTTGTTTATGTTTCGAAAGTAGGTTACCGATTCAATATTACAAGTCATGCAATTTTTGCAACGTAATCGACATTTAAACACGAATAATTATTTATGTTTTTATTGGTGTGGATAAGTCAATTGGATGTATAGTTTTGCAGCGTCATTTTTGTGGAAAAGGCCTTACTTAGCTTAGCTTGGTCTTGTATAATATTATGTACATACTACATAATTTCTCTACGTGATCGCATCAGAAATGAGGAGATCCGTAGACAAACAAGGGTAACCGACATAGCTCAAAGAATTAGCCGGCTGAAGTGGCAATGGGCTGGCCACATAGTGCGAAGAACCGATAACCGTTGGGGAAGAAAGGTCCTCGAATGGCGCCCACGTCTCGGAAAAAGGAGCATAGGACGCCCCCCGACCAAGTGGACTGACGACCTGAAGAAGACAGCGGGCATCCGCTGGATTCAGAAGGCTCAGGACCGGTCAGAATGGCGCAGGTTAGGGGAGGCCTATGTCCAGCAGTGGACCTCTAAGGGCTGATGGATGGACGGATGGATGACTACATAATTACGAGTAACAAAGTTTGTTTGAAAGCAATAATCTCAAAAACGACTGCACCAATTTCGTTCAAAACATTTGAATGGTTTTATTCAGTTTATTCTGTTTGTGTGGGTCAAATCTTGCAAGCTTACCTTCAACCTTCTTCCTCAGGAGTAGAAATGTTATATTCGTCGTTGCGACTTCAAAACCTCTTATGTGTTATGTGCCACTTTTGGCAAAATCACTTTTTTACATCAAATGATTCTAAATTTTGAAGCACTATCGAATTCAGATACTCTCATTTGTGTACGACGTTTCCAATTCACCAAATTCAAAATCACCTATTTGCTTGCTAAACAAAACTTTATCGATTTTCATCGATTTCCTCTAAAAGCTGCTTTTTTACACATAAGAAGTCTTAAGGTCGCAACGACGATATACCGCATTACTTCTAAACTACTAAATCCTAACAAGCGGAAGTTTATGTCCACAGTTGTTAGGGTAAGTGAGCTGACTTGTACCAGTATGATAGGTGTTTTACAGTTGTTTTGTAGAAGATAATCATTCTCTTTGACTTCATCCGATAGTGAAAAGTCTATTTTATAGCTATTTTAAGGAGTACATCTTTCAACTTCTTCGGTGAAAAGTTTGATACTAGGTATTTTACGAGTACCACTACCACTACCACTTGTTAATTTCCCCATATCTTTGGTGAAAATGCATCTTTGTTTTGCTTGTATACGCGTATACTTCGGCTTCACCCCATGAATAATCCACTACATGTGAAATTTTCACATGTCTATTG
This sequence comes from Thymelicus acteon, assembly GCA_951805285.1. Taxonomy (NCBI): domain Eukaryota; kingdom Metazoa; phylum Arthropoda; class Insecta; order Lepidoptera; family Hesperiidae; genus Thymelicus; species Thymelicus acteon. Next base: position 3,168,348 of record OX638234.1, read on the forward strand.
CTACTTCATCACGATTCTCAAACAACCTGACACGTAATTTATATATATTAAGACTAGCTGACCCGGCGAACTTCGTATCGCCTAACATAATAAATAAAAGTAGTCTAAGTTACTCCCTGTTACATTAGTTAGCTGCTAGTGAAAGTCCCGTCAAAATCGGACCAACCATTTCAGAGATAAGCCGGAACAAACAGACAGACAAAAATTGCAAAAAATGTTGTTTTAGTATATGTACCCTGTATACATCCAAATGCACTTAGTAAAAAGCGGTTATTTTTATATTCCAAACAGACACTCCAATTTTATTTATTTGTATAGATGATGCCCGTGTAGCCCGTATCATTAAGTTACCATTACGAAATATTATAAACACTGACTAACCTAAGGTGACCTTTAACCAGTTTCGTGAACTAAGTGGCTTTTTTGTTCTCCTTTTAGTCCAATTATTGCGTTGGCGTCCATTTATGAGTGGATTGCGATGTTGCAACTGGTACGCATCATTACACTCGCTGATGGGCATTGCATCCATCGTTGGTCACTTGGGGATAAATACTGGGTATAGATCTACATTATACCATAACCTACAACTGTATCTTTGAGGACCCGGGTGACGTACCTATTTGGTTAGCATGCCGGACCGCCGTGCCAGGGGTTGTGGGTTCGATTCCCAGTGAGGCGGAAATTTCAATAGTGAGTTTGTATTTCTATTCTCGGTCTGGGTGTGAGTGTTCTTGTCTCTGTGTGTTGTCCATAGCGCCTATGACACAGGGAATCCTAGTGTGTTAAGCTCGGGTCTTTTTAAAAATATGAATAGAGTTGTGGAATTTGTCCTAATATCAAGGCTCAAAGTCAGTTTCCCTCAGGATAACTATCTGAGAATTAACAGATTACATACACCTTTGGAATATTTAATATTCTGAATCTGAATACCAGTTATTTTCTAAAGAGCAAAATATAAATTATATTTTGCGACTTTTATACAGATTTTGCGACTACATTCGTAGTCATCTTGCCCTGATTATTTTGCAACTTTTATACAGATTTTGTGAATAGAGTCAACATCCTTGAGTATGCTCCATTTTGAGGCGATACATGGGTTGGTGCTGGTATGTACGTTGTGATAAAATGCTTTTATTTGCATACATGTATAAGTCCATGATCTTTATAGGATGGAGGTTAATACTGAGGGCGGTAGAATAAATAAATAAACAACGCCACACACTCATAGCCCCACACTAGGATTCCCTGTGTCGTGGTCGCCATGGACAACACACTAGACAAGGATATTCACAACCAGACCGAGAACAGAAATTCAAACTCATCATTCAAATTTCCGCCTCGCTGGGAATCGAACTCAGAATCCTCGGTGCGGCGATCCGGCATGGTAACCATTGCGCCACACTGGTCGACTGTATAAATAACTTTATAACAATACATTTCCGTGTAATAGCCTGATAACTAAACTGTTGTCTATACAAATTAAACTCAGTCAGTACTCGGCCTTCAGCTAACAAAGAATTAACAAGACTAGTGGGTGAGTAGGACGTACAGCTAGGTAGGACGACAGTGGGCGTTTTATTTTGAAACATTATTAATGGACCCCGCTGTGTTTTGGTTCTTTAAACGGAGGGTTACGTAATATTTACATCTAGGCAAAACTATTACACATCGATGCAGTTCAATAAAATTGATCGATGTTTATTTTATCTCATACCTAGATACATATTACAAAACGTACTTGTTTGTACGTGGAGAAAATGAAATCTATGCTTTTGATACGACCAACGGGTTTTTTTTTAAAAAAACAGTCGGTGATCGAGCTTACGATCCACTTGATAGTAAGTGGCTATCGTCGCTCATGGACATCAGCAACACCAAAAGTATCATTGATGCGTTGCCGGCCAAGAAAGTGAAAAGAAAAAGAAAGAACTTAACTTAATATTTTGTTTGATGGACAGAACTGTATTTATTATCTTTAATTAAAAATATTCGCACACCACCTTTTAATACCTTTTAATATATGTATTCTCGCAGAACTTTTTGTAGTTGAGGACAAAAGTATCTCGTCTGTGCAGGCCATAAATCGAACAAAGTTCCCCTTAATTAACTTTATTGCATCAATAGAACAATAAGTACATATTGCAAATACATTTGCATATTAATTGATCGTTAACATTTGTTTACAAGTGATCTCAGACTGATCATCCTCATAGATAAAGAATAACAATCTAATCATGTATCTCGCGCAATATATTCAGAAATCTATTAAAAATCATCCTGGTTAATGTTAATTAATAATGCTTCGGTATCCTTATGTCAAAGTCTATAAAGATAGACGAGGTAATAAATGTATTAATTTCGTATTGATACATCCATCGATGATGAATTCTAAGAATAATATAAGAATCTTATAAGACCATTTTTTTCTAATTCCTGAGCGTCACCGTTAAGCGGCTATGAGAAGGTATATGGAAGTATGTTAGAGTTTTTTTTTACACCGATCAACACCAGATGAAGAACATTTGCTGTAGGTAAAAACAACTTTGGACTAAAAAAATTGTGAATAGGTTTTTAGGGTTCCAAAACAGAAACCATATACCTAGCTTCATGTATGTATGTTTATCAAAGTAACAATCGATCAACACAGTAACGAACCCTACACTGCGTAAGGCCTGACAAGCACTTGACCGGTTTTTACCGGTAAATATAAATCTTTTAGTCTGTAGATATATCTAATATATAAAATTCTCGTGTCACGCTTTTTTGAAGTTGAACTCCTCCGAAACGGCTCGACCGATTTTCGTGAATCTTTGCGTGCATATCGGTAGGGTGGAGAATCGGACAAATCTATTTTTCATCCCCCTACCTAACGTTTGCCCGGTCAGCTAGTCATGGTATAAAAATAATACCTACTAACACTAATCAACTCCTAGGAAACGGTCGATGTTTATGGCCGCTGTGAGATGAACTAACATGTTGATGTTCGTATATGGCCACAGACATATATACCTAGGTCTGTGTATATGGCCAACATCCTCTGTTACGTGGCTTTAGAAAGCTGTTGGCCATTTTTATGGAACCCATGTGTTTCTTGTAACGCAATGTTTACTAATCATCAATAATGGATCTATTAATTATGTCTTGTAGATTTTATTTATAACATGACAGGCATTAGCGGAACTAGGGAAGGGTTAGAGGCTTCAATCCCCCATCACCCAAGGAAGGAAAATCGGTTCAAGAAACAAAAATTCTGGTTTGGCCGCATGGCAGGAGTTGAATTTCAATTTTTTGAAAATTTTTGTTATGTTTAAATAATAAAATTATGAACAAAAAATTATAGTTATTAAAAAAAAATCTGCTAAGGCTCAGTCCCCATCCCGGATTAAATAAGATTACCCGGCTTAATGATTTTGTACAGAAACATAATCAAACGTATTTTTATTTATTTTTTATTCAGCGTATTTAATATTTCGATGAAATTAGTGTAAGTCTCATCTGAATAAATTGCATCAATGAGAGCTCAGCTCGATCAGTTAATAAATATTCAATCTAGTTCTGGATATAAATAACTTACAATCAGCTACCGCCGTATCAGCCGTATCAATTATACAGGGCCCCCAGCGTATAGGGGCCCCCACTAACACTCTCAAAAAAAGCTCGCCAGCGGCTTACGATCGCTACAGTTGGCACTCCTTTTATATTTGACAGCTGACGTTGAGGGGGCCCCACAACGAATATTAATATGGGGCCTTCTTAGGGCTAGCTACGCCACTGCTTACAATATTACTTGACGTAGTTACAGAACTAGTATTGCTTTGTTTCCCAATGGCCAGTATCATTGTAAGCTGTTTATATTAGATTGCGGGCTATGTTTAGAGACGGCCGAATTTCACTTTATATTGCATTGATAAATAATTGTTATAATCAGTATCGTATTTGTTCTATCACTGGTGTAACTAATACGTTATACATCTTTGAATGTTACTTCCAAATTAACAACACATAGCTTGACGAAATATAGCTTAGGTTTACTGAGATGTCAGATATGAAAACGACACCACGTTGTATTTTTACCGACTTCAAAAAAGGAGGAGGGATTCAATTCGACTGTATTTTTTTTATGTTGGTTACCTCAGAACTTTCGACTGGGTGAAGCGATTTTGATGATTCTTCTTTAATCGAAAGCGGGTGTTTGTAATGTGGTCCCACATAAATTTGAGCATGATCTGACGAGTAGTTTTTGCGTTATTTTGAAGTAGGTTATTTTTTGTTAGTAAAATTTTGATTATTAGGTTTGTTGTACTGAAAACATGTGAAAAAATTCACAAAAATCTGTAATATAAAACACAAGAAATATTTGTGGCAATGTCCTTTACAGACTTTGAAACCATCCATTCCAACCGATGTGCCCTAAACTGGTTTAATTTCAAAAGGCAATGTGAAGATGGTTTGTAACCACTAACAATGTATTAGGCACATGCGATGCGATCCATTCATGAAGTCGATTTTCGACTTTTCCAATTCAAATTGTCGACCCTGTAGCCTAGTTGCTAGCGGCCCTGCCTGCGAAGCGAGGGGACCCGGGTTCGATTCCCGGCTGGGGCAGATATTTATGTGACAGATAAATATTTGTTCTCGGGTCATGGGTGTTATTGTGATGTGTTATATGTGTCGTCCATGCCACCCGCGACACAGATTAAAATGTACTGCGGGGAAATTAGTGTGAAAGCGTTTATTTATTTAGCGTTTATTAAAAAAAAATAAGCCACACGCCGGGTATCCACTAGTAGGTTATAATTATGATAAATTAACAAGAAAACTTATTGTTAGGTTACGGCTACTTAGGTTTGCAGGTTAACGAGTTATAGTCGATTAACTTGCCATTACGGAACACTACATTGCGCGTGGCCTGACACGCACTTGAACCGTATTATTTTGAAGTCATTTAATAAAAGTTTTTCTCAAACATCTTACAAATCAAATCAAATCAAAATCTTTTATTCATATAGGTATCACTGATACATTTATGCAGGTCATTTTTTTATCTACCAGCTTTTCGGAAGGTTGCTTTGTCATGGAGGAGAAGAAAGCCGTAAAGAAACTCGGCACATCTTTTAAAATCATGAAAAGTTACATAATATGTTGTAACCTTCGCGGAACTGGATGCGGCACTAATTTCCAGGCGTCTTTGTCATTATATTCATTTATACTATAGTATCCTTTGCCTACTAGCTGAGATTTCACATATCTCTTAAACATTGGGATAGGTAAATCACGTACTGTAATTTATTGAAAAAACGTACACCGAGCCCCATATAATAACGTTGTACGTACCCTACTTAGGCGAAAAGATGACGTAATCAACTTATGTCTGTTTCTAGTTAGATGATTATGCGTATCACTATTCTGCTTGAACATGACTTACATACATTTACAGTTACAGTTACATCATAATTACTAGCTGACTCGGCAAAAGTTGTTCTGCCAAACATTTTCCGGATACCCTAATCACCTACCGATATGAAATATACGTTACGACCTATTCTCATATCTCCCAAAGACACAAAAATATCATGAAAATCAGTCCAGCCGTTTCGGAGGAGTAGGTATGACCACAAACACCGTGATATGAGATTTTTATATATTAGACTAGCTGACCCGGCGAACTTCGTGTCGCCTAACAAAATATATTTTTTTTCTAAAATAAAAGTAGCCTAAATTACTCCTTGTTACATCAGCTATCTGGCAGTGAAAGTCCCGTCAAAATCAGTCCAGCCATTTCAGAGATTAGCCGGAACAAACAGACAGACAGACAAAAATTGTAAAAAATATTGTTTTGGTATAAGTACCGTGCATAGATCCAAATGCACTTAATAAAAAGCGGTTATTTTAATATTACAAACAGACACTCCAATTTTATTTATTTGTATAGATTACTCTGGATTCAACATCGGAAAAACCATGTATTGTTCCAACCTGCGTCGATTTTACCTACCATTAAATAATACTTAGAGCCACTGACGCCCTAGGCAAGAATATTGTGGCACCCACAAGCTTGAGCTTTTTTTGCTCGAAAAATTTTTACAGAATCAATGGTAACGTTTATTAAGAATTTAATTTTTCCTTTTTTTTTTGCTCCTCACCCCAAATTTGGCGCCCCTCCAAAGGCGCCCTAGGTCGTCGCCCCACCGCGTCCCTCCCTAACGCCAGCTCTGCTTACATTTAGCATTTCGTAATTTAGTGTACAATGCAAGGTTGTGTTATGCTAAATTTAATGTCAGTTAATGTTGCTTGTGTCAATATGTCCATGTGCACGCTTCGTGGTCGGGTGGGTATGTAAGTCAGGTAAACGAAATGCACGAATTTTTAACCGACTTCAAAAAGGAGGAGGTATTCAATTCGACTGTTTTTTATGTTTGTTACCTCAGAACTTTCAACTGGGTGAACCGATTTTGATGATTCTTTTTTAATCGAAAGCTGGTGCTTCTCACGTGGTCCTACTTAAACTTGAGCGAGATCTGACGAGTAGTTTTTGAGTTACTTTTTGTCAAGAATTATATGCTTATTACTACTTATAGTTGTTGAGACTTACAAACTTGATCAAACAATGTTAATACAAGAAATAAATATAAAACGCTAATTTATTATCAACAATTGTTTTGCACACTGCACATCTAAGGAAAAAGCAGAATAACTACATAAAGAAAATTTTGCTGGAATCGATATATTTTGTTTCTATGTTAAAAACATAATTGGTTTTCTATATGCATAATCTTATACCTACCAATAAACTGAATCATTTAGTATATTTTTCAAAAAAAAATGGTATAAAAGACCGGACAAGTGCGTGTCAGGCCACGCACAATGTAGGGTTCCGAAGTAGTAAGTTTATCGACTATTACTCATGACTCATAAGCACATTAGTCATGAGCTACTAATGCTAACATTACTGTGATAGTTTTCCTTGTAAATTCATCATATACCCTGAAAAAAAAAATGTTTTTCAATATTTTATTCTACGATTCTAGAGTTTTTATAATTATGTATATCAAATTACAGCTTTCTAGCACTAAGGGTCTCGGCGCTTTGCTTTAGACAGACGGACAGACGAACGGACGGACATGACGCAACTATAAGGGTTCCGATTTTACTTCGGAACCCTAAAAACCTGAAGTGAATTTTATAATGGTCAATGCCTATGGATCAAAATTCACGGCTTCTACCTGTAATTCGGTAAAAGGGCGTTTAGATACGGTAACAAACTTTTATATCTATGTGATAAATATCCCCGGGAATCAAACCTAGCACATTTTGTTTCACACTCATCCATTATCAACTGGGTCACAGTTTCATCAATGGCAGGCTCAAAATAAATCTATGACGATTTAAATCTCTTTACATTAAACCAACTCGTTTTGATTTACTTCTGTCTAAATAATAAATGGCGTTGTATGAAAACAAAAGAATTAATTCATTAGTTTTGTGTTTTGAAGTACTATTATTTGTTCTGTGGTTTTAATAAAGTAAGTGGCGCAATCGCTGCAAAGTCTTAAGATATATGACCATTGCAGATTTACCGAACTGTAACACTATTGCAAAAATGCACCTGCCGCCTTTGTGAACGTAGCCCTTTGATTTATTATATTATAATAGCCGTTATTTCTGTTGCCTTTATGGCTAAACCTAGGTAGGTATATGGAACGGCGTAATTTATCTATTACTCAAAAATTTTCCCGTAACCCATTAAAATGCTTATTTTACACCTTTCTACTTCAGTTACCTAGTGAACTAGGTAGGCTTAAAATTGTCTCATTAATAATTCTTGACAAAATAACCGAATTCAGTATTAGGGATAACTCAAAAATTACTGGTCAGATGTTTTTTTTTTATGAAAATAGCCGGCAAACGAGCTGACGATCCACCTGATGGTAAGTGGCTATCGTCGCCCGTGGACATCAGCAACACCAAAGGCATCACCGATGCGTTGCCGGCCAAGAAAGAGAGAAGAAAAAGAAAGAAAGAACTGGCTCTCAAGCCCCCAGCCGGAACACGACGAGTCGTTTGGCGGCTGACTCATGCTCAAGGGTGGTAGCTATCCAGGTGAACCCCATGGAGAAATAATAATAGTAATAATGGTATTAATTAATAATTAAAATCAATATTACTAATATAATCCCTCGAGGGGTCCTACCACCAGCGGGCCGGATTTAGTCGCCTTTTACGACACCCATCCGGCGTGGGATTGGGGTTAGTATTCTAAGCCGCCCCAATACGGCGAAAAATCTCGCTCAGATCTCGCTCAAATTTAAATGGGACCAGACAAGCACCAGCTTTCGATTAAAAAAGAATCATCAAAATTGTTCACCCAGTGGAAAGTTCTGAGGTAACAAAATAAAAAATACAGTCGAGTTGAATACCTCCTCCTTTTTTGAAGTCGGTAAAAAATAAATATTTCGGTATTGCAAAATGATAATGTAGCACGTTGTAATGTGCGCTGGTCTTATACCAGAATTTGATATACATCACAAGGACGTGTGGCAATAATTACATATCTGACAGTAAGTAATTGGTTGGTTAAGGTTGGAACTCTAAACCACTGGTAATATTATGAACATTAACTGATTGATAGATTTAATTGAGTTAATTATAATTAGGACATTATTAGGGACAAAGGTTTCAAGTGTTGGTATTGGTTTCTTTTTTCTACTCTGTTTCTTGACCGACAACACATCAGTGATGCCTTTGGTGTTGCTGATGTCCATGGGCGACGATAGCACTTACCATCAGGTGGATCGTCAGCTCGTTTGCCGGCTATTGCTATAAATATCTTTCAACCAGCTATATAGGGGCCATCCATAAATTACGTCACACTAATTTCATGACTTTGATCCCTCCCCCCGTCCTTGTCACAGCTGGTCACATTTGTGAGACCTCCCCCCCTAGTGTGACGTCACATATTATAAAATTTTTCACCTAGAAATTATTAAATTAAAACAGCAGTTCCTAAATAAGTTTTATTTCCATTAATTGTTTTCTAACATTCACCTATACATACCAATTATGAAATTAAAATGTGACGTCACGCAATTTTGGACCCCCTCCCACCCCTAGTCACACAATATCACACGACAAACCAACCGCCCCCCCCCCCTAACGTGTGACGTAATTTGTGGATGGCCCCTTTTCACACTTTTTGTTGGGATTTGCCTTAATCCACGACACATCGTGAGGTCATTAGAGGAGAAAAAAGAGCAACGAGTACTTACTTACAACGTTTATTATTACGTAATCATTACACATGTTAAATAAAACATAAAACCAACAAGAATACAGTTAGTAACGTATCATTAACGGCTCGTAAAGAAGTTTTCAACAGAAAAAATATTACTTTTTCTTAACACAGACATGCTCGCGATTTTTCACGGCCACACATTCGTTCCAGTGTTTATAATGTTCACTTTTAAACTGTTTTATAAACAACCACGAACCTTGGTTTTGCAACATGTGAAATAAAAATGTACGTGTTTTCATGTAGTGAAACGACTCCATTTAGTCGTTGATTAAAGCGTGACGATGGATGGTTTATGTTACTTTGTTTGGCTTTGGACACTTCCAAAGTCTTGGCTTTGAAAGTGGTCAGTGACATTTAGATTTTTTTAGACACTTTGCTGAGTGTCTAATATTAATATAGATACCTACTTATAACTAGCACTAGCAAAATCCCTCTCTTCGCTTCGGGAAAACTGTCTTTGCTGCCACATTTAAAACTCTTTTCTTTATTTGTGAACTGTGAAGAATTGGAATAACTTGCCTGCGCACAGTGTTTTATGAGACCCGATTTTGTGACATCCCCTTTCTAATGCAGATTCCTATAGTTTAAATGAATTCAAATGCGAGAGTAAAACTCCCGCGTGTCTATTAATCATAGTTACTGAGAAATTAATTTTTGAAAATTGTTATTTTTTTACCGGATAAATACTTAAAAAAATCAAAACTCCTAAAATTTAAAAACAATAATTAAATCGATAATGATGGTAGATGAAACTATCAACGGCGCACATTTTAGTGCAAGAAGAAAATACCTAAGTTCAACCGTTACGAAATTATTTGATTTTTTTCATTTTATGTTTTTATTTTTTTTACTCGATAATCCGCCGTATTAGGACGCGATATTTCACCAAGCGGTTGCTTAAGGTGTCTTTCATGTGCCCTAATTATATCACGACCTAATTCCATGGATTATTGGAATCAACGCTCTTTTATTTTATTTTTAACTGGATGAAGTAGGAAATTATTCATTATGACGTTAGGGTTGTCAGTATAATATTTTATTTTGATGTTAACCTGTTAACCTTTTCGTGGGTATTTGAAATCGCAATTAATTAAAGTAATGATAACTTTTGATAATATTATTCATACGTAATCCAAAACAATTTTATTAGTGGGTATACTTAACAAAAGTTATATTTTTAATTGAATCACAGAATTACTCGATCTAAAATAAACATAGGCAGAAAAGGCTTAATTAGCATCATTATATTATAACCCATAAAATAAAACGTGAACACACAAACTATAAGGATAATAGAGATAAAATGAAAAATACACACTTAATTGAAAAAAAAACTGGTTGTCTGTAAAGTCGGTTTACGGACGGTAGTTTAACGTGACAACGTTATCACAAAACATTGACGAAGTGATTGCATACTTTTATAGATAAAATTGAATCATTTTAATTAAATTACCAATATTTTTTATAGGGGTAAGGAAGTAAGTTATGTGCTGCCGCTGTCTCTCTTCTACTCGGACGCACCGGCTGATCGAGAGGAAGAGAGATACATGCGGCACGAACCGAGCGCTTCGGCCGATCGATTTTAAACTTATAATTTGAAATGTGTTTATTTTATACTAAACCTTATTTTTTTGCGGAAATATGATATACGTTGTAATTATAATATATTTCCCAACACTATAGAACAGTATTTCAAAATTTGTCGTCATGCCTATTAGAGGATCAATCGGAATTTATCGTTGTCGAAGATATATAATTTTAGGGTTCCGTAACCAAATGGCAAAAAACGGGACCCTTATGGATTCGTCATGTCTGTCTGTCTGTCTGTCTGTTCGTCCGTATGTCACAGCCACTTTTTTTACGAAAGTATAAGAACTATACTTTTGAAACTTGGTAAGTAGATGTATTCTGTGAACCGCATTAAGATTTTCACACAAATATAGAAAAAAAAAACAAAATAATTTTTTTTCATCAAACCCATACGTGTGGGCCGTGGGGTGATCTATGGATAGGTCTTCAAAAATGATATCGAGGTTTCTAATATCATTTTTTTTCTAAACTGAATAGTTTGCGCGAGAGACACTTCCAAAGTGGTAAAATGTGTCCCCCCCCCCGTAACTTCTAAAATAAGAGAATGATAAAACTAAAAAAATATATGATGTACATTACCATGCAAACTTCCACCGAAATTTGGTTTGAACGAGATCTAGTAAGTAGTTTTTTTAATACGTCATAAATCGTAAACCGCAATTTACCTTTCACTATGATACTGGCTGCTACGGAACCCTTCATGGGCGGGTCTGACTCGCACTTGGCCGCTTTGTTATATTTAAATAACTAATTGATATCCAGTTTGTATCCGGATATTGGAAGTGACAACCCTGACAAAAAACGAAAAGTGCTTATTATTCCAATAATCCATGGAATTAGGTCATGATATAATTAGGGCACATGAAAGACACCTTAAGCAACCGCTTGGTGAAATATCGCGTCCTAATACGGCGGATTATCGAGTAAAAAAAATAAAGACATAAAATGAAAAAAATTCAAATAATTTTGTAACGGTTGAACTTAGGTATTTTCTTCCTGCACTAAAATGTGCACCGTTGATGGTTTTATCTACCATCATTATCGATTTAATAATTGTTTTTAGATTTTAGGAGTTTTGATTTTTTTAAGTATTTATCCGGCAAAAAAATAACAATTTTCAAAAATTAATTTCTCAGTAACTATGATTAATAGACACGCGGGACTTGTTCTCGCATTTGAATTCATTCAAACTATATGAATCTGCATTAAAAAGGGGATGTCACAAAATCGGGTCTCATAAAACACTGTGCTGCGTCGGCGTTCCCGCCTGCCTATGACATGGATGTCTTCAATAAAGAGAGTTAATAGGCTTTTATTAAATTAATGTGCTCACCACCTAGGACCACATCTCCATTTACCATTAGGTGGGAGTCGAGCATTAACTTATTTGTGTAAAAAAAAAGAACCTAATAAACGAAAGACTCATCATCCATATCGCTTAAGCCGTTTTTGATTAACGGGGACAAACATTATTGGCTGATAAAATCAATTGCCTAAGCCCAATAATCCGTGGGATCCGTCTACATAGCTACCGCCTTCTTGTTTGGGTCAGCCGCCAAACAACTCATGTTCCGACTGGGAGCTTGAGAGCCAGTTCTTTCTATCCGTGTGGCGCAATGGTTACCATGCCGGATCGCCGCACCAAGAGTCCTGGGTTCGATTCCCAGCGAGGCGGAAATTTGAATGATGAGTTTGAATTTCTGTTCTCGGTCTGGGTGTGAATGCCCTTGTCTAGTGTGTTGTCCATGGCGCCACAGGGAATCCTAGTGTGGGGCTATGGGTGTGAAGCGTTATTTATTATTTATTTTATTATCAGTGATTATCTTGGTGTCCATGTGTGACGGTAGCCACTTACCATCAGGTGGATCGTCAGCTCGCTTGCCAGCTATTCCCATAAAAATAGATGTCCATGTGACTCGTAGTATAAAGAACCGACCGATGATATGTGCTATAACTCTATAAGTGTCCAAGGTTCACACCATGAATAATCGCTTACCTGTTTCTTGGTATTCAGTTTTTGCGCCGGTTGTTCTCGTCTTTGTTATGTTTTTGCTAATTTGCATGTCAATACGTTGAACGAAGACCTTGTACGCACTGTGAAAGCGCGATTGTTTCCACCCGAAACATTTATATCGGTTCGTAAGTTCGTGTTAGTCATGTAAAACATGGTTTAATCACGTGGTTTAATCGGAATTGGGTATAGAGCAATGATATTATAAATCTAATATATAAAATTCTCGTGTCACGCTTTTTTGAAGTTGAACTCCTCCGAAATGGCTCGACCGATTTTCGTAAATCCCCGTACCCCTAAAATTTTTTTGGCAGGACTACGTTTGCCCGGTCAGCTAGTTATAATATAAAAAAGAGGTAGATATGTCACTAGCGCGCCGACGATGAAGAGCGTAAGAACAGTCAATTGACCGTTCTGCTCGTAGTCGCTCTGTCAATACAAAACGATACGCATGCTTTTGTTGTGAGAAGTGCTTGACATTTGACATACAGCGTTAAAATGCCTTCGTGTTTTATACCAATGTGATTGGTGTAGTGAAACAAAAGATAAACGTGTGTGTGTTGTAGCTCTTTTCGGAACAGATTTTTAAGTTGATTTGTAAGGGCATAACGTATTTATATTTTTTAAATATCATTGGTATCGAGCAGATTTGGCTGTTGTATTTTTTTTTGGTAACTTGAACAATTTTTCTGTCTCAAAATTAAGATAAATGTTTGCTATTAAAAATAAATTACATATCTACAGTTTTTGAGTCAAATGTAGTCACAGTTGTATCGACTTAAAAATATACATATAGGTCCCTAAAGTTATACTGAAAACGTACAATTACAATTTTTATTACGTGCTAAATCTTTAGTTATTGCATACCTATTGATGATAACTATGATTTTATTATATTTCCCGTATTTTATACAGGATAAACGTCCCAACTCAGAGTGACTAACGGTTACTTAAATCGCTCCTTTGTAAAGAATCACCATACAAATTCTGTACTAAGGAGCGATTTAACTCTGCGTTGGGGCGTTCGAGTGGGATGTAGTAGTTAATAACGTTGGATGTTCATAATGACTAATTTAGTACAATAAAAAAGGACTGAAGAATTATAAGGTGGATTCTTCTCCACATTTTTCTCTTTTCATTCTCAGTTTCTCTTTCGTTAGTTATACTCCGTGTACTCATATAAATTACTTACGACTTCCTATTCGCAAATACCTTTAAAAGTGAAAACTAGCCGCGCACAATGCATTGTTCTCACGAGGTAAATTAACATGCCGCACTTAATTTCCACCTTAACCTGTACATAATAAGGTCGAATTGGTTCAAACATTAACTGGACATGTGCGTAGGTAAAAGTATTCAAGTCTGCGAATCCATATGACTTACTTGTGTACCCGATGTGGTACTTGCGAAACATTTGCAAGTTCGTGCCATATGAGGAACATGCGACGCTAGAAAGCAAACACGTGACCCGCAAATATCAAATTGTTCATCGGAGCCGAAAAACTTTATGATCTTTTGAAAAAATTCATAAATTCTCTCTTTAGTAGAGAAGTTATGAATTTTTCTCTGTTTTAGTAGAGAAGTTATGAATTTTTCTCTGTTTTAGTAGAGAAGTTATGATTTTTTTTTCGAGAAATCAATAATTTTATCGGCTCTGATCAACAGTTTGATCTTTGCGGATTACTACGTGTTTGCTTTCTAGCGTCGATGTGCCTATTGCATATCCTTTAGCTCTGCTGCAACGTTCTTGTCAACGTCAACGTTTTTAAGGTTTTTGTCCCTCTAGAAGGCAAAATTTTATCTTCAGAGACTGAGAACGCACCACGTTGCAATTTTTTTTTTATAGAAATAGCCGGCAAAGAAGCTGAGGGGGCACCTGATTGTAAGTGGATACCCGCCCATGGACATCAGCAACACTACAGACGTTGCCGGCCAAGAAAGAGAGAAGAAAAAGAAAGAAGGAAGTATTAACAGCCTTTTATGAGTCAAAAATTTACTTGACGCCAAAAGACCTTCGACTAACGACTGATGTCTAACAATAACCATTAAGGGATTATGAAACTATAGAATATAATGTAACTTATATCCACGGGCTAAGGCGTTGATGGATTAAAAGTAAAATTATCGCTAAACAGCTTTCGCCACAAGCGAATAACTCAATCAATTATCGTACTATCGTTACGCTACCAACCCGTAAGCGAAGGCGTAACTATGCAAATGCGTTTTCCTTATGACGCAGGAAACCAATTAATTGTATTTAATTGTAACGTCTTTCTTATGATTTTTAACCGACTTCAAAAAAAGGAGGAGGTTCTCAATTCGACTGTATTTTTTATGTTTGTTACCTCAGAACTTTCGACTGGGTGAACTGATTTTGATGATTCTTTTTTTAATCGATAGCAGGTGCTTGTCATGTGGTCCCACATAAAGAGCGCTATCTGACAAGTAGTTTTTGAGTAATTTTGAAATCGGTTATTTTTTGTTAGTAAAATTTAGATTATAATCATAGCTGATTTAGTTTTTGTTGCAACATAGATTATGTTAGGACACTTTTATAATTGAATACATTAATGAAATACAGAACCTGCCTCCTACGAGTGTTTGTAAAACAAACCAATTTTTAATAAAAGATTTTTAATTTCAGTTCATTTTAAGAGTCTATGAAAATCTGTCTGTCAGTTTGTATGTTTGTTTTTTTTATTTGTTTGCTTGTTTATCTGTCTGTCCGTCTGTCTGTTTATTTGCCATGCTGTTTGAACGCCATAATCTCAAAAACTCCAACATTTTTTTTTTCGATACAATACTTATATTTTTACCAATAGATAAGAACAAGAAAATAATATTGTATTGAAGGTTTTTAGGGTTCCGTTATGTCTGTCTGTCTGTCTGTCTGTCTGTCTGTCTGTCTGTCTGTCCGTCCGTATGTCACAGCCACTTTTCTCCGAAACTATAAGAGCTATACCATTTAAACTTGGTAGGTAGATGTATTCTGTGAACCGCATTAAGATTTTTACACAAAAATAGAAAAAAAGCAATAAATTTTGGGGGTTCCCCATACTTAGAACTGAAACTCAAAAATGTTTTTTTCATCAAACCCATACGTGTGGGGTATCTATGAATAGGTCTTCAAAAATGATATTGAGGTTTCTAATATCATTTTTTTCTAAACTGAATAGTTTGCGCGAGAGACACTTCCAAAGTGGTAAAATGTGTGTCCCCCCCCCTGTAACTTCTAAAATAAGGGAATGATAAAACTAAAAAAATTATATGATGTACATTACCAAGCAAACTTCCAACGAAAATTGGTTTGAATGAGATCTAGTAAGTAGTTTTTTTTTAATACGTCATAAATCGTAAACCGCAAAAAACATTGATCAAAGTTACAACGAACTACAAGCACTTTTATATTATGATACTTGCTGCTACGGAACCCTTCATGGGCGAGTCCGACTTGCACTTGGCCGCTTTTTTTGTAATCTATTATAAGTATTATGTGCATTTAATTGTGTTGTTTTAATCTGTGGCGATTTAATACGTATTATGGTAAAAAATATTTTAGCTGAAAATTTTTCCTTTTCATCACCTGCCGCATAAAATACTCGTAGGTACTAATGGATTTAAAATGTTTTCACTGAGACAAATAATGCCCATGAAGTATAATAATAGTCGCAGTATTTCGCTGCACCCTATGTAATATTATGTCTTCTGTGGCTGCACTCGTTACTAATAATATACTTCGCCCTGTCAATGAGTGCAGCGAGATACTGCGATTATTTTAATGTTCTTATACAGAATATGTAGTAGTAGGGTGATGGATCGAATAAAAACGAAAGTGTACGGGCCGTAGAGAAAACTCGTGTAATGATACTAATGATACTAATGATATGACGCAACCCGGGACCTATTCTCACGCTGCTATTAATTACTAGTATATCGTTCGACATTATGAAATCGAATTATTGGAGAATTTTTACAGGAAATTTAAACTGGATGATTTTTAGGGTTCCGTAGCCGAATGGCAAAAAACGGAACCCTTATGGATTCGTCATGTCTGTCTGTCTGTCTGTCTGTCTGTCCGTCCGTATGTCACAGCCACTTTTTTCCGAAACTATAAGAGCTATACTGTTGAAACTTGGTAAGTAGATGTATTATGTGAACCGCATTAAGATTTTTACACAAAAATAGAAAAAAAAACAATAAATTTTGGGGGTTCCCCATACTTAGAACTGAAACTCAAAAATGTTTTTTTCATCAAACCCATACGTGTGGGGTGTCTATGGATAGGTCTTTCAAAATGATATTGAGGTTTCTAATATAATTTTTTTCTAAACTGAATAGTTTGCGCGAGAGACACTTCCAAAGTGGTAAAATGTGTGTCCCCCCCTGTAACTTCTTAAATAAGAGAATGATAAAACTAAAAAAATATATGATGTACATTACCATAAAAACTTCCAACGAAAATTGGTTTGAATAAGATCTAGTAAGTAGTTTTTTTTTAATATGTCATAAATCGTAATCCGCAAAAAACATTGATCAAAGTTACAACGAACTACAAGAACTTTTATACTATGTTACTTGCTGCTACGGAACCCTTCATGGGCGAGTCCGACTCGCACTTGGCCGCTTTTTTTTAATATTGCTTTAAGTAATACAGGTATTCATAATTTTTATAAATAGTTAATTTATAATTGTTAATTTATAGCTTGTTAATTTATAATTGTTTATTTTATGCAGCTGAGGGAATTCGTCTGACAACGGCCTTTCGCCAGTACATTACTAGTCAACACATGACCACAGGAATCACAAGATACGCCTAAAGATATAAAGCTCCTTACTTAAATAGTTGCTTTGGCTACCTAGAGTATACATTTTTAGACCTCATTGAATTGATCTGACTTTATGTTTAATCGTATTTCATTCGACCGTAGCTGCGCAAAATAGACCCCCACATCTACTGCAAATACGTTTCATTCTTATATTCTGCCAATTAAGATACATTTGTGTTATTAGCGTGCGAATAAATAAAATGTTACATAATAAATTATTTTATGTGTACAAGAGTGTACTCGTATATGTATTACTATGTTTACACTATGGGATACACTTTATTTTAGTCCAAACCTCCCGATTGATCTCAAGTTTGGTATACCTATGTATTTCGACGCGCTCATAACGAATATCATAGGCAAAATACCCGCAATTTCATTTTCAAGGTCCACTATTCTCATGTAAATTATTTTGCCAAGGCTAACCCTGTGAGACTTGACTGTACAGCTATAGAGAAGTCCACTCTACTCTCTAGTGTCCGAACACTTTCGACTTCTCGACTTGCCATTTGATATTTACGATATAATACTCGTATTCCAAAGTCACACGAGTCATCGACCGCAGACAATAGACCGCAGTCTCACAGACATTCAACACCTGTTAACGAATTTCAATGCAGACGGCGGCTGCGACAGAGAAAGCTTCTATACCTACGAGTACCACCCGTACCACCTACAGCATTTTAAATGCAACGGGTACTCACGATTCGTTTTTAAGGTTCCGAAGAAAAATCGGAACTCTTATAGTTTCGTCATGTCCGTCCGTCCGTCTTTTCGACCGTCCGTCCATCTGTCCGTCCGTCCGTCCGTCTGTCTGTCCGTCTGTCCGAAGCATAGCGCCTAGACCCTTAGTGCTAGAAAGCTGTAATTTTGAAAATATTGAAAAATATTTTATAAATATTAATAGTCGATAAATTTCACCTTCGGAACCCTACATTGCGCGTGCCCTGACATGCACTTGGCCGGTTTTTTTTTATGTGCGACCACGATCCATATTGCATTTAAAACGTTCAGTGGCCAGTATGATATAAGTATAAAATCACCTACAGCATGCTGAGCACGTCTAGAGTTACCATTTCAAATTATAACGAAAATGTGGGCATTTTAGTTACAATCAAAACGTACTCGTGTAATTGTGTTGTATGATATGCAAAGGCTTCCAGATGTTTCAGCTGCACTTTGTACAAAACTCGTACAAAGCTACAGGTCGCGAATTCGGTCAGAACTGGTTGGTAGGTATCGGCATATCAAATATGTGTCAATAAACCGGTTCTGATTTCTGTGTCGAATGCAGGGCACTGCAGTAGTGCACCGGTGGTGTAGCGAATTTTATGCAATTTGAATTCGTTGCATATTGCTGTCTGCAAGAGCAGTTCGAAATATTTACGCCATGCTAAAATGTCAATGGTAACCGCTATTGGGATTCTTGAATGTTTCCGCGCTTCGGAAGGCAGTCGGCGGTCTCGGTTGATTAGTCATACCCTCGGACGGAATACCGGCTGGTGGTTGGGCCACTAGCCCCGCCACCGAGGAGTATGCATTAGGTCTCCTCAGTTATAAGGAGAAACCCGTGCTTTTTGGATGGAGCCAATAAGCATTGATAAATATTGTTAGTACCTTACGAAAACCTATAATACTTGACAAAAAATACCCAACTTTAAAATTAGGGATAACTCAAAAACTACTCGTCAGATCTCGTTTAAATTTAAGTGGGACCACACGAAAAGCACCAGCTTTCGATTAAAAAAAGAATCATCAAAATCGGTTCACCCATGCGAAAGTTCTGAATATTTCCTCCGTAAGATTTTATTTTAATTAAATATATTATATTTATTATTATTATTTATCCTAATATATTATGTAAGTACCAGCCCTAAAAAATCCTTTGTTGTCACTCCAAACGCTTTTCCACCCGCCTATACTAGCGTATGTAACGTTTCATTCGGACAGTTCCTTACATAACATTACGCAACTTGTCGGCTAACCGGTCGGGCGATTTGTCACGTGACCGATCGCTCAATATCGCAACACATTGATAACTTGATAAATCGCTCAATGAAACGGCCATCAGGGTCGCTCATTGTAAGAAAAATGACAGATATGGACTAATTGCAGATACGTCATGAGACTACACAGATATCATACAAGCTTCATATCTAGAGTTCTAGATCAGACTTATTGTAGTGGGTTAATGAAGGTTGATTTAAAAAAGTTATTTATAAACAAGTTGTTGATAATAAGATGTAAGATGAACGTGCCGTGATCAATGACTTAAATGGTCAATGGGCCACAATAAAAGAGACTACAATAGGTGACCTTTCTCATTTATGCAACCAGTAAACGACCCAACACGCACGGATTTCACCTCAAAACGAAATAAAATATTATGGAATATATTAATGAATGAATTTTATGGAATATATTAATAAATGATAATAAATTAAAATATGATAAATGTAGGAGATAACAATTAAAACACAAATTACAAATTATTTATTATTTATTTATTTTCTACAAATGGAATAGTATCTTTCATAGGCCCATATTAATAAAGGGATCTCGGCTCAAGAACGCGATCTCAGATTTTATGTCACTTTTACACAATCTAAAGTAATTTGACGTTGATCCCAGATCAGAAACGCTTATGTCGTCTCAAAACGTCTCTAAAAATGCAGGACTCAAGGTTAAATATTTTTTTCTCGCTGTTGCCCAATTCTGAGATTGTACAATGATACAAGTACCTACATAAGAATTAAACGTTTTATAGTGCGATTGATTTTTAAGAAAATAATAATTATTTTTTATGACATTAAACAATAAACCTACTGATTATAACTTTTTGCAGTGCGATTGATTTTTAAGTAAAAATAATTATTATATTTACCAAAACATATTTTATATTGCAATCAGATTGCAACATTACTTCAGGGTCTTGTGATAAGATTTTATATTCTGACAGAATTACCTTTCAGAGAAATTTTTTTTTTATTGGAATTGATCATCTGTAAAATTTAATTCAATCTTAATTGTTTATTAAATTATATTATTGTTTAAAATTGCATTGTATTATTCTTATTTCAGTGGTAATAATTATAAATGTATCATAATCGACTCTGCAAATTGCAGTATACCATTGTATCCGTAACGGTAATGAAAATATAATGGTCTGTAATTCGAGAGCAATTTTCCGCATAAAGCATTATGGAATTTTGCCGTTTTATTAATCACGAGTAACCGCCCTCGCTTTGCTTCGGTTTTCTTATTTTTTTACACCTTGATTTTCATTATTGGAGTTTTATTAAGGATCCCTAATTTTTTTGAAAATATAATTAGCCTATGTCTCCCGGGGATAGTATAGCTTCCTAAAAGTGAAAGAATTTTTGAAATCGGTTCAGTAGTTTCGGAACTTATTTAATGCAAACAAAAAATCAAATCTTTCCTCTTTATATATTAGTATAGACAACACAACTACTTAGTTACTGAATAATACGGGTTTCAAACTGCAATACCAATGGTGGCCATTTACAATTAGTAGCCCGTCTGCTTTGTTTATGGTTATTTATTAAGTTAGTATTAGTCTACTTTGCAACAATCCGCGTTTAACATGTATGATGGTATATATTTTAAAACATGCGTGGCACCTCCCTCCCTCCCACAACGGAAACATGCACTACAATAATTAAGCGTATATACCAACATACATGTTAAACGCGGATTGTTGCCAAGTAGACTAATACTAACTTAATAACAATGGATTACGCTTGATACTATTAACTATATGGTTATTTACTTAAGAAGTTTACTTTGCTTCAACCCATTAATGGCCCAATACTAAGCACTGGCCTTTCCTCTTGATGATGCCTAGAGCATACTCCACCACGCTCATCCAGTGTGGATTGTTGGATGGTAACTAGTCAATCCACGCGTCAAAACTTTTCATGCCACCCGAGGGCCTCCGTTGGCATAACGGCGGTTACCTTATGATAACAATCCGACGGTTTTACGCGCCCCCGGAAGCACGGAAACCTGTGACGAACACTCATGAATTTTTCACCAATCATCACTCAACCAACTACCAACCGCGCCCGCTGTTGCATAACTTTGTCGATTACTCCAATGCTGCAATGGTATTTAAATATAGATACGTTATGCCCTTACAAATCAACCAAAATTCTGTGTTCTAGTGATCTACCTCTTTTTACATTATAATATCACTGAATTACTCAGGATCAACAACATAATATATAGCGCAATAATGTTAATTAACGGATGCAAGATAAGCATTCTAGAGAATCGTGAAATTTTCTGATATTCAGTGATTCCCAACAGCAAAACATTCCCTGCCACTAAATACTTCTTTCAATATCTTCACCCTATGAGCATTTAGTAGCAAAGGCAGCAGAGACAGTACTTCTCCAAGTAAACCGTATCTTTTCCAGCATTTGGCATACCAGCAACGAATAGTCTAACAAAATTTCTTCAAGCAGTTCAATTCTTTGCAGCATTTCTTGACCCAGTAGTAATGCGCAACAGCAACTTAATTTTTTTCCAGCATATTCTGGATGGATTGTATTACAGATGATATGAAAGATAAGAGAATTAGTGTAAAGATGACGGCTGATAGGGAAGTGTGGAAGAAGAAAACATATTGCGCTGACACCAAATAAAATTGGGAAATAGGCAGGATGATGATGATGATATCCAAAGTTACGATCTAAATTAATTGTGGCCTAATTTTTGGTACCCAATTCGCCAGGCTCACCTAACGTTTCATCATTTGACGAACCATCAAAGGTTATTGATTTGTATTTCACGCAACAAACCGAACAACTTGCATTGCAAATAATTGCAAATCACTTTGCTAAACCTCGACCTTAACGCCTAACAGCTTCCGTCATCCGAAACTTGGCCAAACAGCTTTCATACGTCGAATAGTTTCAATATAGTTTAATTTACATAAAATCCAGTGCACACTGGATTGTTATCTAAATGGGTAATGTTGGCGTGATTTCAAAAGCGGTTTATATCTGTTTCGGTCACGGAACACTGAGTGAACTTTACACGCCCACCACGCTTTTAAGATGGTCGGATTTGGGTAGAACGATTTGTTGTGTTTAGTATTTTAGTATGTATGGGTTATGGAGATTTTATGGCAATGTTGCAGTGATTTGTATGTTTGGTAAGGAGCCATCCATAAATTACGTCACACGTTAGGGGGGAGGGGGTGGCGATGTAGTGTGACATTTTGTGACAAGGGGTGGGAGGGGGTCGTAAATTTTGTGACGTACATTTCAAAATTGAATAAATGGTACGTAAATAAGAGTTATTTCGGAACTGCTGTTTTAATTTAATAATTTCTAGGTGTAAAATTTCATAATATGTGTCGTCACACTAGGGGGGGAGGTCTCACAAATGTGACCAGCTGTGAAAAGAACGGGGGGAGGGGTCAAAAGTCATGAAATTAGTGTGACGTAATTTATGGATGGTTCCTAAGTAGTTGCAGAAAGAGCCTCTATGATTCCTATTCCGTGCAAAAACGTCAATGATGCCTTTTGGGTCGCTTGTCCTTGGTGGTAAGTGGTAGCTTATCATCAGATGGTCCGTCTTTTCGTTTCGTCGGGTAGTAGGGTAAAATAATTAAAAATGTTATAGATAAACGTGTTTCGAAATGTTTTTGAAAAAATTCTAGTGGAATTTTTAAGCACTTTATCTACAGAACCTGAATTACTGGAAACACTTCTTACCAGTTTCTTTCATGTCAGAATATGTGTCATTGAAACCATACGTATCCGCTTGTCTAGAAACATACGCGCGCGTATCGTTTTTATTTAGAATGATTTGCTTCGTGGTCGAGTGAAGAAATAAAGAGCGAATAAAGTAGTATTTTGCAATAATCAATACTTTTTCAATTAGAATTTAGATGTTAAATAAAACGATTACGATATTATCGAGTTATGTACCTAATTGGCCGTATTATTAGACGATTCTTAACTAGTGATATAAAATAATTATACTACATAATATTATAAATGTGAACGTTTATTATGGATGTATTGATTTTTATTACTTTTTCACACAAAAACTACTGATTTTCATGGATTTCACGGATTTCACGGATTGCACACTGATAGATCATTAAAATAAAATTCTTAACTAGTGATATAAAACAATTATACTACTGAATATTATAAATACGAACGTTTATTATTGATGTATTGATGTTTATTACTTTTTCACGCAAAAACTACTGAACGGATTTTCATGAAATTTTTCACACTGGTAGATCATGATGTGAAATAACATAATAGAGTACTTATTAACCCGGAAAATGCGAGCAAAGTCGCCGGCAGAGTGCTAGTTACTACATATAGCTATTCTTGCTTCTCAGAGTGAGGTGAATATCAGAAACGTGCATTTTTTTCAATGTTGGTGGTGAAATTTTTTGTATTTGTTCCTGGTATAAGAAAAGAAAGTCTAATTGTTATACTTTCTTTTCTTATACCAGGAACAAATACAAAAAATTTCTCCTCATTTTTCACGAAAACTGAAGAAAAAATTTCACCACTAAAATTGAAAAAAAAATACACGTTTCTGATATTCACCCAGTGCGATTTTCACAGCAGGTTTTAAAACTTAATCTCGTCTCGCTAGACAGAAGATATCGTATCGTCGGCTGTGAACTAACCGCTGCCGTAACTTTAATTGCCGGCATTACGAGGCTGTGCACTGTGCAATTCTGAGTCGCAATACCGATTATCAAATACCGCTGGTTCTACTGGATCTGTTGCTCCTTTCTTGGTGGTTGTTCCGGGATCATTCCTCACGGCACCGCTAAAACTTATCACGGGGAATCATCATTCCTTCTTACCTGCAGCATCTTTATCTTATTCCCGATTACCTGCTCTAATTATAATCAAATCATCCCACGGGAATGTACGAGATAAGCGGGATAAAACTTCTTTCTTTCTTTTTCTTCTGATCTCTCTTTCTTGGCCGGCAACGGATCAAGGATACATTTGGTGTTGCTGATGTCCATGGGCGACGATAGCCACTTACCATCAGGTGGATCGTCAGCTCGTTTGTCGGATGTTTCCATGAATAATCTACCCAATTTTTTGAGTCAGCAATATGGTCTGTTTGTGTGCCATATTATCTAATCCGTACAGCCGTATTTATAATATTAGTAGGATTTTATAAGTACCCGTTAGTAGACGTTATGACGACCCGTGTGGCGCAATGGTTACCATGCCGGGTCGCCGCGCCAAGGTTCCTGGGTTCGATCCCCAGCGAGGCGGAAATTTGAATTTGAATTTCTGTTCTCGGTCTGGGTTTCACTGAATGTCCTTAAATAGTGTGTTCTCCATGGCACCCACGACACAGGGAATCCTAGTGTGGGGCTATGAGTGTGTAGCGTTATTTATTTATTTATTTATTTATTTATGATGGGAGATTTTATTGAAGATGTATATTACATTTCCCAAAGTGAAAGTGAATAGTAAATAAAAAGTCGCATGTCGTGCCTATCTAATTTCAGCTCCTTATCTCCGATAACGCTCTGGTAAGACACTTTCGAGTTAGCCTGATACTAGGTTGCGATAATAAAAGTAATTGTCTCATCTGTCGGCTACTTACAAGCTAATTTAACTCCACACAATTACATCGCATGTCAGTACTTTGTTATAATATTTCAATCTGATGTTCGCCTTAGAGCACAGAGCAGCCATGCTATAGAGACCTAGATTGGTAAAGTAATCTTGATGGTACAGTGCCACCAAGTTATCTGTGAAATGGCGAAAATTGGAACTAATGCCGCGCCATTCATAAGTTCTTTGTGTCCATTCATTTGACATTTACTACATCTCGAATTGCGTCCAATGAGTGGTCCAATGCGTCGGACAGCGCCTTCCTCCAATTCACAAATAAGTTGGTGGCACTGTATCTGAAAGATATTGTTTCAAGTTCCTCGTTTTCTTTAATATATAAATATAGAAAGGTTATCTACAACTTATTTATTACTACCTGAACGATAAGGCCACTTTCTCGTTGTATTTATGTTGCATTTTATATGGACACTGAACCTCGACATAATACTACGATGGAAAACATTTGAGAAAAAATATTGCGGTTTTCACTGATGAATTGCATAAGCTTGGGTATCGCTAAAATGTTTGTTCCGTTTCGGTTCAATTGTTTAAATAAATTTAGTAGGGCCCCTCGAGGGAGTATATTGGTAATATTGATTTTAATTTTTAATTAATACCCTTATTATTTCTCCATGGGGCTCGCCTGGATAGCTACCACCCTTGAGCATGAGTAGCCGCCAAACAACTCGTCGTGTTCCGGCTGAGGGCTTGAGAGCCAGTTCTTTCTTTCTATTTCTTCTTTCTTTCTCGGCCGGCAAAGGATCAGTGATGCCTTTGGTGTTGCTGATGTCCATGAGCGACGATAGCCACTTACCATCAGGTGGATCGTCAGCTCGTTTGCCGGCTATTTCCATGAAAAAATCAGCATGAGCTGAGTATCAAATCATTTATCTAAAGATCTCCATATCACCAGTTGCCACTAATATCTGTGATATCCATGACACGGTAATTATGTCATATCTAGATGGATGGAGCCTTTTGATAGTGAAGTCATTGTATGACTAATAATATAATTATATGTCTAACGATCGCGATCTTATTGTCATTATGGCCTCATGCATCATGGGTTAGGAAGCTTGAAGGTTTCTTGGACAAAGCATGGAGGATACCGAAGATATTATGAAAAAAAAACAATGGATATCCTCTAGAAAAAAGTTAATTGCTTTTAAGTTAGTGCGCTCACCATTAAGGACCACATTTCCACTTAACATCAGGAGGAATTGTGGTTAATCATTTACTTCATTTTAAGTAAAAAAACGAAAGAAACCGTAATACTTACTGGGGATTTTTTTTCCAAAATTTTTATTTCTTACACTGTGCTTTTAACGTGTGGAGATTTTTGTAGAAAACCAAAATAAATGGGTCATTGGCATATCTATTGCATAGTGTCTCATATCTGTTACATAAGCGCTGAATAAATAATTATATTAAAACAAAACAAAAACCCGGCTGCAAAAGCACCTGTTAAAATAAATTAATGATAGTAGAAATACATCTGTATAACGAAAAACAATCCCATAACATTGGCTTATACAATTTTGTCCGTTTGTTTGTATATTGTCAATTTGTCAATTATTGTCAGTTTACAGAATCTCGCCTGAACACTTTTTCGAGTACGGAAAATAGTCCCCTTAATCCTCAAGCAACGCCCAAGCGATTATTATTTAAACTAATACAAATAAATAAAATAAAAAATAATAAAGACTTATTTCATGCTTGTAATTGACTAACTATAAATAGAAATTAATTAATCTACATCAAATAATTAATAATACATATACAACCATTGCAGTCCGTAAAATAAACTAAACTTGTTAACACATCGAGTTGCAAAACGTTTTTGAATAAATTTATCACCCACTACATTCATCAACTAGATTTTAAACGAGTAACCGCCCTCGCTTTGCTTCGGTTTCCTTATTTTTTTACACCTTGGGTTACATTATTGAAGTTTTATTAAGGATCCCTAATTTTTTTGAAAATATAATATAGCCTATGTTACTCGGGGACAGTGTAGCTTCCCAACAGTGAAAGAATTTTTGAAATCGGTTCAGTAGTTTCGGAGCCTATTCAATGCAAACAAAAAATCAAATCTTTCCTCTTTATATATTAGTATAGATAAATACATAATATAAAAGTAAATAATAATAAACAGTACATGCGACCTTAATACGATAAGATATCACTAGCCCACGACTTACAAACAAACATTTATCAGAGACATTATCTGCCTGAGAATCAAACCCGGGACCGCTGAGTTAACATCCAGTTTTAACCAGTGTTTAATGGCTACCAGTTGCAACAACACTTGCGAAATGTAAAAGTGTGTTGTATACTTGCACTACTAAACGAATCCGCGTCTAATTAGCATGAAGAGTGAAATGCTGGAAATGCACTGCTCACTCATTTGCACTTCACGGCGGATTTACACTATGGCTAGAATACTTATTAGAATTGTAGTTTGAATACTATTTAATTACTCTAGTTTTAACTAATATGACATCGTTGCGACTTTAAAACCTCCTACATATGTGTAAAAAATCAGCTTTTTGAGGGAATCGATAAAAATCGATATACTTTTGTTTAGCAAGCACATAGGTGATTTTGAATTTGGTGAATAAATTACGATGGAAGCGTCGTACATACATGAGAGTTTTTGAATTCGATAGTGCTTCAAAATGTAGAATCATTTGACGTAGAAAAGTGATTTTGCCAAAAGTGGCACTTAACACAAGTGGTCTTAAAGTCGCAACGACGATAAATAGAGCTGAATTGGCGACTAGAAAGATTATGGTCTAAGATCCGACCTAGAAACAACCTTCCTCCATTTGTTTAAAGGAAAAAAAGTATTTTTAAGCAACTTCAAAAAAAGGAGGAGGTATTCAATTCGACTGTATTTTTTATGTTCGTTACCTCAGAACTTTCGACTGGGTGAACCGATTTTGATGATTATTTTTTTAATCGAAAGCTGGTGCTTGTCATGTGGTCCCACTTAAATTTGAGCTAAATCTGACGAGTAGTTTTTGAGTTATTTTGAAGTCGTTTTTTTTTCTTGGTAAAATTCATTATCTAATTAAGTTTATTAAAAGAATTATCGCGAGTGGGTTGATTAAAAAATTCTGCAGTAATATCATAGAAGACTTATAAGTACAATATAGTAGTAGTAATATGTAAAAACAAAATAATAATTAAAATTTCAAATTAGTCAATTATCTATACTTTATACTAATATATAAAGAGGAAAGGTTTGATTTTTTGTTTGCATTGAATAGGTTCCGAAACTACTGAACCGCGTTGAGAAATTCTTTCACTGTTGGGAAGCTACACTATCCCCGAGTAACATAGGCTATATTATATTTTCAAAAAAATTAGGGATCCTTAATAAAACTCCAATAATGTAACACAAGGTGTAAAAAAATAAGAAAACCGAAGCAAAGCGAGGGCGATTACTCGTATTTTCGAATTCGGTTACGTTTTCGGATTCATGAAACAATGTAGGGGACATTGCAATGCCCATAATACGACATGACCTAACCCCTCGTAAACTAGATTAACACATAATTGTATCTCTAATCACGGACCACCAATCAAACATCAATTATAAAAACAACAGATTCTTCTAATTATCTGCGACTGTAATCAACAATAGTAATTACTAATCACAGATCGTATACATTAGTAATGTTTTTTATGACGGAAGTAACTAATGTTTAGATTGATTACATCTTTATTAAGTTGATTAATGTTTTTCTCTGTCTTTATTTTTATTATTACTTTTATACATACGACATGGAGGATATACATATAAAGGAGAACTGACTCATACAGGGGAAAAGTTGAGAAAGTGTCCAGCTATATGCAGCTAGGTATTTATTTATTTATTTATTTATTTATTTATTTATTTATTTATTTATTTATTTATTTATTTAACTCTTTATTGTACACCAATAAAATAATACAAAAACAATCTAGAAGTAGACAAGTGAAGTAGACATGAGGTACAAAAGGTGGTCTTATCGCTATACAGCGATCTCTTCCAGACAACCTTAAGATGTGGAGCTGAATAAAGTAAGATTAAATGAGGTAAGGTGCACGAATAATATGGAGGAAATTATAAATAACATTTAACATAATAACACTAATATGGGTGACAAGAATAGGAAGAAGAGAGAGGGAAGAAAGGAGGAAAACTGATTAATTAGAGAGATAATGGGCTTTTAGGGGTCATCCATAAATTACGTCACACATTAGGGGGGAGGGCGGGTATCGATGTAGTGTGACATTTTGTGACAAGGGGTGGGAGGGGGTCCTAAATGTCGCGACGTCACATTTCGAAATCGAATAAATAGTATGTAAATAAAACTTATTTCGGAACTGCTGTTTTAATTTAATAATTTCTAGGTGTAAAATTTTATAATATGTGACGTCACACTAGCACTTTTGACTACAGAGTCATTTCTCCCCTACCTCTATATTTACCATACCATACCATTACAACCATAGAAACAGCGAAGCGTGGGCGGTTTATTTATTTATTTAACTTTTATTGACCGGTCACAATAAAAAACGCATTATCTACCAGCTAACAATTGGATAAAAGAGAAATGCGCGAAGGTTAGCTAGTTAAAAAAACAATATAATAAATATAATAAATATAATAAATATAATAACAATATTTTTTTCAAATCAAGCGTTTTTAAAAACGCGCGTGACGTTCACCGTCCGTGTTACAAATCTTAAAATTTCACTCTCATCATTTTTTCCATTTATTTCATAACGCGCCTAAAGAAGTATAACTTCAAATATACCTACCTATCTTAGAGAAGCCACGCCAGCGAGAATCGGTGGTGTTATCCTCGTGATCAGTTAACGTTACATGTGAGATGCTAATCAACGTGACAATCCTCGCATGGTGCTCGTCTGCCGCACAGTGGCCTGATGAATGTTCGCGTGTCTGCTTGTGTTGGCATTGTTCGTTGACGTGGCAGCAAGATTCCAGTTGAGCTGTGCGTTTTCACTCTCGATGTACAATTGTGGCAGAGTTCTAGTTTTGTGATGATACATCTTCTATACATCTATACATCTATACATCTATACATCTATACATACATACATACAAATAAATAAAATTGGAATGTCTGTTTGTAATATAAAAATAACCGCTTTTTACTAAGTGCATTTGGATGTATACACGGTACATATGTATACCAAAACAACATTTTTCACAATTTTTGTCTGTGTCTGTCTGTCTGTCTGTCTGTCTGTCTGTTTGTTCCGGCTAATCTCTGAAATGGCTGGACCGATTTTGACGGGACTTTCACTGGCAGATATAACAAGGAGTAACTTAGACCACTTTTATTAAAAAAAAAAACTGTTAGGCGATACGAACTTCACCGGGTCAGCTAGTCTACCCTAGATAAAGTAGCCTTTCCAATGCGCCTTTTTGGCGGTATTGGGGCGGCTTAGAATACTGACCCTAATCCTATGCTGGCAGAATAGGTGTTGTAAGGCGACACTAAGCCGAATGCATGCAGGCGTCTGCAACGATCTTGAAGGAAAAAATAGACATTTAAAAGACTTCTTCCATTTTGCATCTCAATATATTATATTTGCCCTTAGTACTAGCTCCTATCTATAACTCACTGACATATTTACGTACTAGCTGCCCGGGCAGACTTCGGTCTGTCAAAATTTTTTTTATTAAAACCCTCCGTCTATTCTATCTTTCAAGTTCGATCAAACTGCACAGGGTGTGCAAATTTGATTAAAATTGGTTTAGTAGTTTAAGAGTCCACCGCGGACAAACAACGTGACTCTATAATTTATATGTATTTAAGAAGATAATACGTATAACTACCTAATCTAAGATGTATGCTATAATTTATTTTATTAATCTATTCATTTCCTTGTTACAGATAACCTAAAAGGGCAAGCTGCTTGACTGATCTTCAACGTCTGACACTGACGCAGTCCTCTTGTCACAACTCGCTCGTGTTTAAATAAAACTCCCATCTTGAATAACTTTCTAAATTATAGTCTAACGAACTATGCGGACAACTTTATTCAAAAAATAAGTTATTCATTCTAATTTATTCATTCGTATAGTGATGGCGTCATGGATGTGTTTGTGGACTGTGTTCGTAGTGTGCGTGGGGTCGGTTGTGGGACTGGACAATGGGCTTGCGTTAACCCCACCGATGGGCTGGCTCGCGTGGGAACGGTTTCGCTGTAACACCGACTGTAAGAATGATCCTGATAATTGTATTAGGTGAGTTTTGTTTACTTTTTTTTGTTTTTTTTTTTTTTTTTTTTTTGTAAATTAAACAAAATTAAATTGTTGGAATGGAAGATATGAATTGTAGCGCACAGGTCAGTTAAGCTATAGTAAGAGAATACAGCCGCGGCGCGGCGCCGGTGGATGACACATATACACTTCACAATAACATGCATGACCTGAGTACAGATATTTATCTGTCACATAAATATCTGCCCCGGTCGGGATTCGAACCCGGGACAACTCGCTACGCACGCAGGGTCGCTACCAACTGGGCTACAGGGTCGTTATACACAATATTTTTTTTTATTTTCGTTGAATTTTGACACCTGCACTGAATTTCAAAGTTAGGTACACTAAATTTCAAAGTCAAATTGAATTTCAAAGTTACACTTTTCAAAGTTACATTGAATTTCAAAGATACTGAATTCAAGAATTTTTACTGAATGTCAGAGTTATACAAAAATGAAACCTTACTCCAGGTTGACTGTATGGAATGCTAAAGTATCGATTACATCGCTATGTGACTTGTGACTAATGCGTAATAAGTGCGTGCAAATACCGTTAGGTATGTCATATTATTATATCTCGGCAACAGCATAGCGTGTTCACAAAGTACCCAAATCCATTGATCAGTGGCTGCGTGACCATACTGACTATCCGTCAATGTATTACTGCCGTATGAATGCTCGTTCTGTCAACTTATCATTTATTAAGTTAGTATTAGTCTACTTTGCAACAATCCGCGTTTAACATGTATGATGGTATATACTTTAAAACATGCGTGGCACGCAAAGTAGACTAATACTAACTTAATAATAATGGATTTCCGCAAAGTAACGCCTGATACTATTGACTATAACTTATCATTTGAAATCTGTAAAGTAACCCATTACATAGATTTAAATTTAAATATCGCTTCACACTCATAGCCCTACACTAAAATTCCCTGTGTCGTGGGTGCCATGGACAACACACTAGACAAGGACATTCACACCCAGACCGAGAACAGAAATTCAAACTCATCATTCAAATTTCGCCTCGCTGGGAATCGAACCTAGGACCCTCGGTGCGGCGATCCGGCATGATAACCATTGCACCACACAGGTCGTCGGGGCGGTAATGCTTTTGAACCGCTTATCGTTAGAATCTGCAAAGCACTTATTCCACAGAAGCTGGCTAGTAATCCGTCTAAATATATTTAACTATGATACGAGTACTCACGATATTTATTTTGTACGCCGATATTTCGACCCAGTTCCCAGTTGCATGGATCGTGGTCACGGCTGAACTGTGGAGCCGCAAAGGAACCTTCTCAAATATTATAGGAGACATAATTAAGGCGATATTGATATGCATTCTTTACCTGTTACAATTACTGAGTCGGTAATTTTTCTTGGTATTTTTTTTATTGAAGTTATACTTCTTTAGGCGCATTGGAAAAATGTGTAAATGGAAAAAATGTTGAGAGTGAAATTTTAAGATTTGACTCAGACTGTAACACAAAAGGTGACGAAAAACGTCACAGGTGATTTTTAACGCGTGTTTTTAGCGCGTTATGAAAAAATGATTATTATTTTATTTATTGTATTGTTTTTTATATTGTTTGAATATTTTTTTTAATTGCTTTTTTAATATTTTTTTTTTATATTGTTTTTATTAAATTGTTTTTTTTTTGTTGCCAAAGAAGTATAACTTCTCACGCTCGTACATAAGTACACGTTTATGTTTTTACAAACAGTGGTATCAATTTCCAGTGACCGACTGTTCCGAACGATGACGGATATCCTGGTGACCGAGGGCTACGCAGCCGCAGGCTACGAGTACATTAATGTCGACGACTGCTGGCCAGAACGGGAACGCGACCCGCGCGGCCGGCTGGTACCTGATCGGGAACGGTTCCCGTACGGGATGAAGAGCTTGGCTGACTATGTGAGTTGTTTTAGACTACTATTTCTATGATGATTCTGACATTGTAAAATTTTCATAGTGACAAAGGTCAAAATGTAAGGCAAACAAGTACGAACGTATCAGTATTTATACATTTTAAATGTTTTGAATTTGTTATTCAAAGCGAATCTTACATTGTAGACTTAACCTAGACCTCAGTCACGACTATAATTTTTAACCGACTTCAAAAAAGGAGGAGGTATTAAATTCGATTGTATTTTTTTATGTTTGTTACTTCAGAACTTTCGACCGGGTGAACCGATTTTGATGATTCTTTTTTTAATTTAAAGTACTTGTCATGTGGTCCCACTTAAATTTGAGCTAAATCTGACGAGTAGTTTTTGACTTATTTTAAAGTCTGTTATCTTTTGTCAAGAATTATATCACATAATAAACGATACAATTATTTTATTCAAGTACTAAAGCGTACAGATCTAGTTCGGAAAGTAACCGCTAGAGGGCAAACAACTATTACATAATTAAATTCCATTTTTAAAACTTCAATGTCGATGTCAATTACATGAACATTTTTTACTGTCATTTATTTTTGCTATTCTCTTGGTGAAGGTTGGATGAGATGGTTTTTGTCGTGGTGATCATTGATTCTTTCAAGACAATATAACAAAAAGGTTACAATTTTTGTAACTTTAATGACTGAGTGGTTTGTTATCTCATTCAGTAGATTGTTATATTCAAATGAATAGATTGTCTAGGTTATTCCGGATTTTTTGTCGCGATATTAAATTATGAAACTTAATATTTTGACTACTTTTTATAATATAAATTCGATCTCTTAGAATGTTGTTTGACCTTACTTCGAGGTACATTAAAAATTATAAATCTATTAATCTACGTACGGTATTGTCTTGAGTTGTTGCTCTAACGCCCCAACTCAGAGTCACTAACAGTTACTTTAATCGCTCTTTAGCAAATAATTTCCATGCGAATTCTGTGCTAAGGAGCGATTTAAGTAACCGTAAGTGACTCTGAGTTGGGGCGTAAGTCAAGATGAATTATGGGATATTTATTTATTTCTTATTACTTTGCAAATAATTCATGAACACTGAGAGTAATACAATAAAAAAAATTAGAGGTGTCAAGGGACACCCGGATGGAACGAAGTTCCTTTCGATTAATACTAAGCGACCAGAAGTCTTCGAGGGTGTGACAGTACAATCATAGTATGTGGCTGTCTTATTCACTCTTCGGTATTTAGCATAGGCACAACAGGGACGTCCATATCACGATCATGCACATAAAGCTATTATTGCCATTTCTCCCGTCATGCCAATCAATATGCGGAAGAGCGACAGTGATTGAACAAATCCATCACTGCCACTCTGACAAGTGTCTTGTCAGAGTGGCAGTGTGTCTTGTGTGTCTTGTAATTCTTAAGTAACGGATAGGATTTTCCAAAGACAATTACTCTAAAGGGGCCATCCATAAATTACATCACATGTCTACCCCCTGTAGGGGGAGGTCGATGTAGTGTGACATTATGTAACTGACAAGGGGTAGGAGTAGGGGGTCCTTAGTTTTGTGATGTCACATTTCAAAATCGAATAATTGGTATGTATAGCTAAATATTAAAAAAAAACAATTAATGGAAATAAAACTTATTTCGGAACTGCTATGTAAAATTTCATAATATGTGACGCACACTGGGAGGGGGTCTCACAAGTGTGACCAGCTGTGACAAGGACGGAGGGAGGGGTCAAAAGTCATGAAATTATTGTGACGTAATTTTTGGATGGCCCCAAATGAAATTTAACGCAAATGGTTGTTACAACTGTACGGATAAATAGACCGCAATAAGTCCATTTACTCATTACCATCATGTATTATGTGTGAGGAAAACTGAATGATGTCGTCTTGCATTAAATTCCTCGTCACATAAACGATTCAACGAACATATTCGCTGACAGCATCAAAACAGTCGTAACTCATGACGTTTCATGAGAAGATTGTTGATTCTCATATTAATTCACGTAGGATTGTCCGATTGGCGTTACGATAACGAGATAGCTATATATCGTCGTTGCGACTTCAAAACCTCTTATGTGTAAAAAATCTGCTTTTTGAGGTAATCGATAAAAATCGATAAAATTTTGTTTAGCAAGCACATAGGTGATTTTGAATTTGGTGAATAAATTACGATGGAAACGTAGTACACAAATGAGAGGTTTTGAATTCGATAGTGCTTCAAAATGTAGAATCATTTGACGTAAAAAAGTGATTTTGCCAAAAGTGGCACATAACACATAGGAGGTTTTGAAGTCGCAACGACGATATGTATTTTACATTACATCGCCTAGACGTGTTTTGATTGATGATCAGTAGTTTGATGCTTGTGATATTCAACTTTAATGCAACGCAATAAGTTTGCGAATAGAACGTTTTGCTACTGCGGTATTATTGGCGATTTGGACGTTTTGCGCCTAAGTCTTTTTAAATACTGTCTCACTAATTTCTTAGATTTTAGCAATAGCTGATTTTAATAATTCTAGATTATAATTTATAGATATCAGTACAGCGACAATATACATTTATACTATGTACTTATAAATTACTTAAACTTAAATTATTAAACCAACTTCAAAAAAGGAGGTTCACAATTCCAATGTATTTTTTTTATTTGTGTTACCTCATTACTTTTTATTGCCTTGACAGATTCTGATGATTCTTTACATATTCGAAAGCTGGTGCTTGTCATGTGGTGTCATTTAAATTTGATCGAGATCTGACGAGTAGTTCTTGAGCTATGCCTAGTAATTCGTATTTAAATGACTTCGACTACATTAATGATTTTCTCATTTTATTATTTGAAGTCGGTTATTTTTTTGTTAAAAGTTATATAAGTACCTCTGAATAGATTCTAATACACTATTTTTAAACACTTTAAATTAGTTTAGGTTCCCCTTTTCATGTGAGTGAAATCTTGCAAGCTTAGGTAATTATAATTATTAGACCTAGTTCCTCTCATACTAAGGAGTTAAAATTTTCCATTTTGCTTTATTTCTGATGACAATTAATTTCTTAACAGTTAACAGCAGTGTTAGTAGAGTCAGCGCAATTTGTCCTTTTCTTACATCCTTCTTTATTATCCGTCACTTTTCCATTAACTCCCTTTTCTTTCGGTTCATCTCTCACGTTTCCACTCTCCTCGACACATGCCAATACCAATTGTAGTCAAGGCCGTTTTTAACCTATTGGAGGCCCTAGGCATATTAGGATAATGGGGCCCCTATGACTTTGTCAGAACACTATTTTGTTAGAATAAACAAAGAAAGTAGATAAACGAGCCTCTAGATTTATGCAAAAGCTAATAGGCAAATTGGTATTTATTCGAATAAAAAAGTTTTTCGGTAATGAATATCAGTTATCTATTGATCTGGCAGGAACTAGGGGCCCCTATCGATCACGGGGCCCTGGGCACATACCCAGAGTGCCCAGTGGGAAAGAGGGGTCTGATTGTAGTCATAAATTACCTTTTAATTGGTTAATAAGAGATCTATTAATAAAACATGAGATTATACTTGATTATAGCAACCAAGGAATAGATTATCTATTCCGTGATAACAACACATATCCATATACAATGACAGAATTAAAATAACTAATGATAACAGCGAAAATATGTTCGTTTCGTGTCCATTGAGAGAAACTATATAAAATCATATTTCACTTCTCACTACGAAAGTAAATATACCAGTTTTTGCAAGAAAAATAATTATTGTCAGGCAAACGTAACATAGTGAGACACGTTACTTGGGATAACATTATGTATGTGCGAGTTACATTTTAACTGAGTAGTTGAACTCAGTAGTTCACTTACTTTCGTTAATAATTGTTGGAAGATAATTCTTGACAAAAAATAACCGACTTCAAAATTAGGGACAACTCAAAAACTACTCGTCAGATCTCGCAAGTGGGACCACATGACAAGCACCAGCTTTCGATTAAAAAATCAAAATCAGTTCACCCAGTCGAAAGTTCTGTTCTGAGGTAACAAACATAAAAAATACAGTCGAATTAAATACCTCTTCCTATTTTGAAGTCGATTAAAATATCAATGTAGCTGATCGTAAAATTTATAATTTCATGAATTTATCTGCCATTTCGGGATAATATGATTATTGAACATCGGACCTTTTTTGGAATTAATCAGCGACAAAAGAGCCTAAAGCCCTTTACTCGTTGGATTCAATCCAATTAAACAATTTACTGCATAGGGTTCAATTATAATATGGACATGGGTCTATGATAATTTGGAAAGGCCTAACATATTCAACGGTTACGTTGTGCAGTTAGATTTGGGAGCTAGTGAGCCAACCTGAATATCAAAAGATTATAAGCCCTAAGGCAAGGAAAACGGTCTTATAACAATGATAAGATGACTGGCAGCCTAACATATCCCCCAAAGGTATAATTATAAACTTAAGAAACATCACCCCTGACCTATCCAACTACCGACTTGACCCGTAGTTCCCTCATTAATCAATACTAATATTATAAAGAGGAAAGATTTGATTGTGTTTGCATTGAATAGGCTCCGAAACTACTGAACCGATTTGAAAAATTCTTTCACTGTTGGAAAGCTACACTATCCCCGGGTGACATAAGCTATATTATATTTTCAAAAAATTAGGGATCCTTAATAAAACTCCAATAATGTAACCATGGCGTAAAAAAAATAAGAAAACCGAAGCAAAGCGAAGGCGGTTACTCATTTACTATAAACATAATATCCCAGGCTGGGCTATGAGAGCTACCATCTGTTATTTATTACAATCCAAAGCACGCATTACTCGCGCACGTGTTTACACTCGAATGCTGTTCAGTCAGACGTTGTGTGTGAGTGTTTTGAACTGGTTACTGGTTGCAGTTTGCCGACTGACGGTTGCGTAAGGTGAAGAACCGCGCAATAAATCTAAGTTAACCGCGTCGTGATCGTCACGCAAGCCGTTATGTACACAGACAGACACGAATACCATGCTTTGTACGAATGAGGAGTCAAACGCCGTTTTACTGTTATCACAGACCCGAAAAAAAGACGGACGTAACCTCGTCTAATCGAGAGTGAAGCATAGCAATGGCCGCCCGTTTACCATGTGTGTGTAATTTTTGATTCGCGATTGAGACATTATGGTGTCAACGTGTGGGTGTGTGTACTTGTACGAATAGAGAGTTGGTATTACTATGGGTGCAATTTTGACATAATTTATCTGTGGTCAGCTATCTTAAACGGTAGAGTCATTATGATGATACGAATAAATGTCAATACTGCAATGTACCAATATTGATGTTGAATCAAGTTTCTCTTACGAAACACTTGCGTATGGCTAGGGTTCCCAACTTTTATCAAAATAAACTAAAACTTTATAAAATATGTTGAGGTCGGATAATTAAAACAGGAAATAAAAAATATAAATTTAGGTATTTTTTTGATGTTCTAAAAAGTTTTTTTAGTATTCTTTTATATATTTTTTATGTAGATCCATATAACAGTGCAATACGAACAAATGCTGATTTAATGCATTGTTGTATTGTGAATAATATTATCTTTTTCAAAAATATATCTATAGATATTAGATATAAATAGATCGTAGAGTTTCTGCTGAAAATGTCAAGGACAAAAGTAAAACATGCAGTTACGCTAATATACTCAGAGTATACATGGTTAAAAAACCTAATTAATTAAAAATAATATAATGTTATTTATTATTCTTTTTTTTATTAATTAATGACTTATTTAAAAAATCATACCTTAACAGTTTGCCGCTACAGAAGGTCCATTGTCCGGTTACCAGACTGGTTAATCTGAATGAGCAATGAGCATAAAGAAGAGAGAAACTTCTGAATTCAAAGACACAAGGTCTGGTCTGATCTGGTAGGAGTATTGAAGAGTGTTACAATTTGAAGAGACGTAATGTCTCTCAGTGGACTTATGAAGCCTGCGAGAGAGATAAACCTATGCATAATCGATATATTTCTTTTGTACAATAAATTGTTTCTATTTAAACGACCACTACATTTCGTACGCTTGTAATTTGTTATTATTAAACAACTTCAAAAAAGGAGGAGGTATTAAATTCGACTGCATTTTTTATGTTTGTTACCTCAGAACTTTGGACTGGGTGAACCGATTTTGATGATTCTTTTTTTAATCGAAAGTTGGTGCTTGTCATGTGGTTCCAATTAAATTTGAGCGAGATCTGACGAGTAGTTTTTTAATTATCACTAATTTTGAAGTCGGTCATTTTTTGTCAAGAATTATTTTTATTTTCAAGTTTCAGTAGCTAATCAAACATTTTCGTATCGAAAATGAATCGATTCACAAATCAATAAAAGCGGCCAAGTGCGAGTCGGACTCGCCCATGAAGGGTTCCGTAGCAGCAAGTAACATAATATAAAAGTTCTTTTAGTTCGTTGTAACTTTGATCGATGTTTTTTTGTGGTTTACGATTTATGACGTATTAAAAAAAACTACTTACTAGATCTCGTTCAAACCAATTTTCGTTGGAAGTTTGCATGGTAATGTACATCATATATTTTTTTTAGTTTTATCATTCTCTTATTTTAGAAGTTACAGGGGGGGGGGGGGACACACATTTTACCACTTTGGAAGTGTCTCTCGCGCAAACTATTCAGTTTAGAAAAAAATTATATTAGAAACCTCAATATCATTTTTGAAGACCTATCCATAGATACCCCACACGTATGGGTTTGATGAAAAAAAACATTTTTGAGTTTCAGTTCTAAGTATGGGGAACCCCCAAAATTTATTGTTTTCTTTCTATTTTTGTGTGAAAATCTTAATGCGGTTCACAGAATACATCTACTTACCAAGTTTCAACAGTATAGCTCTTATAGTTTCGGAAAAAAGTGGCTGTGACATACGGACGGACAGACAGACAGACAGACAGACAGACAGACAGACAGACAGACATGACGAATCTATAAGGGTTCCGTTTTTTGCCATTCGGCTACGGAACCCTAATAATCTCGAGTAAGTTCTATTGTTAGATCGTGTTTAAGGCTATCAACGTAATAAAATTAATGCTCAGAGATGGTTCTGTCGATAGTAATAAAACTGTTCAGCTTTGTTAAAATATACTCGATTATATTATGCCAATTTATAACTAATAAAATTTGAATTTTATTAGCTTGAATAGTGATTCAAATGGAATGCTTCATTTATTTAGATACTTATTTATTTTTTACGAAGGAATTGTCTTAAAAGAATTTGTATTTGCATTTGCGATCTAGTTTGAATTATAATGTTAATTGATCTTAAAAACTACTCAATAAAAAGTCGATTCTGATAATTGTCTTAATTTAAATACATATTCACGAATAATATTGGTACTTAATTATGTTATTAATATTGGGTTGTCCCAGGGTTCTCGTCAGGTCAAGAGTCTCATTATCTCATTATTATTGGCAAGGTCTGCAACTCTTCAGGCCTTTAGTTGTTACAAGGATTGGTAGCCAATCTAGCTGATGTCATTATGTAGTAACATCATGTCTTGTGTTCTAAATCACGCGGGATAAGACCTATCCATATTAATAAATATATGAATCAAAGTGTGTATGTATCTTCCTTATGAGCCCCGAAACGGTTCTACCGATTTAGATTAAATTTTTAGACAGTATTCAGATTAGCCCAGAGGAAGCGTTGGAAGCTTTCGGATCAATAGTTCTTTTCCTTTTATTAGTAAGTACCTACTAATCGTGCAAATGCTTTAACCGACATAGTATGCAAGTTTTTCTTAGTTCTCCTATTAACGTGTTTTCTTCACATCAAATAGTATTTTTTCCTAAAATCGCGAACGGGGAAGCCAATTGAAAAGGAAAAATATTTTTCTTGAAGAATTTCTCCGTTATCACCAAACAAGGAAGATGCTATAGTGTCAGATGTAGACATTTAGTAGGTACTTAATAACCGCAATTCTACTGTCTGTTAAGTGCATTATTGCATTCTAACTGTGGTATAAAAACCGCATACCTAGATACCTAGCGATAGGTTGGTAATTGCATCGTCGGAACTGAGAAAGCTCAATTGCAGTTTAAAAATGACATGTTGCGTTATAATAATATTTTGTACATAAAATGTTTATTTTCACAAATGTATTTTTAATGCTAAAGTAAATTAAAAATATTTGAAATTTATTGTGGTTCAAGCCCTCGTAGTGTTTCTACAATATTTTCAAATACATGTATTTCAAATGTTTCGACCGAGTTGCATGGAATCTGCCTGATAATAAAATTATATTGCTTATTATCATAAAAAATCACTCGAGGAGTCCAAGATAAAATATATGGATAAAGCAGCTTTAATTTTTAATCATAGCATTAGATTTAAGCATATTGTTGTTATTGTGAGCGAAATAAATTATTTCTTTCTTACTTTCTTTCTTTCTTTCCTTCTTTCTTTCTTTATTTATTTATTTCTTTCTTTCGCTAAGTTAATATAAACGCAATAAATTAATTTAAGAAGTAAATTCGATCAATCAATGACTGCGATAAAACGCTTACTTTAATTTTAAATGAGCATTTCAGTGAAAGTAGATCAATCGATCAGTAATTTAAAATTTGTTTCTGTCCGCGTGAAGGTGTAAAGGCCGCTAGCGCTAACATCAAGTGTCCATTCGAAGAAAAACTAAGTTCTTGGAAAGCAATTGGTACGAGGACCTTATGGTAAGGACTACCGTCGCCCACAGACACCAGTAACACGTAGTAGTAGATGCGTAAAGATTAGAAGAAATCTAAACTAATATTAAAAAGTTGAAGAGTTTGTATGGTTGAACGCGCTAATCTCAGGAACTACTGGTTCGAATTGGAAATTTTTTTTCTTGATAGTCCATTTACCGAGGAGGGCTATATAAACATGATATATTTTAGTAGTCAGTTTTTTCCACAAATTATAGTAGGTACATTATAAATTGCCATTTCAATATAATTCTTCGAGATGCTTCTTGGTGCGTATAAACAAATAAATTAAATGTCCTATAGGTAAGAAATATCTTCGTAACTCACATGTTAAAAATAAAATTTACGTGAGGAGACATCGAACGATATGTATCGCACCACAGATTAGATTAGTATCGCACGACAATCAATGAAAGGCAATCACAATTCATTAACTTAACGAGTAATTAATTTCGTCGATCAATGTCTTTTTATCAGTTATTAGTTTCAGTGAAAGTAGATCAGTGTGTAAAGTGCATTAGTTTAAAGAATATAGAAGAGACAGTAATGGCAATAGACAAAATGAATTTCCGGAATACGAAAAGGAAGAAGACGAGCGAAGAAAAGATGAAATATGTGAGATATGATATGAAAGATGAGTGTAAGTGTAGAGATGTCGGCTGTAGGGAAGTATGGAAAAGAAAAACATTGGAAATTGGGCAGGATAATGAGCGACAAAATGAAATTCCGACTTTGCGAGTGTCCTGCTAAATCTTTAGTTTTTTTTCATTTCAAGTAATTTACGTTACTAACTAAACTAAAGTTATTTTATGATTTAGGAGACCATTAAATCGGTAAGATCCAGAACAGTAGTGGTGACATTAACTTGACCCAAGTGTGTACATAAGTGTAAACTTTCTTCACCTCTGGATTGCATCGCGTAGATATCTGTGTTGTGTTGTTCATGACCCTAATAAATTCATAAAAATTATTTTTTCAGTCTGAAAGCCGTGTCTATTAATTATGAACTCTATGACCGGTGAGTGTTAACACCAAGCTTATTG
This sequence comes from Thymelicus acteon, assembly GCA_951805285.1. Lineage (NCBI taxonomy): Eukaryota > Metazoa > Arthropoda > Insecta > Lepidoptera > Hesperiidae > Thymelicus > Thymelicus acteon. Next base: position 3,211,689 of record OX638234.1, read on the forward strand.
TGTCGAACAACGTAAATGTTTGAGCACTTTTATTGGACCGAATTGGAACTTTTACTTTTCCGTACAGATTAAATTTAATCGGAGTTTAATAAGACTCCATTACAGAGCTCTGAATCAGAGAAAGTATTGTTTGGTTGTAATAAAAAGCAAACAAAAGATGTTTTCTTTATCTTTTTATATTTTGAATTAGATTTGATCGATGTATTAAATTAAATTGTGCCTACCTTTGTGTATTAAGAATTTCATCATCATTATCTTAACTAGGTAATGCAATATTACTACTTACTACATATTATTGCTATTGTCACGCAGGCCAGACTGAAAATCGGTGTCGTCGCGAGCGACATAAGCCGAGTCTGGACCATTTCGAAGGCCTTGCTGCAGCACAGACTTCATTTTTTACTGTTTTTTATCTTTTTATTTTAAGATTAACGGTCTTACGGCCTTATTTATAAAAGCTTAACCTATTTTAGTTATTGCACTGTAATGTTGATATACGTATACGTTTTATCGTTTTTCATGTGAGACTCTTAGATTTTATTGTTTGTGCTTTGCTACTTCGAATAAATGCTTTTTCTTTCTTTCTTTCAATAGTATTACGTTTAATTTGTTAGTTAGATAAGTTAAAACGATAGGATGTTCAATCTCGCGAGTCTCATTAAATCTCGGCTAGGTCATACTTAGGTATGCAAAAAAGCATAAATGCAAAAATTCTAATAACTATTATATAAATACATAATACATTCAGTGCGTTTATCATGCGATCTTGCAAGTACACGTGTAATATTATACATATTATACACCATTAATTAAATATATTAATATTAACAATAGAAGTGAAGTAATCGCATGGAATTGAAAATAATAAACATTTTCTTTTATAAATTATACTTATATACGTTCATATCAGTAAACATTTACAGATGTGCCCATATTTGGCGCGAGGTATTTGACAAGGTCGCTTTGCAATGAAAATTAGATAAACATCGTGAGTTCGTGTTATGATATTCGTATTTATTTACACATGAAAAGGAGAAATGTCATTTATATGCAAATAGCGAGTCAGGCGATCATTTGAAGCGTTTCGATAATGTTATTAGGATTCATTTTATTATACTCGTTTTATTAACTGTGGTTACTTTTAACTACTAGGGAATAACTTTAAAGACGGACTTATTGCTATTAAAATTAATCCAATCCTAATAATATTATAAACGTGAAAGTTACTAAACGCATTTTCATGAAATTTAGCACACTGGTGGCGCATCAGGGCAAGTTAAGGGAGGCCTATGTCCAGTAGTGGACCTCCAAAGACTGATGGATGGATGGATGATGGATAGCACAGTGGTAAACCATGATCTTGAATAATATAATAACGGGGTGAGCGCTCGTACGTTATTATTATACTAATACATGGATAAATACGACGGTCAATAATGAATGCATAGAATTAAAATAATATGCAATGCGTAAAAAAATGTTTCAAATACGTTATGAAATTAAATGATATTATATTATTATAATGCTTTCCACACTAGTTATTTAGCTCGCATTTTTTGTGTTTGATGATTGGTTAATGAAATAAAATAAACACGAAAGAAAAGAATAAAATCCTTCTTCATTTAAAAAGTAGTTATAGGAAAAAAGATGGATAATTGGTCGATATTAAAATCACGCTAATTGTTTCGGCACACGATCTAAATCAAATCAAATCAAATCAAATGTTTTTATTCAAAATTGGTTTGGTTTACAAACACTTTTTGAAAGTTATGCAAGTTATGCCAATGCTTCAGACAAAGCCCTACTGTGAGAGGGCCCGGGAGAAGAAGCAGCAAGAAACTTCCGGGTTTGTTTTTTTCCTGCTCACAGTTACAGATAGCACTTATCATCTACTAAAAACTATATCCATAAAACTCATGTCCAAGCAGTCTTGTCTTTAAAATAATCATCTAATTTGTAATATCCTTTCGTCATAAGAATGCTTTTAATATGAGTTTTAAATTTAAGGTAAGGCATTTCTGTAAGTTTCGATGGAATTTTATTATAAATCTTTACACATGTACCCATGAACGAGCCACTAGTTTTACATAGTCTAAAATTTGGTACAATCAGTTTAGCCTTGTTCCTCGTATTAATATTGTGGATGTCACTCTTCTTAAGAAAACTATCGTAATATTTCTTAACATACAAAACATTATCCAATATAATTATATTGTGACACCACAGTTAAAATATTAATTTCCTTAAAGAGATCCTTAAGCGAGTCCCTAGTCCTGAGGTTGTAAATGGCACGGACTGCTCTTTTCTGTAAAATAAATATAGACTCAATATCTGCAGCTGAGCCCCACAACAACAGACCATAGGACATAACACTATGAAAGTAGCTAAAATAAACTAACCGTGCTGTTTCTACGTCAGTTAAGAGCCTTACTTTCTTAACCGCGTAAGCAGCTGAACTCAGTCTCCCAGACAAGGCAAGGCAAGGCAAGGCAAGGATCTGTTTGTAAGGAGAGCAGTGAACGAAACGCGCACGAAAACTTTTTAACAAATCTTGCTTGTTATGCATATTGTAATCTATTTTCATTACAAAAAATAACCGGCTAACTAACAGTATCATTATTGAAGAAGCTCTAATACTTATAAATTTTACCAAAAATTCACCAACTTCATGAAAACAGTCATTACAATTCGTTTCCTAAAAAAGTAAAATGTTATGTTTGTTTGTTTCGTTTGTATCGAATAATTCATAAGAAATTCTTAAACTTGGCACAATTTTTGCTAATGGCTTCAACTGATTAAAGAACCCACTACTGAGCAATGATATTATAATGTAAAAAAAGGTACATAGATATGTCACTAGCGCGCCGACGATGAAGACCGGCAATTGACCGTTCTGCTCGTAGTCGCTCTGTCAATCCAAGACGATACGCACGCTTTTGTTGTTGTCATAAATGCTTGAAATTTGACATACAGTTTTAAAATGCCTTCGTGTATTATACCAATGTGATTGGTGTAGTGAAACAAAAAATAAACGTGTGTGTGTTGTAACTCTTTTCGAAACAGATTTTTCGGTTGATTTGTAATGGGCATAACGTATCTATATTTTTTTAAATATCATTGCTACTGAGCGCATGTTACTCCTCTTGAGGCCTAGGTCCTAGAGCATACTCCACCACGCTGCTCCAGTGCGGATTGGTGGAGGGGTTAGTGGTCAATCCAAATGTCGGAAGTTTCCTCCGACAAGACTTCATGACTTTTTCAACAACGGGGACTTTGCGTACTCAATTTTTGCCAATTTGCTAATATCGATAATTCAATATAAATACTTATAAAGATGCGCCTTTAGGTACATTTATAGTTGACTGTAAAATTAAGCACTATTAAACCCTTTATTATTTCCTTGCATTCCCTTGTTTGCCTCGACTACGAGTGATGCGCTTACCTTCACATTGAAAGGTTCATCTTGACCTTACCGTGAGGTCAATGAACCGACATCGGATAAGTTATGACGGCTTGTTTAAAACAACAATAAAATTGGCTTAACCTTTTTTCAATGATGAGCTATTTTTGTTCACTGAAGGGTACTGTTGATGATTGAGGAAACGTAACGGATGTTCCATACATGGGAGTTCAGATTGGTTGGTTGAGGGGTAAGAAGTAAAAACTACTTTATCTATACTTCTATACTAATATGTATAAAGAGGAAAGATTTGATTTTTTGTTTGCATTGAATAGGCTCCGAAACTACTGAACCGATTTCAAAAATTCTTTCACTGTTGGGAAGCTACACTATCCCCAAGTAACATAGGCTATATTATATTTTCAAAAAAAATAGGGATCCTTAATAAAACTCCAATAATGTAACCCAAGGAGCAAAAAAATAAGAAAACCGAAACAAAGCGAGGGCGGTTACTCGTATATTATAAAAGGCCGGACACTCGAAAATACTTTTATTCAGGTACTTAAATTTAGATATAGGAGTAGTTACTGTTAATTGGACTGATGTAGAAGACAAAATAAGAACCAAAATTTTATAACTTTCAAATCTAATTTCGTATGAATCAGTTTGATAAGAACTGAATCAAACAGTAAGGCAATGAGTTCCATCCATGCATCATTAGCATGTCCTGCGCGGCGTGACTAATAAGACGAGATTATTAGAAGGTAGACGTTTTAATTGGAACTTTATATAAAGTATTGCATATTTGTGGCAAAGCCATATTTTAGCCGGTTTTTTCCACTGGTTAAAAATCTTCACACAGTTTTTTATGGTTGCCAGGTAAATGAACTCATAAAGCAAAATAGCCTAGTTAATTGTCTGCCTAAAGACCGTTTTATTTAAATTAGTCTTTAGCGAAAGACACGGATCAATGGCCGAGACGGTAATCCACAAATATTTGTGTATTTTGTTAGTTTGAACAACGCCGTTATACAAGCACTTAGTGCATATAAATATTTATTCAGGAAGATTAACAAATATTACACTTACAATTAGGAGTCTTTTTACAATGTTATGTTAATAACACTACTTTACAGAAATTCATTTGGACTATTTGAAGAAATCACTTATACATTGTCACATACTCACACTATTATTGGACTAAGGTTACCTTTGACACGAACATCGTAGCCACAAGATTAAAATACATTTTTCAGTACAAAATACTTTTCCAGAGAAAGATCTTTGTCTCGTTCGATACTCAGCAAGGAACTAGCAGGTGTCATTGCTTTAGACTTGAGAATAGAAGGATAAATCCCAGATTCTAGGATACAGGACAGATGTTAAGTTACTTTCATTTTATAAATTAATGGTAGTGGGAAGGATCAGGTAGGATATGGCTTTATAGAAAACACATACACGGTATTAATTGGCAAGCTTGTTGACTTGGCTTCAACCCATTAATAGCCCACTACTGGGCACGGGTCTCTCTTCTTGAGGAGGCCTAGAGCATACGCCACCACGCTGCTCCAGTGCTGATTGGTGGAGGGATTAGTGGCCAACCCGAGTGTCGGAAGTTTTCAAACCGCCCGAAGGCCTCCGACATGGCTTAACGACTGTTATCTTATGATAACAACGGGACCGACGGCTTTACGTGCCCTCCAAAGCACAGAAACGCTCAAGAAAATTTTGCCACTAGCGGTCACGCAAGCTTGTTACTTAATTGTTAATTTTAGTTGTTTATAAGACGATAAATTATTATCAGTAGCTCGAGCACGAATATTTGCGAGAAAGTATTCGTATGGTTAACGTAAGCAATTTGTATGGCATTTTTTCAAAAGCGCCCCTATCGTACGTAAATGGTACTAAAATGCCATACAAATTTGACAAATTGCTTACGTTAACCATACGAATACTTTCTCGCAAATATTCGTGCTCGAGCTACTGAGCTAAGTAGGTCCTCTTTCACTAAACACTCAATCAATTTATTGAGTTTGATGGTGAAAGATTAGATATTGACAACCAATCGATTATAAATTACCTACAACGTAGAGACCTGGTGACCTGCTTTCCTAACTTTCGTGATATCTTGTGTTTCTTGGTTTTGTTCGTTTAGGAGTGATTATTATAGACGTAAACTTTTCAAATAAATCAAAGGGCTCACGAAATGGATTATGTAATACACGAGAGGTCAAATAAGCATAATGTCAAACTATCAAAATCTTGGATACTAAATTGTCAAACTTGTAAATTGACAAAGATGTCAATTATTAAAAACGTAAATAATCGAAATAATTAACAATTTACGAGTTTGATAATTTGGTATAATTTGAGGATTTGATAGTTTGACAATATAGTATAATCCAATTAATCGGTGATATGTTTGGTGTGCTCTTCAACTAAATCTGCAGTTGGGCGTAATGTTGGTAGCATTAACCATTCTATGGACATAATAATGGCGTTGTTATTAAATTCATCAAAGGTGATAACGATATAAATTACGAGATATTTATGTGACAGATAAATATTTGCACTCGAGTCATGGGTGTTATTGTGATGTGTTATATATATCGTCCATGCCACCCGCGACACAGGTAACAACCTACTGCGGGGGGTATGAGTGTGTTAGCGTTTGTTTGTATTTATTTATTTATTTTAATTTTTTATTCCTATTTCAATGCTAGCAACATTACGTCCAAGTGCCGATTATTTTAAGAGCACTATAGCTGATGTCAATGGGCAACGGTGACCATTTGCCATCAGTTGGTTCGTCTGCTCTTTTGCCAGGTATTTTTAACCCCCGACGAAAAAGAGGGGTGTTATAAGTTTCACGAGTCTGTGTATTTGGGGATCTATATGTCTGTCTGTGGCATCGTAGCTCCCAGATGGATGGACCGATTTTGATCTAGTCTTTTTTGTTTGAAAGGTGACTTAATCACTTATTCTTAACTAGGTTTAGTGTTGATAAGACTTTGGGATTTTTTTAATTTTAATTTAAAATTATTATTTCAACAGTTGGACAGTTACATGAATCGTGATGAGGTTGACTTATATTTTACAGAAGTACCTAATATCATTCTGTTGAAATAATTTCCCCTCAATTTTAACGGAGCAGGTATTCCTAGCTGACCTGATAGCCCACTTTCCTCAGTAATTGGTGATAACTCCAAATCGCCTTTTCACAAATAGAAGCTGTTACGCTCGGCGTATGGCAAATTGCATTTTGCGGGAACTTTCTTCGTTGTTCAGAGAGTGACTGAGTACTGAGTGAAATGACGATGATTATATCAATGATGTTATAATGTAAAAAGAGGTAGATATGTCAATAGCGCGCCGACGATGAAGATCGTAAGAACAGGCAATTGACCGTTCTGCTCGTAGTCGCTCTGTCAATATAAGACGATACGCACGCTTTTGTTGTCGTCAGAAGTGCTTGAAATTTAACATACAGCGTTAAAATGCCTTCGTGTATTAAACCAATTACATTGGTGTAGTGAAACAAAAGATAAACGTGTGTGTGTTGTAGCTCTTTTCGGAACAGATTTTTTGGTTGATTTGTAAGGGCATAACGTATCTATATCATTAGATTAGATCCGGATTAGAACTCGTTTGTTGTTTATACGACTACTGGCATGTTGTCCGCGGCTTTGCCCGCGTTTTCCGGGATAACAAATACCCTATATCTTATTCCAGGTCATGGTCTATCTATTTGTTAAATTTCATGAAAATCTGTTTAGTAGTTTTTGCGTGAAAGAGTTACAAAAATCGTCACAGGATTCCGACTTTAAATTCTTGCTATATCTACTACAAAGTTATATCGTTGATAGAATATTTATTTTGTTCATTACTATCTATCATTATTTTTTACCTCCATCATATCTTCACTACCCTCTTTTGCCTGTTTTGATGAAAGTCCGCCTTTTGTAAGTAATTTAAGGTTTTATACAATAAAATAATTAACATGATACTTTTGTACGGATGTAGAAAATGCACGTGATGTCTCTGTGTGTTGTCTGATCTTTAATATTGCTGGGTAGTAAGTTCACTTTACTTTACTTTTAATTTACTCCTGGATTTATTCATTGAAGTGGATCGAAATATTGGGGTTCAGACAATGATATTATTGTAATGTAAAATAGAGGCGTTCAGAACAGATATCACGACTGCCAGACTGACGGATAAACGGACGGACGCATGGATGGACGGATGGACGGATGGACAGATGGACGGATGGACGGATGGACGGATGGACGGATGGACAGATGGACGGATGGATGGATGGACAGATGGACGGATGGATGGACGGATGGATGGACGGATGGATGGACGGATGGATGGACGGATGGACGAATGGACGGATGGACGGATGGACAGATGGACGGATGGACGGATGGACGGATGGATGGATGGAGGGATGGATGGATACACGAATACACGGACGGACAAACAAACAAATAAACAAATGGAGATGGCGATCTAAAAGGGTTTCTTCCTAGTTGACTACGAAACCCTAAAACCGATCAACCAGTGGTATCACCATCAACATAGCTCAACGGTTCGCCGCATTAAATGCATAATTTTTTCTTTTACCTTCAACCGTTTAAGCTTTTTATTTATCACGGTGAACTGGATACATGACATTGATTAATAAGTACAGGTTTATTTTAAGTTCGCACGTGAATGAAAAATTGTTAAGAATTTAGATCCTTGAGTGTTTTAAAGTTAACCTTGTTGTTCACATGATTAATTTTTCACGGAGCATAACGGCTATAAAATAATATTACCATTTACCATGGTATAATTTTATTATAGTCTTTAGTACTACCTGTACCTGTACATGTACTTGTATAGGACGACCTGTGTGGCGTGATGGTTACCATGCCGGATCGCCGAGGGTCCTGGGTTCGATTCGCAACGAGGCGGAAATTTGAATGATGAGTTTGAATTTCTGTTCTCGGTCTGGGTGTGAATGTCCTTGTCTAGTGTGTTGTCCATGGCACCCACGACACAGAGAATCCTAGTGTGGGGCTATGAGTGTGAAGCGTTATTACTACCTTCATGATTATAAAAATAGGACAATCCTGACTTTTTTAACGTAACAAACATAGTCGAACAACAAACAGACGAGCCACCGTATCACCGACGTGTAGACAGACAGAAATAGGATAGAATCGAATCATGATTCAAAAATTCGATTCGTTTTCCAAAACTAGATGGCGTTATTGATAAAAGTTTTATTTTGAACAAAGGGCTTCCAACATTTTTGTATGGAGCCTGGCATACCTACAAGTCCGCCATTTTGAAAAAACCTCGATTCGGCGGCCAGTGATGAAACATGTGTCAATCGATAGATTAAATGATTGTGATCAAAAAGTATTCAGTGATGAAATGTCGTAAGTGGTATACTTTCTGAGATATTTGAGTTCAAAACCGTAGGAAAATAAAGCAAAAAACATCGTTTCGGCCGATATTGATAAAACATGTGTCAGTCGATAGTCTAAGTGATTACGATCAAAAAGTATTCAGTGATGAAATGTCGTAAGTGATATTATTATGGTTTCTGGGATATTTGAGTTCAAAACCGTACAAAGATAATTAATTACAAAAATAAAATATTTGTAATTAATTATCTTTTTATTTCTAGTGTATCTGTAACTGTATCAGTGTTATGTCAGATAAGAAATATTATGAATATCTATATATATATATATATATAATATCTATATCTATATATATATAAAATTACAATATACATAAACAAAATTAAATAAATATAGTTTTATTCAGATTTACATATAAACATCTTATATATTAAGTAAATAAATATTTATAAATACATATAACATCTGATTGAAGACCACGGGCGACAACATTCTAATTGCTTCAGGTAGTGCTGCCGGACTTCTTGAAGGAGATTTTGGTAGTCTATGATTTTTTGATGTCTACAAGCAAGGAGTTCCAGAACAGTATGAACTGTATTGTGAAGGAATTCCCGAAATAAGCAGTGCTATAGGTTTCCTTTAAATAAACAGGAGAAGACACATTATTCAAAATGGCATAAAATGTTGAGAGAATTCTGAAGTTTCGCCTGTGTCGAATGGATAGCCATTTAAGTTAGGAATGGAACTGGGAAATGTGGTCATACTTACGTAAGCCGAAGATATATCTAATACAGTTATTAAGAAGGCGCTCCAATTTATTCAGAAGTTCCTCTGACAAATCTGTACAACACACATCAGCATAATCAAGGTGAGGGATGACAAGAGTGTTTATGGCGTATTTATGGTTAAGTTTTTATGGCGATACAGCAATTGAAGTGTACCGGTCACTTTTTTCCTTACCTCAGTTACGTTACGTATTATAAAAATTAAACAAATTCGTCAAACAAACAACTTAAGGGTAGAGATAAAATCGCGGGATGGTACTGCTCATGCATAGTGGGAAAAAGAACCTTGTCATGTTGTTCCCATATAATGTGTGTTATATGGTTCTTGGCATGGGCTTGACATCAGGAAACATTGCCTTTATCACCAGCGGAATTTTTAGATTCAGTGATTGTCAGACATGATATAGACAACTAAGCCAATAGTAAATTTTAACTTTTGGTTTAGAGTAATTGCCAAAGCTGTAGCCGCTGGTGGCAAATAAATTATTTATAAAACAACCTAGTAGTTTGCTTTTGCTTTGCTTTTTTTTAATTCAAACCTACCCGTTATTAATAAATCAAGTACCTATGCAGCACATACACATATGACATAATATACTTATTTTTCATTATTGACCCAATAAATTCATAATAAGTAAATGATAATTTTTTAATGCATTATTTTTGTACGGTTTTGAACTCAAATATCTCAGGAAGTATATCACTTACAACATTTCATCACTGAATACCTTTTAATCGTAATTATTTAGCCCATCGAATGACATATGATTTATCAATGTCCGCCGAAACGAAGTTTTTTGCTCTATTTTTCTACAGTTTTGAACTCACTTATCTCAGAAAGTATATCACTTACGACATTTCATCACTGAATACTTTTTGATCATAATCATTTAGTCTATCGATTGACACATGTTTCATCACTGGCCGCTGAATCGAGGTTTTTTTCAAAATGGCGGACTTGTAGGTGTGCCAATTAGGTTCGATGCCCTTTTGCAATCGAATAGATCAGATGTATTAAATCTTTTGTTTTTTATCTGGATTGACCTACTTCTACTATCGAAAATAGAGTGATTTTAAATAGTAAAAAACTAACAGTAATTTGAAACATATTAAATTATAAATTATATTTCAACAGACAGAATTGTTTTGGCATGTTCAAGGGGAAACGTTCACCTTAGCAATATTTAAGATTTAGGACCGTGATCGTGTGGGATTAGATTAAGAGTACATTTAAGAGGAGAATAAAACGAATTATGACGATATTACAGGTGCAAGTGTGCCATGGTCATGGCCATATATCAATTAGATCTACTTGGATTATAACATGACAGATTATTGCGTTAGTGTTTAATTCAGGCGAGGAAAAACGGATAACATAAACTAGTGTAGTTACTTAGGATATACTAAGGATTTATGTCACACTCAAATCCATCCATTCATTTATCCACTGCTGGATATATGTATGCCTCCCCTCATGCGCCACTCTGACCGGTTCTGAGCCTTCTGAATCCTGCGAATAAGTCTGGTACCTATTATATATATAGTATTTATTATAAGTAAAAAATTAGATGAAGTAGGTTTTTTTTTCAATTATTCGACCAATCGTTCTTCGGAATTGTTTGTACAGTACGTACTGTAATTATGTCCTCATCCAAAAATCATGAAATTTTCAGGAACTGAATTTAATCCAACATAATTATTGTACAGAAACTTAATTGATACATTTTATGAATGAGTCTGATTATGTCTTGATCATGTCTGATGTCTTTGGACCATTATTGTTTAACCAGTCTCTGATAACATTTAAAAATATATTGAATGATAGCCACGAATATCTGGAGTAAGAATTATTGCGGAGATTGTAAAAAGCGCATTGAACATTTATCTAGGTCAAGTTCACGTCTGCGGATAATCATCGTTCGTTTCGAATTCAATCTGTTACGGTGACCGGAAAAAGTTAATCTTTTTTTGTTAAAAACAGATCCACCTTTTCCCGCATTTTTGGCACTTCACAGAATAGAGGTTTCTTTATAATCAATCGCACAAAACCATTTAGGGGGGCATCCATAAATTACGTCACACTAATTTTATGACTTTTTGACTCCTCGCCCCCTCCTTGTCACAGCTGGTCACATTTGCGAGACCTCTCCCCCCTACAAGATGTCACATAATATGAAATTTTTAAATTTTACAGCTAGCAATTATTAAATTAAAACAGTAGTTTCGAAATAAGTTTTATTTCCATTAACTGTTTTTTAATATTTACCTATACATACCAATTATTCAATTTAGAAATGTGACGCCACGAAATTTAGGACCCCCTCCCACCCCTTGTCACACAATGTCACACTACATCGACCACCTCCTCTCCCCCTAACGTGTGACGTAATTTACGGATGGCCCCTTATGTTAATTCATTGGTAAGTATGCTATTTCAGATCAAGGTCTTCACGTGTGATGAATTACATTTAAATCCATTAGTGCTTTTTGCTTGAAAGAGTAACAGATGTCATTATGAGTAGGTACAGTCGGCCGTAGAAGTAGCTTAACATTTTAGTACTTTGTAATAGTAACTGTTTCGACGGTTTCCTAGCAACATCTATGACAAATTCAAGAAATGTAATGTGACAAGGTACTAAAATGTTAAGCTACTTCTGCGGCTGACTGTACAATATACTTGATCTGGGTTTATTTTCTTTCTGAAGCATAACACAACGTGATTCATCTAATAAAGAGTTTTATTTATTCAATACAGATAAGGTTTACATAACAAATATCAACTAGTAAAATACTTGCTATGATAATAATGAATTAACCTAAAACAGAGAATCGACAATTAATACTATTCTTGTAATAAAAAACTTGAATCGTCTTTTCCACTGTTAAATTAAAAGTATAACAAAAAACCAACACGTATTTTGACATCTTCCTCACTGGTGGCTCCTTCTTATGGATGAACTGCTGCATACTCAAAATGTCAATGTCAACGTCACCACAAAGCTTATAAAAATATACTTGTATTCATAGAGATACATAAAACATTATACAGCGCGTAATATTGATATTTAAATTGAATTTATTACATTATTTATTACATATTATTATTTAGCTGTGTTTCTGTTGGGTAAACAGGAAGGAGACATACATACAATATCCTCTTAGATCCACTGTAGTTTATAAACATGACAATATTTCATTGATTATCTGTGACGATATCGCTATTGCGGGAAATTACAATATTGCTGAACAAAAGGTCAATCTTATGGGTTGGTTACGATGCGAGTACGATTAGCGATGAAAAGGAATTTATTAATTTAATATAGGTATTTGAAATTGATATCATAATATACTCGTACCAGGCATCCGTACCAGGCATACGTACCAGGCATCCTAAATCGTTCATCCGTTAGTGTAATCCACGTTTTTAACCGACTTCAAAAAAGGAAGAGGTATTCAATTCGACTGTATTTTTTTTGTATGTTTGTTACATCAGAACTTTCGACTGGGTGAACCGATTTTGATGATTATTTTTTTAATCGTAAGCTAGTGCTTGTCATGTGGTCTCACTTAAAGAGCGAGATCTGACAAGTAGTTTTTGTGTTATTTTGAAGTCAGTTATTTTTGTCAAGAATTATAAGTAATAGGTACATTACTGACAGTTGTGTAGATACATAATATTTTTACAGGTATTGTACTATGTACAGGGCCAATCCTTTAGACAATTTTATATTACGTTACATTTATTATTCGAATTAAATCTTGATGCCTCATGATACTTCCAGGCTATTGGTAATCGACTAGCACTACAGTATTAATAAACTCTGGACATACAGATAAAACAAGAGTAGGTGCCTAATAAAAATTGTAAAACCATAGCAATAAAAATTTCCATTGCGAATACGACATGCAGCAACTAATTACATATATTAACCAATTACAGCCATCCTTGTGGTCGTATTATCTCATTAGTAGATTAATTTAAATTAAAACTCTTAATTGTAATGCCCGTTGATATTGAGTTGACCTTAGTCCACGTGACGTATAAAAAATCTGATCTCATTTGGTCAGGTAAATGTCAGTTAGGTATACCTATCTATTAATCCAACTATCGTCACAGAACACACAATGTACAGTACCCGGATATAACCGGATTTTTTTCTGGTAAATCGTGTTTGCCATCTACTGAAGTAACTTTAGTATTACTTCAGGCAGCTTTTCATTGCCTGAAAACACTGATAAAACGACATTTTCTAAAAATCAATCCTAGCTAGATCGATTTATCTCCCCCGAAAGCAGCTTTCCGAGACATAGATTAAGTATATATAATTATACAAGTATTAGATAGATAAATATCGTATGTTCCTGTACATGCTATCAGCTGTAGAACTAATACAATATTATCATTAAATGCGAAGTACCTAATCCATATTTAATTCTTACTGATTATATGAGAAGATTAGTGTTTGAATCTTTAAACTTTGGGACACATTTATAAAGATTCATGTTGACGAATATAAAAAAAAAAAAAATATTTACTGTTCTCCGCTGGTTTTAAGTCTGAACCCACACAAGTTATTCAATTTCTGCGAACTTGTTTGCAAAGGAGCGGATCGGAACTAGGACGCACTTTTAACAGCCTTCTCATGCCAAAAATGGCAATGTTGAATAAATATTACACAAGATACGTTAAAGATATTATACATATTATACTTTTCCTAAATTCAGAGACTAATTAGTCATTATCACATTACTGAATGATCGAGAAATTAACTTAAGATTTCTTTTTTTACACCTGTGTTTTTACAGCGGATTATTAGGATTAACGCCCCAACTCAGAGTCACTAATAGTAAGTTAAATTGCTCCTCTACAGAATTTGTATGGTGATTGTCTTAATACTAAAAAGAAGTATAATGCAGAGTACGAACAGACAAATTAATTGTCGTATTTAACTTAAGAACCTTACCTCTTATCTACAAACGAGTTGAATACGTTTGCCATAAAATATTTCATTCCAGAAACAATGGACAATTGTTGAGATTTTGAAACATTTAAATACCTGCGACGGAACAAGTGTACTACAGAACCTTGATAATATGGTTCATTACGATCTTATCAAATAATCATGTGAATATACACGTCTCACACTATTTTATTGTTGTTTATATATAAATGATAATAATAATAAATAAATAAATAATAAATAACGCTTCACACTCATAGCCCCACACTAGGATTCCCTGTGTCGTGGGTGCCATGGACAACACACTAGACAAGGACATTCACACCCAGACCGAGAACAGAAATTCAAACTCATCATTCAAATTTCCGCCTCGCTGGGAATCGAACCCAGGACCCTCGGTGCGGCGATCCGGCATGGTAACCATTGCGCCACACGGGTCGTCATGTTTATATATAAATAATAATATAAATAAACGCTAACACACTCATACCCCCGCTGTAGGTTATTACCTGTGTCGCGGGTGGCATGGACTACACATATAACACATCACAATCACACCCATGACCCGAGTACAAATATTTATCTGCCACATATATATCTGTCCCGGCCGGGAATCGAACCCAGGACCCAAACAGGATCGTCAAATATAGTTATACGCTGTATGATTTACTCTTGATTAAGTAATTGAAACTGTGATCAAAGGGCTCTCCATTAATGAGTCCAAACCAATTTCTGCTGGTACTCTTCCGTACTGAACAAGACAAGGCAAGGGTGATAGTGAAGACGCCATGTAATAGTGGCCGATTCAATACTAACGCTTGATTACAATTATGTCACAATTACAGTATGAGGAGCTTACATACACATATTACAACGATTGTTCAAACTGTAAAGTGTAATCTGGTAGCTGTTAGAGTGTATCTTAATTTCGTCTAAAATTCACCTAAGATATATTTACGTAGATGACATGCCTTTAGATAATTATGACATAAAATATAAGACTTTTTTCATCGTGCACTACGCACATAATTCTTTGATACGGTTATTCACTACAATGTATTTAGTGTACTTACTCGTCGACATTTCGACCTCATTGCAAGTGGTAGATACTTCAAAACTTTCTTTGGCCGCAGTATAACATTAGGTTATTACTTATTACGTTAAAAAAATATTGTTGTTTGTAGGGTTCTAAAAATCAGGTATAAAAGCAAAGCAACAACCCATAATTGTCCCACTGCTGGGCTCGGGGTCTCCTCTCACAATGTGAGGGGTATTAGGCCGTAGTCTACCACGCTGGCCAAGTGCGGATTGGTAGACTGATAAAAATAAATCAGATAAAAATCAGGTATAAAAAATGCAAATCTCCACGCTTCTATTATTTAGTTATCTAATCTAATCTAATCTTTTAAGGCTTCCTAATCCCGTGTACCTAAGACTCCATTAGTAAAACAGAAATAAAAAATTCCATTTTCAATTTCCATTGCAAAAATAACATCACAATTCGCATTGTATCACCTCGTTATGTCGAAATAACAAACGGTAGGGTTGTGCGTTATGTGAACGAATTAACAATGATATACAGACGTAATACAGAACAATAAGGTTCAGAGTACATGCGTGCTTTATCTCTAGATTTAGGCTGCGATTACAAACTAGCGGGAGCGGAGGCGGTTTTTATGTTTATCTTGTGAGTTTCGATTCGAATTTCGATGCTCACGCATTCGTTGTAAAAAAGGTTTTACAATTAAGCCGTATCCTAGTCTTAGTAAATTACGAGTAACCGCCCTCGCTTTGCTTCGGTTTTCTTATTTTTTTACACCTTGGGTTACATTATTGGAGTTCTATTAAGGATCAATAATTTTTTTGAAAATATAATATAGCCTATGTTACTTGGGGATAGTGTAGCTTCCCAACAGTGAAAGAATTTTTCAAATCGGTTCAGTAGTTTCAGAGCCTATTCAATGCAAACAAAAAATCAAATCTTTCCTCTTTATATATTAGTAGAGATAAATGTGACTCTTACACGCAAAATATACTAAACGGATTTTCATGAAATTTAGCACACAGGTATACCATGATCTGTAATAGGAAATAATAATTGTTAATTAATACCATTATCACTATTATCATTTCTCCATGGGATTCGCCTGGATAGCTACAACCCTTGAGCATGAGTCAGCCGCCAAACGACTCGTCGTGTTCCGGCTGGGGGCTTGAGAGCCAGTTCTTTCTTTCTTTTTGGGCCGGCAACGCATCAGGGATGCCTTTGATGTTGCTGATGTCCATGGGCGACGATAGCCACTTACCATCAGGTGGATCGTCAGCTCGTTTGCCGGTTATTTACATAAAATATAGCAAATAAGATAGTTATTATCCTGAAAAACGCGGCCAATGCCGCGGGCAGAGACCTAGTCAATCAATAGGAATGAATGAATGAATGAATGAATAAGCCTTTATTGCTGTGTGTTGGTTTAACGTTAGTTTAAATATAACCGTAATATGATATTAATTCTAAAGTATTATATCTATTTATGTATCGACGAACGGTTCATCTGCCTCTGCAACAGCTTGTCTTTCGACAAAGGCCTCCTCAAAAGTCAATGAATATAATAGTGGCTAAATATTAATTAATTGTCTTTCATGCTTAAATCGCTCTGCTCATACACGCTACAGTAGCGACGCGCCCTTTGCTCGACCTTCGCGGACAAGACGGAGCGGGCGCGGCTCTCACGCCTTCTCACGCTCCTACACAACGGAGGTTATTCTATCACGTCGCGTCTGATTGTTATTGTTGATATTTGAACTGTTTTTGTTGCCATGGTAACGGGCGGCCATTGAATTTTGCAACGCCCGCGCATTCTTTTAGGCTTTGTGGTTTGTCTTTGACGTTTGACGGCATGTTTGTTTTATTTACTAAAATGATTTTAGTAAATAAATGTAGTTTTTCTTCTTAGTGATCATATTAACTGTAATCTGCATTTTGCTTCGTAATATTTAAGATATGTCGACGGTCCCCACTTTGGGGGCTTCCTCAGATGGTGTCTAAGTAAACGTTACAAATGAAGTCTATCAAAACTTATTTTGTTATTTATCATCAGAAATTATCTCTAAATTAGAAGGTAGGTACTACTAAATGGGGCGTAATTTTAGTTTGGACTTTATTAAAAGAATGTCCTTGTATTATAAGTTAAGAACAACAATAATTATTACATCCTTAAATAAGTACTTATTAAATAAGAATTAATTAAAATTAAATTAAATTTCTCAATAGTGTGGGCCGCAATGTTTTTATCAGAGCAACAATTATGTTGACGTATTGTGAATGTTTTCTGTAGCACATTTTGATCTCAAGGTTACATTAAAAATCTTATTAGCTCTTAATCTGCAGTCACGTTTCGTATTAAAAAATATAATAAATATGCATTAGTAACAAAACCAGCAAATTAATCACTCCTACTCCATTAAAAATACCAAAAAGTCCATGAAAATCTGATTATTCTCTAGACTTGATAGGATAGAGTAACCAGTGCCGGCGTTAGAGCCACTGACGCCCTAGGCATGAATACTGTGGCGCCCACATAAGAATATAAAAATCTAACTTTTTTTTTGCTCGAAAAATCTTTCACTGAACCAATGGGAACGTTTATTAAGAATTTTATTTTTCCTTTTTTTTGCTCCTCACCCCAAATGTGACGCCCCTTCGAATTTGGCGCCCTAGGCCGTCGCCCGCCTCTTGTTTTAGAAGTTTACAAGACACCTAAATACTACTGCAGTAAGTAGGTAGTGTGTTAGAAATTTGAAATACTCCCAAAGGCGACGAAGAGACTTATACGGCAACTTAACGAAAGCTTCGCAGAGCCAAAGATTTCAGCTTATCTTTCAGGAAAACAGAAAAAATTATAAACTGCCAGGAAATTTAAAAAATCTTCTTCGGTTTTTTAAATTTTTGTGTGTGATAACTAATAATAATAACAGGTGACATAAACATGTAAGATAAATCACGTTCCGTGAGATAAATGAATCCGTCATAACTATGTCAGCACATTATAAATCTGTTCCTCTAGTAGCCACGATAAATTTGGTACATATAAGTCGTTTGAATAATTATTTATGATTTGTTCCAACAATGTGAACGATGTGATGCGATGATATGCCGAGTTGGTAGTGAGCAAAGATTTTGAAATCCGAAACCGGTTCAAATGCACGGCGAATATTGGCAGGCGTGGATTGTAGCATTTAAATTGGTTTGTGGGTTATAGGTAGTGCACGCGCGGTTTGAGAGTTGCGGAGATCTTTTGATTGATTTTGACTTTGACTTTGACAAACGTGTTCAAAGTTGTCAAATGTCAAAGTCAAATGTGTCAATGTCAAATGTATGATATTTGAGAAATTGTTCTGTCTTAATTAAACATTTGTTTCGTACATCTAGGAAGTCAGTTGTAAGCTAGAAGAAAATGAATGTAAAAAAGTATACAAAATAAACAAAGAGAATAACAAAAGCATTTATTTAGTAGCTTTTTTTACGTTCCCCAGTTTTGATCCCCAAAATGGAAAAAGACGCTCCAATATAATTGGCATTGACTGATGGGCCTTAGTTTTATCTGGCGAGGTATCCCTTCCGTAGATGGGAAAAATTTCATCTAACCCGGTAGCCCCGCAGCTTCACTTATTAACAATGAGGATGGCACAGATTTTAATTTGGTCCAATGGTACTGAAAGAGATAATCCTATATATCATAAATAATATTCCATAAGTTGCTTGTGACTTGTTGCAAGTTTCTAGTGTGTAACCTGCCTTATACAGATATTGATGGAGTCACCGAAATATCAAGTGTGTTTATTAAGGCTGTGTTAATTGCAGTACTAAATTAACGTTGCAATATCTTCAGCTTAAAATTATTGCCTTTATGAGGTTTTAGTTTTGAATACCAAGTTAACGCCTCGTTTGGGAGTTGTCTATGTGGGCATTAGAATAATTTTATTTAAAGCGGTATACTCTCAATTTATGTTGAGAAATCGTCGCGAAGACCAACCAAGAAGCAGTGTGGCCGGCTTCTGTCGCCTCTTATGACACTTTATTCTCTTTCTTCTCTTCGGTGATGCCTGTGGTGTTACTAATATCTATGGGCGATGTTGGCCACTTTCCACGATAGTTTTATTTACACTAAACATAGCTAAGAACACTCTCGATTATGTCGCCTTTCATACAAAAAAAAACTAAATCAAAATCGGTTCATCCGTTTCGGAGCTATGATGTCACAGACAGACATACAGGTTCTATAAAAGATACGCAAATACACGTCAAACTTATACCACGCCTCTTTTTTCGTCGGGGGTAAAAAAAAAAAAAGTTTATTCCTAACCTAATCTAATATAGTAAGGGGTGCCTCCCGTGCCTCTAGGCATTAAGTCCGCCCATTGTACGTATACATTTATGCAATAAAAGGTAAATAGATAAATAAATTCGCAGAGCAGCCTTAAGAGCGTAACACTTAATGGTAGTCCGTAGCCCGAGAAATAATACGGACTGGTTGCAATAACGCAACGCACAACGCTAATCCGTGGGAAAGGAGCTTCGTTGCGTTGCGACACCGCAACCAGCAGTACCTCAGTATTCACTAATAACTTCCTCTACGAATAGAGGATCAGTAGCTTATACATACAGGGTGTAGTCGTTGGTCGATGGCAGGTTATTTCGCGAATGTTATAAAAAAGATTACATAAATATTTGTTGCGGAAAGTATGAAGCTTAATTAATGACTAATTAAAAGACATTAATGATTTTTTAGGAAATCCGTTTCATATAGAATTTATTGATGTTAATTTGAATTGAAATTCAATATCGATTTAATAAAAAAAAAAAATTCTTCAATTAAGTAGCTGGGTCAAAATAAAATATCAGGATTGAACTTTATAAATGGATGTTTTTAACTCTTATCTGTTAGAATACATTAGTAAATGCATGAGAAAGATTTATGTGACTTCTTTGAGGTAGCCCGTGAAACGATGTTTTGTCTTTTTTATAAATTGCAACAAAATAGTCATTGTAGGTACTACTTCTGTCAAAATTATGTTTGGGGAGAATCAGGAATTATTTAGTCTCTGTTATTTTCCGCAAATATTAACTTACAGCGTACAGTAATTTCTTAAAGATCTGTTTCACAGTAAGAATATTACAAAACATCATGTATAAAAAGGACGGACAAGCTTATATAAAAGGAAGGATTTAAAATAACATTAGGCGTTCGTTAGTCGTTTACGTCATGAGTTGAATAAATAACACTTTCGATGCACACGCGAAGAGTGATTATTGCAGGAATGTACCATGAACTCTACGGTTGCCAAATAATAAGAAAATAATAACATTTCTCTTCATGAGGAGAGTGACGGTCACCAAATAATAAGTAAATAATAATATTTCTCCTCAAGAGGAGAGTGAAAGTTACCAAATAATTTGAAAATAATAATATTTATCTTCAAAAGGAGAGGTTGACGGTTGCCAAATAATAAGAAAATAATAACATTTCTCTTCAAGAGGAGAGTGATGGTTACCAAATAATAATATTTCTCTTCAAAAGGAGAGTGACGGTTGCCAAAAAATAAGAAAATAATAATATTTTTCTCTCTTCAAGAGGGGTGTGACTAGGCTCTTACTAAATGCGTTCAACATTTTGGATTTCATCCCAACTTAGGTACCATCGGGTGGGATATTATGTATTATTATCGACCAGGTACCTATATCGTTAAAATCGAGTACTATTTTGTACGAATACACGACAGTCGTATCTCATTAAAAATCGATATTGTCGGTTATAAAATAAATATTCCTTTTTTTATTAACTGAAAATTGGTACATTAAAGAATAAATTGTGTTAAACAAAATACCTGTCTTAATATAAATAACAATGTTTTAGCGTCTACGATGTCTAAACATATCAAAACGAAGAGAGACCGGGTTAATCTTTAGTAGGTTGTCATTAATTAAGCTTACGATTAATGGATTAAGCGTCGAATTAATGAACAATAGTGGTGTGAAACTGTTAATATAATTTAATGGGAACAAAATCTTAACGTTACGACTTACGACACACTCGTGTGACCTTGATATGCTTGCTGCTAGGGTTGACAAAATTATTAATGAAGTCATTATTTTGGTTTAATTTCAATTATTTCGTTTGATTTTGCAAAATGTTTTTTTTTACAGATGACTTAGATAGTAGGGCTATAATCCTTTCTGGTTAAGTCCAGAAACTTATGGTGCTCAATCTAGACCAATTGTCACCAGTGTTTGTTGTTGTGGGCTGCTTCCATCAGCAATTAATATAAAAATATTCTTGGAATGAATACTTAAATAAGTTTTTAATGTCGTTTATCTGTTCCAACAATTCCATTGTTAACAAGTATCTTGAAAGAGATTGTTTAGAAAAATCATAATTAGTTCTATTCAATTGCAAAATCGTATTTATTATCATAGATTTTGCTTATACCACTGTTCTTCCTACACATTGATTTCGTCCAAAATTAAGGACAAAAATGAAAAAGTGCCATCCCTATTTAAAGCTTAAGTGAACGACTATCCGTCATATTTTATTATTGTGGCGACCTTACATGTTTTTGCGCGCAAATTTCGTAACATCAGATTATTTATTAAACAGCAAATTATAGGGCTGTACTAATTTATTGTTCGTTCCTGCTCAATTGCGACGTTTAGATAAGTTTTTGAATTTACAATTTTATTCTTAACTACCACTTTGTCTAAGCTTTGTTCTTGTGCATTATTATTTAGGGAATAACATTAGTTGCGGCCGTCGTGAGACATAATAGGCACCAATAAGTTATAATTTGGAGTTATTATCGTTGATGTGCAGTGATAGCCTAGCGGTTAGAACGTTGGTCTCCCAAACGATGGTTCCCGAGTTCAAATCCTGGCACGCACCTCTAATTTTCAAATATTATGTGCGTATTAGAAGTTAATTATCACTTGCTTCGGTGAAGGAAAACATCGTAAGGAAACCTGCACACCGGAGAGTTCTCCTTAAAGTTCTCAAAGGTGTGTGAAGTCTACCAATTCGCACTTGGCCAGCGTGGTAGACTATGGCCTAACACCCCTCACATTGTGAGAGGAGACCCCGAGCCCAGCAGTGGGACAATTATGGGTTGTTGCTTTTGCTTTGCTTTATCGTTGATGTTATATCGTAAGAGTGGGAAAACAAAATCACACACATATCACGGTTAATAAAAAATTAAAAATACAATAACCGACTTTAACGAAATGCAAGACAAGCTGCAACATAATTTAGGAGACGGCAAGTCAAAATCAAAATAAATTATTCATATAGGTATCACCGACACCTAAAGCCTAATACATGCATATAATAATCTAGCACCATTTCGGACTGATTTCTGGGTGCTTTGACAAGGAGGATCTTTTGAAACAATGAAAAGTTACCGAATATATCGCCACCTTGGACTAAATGGACCTAGCATTACAGCCCATTTATTTCAATACATCTCCAAACATATCTCAACAAGGTGATCTTTTAAAATCCTGTTCTCACACAAAGCAGGCCTGTTAGGCGCATAGCTCAAGAAGCTCACAAGATTTGGTTTCAGATCTTACAATTTTATTGTCACTTTTACACGATTTGATGTAAGTCAGCTTCTCAAACCGAATCTTGAGATCACGATATTCACGATCGATTTATTAATACGGGCCTAGGTGATCTTTTAAAATCCTGTTCTCAGACCAACTAGGTCTATTTGGCGCATCTGCGCAGGAAATCCTATGCGGTCACCGTTTCCTGTCCGCGAAGTGCTCGAACACTTGAAACTTGTGGTCGTGATGTCGTAATCCACGGCGCCGCTGGCAATTGGCATAACACTGTGTTAGCAAGTCGAGCGAAATGATTTCGAGAACGAGGCTTTGATAATTGTGTCGTGTCTTGATTAAGAGCATTTGCGAAATGGGTGGTAGACGTGGATATGATACAAAAAAAGATTTTATGTGACGCTCACATAGAGCTACCTACAATATTAGATTATTTGTCGTTCTAGGACAGTCTTTCTCAATGTTGCCGATTATGCTACTTTGTGGGCGCGTAGGATTATCAAAGGATGTAAAACTTATGTGAGCGTTTTGTTACAAGCTTTTATTTAATTATTTTTTGTCACCTGTGACGATGTCTTTATGTATTTTTAAATAGTGTCTTTGTGAAAATGATTGAGTTAAAATTTTGTATACTATGTTAAACGTATAACGTCTCTCCGTCACATTGGGTTAGTAGATAATGCCAATAGGCATTAAATTGGCCCTTTGTACCTCCCAGTGTAAGGTAAATGCAATAAGTTTTTTTTTGTTTATGTTTGTTACCTAATAACTTTCGACTGAGTGAACCGATTTTGATGATTCTTCTTTTAATGGAAAGCTTGTCATGTGGTCCCACTTTTTGAGCGAGATCTGACGAATAATTTTTGAGTTATCCCTAATTTAGAAGTCGGTTATTTTTTGTCAAGAATTATTTACTTTAATCATCTTGTTAATATTATTTATTAATAAAACTTTTCCATTGTCACCAGGTACACAGCAAGGGACTGAAGTTCGGTATCTATGAGGATTACGGCAACTTTACCTGCGCGGGCTACCCTGGAGTCGTTGGACATTTGGCTGAAGGTAAAGTGAGCTTCTTCTTAATCTTAACTCTTTGCAAAGGAGATAGTTTCTTTTGGTTCTTTTCTCCCTTCATTTGTCTAAGCTGGATGAACAACAGAAAATAATAAGAACTAGATTTTGTAGTAGGTACTCAATATTAATCAGAATTATAATCGAATGAGAACACCGAAGCGGATAATTATTTATCCCAGTTCTTTGCGGTAAGTACGTGAAAAAGCACGTTGTCCGTACTGAAAACAGGAAAAAGGGATGGATACCGTGCGACGCGGTGACGGGACGTTCGATAGTGGAAAGGGAATTGGTAAATCAAAGCGTTACTTTAGTTTTTTGAAGTGACTTTTTTAGCATCGTTGTCATTTGAAAGTCGATGAAACGAAAAAGGGACAGTAAAAAGAGACAGACACATACATTCATAAGATTTAACGTAGTAGAAAATGAGACAGGAAGCATTATACAGTGTTTTTTTATGTTCGTGTTACTTTAAAAAGTGCTAAGTTGTATTCATAAATGGCGCGAGGAACAAGATAGAAGATTCGTTTTATTGCTGGATAGATCGCGCTAGCTGCTCATTTTACTCTTCATAATTATTATGTTAAGAGATAGCGTTAGTTACCACTATTTTTATTTAGTACAAAATAGTTTTTGAGAGATAATTAAAACTGATAGGTACACGTTATTAAATTAATACTTTAATTTTTGAAGGTTATACTTCTACTACGTGTGAATTGCACACATTTTAATTTTGTCTTGAGAATTAAAAACTGACTGTATTGATTAATGACCCGATCTCAATTTAGAGCAGAATATTAGAGGTATTAATTATAAAGCTTAAAGCAATGAAGTGTTTAGAACAGCACACACAATCAACAAAACCAAAACAAAACGCTATTTGATTTGAATACAATTTGTGTTCCTAACCTTGCGATAAAAAAGCTACGAAAGTATACCACGTTATGTATTCAAATTACATGAGTACATCGGTATTAAATAAGGTCAAGTACTTATAAGTAATGCGCTAGAAATTCAATGCGGCAACACAATATGACCTAACCATGTGCAATTACGATCAAGCAGACATTTTGAATTCCACCGACGCCCAATGGAAAAAGTATTCCAATATGGACCAATCGGTTATTATAGTATAGTATTACGTAAACTGTTTTAGAACGAAGAGGCACCTGTAATGTGCGGAAGTGATTATCATAATGTTAATGCAGTTATATGCAGTGTAGCTACTGTTTAAAGTGGATTGTAATGTTGGTTGGTAGATGAGTTTTTAGGTAAAAGCTAGGTCATACTCATCTATACTAATATTATAATGAGGACAGATTCGATTGTTTGTTTGACTTGAATAGGCTCCGAAACTACTGAACCGATTTTAAAAATTCTTTCACTGTTGGGAAGCTACACTATCTCCGGGACACATAGGCTATTATATTTTCAAAAATATTAGGTATCCTTAATAAAACTCCAATAATGTAACCCAAGGTGTAAAAAAATAAGAAAACCGAAGCAAAGCGAGGGCAGTCACTCGTAATATATGCCGTAAGTATGTAGAACAGTTGAGCTCAGTCACAGATTTGAGCCTAGAATGAGGGGAAGAGTACTAAAAGTAAAAGGTTTGGCATCAAACAATTAATAGCTTACTAGTTCACTGCAGAGCACAGGTCTCCAGGAGGCCTAGAGCATAAGTATCCAGCTGGATGCTTCTTGTATTGTTCAGACTTGAGATATATAGTTTCTTTACTTGTTCATAGATGACGTTAGTAAATTCATTCTGAATCACGCTATCGAAATATACTTGTAACTCACATTAAGTTTCAAGAATATTATTAATTTTTTCGAAATCACTATGGATACCTAGTTAGTTTCATTTACTGATATTGATTGATGCAATTAGTTAAGTAAATGTAGTCACAGAACACTTATACCTAGTCTTCCTAATACAATACTAGGATAGGAATGCAATAGTTTGTTTACCACGTGCCAAACTTCATTCACTTCACGGTCTTCACGATACTATACTAAAGACTATTGGTTCATTAACTAAGTATCTGTTAATGAAGCCTTATTATCAAATCGCCACTCCACTTCGAACGGAAGTTCCGCGTACAATCGTACATGAAGTACGATTTTTACAAGTGGAATTGGAATTCAGGAAAGAGCAACAAGAAGCGGATTCTACGCAATCATGCTGGTTCGCATCATTGCATGTGGCGACTAATTAGATGACTATTAAAGCAATCAGGTGTCTTTTGTAACGTCCGGGAAATGTGAAGCTCCATGTGACTAACGGGATAGACATTCATATCCCTATTTATCTAGTAAGGAATCTAGAAAGAAAATTAGATTAAGTTTTTCTCCCAAAAAAATTCTACACTCATAAGTACATAACAAGATAAACTTGAAAGTATTTAATTATCTTATAACGTTCATTAAAAACCGGGTAAGTGCGTGTCAGACCACGCGCAATGTAGGGTTCCTAAGTAGTAAATTTATCGACTTGTACTCATTAACTACTTATACTAACATATCCGTGATAGTTTTCCTTGTAAATTCATCATATAACCTATTTTTGAGAATTTTTTCACTTGTCCAACTCCAACCGTTTACCCAGCAGGGGTGGGGGACACTTGACTTTAACCAAAATTAGCACTTTAAAGCCAAATATTGTATGTGGCAATCGAACCCCTAATTCCAAAAAAGCGACCAAGTGCGAGTTGGACTCGCCCATGAAGGGTTCCGTAGCAGCAAGTAACATAATATAAAAGTTCTTGTAGTTCGTTGTAACTTTGATCAATGTTTTTTGCGGTTTACGATTTATGACGTATTAAAAAAAACACTTACTAGATCTCATTCAAACCAATTTTCGTTGGAAGTTTGCTTGGTAAAGTACATCATATAATTTTTTCTAGATTTATCATTCCCTTATTTTAGAAGTTACAGGGGGGGGGGGGGGGGACACACATTTTACCACTTCGGAAGTGTCTCTCGCGCAAACTATTCAGTTTAGAAAAAAATGATATTAGAAACCTCAGTATCATTTTTGAAGACCTATTCATAGATACCCCACACGTATGGGTTTGATGAAAAAAACATTTTTGAGTTTCAGTTCTAAGTATGGGGAACCCCCTAAATTTATTGCTTTTTTTCTATTTTTGTGTGAAAATCTTAATGCGGTTCACAGAATACATCGACCTACCAAGTTTCAACAGTATAGCTCTTATAGTTTCGGAAAAAAGTGGCTGTGACATACGGACGGACAGACAGACAGACAGACAGACAGACAGACAGACAGACAGACATGACGAATCTATAAGGGTTCCGTTTTTTGCCATTCGGCTACGGAACCCTAAAAATGGTCTTAGAAGACTCATAATATTTTTGGAAGACCTTTTCAACCATATGAGACTACAGGGTACGCAACGAAAAAAAATTCATCCTCACGTTACCTGTAGGGGAGGTACCCTGAAAAATTTTTTATTGTGATGATCCATTTTATTGTGATGGATATCTAGAGCGTGTTTATACTAGGATTTGCATAAATACCATTCGAAACTTTTGTCAATTAGAAATGGAAATATTTCCATCCCGATATTTCGATCTTCATTAAATCCATCCTCATAATTTCCATTCACATTATTTCCAACCTCATCATCTCTATCTTCTTTCAGATGCTGCGACCTTCGCCTCCTGGGGGGTGGACTACGTGAAGCTGGACGGCTGCTACGCGCTCCCAGCTGACATGGACCGCGGATACCCTGACTTCGGCAGGCAGCTCAACCTCACCGGCAAACAGATGGTCTATTCCTGCAGCTGGCCCGTCTACCAGATATATGCTGGGATGCAGGTGAGTAGAAAGAATGAGAGAAAAGAGGAAAGTGTTTGCCAGATTATTCATCAGGTAGAAAGAAAGAGAGAAAAGAAGACAGCGTTTACCAAATTATTCATCAGAAACATCAAAACATAAAACATACCAAATATTTGTTGATAAATGTTTTCACTGACATTCTTATATTTAAAAATTCACATATTCTGATTTCCACCGAAATAAGCTTAATTAATGTATATTATGTAACTATTAATCTACAGTTACTGTGAATCGATCACCAAGGTCCAATTCAGAGGAGACAACGTCCTATGCTTACCAAACGACTTCTTTTAAATCCATAACATACAGACAGAGAGATTGTGTCTTTATATACATCCGAATTGCAATCTTTTTTTTTTGTCAGACCCAGTGGCGTAGCTAGCCTTAAGGAGGCCCCATATCCATAATTGTTGTGAGGCCCCCTCAACGTCAGCTGTCAAATATAAAAGGAGTGCCAACTTTAGCGGTCTTAGGCCGCTGGCGAGCTTTTTTTGGGAGTGTTAGTGGGGGCCCCTATACGCTGGGGGCGCCGTATAATCGATACGGCTGATACGGCGGTAGCTGCGCTCTTGGTCAGACCAATAGATCTTGGGAGGTCTTGTCTTGATGGTATCTTTTTTGTCACCACTAGAATTTTCTTCGTCTTGTCTACAGAGACATATTGTATGAATGTGTGTACACATTATTTTATTTATTTATCGTAGTAATTTGTAACGTATTATGCCGGTAAGTAGGGTAACGCGAGCCCAATTATATTCGATCTGTATTCGAGTTACGACACGCAAAAAAATGTTAAATAATATTCATGAAAGTGTTACGTTCCGCGGCGTGTAACGCTAATGTTTATTAAATTTGACTGTAATTAGAGTCATTATGTTATCAGATAACGTAATTCTAGTAACATTTTATTGAAATAGAAGTAGTAAACTGGTAATCAGAGCTGTTATGCTACGAGATTTCTTCCTTATTCTTCATTAGTGTCCACTTTGTAGAATAATGTTATTTTACAGTGTCATTGAATTAGTAGACTCGAGTGTTCAAAAGTCGCAATACCTTGAAGTCGCTTTATTAATATCGTATTTCGGTAGACTTCATCTTAGAATATTTTACGGAATGATCTCAATGATACAGATTTTCTCAAGAAGATTAAATTTCTTTCACCAAAAGAAATGTTAGTTGATTGATTTTATTATTAAAGTAACCTCAGCTTATAGTATTCGTACCTATAAATGTCAGCTTCAAGCTCTCATAAAGTTATGTATGTAAACGGCGTAATATTCTCAGATGCCCTGTCGCCGCATTTCGAGCAGAAAAGTTTTGGAGGCGCTAAGCGGAATGTTAGGATGGAAATCAGTGAAGCACTTATCCTAATCTATACTAATATATAAAGAGGAAAGATTTGATTTTTTGTTTGCATTGAATAGGCTCCGAAACTACTGAACCGATTTGAAAAAATCTTTCACTGTTGGGAAGCTACACTATCCCCGGGTAACATAAGCTATATTATATTTTCAAAAAATTAGGGATCCTTAATAAAACTCCAATAATGTAACCCAAGGTCTAAAAAAATTAGAAAACCGAAGCAAAGCGAGGACGGTTACTCGTAAGTAATATTTTAAATGTGAAAGTTTGTGAGGATTTTTTTTTTGGATAGATGGATGTATGTTTTTTACTCTTTCACACAAAAACTACTGAACAGATTTTCATGAAATTTAGCACACAGATAGAATAACACAGGGTACTTATAATCCCGGAAAACGCGGGCAAAGCCGCGGTTAGAGCGCTAGTGAAACACCAAAGTAACTTGATTGCAAACACAATGTATGTCCCAATGAATTGGCGCCGATCGGCTTCAATTTTCAATTGATTCGTTCGATTTTGAAAGGAAAACGGGGGTTCAGTTTTGAAAATGGAACCTCCTGGACACACATTTTGTTCGAGATGTCTGTTCTATGACATTATACTTCAATGATTGCAATTGTTCCCCAGCCAAACTTCACATCGATAATCGAGCACTGCAACCTGTGGCGCAACTTCGACGACATCCAGGACTCGTGGGCGTCCGTCGAGTCTATCATAGACTACTACGGAAACCATCAGGACGTCATCGTGCCCAACGCGGGCCCGGGACACTGGAATGATCCTGACATGGTGAGTTCATGTTGCGTGTATCTTTATAGATACAAATATAACATAACAAAAAAGAGTCCAAGGAGCAAAATGAGCTAGCTAATCAATAAAGATACCGATACTGATGGAAAACATGGCCGATATGGTATCAAACTTTATTATAGAGTAGGAATGGTTGTTCTGGGAACCTAGCAAATATATATATTGTCTAGCTCACATAAAAAAAGAACAGACGTAACCTTGTCTAATCGAGAGTGAAGCTGACAGCTGACAGCTCGCTTACCATGTGTGCGTAATTTTGTAATTTTTGATTGGCGATGGTGTCAATGTCGTAGCCGTATGGTGTCAATGTGTGGGTGTGTGTACTTGTACGAATACAGAGTTGGTATTCCTATGGGTGCTTCACTGAATTTGTTCTTGGGATTATGTCCGTCTTTTTTTAGGTCCGTGGTCTAGCTATCGTGAATTTTATACTTTTCTCCATGATATCCATGGTTGTTTGCAGTATATAAGATTATTTGCCCGTAAAGAACTACGTATTATATTCCAAAGTTATGACTTAAACTTAATTCCCTCTCGGATTATTGAATTTCTCACAAATAGATTCACCACCTAACTTCAAAAACTCATTCTCCATTCCAGCTCATCATCGGCAACTTCGGGCTCTCGTACGAGCAGAGCAAGACCCAGTTCGCGATCTGGGCTATCATGGCTGCTCCGCTGCTGATGAGCGTGGACCTTCGCACCATCCGGCCGGAGTACAAGGCCATCCTGCAGAACAGAAAGATCATTGAAGTTGACCAGGATCCGCTTGGGATTCAGGGCAGGAGGATATATAAGGTAAGCTTCGGGCGCTTCGGCCCATTAACGGCCCACTTTTGAGATCGGATCTCTCTTGAAGAAGTGAGTAAATGAGTTTGCCCACTATCAGCCTTACTTATAAACGTTGCTTAAAATTTAAGAAACACTTAACAGCCATTTAGGAATATTTTTTACTTATAAACGTTGATTAGCTCTAATCAGTTGCTTAGAGGCGTTTTAAAGTAGCTGTCAAATTAATCAATGGCGAACCCTTGTTTAGGGCGCTAAGTAACACAATGGCGGCTTAAATATTGTCAGCTGCACAGCATCTGTTGTACGGTGTACCGTATCTACCTAGGACTGCAGTCAACGATGTTTTTTACTAAGCTAGCTAAGGTTTATTATTTTGTCGTTTGTCATTTGAGTTCTTTGTGTTGTGGATTGAAAATAATTTAATAAAATGGACATTTTTGAAAAATCTAATAGGTAATTAGGTATATTATGTACGTTTCGTAATTAAATAGAAGAAATAAGGATTAGTAGTAGTTTTCTTGTTCGTCCCAATTAGCAGATCGCAATATTTTTTTAGTAGAATTTTTTATTTTAAACGCCGACATTCTGACAGTCACAAACACAATAGAAACTCTTCAAACAAAAATTTACCAAAACACCGAAAACACCACGTTCTATTAAGACAGCTGACTTTTTATTGATGAAATGTTGCTATTATGAACCTTATGTACATATAACATTTGCAGCAAAAAATGTTTTTGTGCTATCAACATGTGACAGTGTCCACAGAGTAAAATATTTTTTGGGTAGTTAAACGTTATTTAGCTAAGTCAAGCATAATTAACGTTTTTAAGTAGAAAATATTTAGTCATTGCTTAAGGCGTTAAGAAGTGATTAACTAATCAGTTGCTAAGAAGGTGATTAGTCGATTTTTATAAGTAAGGCTGTATACATATACCACACCACGACCGTGCTATGACCATGTGACATTATTCCCACTTCACCGTTTTGTCAGCGAACAACAATATCGCGATATCGCGTACCATACACAGAGCGTTAAAAATTCTGGACGATTATAATTACTAGCTGACCGGGCAAACGTTGTTCTGCCAAAAAAATTTTAGGGGTAGGGGGATGAAAAATAGATGTTGTCCGATTCTCAACCCTAGCCGATAGGCATGCAACGATTCACGAAAATCGGTCGAGCCGTTTCGGAGGAGTTCAACTTCTAACACCGTGACACGAGAATTTTAAATATAAGATGTAGATACAGGCATAGAAACCTGTCGATCCGATTCAGTGGACATAGTAGAGCGTATCGTGTTGTTTTCCGTGTCGGATACGTTCCTAGCAAGGTCATGTTATGGTACGGTACAGTGGGCAGATTCCTTAAGGCATCACGAGAACGTCTGAATAGTTCCATATCATGTCCTGTAGTCAGCAACAAATTGTAGGTTAAAAAGTACTGAATTTAGGAAAATTTATGAATAAGACTGTTTCTCAATTAAAGGTTGTTAAAAACTGGTTCATGGCTTCAAAAGCGGTAGTTATTTACCATAATATACCATCAACCACTTAATTGATGAAAGACGCGTCTACTTAATTACCTAAAATCATTTACATCTGCTCGACTGTCCGATAGTAACAAAAAAGAGTCCAAGCAGCAAAATGAGCTAGCTAATCAATAAAGTAAATTGGCCCTTCAATAAATGAGCTTTGGCAATAAATACCTTGGTTATAAATTAAATTAACATATTTTACCTTGACATTATGCTCCAGTAATTAAGTTTGTAAAGCAATTCAGTATTACGACACTGGATATAATCAATTGAGACGATAATTTTAATTAATAATTCCATTGTTGGGTTTACTGTCATGGTCTTGAACTTTAATAACATCAGTTTAATTTTCTGTCTGTGGTAGAGTTTCGCGTATCGTGTTCTGGCTCGGGGCTTGAGAGCCAGTTCTTCATTTCTTTCTTTCTTTTTGGAGTTTAACTCTTTTAGAAACGATTTTCATATCTAAGCCCGCGGTATGAAATTTTATGACAAGTAAAATCAAACTTTCTCCGTTAAACGTTATGCGTTATGTTTGTAATTCGTAACACAGAATCTAGATGGCGTTGGATGACTGATCAGTAACAACGCCATCTAATGATAATAATAATCTTGGTACATCCCATTCTGATGATGTGAAACATCATCATCACCATCATCCGTTGTTACTGATTTGACGATTGCAAACTAGATGGCATTAAACACACAATTTTTTTTTGTCTTTTTCTTCGCCGGCAACGTATCGGTGATGCCTTTGGTGTAGCTATGCCCATGGGCAACAGTGACCATTAACCATCAGGTGGTTCGTCTGACGTCTCCAATATCTAGTCGTAATTCTAAAATTTAACTGCACAGCACCGCGGCATCGAGATATGGTCGCGTCCCATCGTGCCGATCCAAGGAGCGTACTACTCGTATGCGGTGGCCTTCGTCAACCGGCGGACGGACGGCACCCCGTCGGATGTGGCTGTGACCCTGCGCGAGCTGGGGCTCAACAACCCTGCCGGGTACAGAGTGGAGGTAGGTTTTGAACTATGAAATTAATGAAGCTCTGAATAGGAAAGTTCTTTTTGTCTTACCACCCATGACTACATCGCCACTTACCATCATATGGGATTGTAGTCAAGCTTTGAATTATTAGACAAGTTATAAAAAATACGGTTGGAAGAAAAAATGAAATCGTTACTTTTATTTTTACATTTTTATTAAAAAAGTGTCTGTTGCCCGCAGTTTCGCACGCGGAAATTATGCTTATCATATTTATCCCCTATTTCACCCCTTTGGGGGTTGAATTTTGAAAAATCCTTTCTTACTGGATGCCTACGTCTTGAGAAGAATAGGTGTGCGAAATTTTAAGTTTCTAGCCCTAAGGGATTGGCCTGTGCGTTGATACATCAGTCAATCACTTTTGCCTTTTATATATAAAGATTGCATGTTTTATATATGTGGGATGTTTGTAACTCTTTCACGCAAAAACTACTGAACGGATTTTAATGAAATCTAGCACACAGATAGACCATGATCTGGAATAGGTTTTAGGGGTTATAGGGAAAACCGGGCAGAGAGCGTATAGTATAAAGTACTCTGTGATCGTCTGTTAATTAATATTATTGTTGTTGTAATTCCAGGACCTGTACGAAGACGTGGACTACGGCGTGCTGTCCCCGCAGACCAAGATCAAAGTGAAAGTGAACCCCTCAGGTAGAAAGTGTCGCTATTTATGTATCTGTGGGCGCGGTATTGTATCTATGAGCGTACGGACAGAAAATAAGAAATTAATAAACGCTAACGCTAACACACGCTAACACACTCACACCCCCGCAGTAGGTGGTTTGTCCTTTGTCGCGGGTGGCATGGACGACACATATAACGCGCTATCCTACGTGGGCGAATCAACGCGAACGCGAAGCGACGCGGCGCGAAGCGAAAATAACAAACAGTCGAGATGTATTGAAGTGTCCTACGTGACCAAAAGCACATAGAGGGCGTTGCGGTGCGGCGCGGTTTGAAGCGAACGCGATCATTTGGTTTGATATTTTCGCGCGAACTTCAGCGGCGCGGCGTATGTCAGTGGCGGTGAAGTGACAATTCGCGCGCACGTAGGACAGAGACGCCGCTTCGCTCCGCGTCGCACTGAATCCGCATCGGTTCGCTTCGCGATCGCGTTCGCGTTGAATCGCCCACGTAGGACACGGTGTAACACATCACAATCACACCCTGTACCCGAGCACAAATATTTATCTGTCACATAAATATCTGCCCCGGCCGGGAATCGAATCCGGGACCGCTCGCTTCGCAGGCAGGGTCGCTACCAACTAAGCCAAAGGGTCGAGGGTTAATAGAACTATTTTAATCATTTTGGTTATTGGTTGTTTGGCTGTAAGTGTGATTTGTATTTTAAATACGGGATTTATAAGTAGGTACCTTCATATTCTGTTATTTGTGAATGTAATTATGCTTGATATAATACATAGTATTTGTACATATTGTTTTAATAAATATGTAAATAATTAATGAAAACGACCGGTGTAGCGCAATGATTGCTATTTATCATGCTGGATCGCCGTGTCAAGGGTCCTGGGTTCGATTCCCAGAGAGGCGTCAACTTAAATGATGAGTTGGAATTTCTGTTCTTGGTCACACACCCAGTTTGACAGAAGACACAGACAATAACGGGTCTGTTGTCCATGGGACCCACGACACAAGGAATCCTAGTGGAGCTATGAGTGAGTAGCATTATTTATTTATTTAATTGTTTCCACAGGTGTAGTAATACTCCGCGCTGACGCTCAACCATCGTTCGCCTACAATGCGATCCCGACGCGAACGCCGTACGCGCCACTCAACGACGTGTTCAGACTGACGAAGAAGTGAGCGCCATCTAGTTGACGCCCTAGGATCTACAAGTACAATAATCTCTGCGTTGCGTGTACAGTCCGCTCGGTGGCGCTAGTTGTACAGTATAATAATATAAGATTGTGATTGATTTTCGCGGCTAGAGTCGTGTTGTGAAATACAGTAGTTAATAAAATTCTATTTTTTAAGCTGTATTCACTGATCTTTGTGATATAAATACACTGGGTAAGCTATACTCTATTAGTTTGTCAGTTTTCGACAACGACATTTACGTGTAAGCAACGCCATCTATCGTCATCGTAGAAGAACAAAATGTCTTGTACTGCGCATACGCCACTATTGCTTTCTTGAATTTTTATACGGAGAACATATTAATAAAATTGTAGAAATTGATTGGCGTGGCATTGTATGTGTCGAAAAACCGAATCTAGATCTGGTAATCCGTTTCAAAAATTAGTGAGAATAAACCCACAGACGATTATACAGAAACTCTAAAAATTGTTTAGGGATCTAAATAAATCACCGAAATATTTTTTTTTCATAGGGGTTTCATGACATGGACTACCTAGGTATTTAGTTTAATTATATGTACCTTTAGCTAATTATTATAAAGTAGTTTATTATGATGTACTTATAATAATATAATTTTTATGAGATAATAAATAGGCGTAAAAATGATTGTTAGTCTGCCAAGTGTGCCTATTTGATAAAGATCAGTGGGTTATTACACGATATTCATTAAATAAAATCTATTTATCTTTTTATTTTCGATACAAATAATTTTTCTATAGAAGTCGTATCGCCGTCTGAATACTCAGTCTAAGAGAGATTTTTAGGATTAATTAGAATGATTTAAATTTGTATTTTGTCATTGGTTATTTCTAGTGCGATTACATAATGTGTCTAATTTAATGCATTTTGAACTGGTCATTTGGTGGCTGGAAAATAAGTATATTTTTTTAATTAGGACGCTCTTAAAAGATCTGTAAATCTATATTCTTTTCCTTATTAGGTAGTGACACTGCTGAAGTATTTTTATCCTTCGATAAATGTAAATCTGAAAGTTTGTAAGGATGTTTGTAAGACATGGGGTACTTATTATCCCGAAAAACGCAGACTAAGCCGCGGGAGCGTGCTAGTAATAAATAAACTGTACATTGTAAGGGGCCATCCATAAATTACGTCACACTAATTTCATGACTTTTTAACCCCTCTCCCCTCCTTGTCACAGCTGGTCACATTTGTGAGACCTCCCCCTAGTGTGACGTCACATATTATGAAATTTTACACCTAGAAATTATGACATATTGCACGAAATTTAGGACACCCTCCCATCCCTTGTCACACAATGTCACACTACCTCGACCCCCCCCCCCCCCCGCTCCCCCCAAACGTGTAACGTATGGATGGCCCCTAATTACAAAATGTTATTGTTTGTAAAGTGACGCATATGTAATCGCATGATTCCAGGTGTAAAGGTTACCAACAGTTGTCTCAGCTTGCCTTAGATTACGTGTTATTTATGTTTGATTGTAATTAGTGTGATCAACTATTGTATAGAGAAACGTAGAGAATTGATTTTGCCATTATGACGTACGTAGAATAAGGTGTATGTTATAGTTGTCTATAGTTGTAAGATTTTTGTAGAGAACGCAATAAATAATTATAAATTTTTATCAGTTTTCTTTAAATTGTGTGACAAAACCAGCATAAGTGACAAAGTCAATATTATGTGTGTGACACAAGCATTATGTGTCACAATGTGTGCAATTAAACTAACATATCAGTTTGTATAGTACCAGAAGAAAAAACCAAATAAATGATTTTGATTGGATTTATTTATTGATTTAATTTTGCAATAATACATGAAGTACAAAGACACATGGAATGAATATGATTCACGGTATTTTCCTTATTAGGTGTTTATATTGCTAAAAATCAGATTACTGTTCATGGAATTGACTTTTCCAGTGAACTTAAAGCCTGAGACGGTAGTTCCAAGGTTCTCTTCCTCGATCACATTGATGCTTCTGCAAAAAATATTAATGTTCATAATTGAGTAGCATGTACAGACGGCAAGAATGGATAAGATACGAAACTGAAATGAACAAAATATTCAATGAAAGAAGGAAGAATATTCAAAGATTTTTGACTCGAATAGTAAGGCGCTTTAGAAAAAGATTATAAGACGGCGTTAGTACACGATGACTTATAAATTATAATATAGAAAAGGAAAGGGGTATCTTATACGCAGCAATGATTCTCAACGAGTGGACAGTAAAAATCTTAACATACCGTTTTTGACGAAATATTAATTCCTTTTCTAACGTCAAAGTTGTAGTTTCATCAGATTCCTCGCTAGCCTCCTCAACTTTTATCGCTTGTTCGTGGATCTTTGGCGTTATAAATATAAATTCGTGTCTATCTTCCTTGTCCTGTGATGTAAACTCATTCGCATTGGGCTTAACTGTATTAACATCAGTATTCATATTCAACTTGACACTTTCTTTGAACTTTGAAATATTTTCTTGGCTCTTTTCTCTGTTCATCTTAGATCCTAACTTATGAAATCGGCGTATCAGTGTTTTAACATGTTTTGTTTCATCCTTCCGCTTTTCTTTTTCTGTTGTTTCTGAAGATTCTTCCGAGCTATCGTCTTTGTTAGAACTCATTGTTTTACGAAATTGATCAACGTCGTGTTTCCTTTGAACCTCTTCATCTGATTGCTTTTTAGCATTTTCTGTATATCTATGTTTATTAAAACTTAAAGGATCAACAGTGAACTTTATATGTTTCATTAACGATGGTCTTCTTGTTGCTGATTTCCAATAACTGTTATGCTTCATTTTTACTGCTTTTTGAACTATTTTAAATGCTGGCTTTTTGTATCTATTAACGGGAGTCGTTACATTTGTGTCTGTTGTAGATTCTGTAGTCAATATGAATTCTTTGACACTCTTGGGGAAAACAGGTCGGGTTGCTTGCCTTTCTTCTGAAGAACCAGTGAGGGTCCCGTCATTTTCATTATCGTTTGTTGTTAATTCTATATCTGAGACATCACTGGTATCCGCAATAGCTGCACCTATTACGGCTAATATCTGAAATTTAATGAAAAAGTATGTTTAAAGCACGTAAATTGATTACAGAAGTTTTTTAAATTCTTAGCTGGTTGAAGGATGAGGGCCCATCAACCATCTTTGATGCACCCTAATGAATAACAGACTACTAGTAAAGTTTGCTGGGCTCTGCATCAACCAACAACTATCTGTACGAGTAGAATAAACCTGGAATGGTTGAAATGTCGGACAACCAGTTAGCAAATGGGTTCCTCGCTTACATATTGGTCGTCAACCCGTCGGTAATATACTCGTGTCTACGTCATTAATCTATACATCTATACAAATAAATAAAATTAAAGTATCTGTTTGTAATATTAAAATAACCGCTTTTTACTAAGTGCATTTTGATGTATGCACGGTACATATACCAAAACAATTTTTTTACAATTTTTGTCTGTCTGTCTGTTTGTTTCGGCTAATCTCTGAAATGGCTGGACCGATTTTGACGGGAATTTCACTGATAGATAGCTGATGTAACGAGGAGTAACTTAGGCTACTTTTAGTTTAGAAAAAAATAGTTTGTTAGGCGATACGAAGTTCGCCGGGTCAGCTAGTCGATTATAAAAAAAAATTTATAGTACCTACGTACCACAAACATGCTTCCTTGTCCAGGGAATGCAATGTCTATTATACACAAGTAGATAAGAAATTATCCTACTTTCATATCAACAGTAGGAACCCTTGAACTTGGATTTTAAATACACATAAAGTAAATCACAATACAATAAATGTAGGTTTTCTAATTAATAAGTAAAATACTCACAATTAATATCTTCATTATAATATCGAATCCAAAGCTTCGTAACACACAGACACGTCAGTTCCAAGGACAATTCACAAATAAAGGACTTGTAAGGATGCTCTTGTTTAAATATAGAAAGTTAGTTGTAAGTCAGTATTATTATTAATGATCATTAAGTCATGACTACAATTGGCACCCTAGTAACAATAGGAACGTACCGGGAAACCGTAAAAAGATTGGTTAAAAGATAAGCTTCAAAGAACAATAGTGTCTAATATTGAAATCCCTCGTTTTTGTATAAATTCTTATTGTATTGAGAACCAAATAGGATTATAGAAATAAATGAGATATTAAGATAACATTCACAAAATACATCCCTTAATAAGATGAGTCCGGAATAAAGGGATTAGGGAGTTACAAATATTATTCGTAATTACCACAGTCATTAAGTAATTATTTATCAAAGCACTGTATTTACAAAGGGACGTACCGATAACGAATTAAACTAGGTAAGTCTGTATTACAAGTTAATGATATAATTTGTTGTTTGAACCTCTTTCCAACATTTACCAAACAAATGCTTTGAGAAAAGATAATAATAATAACGCTTCACACCCATAGCCCCACACTAGGATTTCCTGTGTCGTGGGTGCCATGGACAACACACAAGACAAGGACATTCACACCCAGACCGAGAACAGAAATTCAAACTTATCATTCAAATTTCCGCCTCGCTGGGAATCGAACCCAGGACCCTTAGTGCGGCGATAATGTTTTTAGTTTTTTCAGGTCACGTGGTTTGATTAGTGTTCTGGAACGAATTTTGAATGGATAATGGATATCGAAATCATAAAACATGATTCTTAAGAATGTTAATTATCATTTCAATTTGGTATTTTAGGGTTCCGAACAAAAAATCGAAAAACGAAACCCTTATAGAATCACTCGTCCGTCTAGGTAAACGCCCTTCACAGCCTATTTTCTTTGAAACTACTGAATCAAATAACGTACACACCTAACGGACGGACGGACGGACGGACGGACGATATGACGAAACTATAAGGGTTCCGATTTTACTTCGGAACCCTATAAATAAAGTGGTATACTTACCACAATAAAAATATGTAATCTTTCTGTGATTAAATTTTGTAATTTAAGTTCAGATTAAATAGCAGAATAAAATTTAATAAGATAAAATAAGATACCTTTACATTTATGCACTTCGAAATTTAAAAAAAAACTTAGGGCAGATGTGATAATATCTACGCCATACAAAAATTAAATAATACCACATAATATAATACTATGTAGCTAACTTTATTATGTTATGTCTAGCCTATTGAATATTTTGCGTCATTTCACCCGGCAACTACTTAATAATTATACGCAAATACAAATTTCATTGGGGTCATAGTATCATCATTCGTAGCAAGTGAACGCAGCGTTGGGTACAATGATAACAGACAGATAGGTACATAACAAAGGCAGTTTTATAAATCAGGACATTCACCCAACTGATAATTACAGCTATGGCTGCCCGATCCAATTTTGAATTTTGAACCAATCGAATTTTAAACAAATTGAATTATGAATATATTTATAAAGAACATTGAGTTATAAGTATACATAGAGAGGACATCTCAAACAAAATGTGTGTCACCGCCGGGAGGTTCTATTTTCAAAACTGAGCCTCCGTTCTCCTTTCAAAATCGAACGAATCCATTGGACATTGAAGCCGCGCGGCGTCAATTCATTGGAACATACGTTGTGTTCGCGGTGTCTGTTCTATACGCTAGTAATGATACTTCAATGATAAACAATCCAATTTTGGACCAATCCAATTTTAAAAAAGTTGAATTATGAATATATTTATAAACAATCTAATTTAGAAAAATTCGAATTTTGAAGTAATTGAATTAATCATTTATAAAAAATCTTATTTTGAACTAATTAAATTGTGATTTGTGAATGTATTCATAAACAATCGAATTTTGAATTTTGAATCAAATGGAATTTTGAATTTCTAATGCGCTTTCTGCAACTTAAAGACATTTGAAAAACTTCTTCAAAACTTTTGAACACCTAATTACAAACTTCTGTTAGTGGAAACCCGTCTCACATTGGAATGGCTGGATAAGATACGCTCATAATTTTAGGAGTAGATTATTGAAAAATCCATTGCTCAATTACGTGACTTCTGTAGCTAGTCGTACTTCCACGCTTCTAGAAAACTTAGAATCAGTCCTTAATCAGATTCTCAGAAAATACTTTCAACTCCGGCCTCCGATCAATGTACCTATAGCTAACCAGGTTTAGTGTAAGATAATAAAAAAAAATAGTTCTTTGGTAATACTTCAGTAAATTGAATATTTCTATTAATATTTCAGATACTACGTGTAATGTTTTTTTTAATAAATATCAGATATAATTTTTATTCACTTATTTTTTTCTTTAGGGCTTTTTTGACAAAACTTTTTCTTATAATGACTACTATTATTTCCCAAGTCATACGCGGACAGAGTCGCGGGAACTGCTAGTACAGTCGGCCGCAGAAGTAGCTTAACATTTTAGTACCTTGTCACATTACATTTCTTGAATTTGTCATAGATGTTGCTAGGAAACCGTCGAAACAGTTACTATTACAAAGTACTAAAATGTTAAGCTACTTCTACGGCCGACTGTACTAATAGACTCATTAAAACATCGTTAAGATGAGTTTTTGTAGCATTACATGATCGAGATGCCACGAGTGGGTTGCATCAACGTCTGTCCGTGTATATCTTAGATGTAGAGTCGCAGGGGCCATTCTAATCAATACAGATAATAAAACTGATCGATGTCTAATTGTCTATACAGAAGTGATTTGCGAATAACTATTATTGACAGTGTTTACTGACGTAGTAAATACGTTGTAGATTATAATATATGGTAACTATGTGTAGCCATGTGTTTATTTGTTATTACTATTATAATTTTTATTTGAATTGATAATTGATTATTTGAACAGGACAGCCATCTCAGGGAACACTGCGACCAGATTTGATTTATTGTGGTCGTACTCGTTTCTGAGTTAGATCTGGTCTCCAAGTCTCACTGCCCAGACGAACAGTAGGATGTTCCTAGGTTCCAGTCTCTTACTTGCTGGGTGGGATTAGGTGGCCTTAAGATGCGACTTCTGCAATGACTTATAGCAGGGCAGTCACAGAGTATGTGGATGGATGTTTCCTCTGCCTCGCTGCAGAGTCTACACATTTAAGATTAGATACGCTAAATGTATTAAGCTGAGCAAACGCTAAGGTCCAACAGTACAGGATCTACTCATGTGGTACAGTCACGGGTATAGGATCAGTGTAAGGCTAAGCGCAGATTGAGACTTTTTGTCTCGAAGACTTTTTGTCACCCAGTCGAGTGCTATGAAGATATATGGAGTGCGCAGACTATGGTGACATGACAGCACGGTGACAAATACCTAGTTCCAACATCTAGTGACATGACTGTCACCCGACTATCAAGTCTCCGAGACAAAAAGTCTCAATCTGCGCTTAGCCTAAGTATTTTGTTTTCGTGTTGATGTAATTAAACGTTAAAAGGTCCAAATGTCGTCGTTTTGGCCTAACTAAAGGCACGAAAATCACCATAGTCACATAATCTCGTAGTACCTATTTCATAGAGTAAAATATTATGGGTCTTGTTTTTGGTCTCTTGTTGTCATGTGTTTTCGTCTTTTGTTTGTCCCCCGGGAATCCCGGACCATAGAGATCATCTAGTGTTTAAGTACTCTGTGATGTTATCCTACTGACGTAGGGCCGGGACTGACATAAGTTTGTTGTCATAACATCGGCAAAATAAGTTATTCAAAATTCTAAGTAATAAACCTAAAAAACCCACAAATCTAACAATAAAGGTAAAACAATAATATAATGCTCCATAAATACTTAATGTTAATTCTTTGTGCCCTAAACATCAGACAAGGAG
Organism: Thymelicus acteon; assembly: GCA_951805285.1. NCBI lineage: Eukaryota > Metazoa > Arthropoda > Insecta > Lepidoptera > Hesperiidae > Thymelicus > Thymelicus acteon. Next base: position 3,254,987 of record OX638234.1, read on the forward strand.
AACGCTGCAGACTGAATACTCGAATTCACTTCGGCGAACCTTTGCCAGTGATACTTAGAAATGGGAGGCTGTTGGAACCTAACGATGGGTATGGCAACGTAGACTTAGAGAACGGAGAAACTTTAACGCTCAGTTGCGAGGGAGGAGGCGATTTGACTCATCCGAATGCCATAGAAGGCAGAACTCTTACAACTGCGTCCATAACCTGCGAAGGAGGGGAAACCTTCACCAACCAGGACTGGCTAAACGCACCCGCAAGATTCTTCTTCTTCAGATGCTCCTACCCACCAAACCACATGAGCGAAAGAACAAATCGAACGTGCTTCGAAGGACACCCCATCATCGAAGTAGGATACCGAATACAAAACCAATTCCATCCTCTCTACGAAACTTGCTTCAACGAGGCTACATTAAATCCCATTTACTCCAAATACACCCAGAAGTCTTACAACGCGTTATACCAAACTAAGGTACAGCGACCGTTCTTTGTAGACAATAACAATTATCCTCAGATTCCTGTGGAGTCATTGTTCTCGCCGTGGGAGCAGAAAGCGGCCGTTGCTCAGCTAGTAGGGCCTTTGATAGATACATACTTCACTAAAACAGAGTTCCTTTCTCGAGGACATTTGGCAGCTAAAACGGATTTTGTGTACGCGTTTGGTGAGAGGGCAACATTCCATTACGTCAACTGCGCTCCTCAATGGACAGGCTTCAACGGAGGCAACTGGAATACCCTAGAAGTCGATTTGAGGAATCATATTCATGCTTCTGGGTACGACACTATCATTTATACCGGAACGTTCGGGGTCACTCAACTTTCCAATCAGTTTGAGCGTAAAGTCGACATTCACCTGTACACAGATGTCAACAATAATCCAGTGATTCCAGTCCCACAGTATTTTTATAAGGTCGTCTATGAACCGAGTTCCGCACGAGGGATAGCTTACATTGGCATCAATAATCCTTATTACACGCCCGCCGAAGCTCGTTCCATGTTCTTCTGTGAGGACATTTGTAGAAAGAGCAATAATTTCCGTTGGTTGAGCTGGCATCCTGATAATCCGTCAGAAGGGTATACTTTCTGCTGCACAGTTCCAGATTTTAGGGATGCCGTGCGACATTTGCCGTATTTTGAAGTGAGAGGAATTTTGACGTGACGCTGTTTTTGGTATTTATTGTTTAGATTATTTATCTGACTGCAATATATTTGAATCGATTATGTATGTTTTTAATAAAGCTGTTTGTAAACAATACCATGTATTGACGAGTTACGTAATACTAAGTAGTTTACGCCCGCGGAAGAGTGGTTTCACACACTGTATAAACGTTCCAACCATCCCAAGGGAATATTTGTACGAGTAAACTCAAATCAATTGTATTGTGCTGGACACAGACTATCTGTTTGAAAAGTTTCATCTTAATAGGTAATTAACGGTTAGCGCGTGATGAAAAGACAAACGTCCAAATATCTTCGCAACCTTACACATTCATAATATTAATATGATATCTATACTAATATATAAAGAGGAAAGATTTGATTTTTTGTTTGCATTGAATGGGCTCCGAAACTACTGAACCGATTTGAAAAATTCTTTCACTGCTAGGAAGTTATGCTATCCCCGAGTAACATAGGCTATATTATATTTTCAAAAAAATAGGGATACGCGGTTACTCGTCTTTACTAAAGAAAATACTATGAATGATGAATGATAATGAACGTTTGGTTCACATGTGACGCTGATATACTCGTATGTGTTCTATATAGAGCGTCTTAGTTGTATATGATGTCATATGTGCCTGCCATTTTAATATCGTAAAAAGTGTGTTTTCCTCCAAAAGTTGCAGCACTTGCTGAGAAGTTTCTTTCATAGTCTTACTAGCTTCGGTCAACATCCCAAGAACTTACGGAACTTACGAAAATCAAATAGGTATGTTAGTATAAAAATCAACTTTCTGTAATAAATTGCGCTCACGAAGTTAAAAAAAAAACTAATTGCAAATACAGAAAACAGTACATACAAGTTACATTCATTCTAGATTCGTTTTTATAGGTATATAGCCTTCCAATAGTTATTTAAACTTAATCATGCGACACTAATGTACGCGGAAGTAAATAATGTCAATATTTTTCACTGCCTGTGTACAAAATACATATCTAATACTAAATTAGTAATTGCTAAATATGATTATAAAAATAACAGTAGTAATCTATACTAATATTGTATTAAAAAGAGGAAAGATTCGATTGTTTGTTTGCATTGAATAGGCTCCGAAACTACTGAACGGACTTGAAAAATTCTTTCACTGTTGGGAAGCTACACTATCCCCGGGTGACATAGGCTATATTATATTTTCAAAAAACTAGGGATCCTTAATAAAACTCCAATAATGTAACCCAAGGTGTAAAAAAATAAGAAAACCGAAGCAAAGCGAGGGCGGTTACTCGTAATTAATATTTTTTAATACAGCTATGCCTAACTAAAGTCATTTATTTGCCTGAAAAAAGTACATGTCTATTTTAAAAATTGAGCCCCCGTTCTCCTTTGAAAATCGAACGAATCCATTGAAAATTGAAGCCGATCGGCGCCAATTCATTGGCACAAACATCGTGTTCGCGGTAACGGTCTATACGCTAGTAATAATACTTCAATGTGATGATTGAATTTCTATTCCCGGACTGGATGTGTGTGTTCTTGTCTTTGTGTGTTGTCCATGGCACCCATGACACGGAATCACGGAACCTGGTGTCTGTGTTCCGTGCTCGGAGCTATGAGATTCCGAAACCTTATCCCTTTCGGAGGTCTTCTAGTAGCATAATATTTAACACTAATAATAAAATTGAAGATGGGATTTAATAGGTTGAAGTCAATTGACAGTTCAATGTTAACAATTATAAATGGCTACATCTGGACAAATCTAAATGAATGTTAATTAGCCACTGAAAGCGATATTCTGGTTGGTGGCTAATGTTGACCCAATTGGGAATTGAGCATTCTTGAGAATTCGACGCTTTTAGATTCAGCCACGGACGTAAAAAAAAGACGGACGTAATCCCAAGAACAAATTCAGTGAAGCACCCATAGTAATACCAACTCTGTATTCGTACAAGTACACACACCCACACATTGACACCATAGTGCTATGACATTGACACCATCGCGAATCAAAAATTACAAAATTACGCACACATGGTAAGCGAGCTGTCATTGCTAAGCTTCACTCTCGAGTAGACAAGGTTACGTCCCTTCTTTATTTACCTACGTCCATGGATTTAGTTAAGAATCTACAAAGGAGGCAAATCCTAAAAATACTTATCTACAGAATGGCATTCAAAAATGGAACAGCCGTTCCATTCCTCAATCCAATCTCGTGATTCTCGCCTCTCATTCTAATATCGGCCATCACGAGAACTGGACGTGACGATGAGACTAAAGTTTACAAATACGATAGTTAATAGGAACGCAAATAATAACAAAACCACGTGCCATTGTGTGTCAGAGTAAATCACAATTCACATGTGAAAATAGATAATTGTGACGTCACCATGTCTCGGACGGTGAGTGCTTGAGCTTTACGTTTTTCCAAAGTGATATTGCTTGGTTTTTGATAGTTTTTTGTATGTTTTGTAAAAGTGAAGTGAATTTTCAGTGGAGTTGGGCTTAGACCTGGGAATCTAATGTGAATATTAAATATTTTCTATCATGGTATAAAGACAAACTACCAAAAAGTTTACGCAATTATGCATTATTTTTGGCCGCTTTTATAAAATATTGATGGTTCTGTAACTTACTGTTAAAATTAAAGTCTAAATAAGGTCCTGGGTTTGAATCCTGGTTTAATATGAGACAGGTTTATTCGTTCCTGAGTTTGTTTCTTAGTAATGATTCATTTGTCTCTGACCAAACTGTTAGCCTTTTGTTATAGCAAAAAAAAAATCATAGTCATACAGCTACACCAGAATTCACTGCTTCTGTCCGTGTGAAACTGTAACGTCATAACATAGATGGCATAGATAGACATAGCAAATACCCAAAACCGGGAACAAACATTTATCAGTTTTGTCACATAAATGCCAGGGGAATCGAACTCAGGTCCTTTAAGTGGTTAGGGTCACTTACTGGGCTACAGGCAGTCAAATCGTTTGTCTTTACTTTCTCATAATTTATGATCTCGTCATATTTTTTTCGTAAATACCTGACAAAGAAGAGAGCATGTGGCCACTGGATATTGGACACAAAGACGAGATAATATTCCGGTATAATAAGTATCTACCCTATATATTATTTCAGATCATGGTCTATCTGTGTTCAAAATTTCATGAAAATCTGTCCAGTAATTTTATCGTAAAAGAACAAATAACATCCATCCATCCATCCATTCTCACAAAATTTCATATTCTATTCATTTAATGTGGTAGGTACTTCAATGGTTTCATATAATAATTAGTGATGGGCCGACTATAGGTTTTGCCGATCCGGCTGATCGGCAAAATCGAACTAGCCGACTAATCGGTGAGAAAATTGCCGACTATTCGGCCGACTAGTCGGCAATGCCGATCAACCTTACTTTGGTCAAATATTTATGAAAATAAAAGGAATCGATTGCTTCCTGATAAACCTGAAAGTCTGACGTTTCTGCACCATAAATTACATTAGCTTATTCCAATAAAACTAAAATAAGTATGTACATTAAAAATAAATAAAATTGAAAATATGACTAAGTACAAATAAAAGTACCAGGTCAACTTGTAAATTATTATTGCCACATTGCTAGTGATGTTACGAATATTCGCATAATTTTAGACATAATTTGAGGTAACTTACATAAAAATATGTCCTCAAGTTTTTTTGTGCAAAGTTTTAAGTTACATATTTTGTTTCCAAAACACATCATCAGAACTCGAAATGGTCACTGACTTTTGAATATTATTATTAGCAGCGACATATTATATCTTTCAATATGGGTCAACTATTCCCATCCATTGAGGAGTTAAATATTATGTCTCCAAGGCATATGACCGTAACATGGTCAATGATGTTCTGGTTTTGCAAAGTTATTGAGAACAATTTTTTTTAATAATTATTAAAATAAATCTTGTATTAGCATTTCTATAATTTTGTAATTTTCTTCATTTCCTTTATTTTAAGCAGCGAAAATTAATGTCGAATATTCGGCGATTTTTGCCGACTAGTCGCCGACTATTCGCCGACTAGAAAACATGCCGAATAGTCGGCTTTCCAGTCGGTGTATAGTCGGCCCATCTCTAATAATAATAATATATTAACTCTCATATTATTATTTAGCTGTTAATTTAGCATCTCATAGCATGCAATAAATATCTATTGAAAAAGTCATTACAGTTTAATAATACTAGGATTATTTTTATAGATAACTAGCTGACCCGGCGAACTTCGTATCGCTAGCCGTTACAGTTTCTGTGTGCTCCTCCCTCTCCCTCTCCCTTTCCCTCTCCCTCTCACGCTCCCGCTCCCGCTCCCGCTCCCGCTCCCGCTCTCGCTCCCAAGTAAAAAAAGGAGTCACAAAAGACGCTAATAATAATAACTAATAGCTATCTATCAACTACACATAACAAAATTGTACCTTATCCCGCAGGAACAGGTCTATTTTCCGGGATAAAAAGTATCCTATATCCATCCCCGAGCTTTATTTTATATCTGTATAAATAACTAATCTATCAACTACATATAACAAAAATTTACCTTATCCCACAGGAACAGGTCTATTTTCCGGGATAAAAAGTATCCTATGTTCGTCTCCTGATTCTAAGCTACCTCCTCACCAATTTTCAGCAATATCGGTTCAGCCGTTCTTGAGTTATAAATAGTGTAACAAACACGACTTTCTTTTATATATATAGATTTAGTTTTCATACAGTGAAATAGAATGTCAAGGTTAGTTCAAACGAAAATAATCATAAATGTCAAATTAAATATCCATTAATACAGTTCATAAATTAATATTAGTAGGAAGTAGAAATCTGTGATAGAAGCAATGATAATCTATATATATTATAAAACAGTAACTCGATAATGTCTGTACATTGAAGATATTTAAGAAAATTTGATATCAGGGGACTCAATAGGAGCAATAGATTGCAAATCTGTCATTTTTAAAAATCTTGTCTGTCTGTATGTTTGACACCGCATCACGCCAAAACTACTGGATGAAACTGAATGCAGTTATCACAGTTGTATTGCTGGTGGTCTAACTTAAAATCTGGTGTACGTTTTATTGTGATACGTCGCTTATAAGCCGAGATATCAACAAATAGGACTTTTTGATACGCCACATAACAGCAAGAAATTGTGACAGTACCCGATAGAGGGATAAAAGAGACTGTTTAGTATCGGAAATATTCGTTATTTCTTTAAAAAAAATCAATGTGTACCATTTTTTTTACTTTAAGATTTTGTAGTGAATTAGTTCTGCTAATCAACAACAGATGTCAGTTCAGGTAACTAGAAGCCATTGTTGAAAAATTTAAGTAGGTCTCTTTGCATCTTTTGAAAATTCGTCCTTAAATTTTCCTAATTTTCACCTAAAACTCCTAAAAAACATCTATTTTCCGATTTTCTTTTTCCAACTACGCCCTATTTTCAATTTTCCTTCATTCCTGTATAGCGCTCGTCGAGCCCTATCCTCTGACACCACTCCCGTCTCGATCCGACCACCCGAAATCGAAAAAAAGTTATCACAGTTGTATTGCTGGTGGTCTAACTTAAAATCTGGTGTACGTTTTATTGTGATACGTCGCTTATAAGCCGAGATATCAACAAATAGGACTTTTTGATACGCCACATAACAGCAAGAAATTGTGACAGTACCCGATAGAGGGATAAAAGAGACTGTTTAGTATCGGAAATATTCGTTATTTCTTTAAAAAAAATCAATGTGTACCATTTTTTTTACTTTATGATTTTGTAGTGAATTAGTTCTGCTAATCAACAACAGATGTCAGTTCAGGTAACTAGAAGCCATTGTTGAAAAATTTAAGTAGGTCTCTTTGCATCTTTTGAAAATTCGTCCTTAAATTTTCCTAATTTTCACCTAAAACTCCTAAAAAACATCTATTTTCCGATTTTCTTTTTCCAACTACGCCCTATTTTCAATTTTCCTTCATTCCTGTATAGCGCTCGTCGAGCCCTATCCTCTGACACCACTCCCGTCTCGATCCGACCACCCGAAATCGAAAAAAACGAGAACGAGACTCAACAGTCAATAAATATTTTATTGAAATTAATGTGTACCTAACATATTTAAAATATTTAAAACATTGGGGTTTTAAGTAAATTAGTCACCCTACTCAATCAATAACACAACTATGTTAGATTGTGCTACCGGCTTCCTATATTCAATTCGCTGTATGATGGTGTGGGTCATAGTTAGCGATAATAATATCTTATAATTTAGGAAAATTATCAAATAATGTTTTTTTGTAGTTATATAAAAATCTTAAATTTTGACAAATTATTACAATTTAGATTTCCTTATTGTATTGAAGGAATAGGCCCATAGAAAGTAGAAAATAATAAAAATACAAATCCTTTACATATTTAATAATCACAATGAGTAAGAAATTAAAATATATACATGCGAATAATCACCTACTGCTGTCAACTACAGTGCCCCGCATAGGCTAATTATGACCGGACGTAAATAAATACAATACAAATAACTAAAATACTTTTGAATTTGCGAATGGCCACGTAAAAACAGACGAACCACCTGATGCTAAATTGTCATCGTCCTCCATGGATGACTAAAGCCCTCGTCCGTGATCAGACTAAAAGCATCACCCACGCGTTGTCATCCAAGAAAGAAAACAAAAATGAAAAATTATAAATTATGAAGATGATTAAATTTCCATTCTATCAAGATTAAAGAGAGTTATTTATGATCTAGCAGAGCTTAGAATTAAGTTGTATCGAGCTATATAAATAGCAGTAAAAATAACCTAATCTTATGGTAATGCAGGCATGTTATCTAATCCACAAACCGCGAAGCAGTTAAAACAATGAGTTTCTTCTGAAACCTTTTTAGGTATAATGTGTATATAGGTCTGGCATTTGGGCCAGGTGCTTGGATGAAAAGCTCGGACTTGTCATTCAGATTGTAGCATGCGTGTTTAAATAAATAGGACTCCGAACAAGATTAAAGAATTTAATAAAGTTATAATATAAAGACGTGAAAAATATGAAGGAATGACAATGGTGTTATATAAATGCCATGGTTACAAAATAGGGTTGCGTATTTACAATAATATACAAATGTAAGGCTACAAGGTCATTCAGGAATAAACTCAGAAGAACTAGAGTCTCCCGGTTGAGAGGCAGGTCCTACTGTCGGGTAGGGAATCCTTTCATTACCGTAAATCTAGCTGGTGTCACGGTTGCAAAACTCAGATAGTCGGGGGGTTCTTTGGACTCTTCCCGCAGAATCGTTTAGCTCTCAGACAGTCAAGTGTGGAGGGGTGAGACGTCCCTTAGTGACTCATGTAGCCTGTGGTCGGCGGTGTGAGAGGCAGGCCCTATTGTCGGGTAGGGAATCCTTTCATTACCGTAAATCCAGCTGGTGTCACGGTTGCAAAACTCAGATGGTCGGGGGGTTCTTTTGACTCTTCCCGCAGAATCGTTTAGCTCTCAGACAGTCAAGTGTGGAGGGGTGACACGTCCCTTAGTGACTCATGTAGCCTGTGGTCGGCGCGATCAAACATTGACCGAAAAACCTGACATGGTATGGTACACCTCAAGCAAATAGCAAATAGCTAAACCACCCGAACCGATCAAGGAGAAAGAGTGGTGGCATCAGTTTGCGTGATTTGGTGAGCAGCATAGGGACCGTCTTACAGACATTATTACTTGGTCAGATAAAAACACACAGTAAGTCGAAAAGAACGTAGAAAAGTCGAAAAGAAGTAGAAAAGAAGTAGTGCAAAAAAAATGGAAGAAGAATTCGATTAGGTTAGGTTTGGCTGTTTATACTTACGAGGAAAAATTTGTCGACGTCTATGAATAGGAGCAGTCCAGTATTCCAGTAGACTGAATTAAACTGTTATGATGTAGTCGAAGTAAAACTGTTTTTTTTTCCGTTTTCTTTATTTATCTCAGTATTGTTACTTTTACTAGATAAAATAAATAACACTGTCTCTAAAGTTGATGGAATGAAAAATTTAATCTTTTTCGTAATTTTGTATTATTTTTGGTCATTGATTTTAGGTGCTCTACCGTTTGTACCGATGTAATTAGAACTAGCTGGCACAAACTTTTTGAGTACAAATACTATTCAATGAACAAGAAAACTGAAATGTTTCATAATGTTGGACTTTTAATCCCAGAATGTGTGAAAATGCGGAAGACATTTTGGATTAGAAATTTGTTTTAAGTTTTCTGAATCTGAATTGACTTTTGTTGAAATACTGTTCGTATGATAATTTGCTGTTGATAAAGTCGACATTGTGAAACCAGTCCATCATTGACCAATTCAGGGTTGAATGGTGTATCTTAGAATAGAAAACAAGTATGTATGACCATAGGTTGTCTTGGTGACTAAACATGTAACTCCTGAAAGGATGGGAATTAACGTTTTAAAATTATTTGTCGTTGGCAACGTTGACGTAGCAAAACCAGTACAACATTGACTAATTCAGGATCTAATGGTGTATGTATATAAAATCCCACTAATATTTCTTAAGCGTATATTAAGATATTTTTTTTACCCTTCCAAAAGCGGCTAAATGGATTTGGATGAAATTTGGCTCACAGATATTTTTCATATCCCTCATCAAAGAATGCATGTTCGTCGGATCGGGTCGTTCGAGAGTTTGAGATGGATCTACTTCTTCAGGTCAAGGGTATAATTTAGTTTGGAAGTTGGGTTTACAGGTTATAATTATTTATTGTTTGGACTGCTTTTATGTATGTGCTACTACATAGAATTTTTGTATAATTCTTTTAGGGTTTTTTCCTCAAACGAAAAAAACATAACCCTTAGAGGATCACGTCATTGTCCGTCTGTTTGTCAACCCTATTTTCTTAGGAATGCGTGGAGGCATCGTTCCAAAAAAACTTAAACTTATTTGTATTTGGTTAATTGATCGCTATATCCATGTATGGGAACGACAGTTTTACAGCGACAAAGTTAAGTTTGTTATTGAATCATTTAATATTGCTCTTATGTTCGGTTTTGTAAGTATGTACAAAACCCTCGGTGCCAAAAAACTCGCCAAATGGCCAGGCTCTTTTTTAATTACTAATTCTCAAGTCCACGCAGACGAAGTCGCGGGTAAAAGCTAGTGTATGTATAAAAAAAGGCATAGGAGGAAGAAGAAAGAAAATACTGGCTCTCAAGCCCTTGTTTTTCAAAGGGTTTAATTAATGAACAGATTAAGAATGTATAAATTGTTGTCGCAAGTTCAATAGTCAATTGAAAAACCCGTCTCCTACCCGATACAAGTACGGACCGCGATTGCCCGAGATGCTTAGTAAATTCATGTAAACATTCTTTCTTTTTCTTCTCTCTTTCTTGGCCGGCAACGCATCAGTGAAGCATTTGGGGTTGCTGAATGGCCTATGGGGGATGATGGCTACTTACCATCACGTGGATCTTCAGCGTTTGTCACCTAGTAACCTATCTAAACTAATATAATAAAGAGGAAAGATTTGACCGTTTGTTTGCATTGAATAGGCTCTGAAACTACTGAACCGATTTGAAAAATTATTTCACTGTCGGGAAGCTACACTATCCCCAGGTGACATGGGATATATATTTAAAAAAATTAAAAAAAAAATTAAAAAAGGGATCCTTAATAAAACTCCAATAATGTAACCCAAGGTGTAAAAAAACCGAAGCAAAGCGAGGACAGTTACTCGTATAAAATAAATCCCTTACCGCATGTCCCATAGCTGATGATAGCTGCATCATTCAGTAATTAATTAAGACAACCAAACAACGCGATTCCACTCTTGTTAATAAGACAACGTAGCCTAGTTGGTGAAGGCTCTGCCTGGAAGCGTAAGGTCCCGGATTTGATTCCCGGCCGGAGCAAACATTCATGTGACACTTGTGACAGATGTTTGTCACAAGTTTTCGAGTGAGGTCGTGTCTGCAGGGGCGTGCTGCTAAAAACTAGGCCCAAAAACTAGTATTTATTTTGTTGTAGGTTTTAAATCTGGATCCCTTTGATCGGTAGACTAATTCACTATTTTACAATTCCATCGGAAGTAGCGAAGATGTTTTGGGTGGTAAAACACACCAACTTAATAAAAGTATTATTCAATTCACTTTTGACGTGAAGACGGTCGCATTATATTTAATGTAACGGTTTAAGTGTGTGTCATGTTAATGAGGACATTTCATGATGAGTCACTCTATCACCAATTTAAATCAATCCCGATGGTTACTCTCCTCGACACATTAACGGCCGGTCTCATTAATGTACTAACATTTAAAAAACTGTAGATAAAGCTAACATTAGTATGTTATCTGTCATATTTGTCAATTTTTGCGTCTCAATAACCTTCGGTGGATAGAAAATATCTACCGATGACATTGATCTACCGTTCGGAGGGCCAAGTCATACCGTAGGTATGTTGGTCCATACAAAAATAAATACTTGCGTCTCAATAACGCTTTGACAGCTAACTGTTGGTAATAGAAGTTACCAATTATCGGAGTTTTTCATGTCGCTCGATTTCGACGGATAATTGGTAGATTTCTCGTATCGTAAAGAAAATTTATGAAAAAATCATGAATTTATTAATAAGTGATGAGTGATAATGAATTTTATGAAGCCTGTGTATTTGATTCCGCCTTTTTTAATACGGTACTAAGATCGTCGAAATTATCCTCGTATTAAATATATGACTGAATTGTGTGAATCCAATTTTGTTTATATACCTATATTCAGATTAAACAATCTAAATTTTACTAACAAAAAATAACCGACTTCAAAATTACTCAAAAACTACTTATCAGATCTCATTCAAATTTAAGTGGGACCACATGACAAGCACCAGCTTTCGTTTAAAAAAAACAATCATCAAAATCGGTTCACCCAGTCGAAAGTTCTGAGGTAACAAACGTAAAAAAAATACAGTCGAATTGAGAACCTCCTCCTTTTTTTGAAGTCGGTTAAAAACGGCAGAAAATGAGAATTGAGGACAATTCCTATCTTTAAAGTTTTAGGTAAGTAGGTAGGTATTTTAATAAAACAAGAACACTAAGCTTTTTAAGTTACATATATTTTGAAATTATAACAAAAACATTTCGCCTTTTCAGAAATAATGGTGTATCCCTGCTAGATCAATAGCTATTGGCCTTATGTACTTCATCTTTTGTGAAAGGTCTGGACTTCATCTGCAAAGAAACTTCCTTTAGTACATTTGGCAACAATTTTTTTGTTTAAAAGCAAAAAAAAGCAACAACCCATAACTGTCCCACTGCTGGGTTCCGGGTCTCTTCTCACAATGTGAGGGGTGTTAGGCCATATTCTACCACGCTGGCCAAGTGCAGATTGGTAGACTTCAACCACCTTTAAGAACTTTATGGACAACTCTCCGGTGTGCTGGTTTCCTTACGATGTTTGTTGTTTTCCTTCACCGAAACTAGTTATAATTAACTTCTAATACGCCCATAATATTTGAAAATTATAGGTGCGTGCCAGGATTTGAACTCGGGCCCCGGACAAGTGGGAATAAACGCTTCGTTCGGGAGACCAACGTTGTAACCGCTAGGCTATCACTGCTACAATTACAACAATTTACAATTACTACAAATTTTTGTTTACTAAACATAATAATAATATATTTTATTTTATTTTAATAACAAATAAAGTCTATACTCACGGTAATTGTAGAACTGTGTTTCATTTATTTATAAAACTAATTAACATTGCTAAAATTATAAGAACAAACACGTTGTTTATATTTTGGGTAACCAAACGACATAAACGAATGTCAAATGACAATAACATGTCATCGTTGTCTAGGAAACCTGTCAGTACTAAACGTCAAATGCTGCGTTTTGTTATTACTGAAGCATTGTTCCAGGTTACATTTATCATTATTTTATTAACTTCATCCGCGAAATTCAAAATACATTTGGAACAAATTATCATTTTAATATTAAAATGAAATAAGTTTATAATAAAAAACACTGAGTTCCTTTTTATAATAAAAAGTATAAAAAAGTATAAAAGTATAAAAAAATATATTGTTATGCGAAAACTAAATTTTGAGAGGAACGTAAAAACCAGAGGCAGAAATGTCACTGAAATATTATCTACCGATGATCTTACTTTTGTTTGCTTACTTTTGATTTGAGAGACGGCAGTTGCCGGGAGATCAATCTTTACTTTTTATCTCTGTTATGTACCAGAGCTCAACTGACAGTATAATATTGAGACCGGCCGTAAGTAGTGCATTATCTTAAAACTAATTTTGAAATGATTATTTCATTGAAATAATTTATTTATTAATTCACATCTTTGTGATTTTTAATATTTGTGTTATTTATTTTCGATATAGAATCTATGTATTATTTTTTAAATTATGCTAACGCATTAATTAGGCTTGCCCTGCAAGTTATTGATCGAAGGTACGATCGTTTCTTACGGCCGGTCTCAATATTATACTATCAGTTGAGCTCTGGTACATAACAGAGATAAAAAGTAAAGATTGATCTCCCGGCAACTGCCGTCTCTCAAATCAAAAGTAAGCAAACAAAAGTAAGATCATCGGTAGATAATATTTCAGTGACATTTCTGCCTCTGGTTTTTACGTCCCTCTCAAAATTTAGTTTTCGCATAACAATATATTTTTTTATACTTTTTTATACTTTTTATTATAAAAAGGAACTCAGTGTTTTTGATTATAAACTTATTTCATTTTAATATTAAAATGATAATTTGTTCCAAATGTATTGTGAATTTCGCGGATGAAGTTAATAAAATAATGATAAATGTAACCTGGAACAATGCTTCAGTAATAACAAAACGCAGCATTTGACGTTTAGTACTGACAGGTTTCCTAGACAACGATGACCTGTTATTGTCATTTGACATTCGTTTATGTCGTTTGGTTACCCAAAATATAAACAACGTGTATGTTCTCATAATTTTAGCAATATTAATTAGTTTTATAAATAAATGAAACACAGTTCAACAATTACCGTGAGTATAGACTTTATTTGTTAATAAAATAAAATAAAATATATTATTATTATGTTTAGTAAACAAAAATTTGTAGTAATTGTAAATTGTTGTAGTTGTAGCAGTGATAGCCTAGCGGTTAGAACGTTGGTCTCCCGAACGAAGCGTTTATTCCCACTTGTTTTTTTGCTTTTAAACAAAAAAATTGTTGCCAAATGTACTAAAGGAAGTTTCTTTGCAGATGAAGTCCAGACCTTTCACAAAAGATGAAGTACATAAGGCCAATAGCTATTGATGTAGCAGGGATACACCATTATTTCTGAAAAGGCGAAATGTTTTTGTTATAATTTCAAAATATATCTAACTTAAAAAGCTTAGTGTTCTTGTTTTATTAAAATACCTACCTACTTACCTAAAACTTTAAATATAGGAATTGTCCTCAATTCTCATTCACTGCCGTTTGTAACCGACTTCAAAAAAAGGAGGAGGTTCTCAATTCGACTGTATTTTTTTTATGTTTGTTACCTCAGAACTTTCGACTGGGTGAACCGATTTTGATGATTGTTTTTTAAACGAAAGCTGGTGCTTGTCATGTGGTCCCACTTAAATTTGAATGAGATCTGATAAGTAGTTTTTGAGTAATTTTGAAGTCGGTTATTTTTTGTTAGTAAAATTTAGATTATGTTTAATCTGAATATAGGTATATAAACAAAATTGGATTCACACAATTCAGTCATATATTTTATACGAGGAAAATTTCGACGATCTTGGTACCGTATTAAAAAAGGCGTAATCAAATACACAGGCTTCATAAAATTCATTATCACTCAACACTGATTAATAAATTCATGATTTTTTCATAAATTTTCTTTACAATACGATAAATCTACCAATTATCCGTCGAAATCGAGCGACATGAAAAACTCCGATAATTGGTAACTTCTATTACCAACAGTTAGCTGTCAAAGCGTTATTGAGACGCAAGTATTTATTTTTGTATGGACCAACATACCTACGGTATGACTTGGCCCTCCGAACGGTAGATCAATGTCATCGGTAGATATTTTCTATCCACCGAAAGTTATTGAGACGCAAAAATTGACAAATATGACAGATAACATACTAATGGTAGCTTTATCTACAGTTTTTTAAATGTTAGTACATTATTGAGACCGGCCGTTAGTAAAATTTCAGCGTGTACCTAATTCTCTTTTTCCGATAATTCATCATTGTCGATTTCGCGGTACACCTTATTTTTAAGCGGTAAGTAGGTAGGTACTATAAATGGACCACAATATGACCAGTGCATTTTTACAGGATTAATTACTAATACATAATAATAAAATAAATTATTTATCACACAACATTTCTCTATTTCGTAACAATGTATGTATGTGAAATGTGTAAGTCTATTGCGAAACAGAACTTGCAGATAATATAATACGTGAGATGTGTCTCTATTGCCCTACATAGATATCGGTATTGAGCAATATATTGCTTGTTTCAGATAATATTGTTCCTGTGCGTCCTCATCGTAGCGAATGACTTCGGGATAACAAATGGCTTTGTTATACCAACGTCTGTTATAAAGGACGGATCCATTATAAAGGACGGCTCAAAAAAGGACATTTCGCAAAAGGACGAAGCTATCGATAAGAAGTTTAATGGAACGAGAAACAAATCAGATGATTACGTAAAATATAGTTACATTATAACTACGTATTTATAACCGCATTCCTGCGTAGAACAAGTTACCTTTGAAGTTTGAGTGATATGCAATATAGTTCTAAGTCTAAATAATTACCTACGTGTAATAAGAAATAATTCAGTTGAGATGAGAGCGTTAAGAAGTATGATAGGAGTTAAACTGAGTGACAGGATAAGAAATAGTGAGATAAGGAAACGTTGTGGGCTGAAAGAGGATGTAGTGACAAAAATTGAGAAAGGTATGCTGAGATGGTTTGCCCATGTGGAGAGAATGAATGAAGAATGATTGACGAAAAAAGTGTATAAGGCGAGTGTGAATGAAAGTGTTGGAAGGGGTAGACCTAGGCGGACGTTTCGAAACCAAATTACGGACGTCTTGAAAAAAGGCCAGATCAAGAGTACATTAAACCGAAGAGCATGTATGAAGTGAATAATGAAAGTGGACGAAGCGAAAGTAATTTAAGAATCTAAGCGTATGTAAGGATTGTAGCGAGTGGAAAGAAGTGATCTCTGCCTACCCCTACAGGAAAGAGGCGTGATTATATGTATATGTATGTATGTAATAAGAAATAAATACTTAGTTTGTTACTTCAATAAACATAGAGATCTTTGCTCCAGCGATCGATGATATCAAATATCGACAAGCTGAAATGAATTATAAAATAACGAAATGTATTACATGTTGTAAGAAGATGACAAGTTAAAAAATACTTAGTATTAAAACCAATTAATTAAATTAGAAAAATATTTAAATTCAAATTCTTTTTTTTTTGTCGACGTTAACATTCAAAAACATTATTGTAGTTGGTGCAGACTGTTTTTTTAACCGAATGCATAAATAACTTATCAGTTTAGTTATAAGTACTAGCGCCCCAACTCAGAGTCACTAACGGTTACTTAAATCGCTCCTTAGTAAAGAATCACCATACAAATTCTTTATTATGGAGCGATTAAGCGATAGTGATTCTGAGTTGGGGCGTTACATTAATTTTTAAATGTTTATTAACTCAGAACTCCGTTTTATCCATTGAAGTATTATTACTAGCATATATGTAGAACCGACACCCCGAACACGATGTATGTCCCAATGAATTGGCGCCGATCGGCTTCAATTTTCAATGGTTTCCTTCGATTTTGAAAGGAGAACGGGGGCTTAATTTTGAAAATAGAACCTCCCGGCGGGACACACATTTTGTTCGAGATGTCTGTTCTATGACATTATACTTTATGGTTTTATCGCACAACTTTGATATCGCAGCAATCATTAGTAGTTCTTATGATTCACTTTTTTTTTGAGATCTGTTTTTTTGCTGAGAATTTTAATATTATACATGTGTAAAAATATTTACCGCAGCTTCATATTCAAGTCATTACTGGAGAAGTGGAGACTGGAGAGCCATTATTAGATCGGGTAGTAGGGTAACCGACGAGTTTATTTTTGTTCTGGCTGTAGTTTACAAATACGTCCTTGTAACAATGAAGTACCATTTTTAACCGACGAAAAATGTTCTCATTTCGACACGTACCTCTATTATTTTTACTATGAAAATTGTAATAAGTTATTACTTAAAAAATACATAACTTATTGCACATAAAAGTAGTAAGTTATGATACAATTGTAATGATAATAATATGATTAAGACTGACTAATGCCAAATTGGTGCTTTCTTTGGTGCTATCTACGAGTACGTATAAATAGTTGCTAATAAAACATTATGTGTTATGTGTATAGTCAATAGTGTATTTTTAATCGCTCCTACTGCATAAAATAGACAAAATAGTTTTATAAGAATAAACTTAAAATAAACTTTATACTTAGTTTTAAAGGAATTTAGCATTAGACATTCAGATTAAGTAGATGATTTAGAAAAATATGAAAATGTATTCTGTAAATCTATACTATATAATAAAGCCTAAGCGATTTTTGTTTATTTTTATTGTAATGCATATTTCTCTGGAACTGGCTGTCGGATCAGAAAAAATGTGTTGTTTATAATAGCCACTCATGAAGAAGGCAATGAGATGAGACAAAATGAAGTTGCTTCAGGGTTATGGCCTGTAGGATATCGTCGTTGCGACTTTAAGACCTCTTATGTGTAAAAAATCAGCTTTTTGAGGGAATCGATAAAAATCGATAAAGTTTTGTTTAGCAAGCACATAGGTGATTTGAATTTGATGAACAAATTACGATGGAAATGTCGTACACACATAAGAGTTTTTGAATTCGATAGTGCTTTAAAATGTAGAATCATTTGACGTAAAAAAAATATTTTGCCAAAAGTGACACATAACACATAAAGGTGCTCCCTCACCGGGAGCATTCACGTGTAATGTAACATTATAGATTCGACTTTGAGCATTACATTACAATACTACCTCCCTGACTGACGAGCATTCGCGTGTAATGTAACATTATAGATTCGATTTTGAGCATTACATTACAATACTACCTCCCTGACTGACGAGCATTCGCGTGTAATGTAACATTATACGGGAAGCGGAGCGCATTGATGTTACAAGTTGTATCAAGATATTACACATTGTATCATTACAAGGTGCGCATTGTAATGCTCGGTTCTCCTCCTTCACTGATGTAATGCTCAAATCTGTAACGTTACATTACAGGCGAATGCTCCCGGTGAGGGAGCACCATAAGAGGTTTTAAAGTCTAACGACGATATCCAAAGCGAGGCGGGGGCTGGTTACTAATACTAACATAAAATATATCTTATTGCTGTGCGCTAAATTTCATGAAAATCCGCTCAGTAATTTTTGCGTGAAAGAGGAACAATTTGTTCCGAACAAATATCCATACCTACTTTCATACGCATGTTACATTACAGTGTTTCAAAGTGAGATTGCAGAAATTTTACGCATAAGGAATAATTTAAGTCCAAGAACACTTCCTTGAGGCACACCTCATGTTTTCTTAAGAAGATTGGAATAGAAACAGTATCTAAAGCTTTTTACACGTCTAAGATTCCAAGTAGTTTCTGTATCTGATTAGGTAAGTTATGTAGTTAACTACCATACGAAGCAGAAATAAATGTAAAACAGAGATAAAGAAAGTTAAACAATACCCTTTAAAACACTTTAAAGATACAATAGATCAAAATTCGACCACAATGAAATACGTAATGTAAGTATACACGGTGTTTAGTGTTAAAAGTAAATCAATATCTAAATTTATAGGTACTATACAATTGGTTAAGTATAGAATCTATTCAGAATAGATTTTTCTGTACTATTTCAGTCAAGGAAACTGCCGTCGCGATTACATTTTCAAGCTCCAGTGAACGTTTTATGAATCACCTCATACTTAATTATATACGCTTATTGAATTACAAGAAACTACCGATTTATTATACTATACAATTACAGTTTATAACTAATTAAGTAACTTATAACTCAACTGCTTAGTCTAATCAATATATAATTAAAAAAATAAATATTACTTTATCATTATTATATAAACTAGGCAAGAATATTGCAACTTGATCAAAAGTGTTGTGCATTAAGGATTAAAGGGTAACATGGAGATTTATAAGGTAAGAAAATCATAAAGCTTTTTTACAACGGCACGGGAATAGAGACGTTTTCTTAATATATAATCGTTGAATTATTAAAAGCACTTTTATATTTATTTTCTATAAGTCAAATGCAGCCTTAGCGCTAGATCAGCGTAGTTACATAATAAAATCCGAATCACAAAAAGTGAATTTTTGGATCCGCCATTATTTTTATTTTTTTGTCAAAATTACTAACCCAAACGTCATTTCCAACCATCTGTTTTTAACGCCCCAACTCAGCCACTAACGGTTACTTTAATCGCTCCTTAGTAATGAATCATAATAAGGACTGATTTAATTAACCATTAGTGACTCTGAGTTGGGGCGTAATCTAAGAGTTCAAGCGTAATCTTTTTCTAACAACACAGATTTTCATTAGATTTACATCCAATAAAATTATGTTCTATCACGAAAACCAAAAATCATCGTTAGACGTTAAAAATTGTATAATTTTTTTATCGTTTCAGATATACTTCCTATTCTTTTGCATCCATTTAGCCCATGGAAAGGCAAAAACACACACAGATATACAAGGAGTAAAAGATTTAGTAGATCCAGATACTGAGAAACCTTTTAAATTGCAAGATGATCTGAGGAATAAGCGAGAGAATATAGTCGATGACGATACAAAGATACCTTTTGATTTTGAAGATGATCTCAAACCTGATGAAACAGAAGTCGTTTCAATATCCAATGATGATTTAAAAGAAGCAGTATACAAACATAACTTGAATCGTAATCTGCTGCATTTAACAATATTTCTAATAAGAAATACCTTAGTATTGGCGCTAGAGATGCATGGATGGCATTTAACTTCGCGGTTTGTAGCGGCTTTAGGTACAATGATATACGGGCCATATGTCTTTCTCCTCATACCCGCGATAAAACAAATAGGAAAGGTGTTTTTAAGGTAAGTGCATCGTGGTAGTGCCACGGGTGATTAATCGTAAAATCTGAGTTTAAGGCCCATAATAGAATTTCGTAGTATCGTGGACAGATTATTAAAATTTGTTGTGTATTCTTCAAACTTGGCCGAACCAATGTGATATCAATCAAAAACAAAGACTGTAGTTTCGTTGTCGAAAGCTTGCGGTTTGAAGCAGATATTTTTGAGTGGTTAAGAGCTTTGATTGCAACAGAGATATTTTTCGACAAAATATTTTTTAAGTAGGCAGCCGATAAACGAGCCAAAAGAGCTATCTGATGGTAAGAGGTTACCAGCACCACCAAAGGAATCGCCGATGCATCGTGAAACAATCGAAGGTTACAGTTATTACTTGCTCAGCGATATTGTGACTGAATGAGACACATTTCAATAATTTCACGGTTGGTTTTAAATGGTGGTAACCGACGGATTAATATACAATCCCAAGAGCCCGAGACAACCAGACCTTACTTATTTTATAAAACCTGAAACTTTCTCTGTATATGTCTCCAACATAGGTAAGAACGCTCCGGAACTATGAAGTTTGGATAATGGTTACTTTGGCGGATACCAGGTAATAAAGATGTATAAAATTGGACCTAATTTTCGTTAAAGTATAAAGCTCAGTTTTGAAGTGAAAACTTCTTTAGCATCTTTGTCATTTGAAAGTCGATGAAACGAAAAAGGGACAGTAAAGAGAGACAGACACATACATTCATAAGATTTAACGTGGGAGAAAAAGAGATAGGAAGCATTATACAGTATTTTTTATGTTCGTGTTACTTTAAAAAGTGCTAAGTTGTATTCATAGATGGCGCGAGGAACAAGATAGAAGATTCGTTTTATTACTGGATAAATGGCGCTAGCTGCTCATTTTACTCTTCATATTATGTTAAAAGATGGCGTTACTTACCACTGTTTTATTTTTATTTAGTACAAAATAGTTTTTGAAAGATAATTAAAACTGATACACGTTATTAAAATAATACCGTTATTTTTGAAGGTTTGACTTCTGCTACGTGTGAATTTCACACATTTTAATTTTTTTATATTTTCTTTGGAATAATATTAGAATGACGTTGTCCATTCGCCAGACACTTAGCAGTGTTTGAACCACCTGCCAGACACACCCCTAAACTTAAGGTCGATGCATACGTAACGTGGACGGGGCATCAACATACGTATGTTATGCATATGTATATGTATGTAGGCACTCATGTGTGTGCCCCGTTCCCGTCCCATGCGTGCCTCCGTGGCGTATGCCCTATTGTTTACATTTTCTATGAACCGATGTTTCCAAAACCTCACGTCCTGTCCCGACCCCGTCCCGTCCCGTCCCCGTCCCGTCTACGTTACGTATGCATCGACCTTTAAACGCTGATTAGAAAAAATCCTAAGAATATGATTTTTCTCCTAATCCTAAGAATAAGGCGTCCGACTTCTGTCTAACGATAACCCTGTGCCCCTGTGAGCATGTGAGCATTTATTAGGCTACGATAATTAATTTAATTCTTTGTTGGTTGTATTACAGATGGCCGGCGTGACGCGGTCCGCGTGGCGGTTACCACAGATAAGCCAACGCTGGCCGGCTTCCGTTATAGATAAATCGTTCAAGTATTTATTCTCATTTGGTAATAAATCTAAATTATTTTAAATCCTGGTGTTTGATTCAGTTAAATTATGCTTGCTAAATGTGGTAAGCATAGAGTTGAGAAAAATGAGCTCCGAGTCCCGGACTCGAGCTCCGAGTCGGAGCTACTGAGCCTTCAAAGCTCGAGGCCTAAGGGCTCGCGAGCCTTAGAAGGCCTTTAGGGTTCGAGCCTTAAAGGCTCAAGAGCCTTCAATTGAAGACTCGAGTCGAAGCTCGAGCTTTATTTACTTAGCAATCTATCGAAACGCATAATAACATCCTGTAAGGTGTAATAAAAATAATTTTGTTGCAATAGGTATGCCAAATTGGGTTCTTTATAAAAGTTTGATACAAATATTTTTATTTTAAAATAAAAAAATGTGTGTTAGCTCCGACGCACGCCTGGAGTTTAACGCCATCTAGCTTTCAATCGTCAAATCAGTCAAACAATGGATGATGATGGAGGATGATGTTGATGATGAAGAATGATGATGAATGATGATAACTTGTGATGATGATGGACGATGATGATAGTGATGACGATGATGATGGCTAATGATGATGATGAGTGGTGGTGATGATGAATAGTGGTGATGAATGGTGATGATGATAATGATAATGATGACTGGTGATGGTAATGGTGACTGGTGATAATGATGATAACGAGTGGTGATGATGATGATGATGACTGGTGATGATGATGATGATGACTGGTGATGCTGATGATGATGATGATAATGGTGACTGGTGATGACGATGACTGGTGATGATGATAATGGTGACTAGTGATGATGATGGTGAATGATGATAACGAATGGAGATGATGATGACTGGTGATGATGATGATGATGAATGATGATTATGAATGGTGATGATGATGATGATGGCTGGTGATGATGATGGTGAATGATGATAACGAATGGAGATGATGATGATGATGATGAATGATGATTATGAATGGTGATGATGACGATGATGACTGGTGATGATGATGATGATGGCTGGTGATGATGATGACTGGTGATGATGATGACTGGTGATGACGATGACGAATGGTAATAATGATGATGAATAGTGATGATGATGATGAATGGTGGTGATAATGATGAAGGAGATGATGAAGATGACTAATGATGACAACGATGAATGATGATGATGATGATGTTTCACATCATAAGAATACGATGTACCAAGATTATTACTATCATTAGATGGCGTTGTTACTGATCAGCCATCCAACGCCATCTAGATTCTGTGTTACGAATTACAAACATAACGCATAACGCTACAGAGAAAGTTTGATTTTACTCCCCATAAAATTTCATACCAATCTATAAGGAGAAAATTCCAAAAATTTGAAATTCGCAGCGCGCCGTAATTTAAAATTTTAAGATTAAGGCTTTTTTAGGGTTCCGTAGTCAAAACACAGTACATTTTGATTAGGGAACCCTGAAATTACAGTGTTACAAAATGAGCCCTGAAGACAAAGCTCGAGCTTCGACTCGAGCCCTGGATGCAGAGCTCGAGCCTCCGCCTCGAGCCTTCATGCAAGACTCGAGGCGAAGGCTCGAGCCTTATTAGAGGGCTCGAGGCCTCGAGCCTTCAATGAGCTCTAGACTCGGAAGGCTCGAGCCTTAGGGCCCGGCCACAGCTACTGGCGGCGCGGATTGCGGCGCGGTGAGCGGCGCGGCAAGCGGTGAGCGGCGAGAACAAATGGTAGTCAACGTATGGAGTATGCCACAGCTACAGCGGCGCGTTTTGCGGCGCGACCGGCGGCGCGGTGAGAGTCGCGGCGGCGGCGGACTGCGCGGTGCGCGAGTGAAACAAATGCCGCGCGTGGCCGTATTGGTGGACGAACTCAGCATGTATTATATTTATCTTATTATTTATTATTTTTTATTCTTGATGTATTATATTTATCTTTATTTCATGAACAATAGTAAAACAGTCGGTTGCTTCAAAGACTAGTTCTCATCATATTTTCTTAATAATCCATGTGACAGCTCATTCCATCATACCCTTTTGTATTCGTTTTTCTTATAATGACAAACATGGCCGGTATCTTAATTACCTGCTTACATTGTTATGTTATTTATTTATTTATTACATTTAACACTTTATTGTTTGTACACCAAAACATAATATACATAAAGAGCACAAGGAAGGAACACAAAACAATGTTGCTATTTATCTACAGATTATTTATCAATATTATTATATAATATAATATTATTATAGTAGTCTAAGTACGTCCACCGCTGACGCCGCCGCGGTCGCAACTAATCTAGCTGTGGCATACCACCGCAAATCGCGCCGCCCGCCGCGCCGCAATCCGCGCCGCCAGTAGCTGTGGCCGGGCGGTTATAACAACACTAGGTAAGCATCAAACGCGTATTAGTATCTCGCGGCATCTACTTGTTTACAATATCGTCAACTAATCTACAAGTGAAAAGAAAATGCTTTCCAGAGAAAAATTATGGAGAATAGAACGACAACATGAAAATAGAGCTTGCCTAGCTATAGCTTCCCACCTAATGGTCGTATCTGCTGCAAAACGACTCCTTATATTATATTCCCGCTGGGGGGTCGAAAGATGAAGTTGATTCAAGTTGAATATCATCTAAAAGTATTTCATTTAAAATTACTTTTATTCTTTCCTCCTTCTCTTTTCTTGACCGACGGTGAAACCTCTTCCCATCAGGTGACTCGACTGCTCATTTGTTGGCGAATTACATAAAATTAAAATATCTAACTTTCAATCTTCCAAAAAGAAAAAATATTATCTTCCCATGTTTATTACTTTATACATGAATGTTATACGAAACAAACAATAATTTTGCTCTTTTTATATGAAACACAAAAACGATTTATCCACACGTATCGTCTGCTCTTCGTCTGGTAGACGGCATGGGTTCCTTAAACCTCTGCATGGATCTCCAGCAAGCCTTAGCAGCAGCACTATAGGTGTCCATATACTCAGTTCTTCCTGGAAACTCTGTGAACCAGGTCTGGATGGCCTTGGGAGCCACTCCAGTGTGAACCGGTCCGGGGGGATGTATGGTTGGTCGAACAGTGGGAGGGTTTTCAGTGAAATGAGTGGGGTCCTTGTAGCATCGTAGAACGCCTAGCCGAGCGCTCTCCATTGGTATTGGTGCGTTGGACTGCGACGCCGCCATTATTGCTCTGTATTCGGTTACCGGGAATGCTGTTGGGAATTAGAGGTTCAAATGTTTTATTCATATAACATAAAACTGGATAGAAACGTGCATGGAGACGCAAACGTAATGCTTCTTCGTTGTTCTTTCTTAGCCACAACGCATCGGTTTTGCTTTCGGTCTAGCCTAACTGATGTCCTTGACTGACGGTAACCGCTGACCATCAGGTGGCTATCGATTATTGACATAAAATACTACTTAATAAAAGGCAGACTTACAGCCTGACAGAAATGCAGTCTAAACCAGAGGCTTAAAAGCATTAAACCTTATTAGGGATTCACTTATGGATATAATAGGCATACAAGCATTAAATTTATTACATTCTCTAGTAGAGGAGTATACCAACCAATTAAGGATGTAGAAAATTGATATTCCTTACAAGAAGTAAAATAGGGGAAAGCTTTCGTCCGATTTCTCGTAAAGTGGAATTTTGTTTTCTCAACTTAAGTAACCTATAAATAGTAGGTAAGTTCAATGTTACTGCGGATTAAGTCACAAACACCAACTAGTGGCCCATAAAGCGCGCACATATCCCTCCTCCATTAGGTACATGGATCAAGTCAAAGGACCCATATCCCATAGATCACAGTTTGGTTGTAATATAAATGGTTCACTTCGACTTCACCTAATCAAATTAACGTTTGACAGAAACAACTCACATCTCTTGGTAAAAGTGGCCTGGTACATGGTGGTCATCTTGCTGTCAAGATCATCGCACGGATGGTCCAGGATGTCGTTGGTCACGTCTACCATCTGAAACATAAGGCTTCTCATCGCTCAGGCTAACATACTAGGTCTTGATTTCACTCCAACTCGACTCATAGGAAAGCCTTCAGATGATTTTTATATCGTGTTGTTTCCACCTCCATTTGAGAGTCTTCAAGAATAGAGCGAGTAAGCTTAATAGATACACTCAAGGATAACTCTCTTCCCTTATAAGCACGCTCGCGCAACACACCGATAGATAGACATAAACGTTCAAGGACAGAAATTAAGAACGAGTAAATAAGACTCCTCCTGTTCTTGCTTTTTTTACGTGTACGAAAACGGTACATCTATGTGTGTGTAGCTCGAGTGTTATCAATAAAGTTATCATTGAGTAGTCCCTCTGTGTTGTACCCTGTACAGACCTGTTTCCTCAACTGATCATAGTCCTGGCAGAGCTTCTGCTCCTTCTCCAGCAGCTGTTTGTACTGTTCGACGCGCGGGGAGTACGAGTGCGCGTCGCAGTGGCAGTAGGGTGCCACAGGTGGCGGTCGCGTTGACGGCGCTGCGTTGGGGCTCGGCGGTTCACATGGCCTAGGTTACAATCAATAGTTTCTTAAGTCAAAGCTTAGATTATTTGTGCAAACTAGATGATAAGCGAGCTGACGATCCACCTGATTATTAAGTGGTTACCATTGCCCATGGAAATCTGTAAAACCAAAGCCATCAAAGGGTGCATGGCGACTAAGAAACTAGGGAGAGGAAGAAAGAAAGAACTGGCTCCCAAGCCCCCAACCAAAACACTACGAAACACGGCGGCTGTCTCGAGCAGGAGGGTAGCTACCAGGCAGGCTTTTCGGGGTTGCCTCTTATAGCATGCTATAGCATCACGCCATGGGATTGAGTTGAGTATTCTAAATCGTCGTCGATTTTATTAATTCCAGTCCCAGTGGACTTGATTGCGTTGCAGGTAGGTATGATTATCTAATGATCTTATGAGGACGCTTATACGTATTACTCGGAAGTAGGTACGTATGGAGGAATAGTGTAACACCGTGTCCTGCGTGGGCGAATCAACGCGAACGCGATCGCGAAGCGGTCCAATGCGAATTCCGTGCGACGCGGAGCGAAGCGGCGAGTCTGTCCTACGTGCGCGCGAATTGTCACTTCACCGCAACTGACATACGCCGCGCCGCTGAAGTTCGCGCGAAAAATCAAACTAACTGATCGCGTTCGCTTCGAACCGCGCCGCACCGCAACGTCCTGTACGTGCTTTTGGTCACGTAGGACACTTCAATACATCTCGACTGTTTGTTATTTTCGCTTTGCACCGCTTCGCTTCGCGTTCGCGTTGATTCGCCCACGCAGGACAGCGCGTAAAGTAGGTTTAGATTGATTAGAGCTTAGCTTAGCTTAAAGCTACCAAACTTAGAAGCTTATAAAGATATAATAAAGAACTGGACGAACTACAAACTACAAGAACGTTTAATTAGTAATTATGCAGCTTGTATGCAATCGTCAAATGAAGCGCCGTGGACTATAAGTCTTAGCAACAATAACGTTACGTGCAAAAAGGAGATTGCTAGCAGTCACTTTTAAGGCGTTTGATTACAATTCCATTGCATCACAACGGCATCAAAATAGAAATACAAGAAATCAGCTCAACACTTGACTGATGACTACTTGGGTGGTCCTTACTCACTTTCCTACAATAGGTTTCGGAAATGGCCAGTGGTAATCGGCATTGGTAGTTGAGTTGAAATCGTCCATTTTCAGTTATCCTGAAAAAGTAAGATACCAGAAACTGTATTTTGAATGTTGCTAACATAAAAAGGTAGAGTACCTAAGTGCTCTTAAAATTAAAAAATAACCGACTTCAAAATTAGGGATAACTCAAAAACTGCTCACCAGATCGCTCAAATTTAAGTGGGACCACATGACAAGCACCAGCTTTCGATTTAAAAAGAATCATCAAAATCGGTTCACCCACTTGAAAGTTCTGAGGTAACGAACATAAAAAAATAAAGTCGAATTAAATACCTCCTCCTTTTTTGAAATCGGTTAAAAATAGGGCTCTTTATCAGCCAGGCTAACTACCAATTAGCTAAATTAAAATTATGACAGTGTTGGTACATTATTTGACAACAAAGATTGGATTTTACTTACCTTAGTTAATTACGTTGATATTTTTTAAGTTTACTACAACTATTTTAGCTAATTGACACCCCACATAATTTAGCACAGCTTTCGAAGCCAAAAATTTGAGTTGCAATAGAATTTCTTCAATAAGGGAAGATAGATTCATTTTGAAGTTTTGTATTTTTTTAAGTTTTGTCAGAAGAATCTGTCAAATTATTTATTTTTATTAAGTTTTTGTCAATGGGTTTAAAGGAAGACCTTTTTCTTTTTTACGAGGGGGATTTATATATTTTTAAATATTGCGGGGAATACTGCGGTAAGACCGATTTATTTTTATTGTCCTTGAAACGTTAAAAATAAAAGTAGGTACATACCTGCTTTTTAAAAATTTCCCTTAATATCCGCCCTAGATAAATAAATAATACCTACCAGCTTTTTTTTAGTTACTTAAATTGTAGTAAAACTTATCACACTATAGATACATTTGATATGGTAGCGACGATATGGTTGCCTTGCTAAATTATTTCAAGGGTTCCGTACATCAAAAGGAAAAAACGGAACTCTTATGCCCCGTTAACATGCGCGCGCGAGCCTCGAGACGATCCGCGAGACGCGCATGTAAATGAGCGGTTACAGGATCACTTTGTCCGTAGACCATAATAAAATTGTGGTTGTTGTCCTGTCACGGAACAACTCAACGGGACTAGTGGGACAAGGGTTGCCAGAATGCCAAGACTGAAATATCTGGACAAAACTTCAAAAAGTCAGGATTAGTTGGGACAAAAATTTTTTTTTATTGGTAATAGCCGGCAAACGAGCTGACGACGAAAAAAACGACTAGAGCACGTGCGGCAAACGCTTTCTGTTGAATCTGTCGGGACGTTTTGTATTTTGTCGGGACTCGGATATTATCATGTAAAATGTCGCGACAATCCAGACGAATCTCGACTATCTGGTGACCCTAACGGCCGGTCTCAATATTATACTATCAGTTGAGCTCTGGTACATAACAGAGATAAAAAGTAAAGATTGATCTCCCGGCAACTGCCGTCTCTCAAATCAAAAGTAAGCAAACAAAAGTAAGATCATCGGTAGATAATATTTCAGTGACATTTCTGCCTCTGGTTTTTACGTCCCTCTCAAAATTTAGTTTTCGCATAACAATATATTTTTTTATACTTTTATACTTTTTTATACTTTTTATTATAAAAAGGAACTCAGTGTTTTTGATTATAAACTTATTTCATTTTAATATTAAAATGATAATTTGTTCCAAATGTATTGTGAATTTCTTGGATGAAGTTAATAAAATAATGATAAATGTAACCTGGAACAATGCTTCAGTAATAACAAAACGCAGCATTTGACGTTTAGTACTGACAGGTTTCCTAGACAACGATGACATGTTATTGTCATTTGACATTCGTTTATGTCGTTTGGTTACCCAAAATATAAACAACGTGTATGTTCTCATAATTTTAGCAATATTAATTAGTTTTATAAATAAATGAAACACAGTTCAACAATTACCGTGAGTATAGACTTTATTTGTTAATAAAATAAAATAAAATATATTATTATTATGTTTAGTAAACAAAAATTTGTAGTAATTGTAAATTGTTGTAATTGTAGCAGTGATAGCCTAGCGGTTAGAACGTTGGTCTCCCGAACGAAGCGTTTATTCCCACTTGTCCGGGGCCCGAGTTCAAATCCTGGCACGCACCTATAATTTTCAAATATTATGTGCGTATTAGAAGTTAATTATCACTAGCTTCGGTGAAGGAAAACAACAAACATCGTAAGGAAACCAGCACACCGGAGAGTTCTCCATAAAGTTCTTAAAGGTGGTTGAAGTCTACCAATCTGCACTTGGCCAGCGTGGTAGAATATGGCCTAACACCCCTCACATTGTGAGAAGAGACCCGGAACCCAGCAGTGGGACAGTTATGGGTTGTTGCTTTTTTTTTTGCTTTTAAACAATAAAATTGTTGCCAAATGTACTAAAGGAAGTTTCTTTGCAGATGAAGTCCAGACCTTTCACAAAAGATGAAGTACATAAGGCCAATAGCTATTGATGTAGCAGGGATACACCATTATTTCTGAAAAGGCGAAATTTTTTGTTATAATTTCAAAATATATCTAACTTAAAAAGCTTAGTGTTCTTGTTTTATTAAAATACCTACCTACTTACCTAAAACTGTAAAGATAGGAATTGTCCTCAATTCTCATTCACTGCCGTTTTTAACCGACTTCAAAAAAAGGAGGAGGTTCTCAATTCGACTGTATTTTTTTTATGTTTGTTACCTCAGAACTTTCGACTGGGTGAACCGATTTTGATGATTGTTTTTTTTTACCAAAGCTGGTGCTTGTCATGTGGTCCCACTTAAATTTGAATGATATCTGATAAGTAGTTTTTGAGTAATTTTGAAGTCGGTTATTTTTTGTTAGTAAAATTTAGATTATGTTTAATCTGAATATAGGTATATAAACAAAATTGGATTCACACAATTCAGTCATATATTTTATACGAGGATAATTTCGACGATCTTGGTACCGTATTAAAAAAGGCGGAATCAAATACACAGGTTTCATAAAATTCATTATCACTCATCACTGATTAATAAATTCATGATTTTTTCATAAATTTTCTTTACAATACGAGAAATCTACCAATTATCCGTCGAAATCGAGCGACATGAAAAACTCCGATAATTGTTAACTTCTATTACCAACAGTTAGCGGTCAAAGCGTTATTGAGACGCAAGTATTTATTTTTGTATGGACCAACATACCTACGGTATGACTTGGCCCTCCGAACGGTAGATCAATGTCATCGGTAGATATTTTCTATCCACCGAAGGTTATTGAGACGCAAAAATTGACAAATATGACAGATAACATACTAATGGTAGCTTTATCTACAGTTTTTTAAATGTTAGTACATTATTGAGACCGGCCGTGTGGGACTGACCCGATGAATTGATTGCTATTTGTACCTACATGTATGGGAACGACAGTTTTATAACGGCAAAGTTAATTTTGTTGCTCAATTACCTATGTACACAACGTTTTACAAGTTTGTACGGAATCCTCGATGCTCGTCTGAGAGTCCCACTTGGCTGGTTTTGTTGTGTAGGTATTACCTATCGAGTTATATAATAATATGCAGTGTATCGGACATATTAATAAATAAAATTATTGGCTTTATAAAAGCAACATTTTGGGTAACGCGTGGTCTTTAGGCAGTTTTAGGGTGGTTTTGTGAGCAGTTATAAAGAAGAGGGCTGTATAATTAGTCACATGTTACTCCCTATTACACTCTTAGCTGTTTTATTGATCACATGGATTCCCAAATACTGCCATTAATCAGCTTTAAGTCCACTGTTACCTCTTATACTGCTACTTAAATGTTATACTGCTACTGTGCAGCTAGGCTGTATAACTTGTGCCCAAATTAGTCGTATAAGGGATGTAAAGCGTGCTATAGCTCTTATACAGCTGACTTTTACGCTTATACTTCACACGTGAACCATTATATAGCCCTTAAACAGCCCCGAATGCTACTTGGGATTTGTATCAAAGCTAAAAACTAATAAGTATGCGCCGAGCTGCCGCGCCTATACGGTATACCTAACATACCGTCTATCGACCACGTACAACGTACTTTCGTAACGAAGGTCTTTCAAACTGCAGCGCAGTGTTGCCAATGCAAATTTTTAGACAGCCGTGTACACAGACATTAGGTATACATGTCTGTGGCTGTGTACATTAGATAAAAAAGTCGTGTTTATTTGGTAAAGGATCAACTGTGGGTCGTGTCCAATACTGCCAATATTTTTACATAAAACAGTCAAATACTCTAAAAGTGAATTTGTTATAAATTAATTATGTAATTAGTTATAAATTAATTATGTAATTAATTATTGTAGAATTTGCGAAAAGCCGTAGAATTTACTACGGCCACAGGGTTGTAGCCGTAGGCCGTGGATTTTGTGATTTTTTGGCTTGAAAGCCGTAGAATACTTTAATTGCCGTAACATTGGCAACACTGCTGCAGCGGCAAGGTCTAAGTAAAACGCTATGGTAAAACGTAGTGTAGAAATGTACGTATACTTTGTGGTCTTTATTAAAGGTTCAAAAGTTTTGTTACCATGACGCTAGATGAAGGACAGTGTTAACTAAATTAATAAAACACGAATAAAAAAAACAATGTGTGCAATTTACACGTGGTAGAAGTTTTAGTTACAAGATAATGAGACGAATGTAAAATTTCGAGAAAATTATAACTGTAGGTTTTAGTACCTAATGATCATAGTGATGCAAAGTTAGAAAATAAAAATAAAACAGTGGTAACTAACGCCGTCTCTTAACATAATATGAAAAGTAAAATGAGCAGCTAGCGCCATATATCCAGTAATAAAACGTGTTTTCTATCTTGTTCCTCGCGCCATCTATGAATAGAATTTAGCACTTTTTAAAGTAACACAAAGAGAACCACGAACATAAGAAACACTGTATAAAATGCTTGCTATCTCATTTTCTCCCACGTTATGTTATGAATTTATGTGTCTGTCTCTTTTTACCGTCGCTTTTTTGTTTCATCGACTTTGAAATCACAACAATGGTAAAGAAGTTTTCACTTCAAAAACATTAAAACACGTTCAGTAAAAACATTAGTAATTTATATGATTAAGGTTAAGGTAATATAATAATGAGTTTAAGCACAGAAGACATAGTAGTAGGTACTTACCTATAATGTTTAGGTTAACTAAAATTAACTTACAAAGAAAACTCAGTCGTTAGAAAATGACCACTGAAAGTGAAAACTCAAACATCATTGCCATTACAAAATATTGTAGTTTTTACTTTTTAAAATATTATTTGACAATAGCTGAGATGTCGGTAAAAAATATTCTACCTTGAATCTTTTATTCACAAAACATGCCTGTGTTCACAGTGTTCACAAACAATTTTTTGTACATCATAATTTAGTAGCATTAAATTTATGTTACCATAATCCAAAACAATCTTTCAGATTTTGTAATATTTATTTCTCAAAATTATTGATAATTGGAAAAGTTGTAAAATGAAATTATTGTTTAATCCATATTATAAAATAATAAATTACCTATAAAGATTTTTTTAGCAATAATGAATATAAATATTATATTCTAAACTATGGTAGAAATTATAAATAAACTGGCAACAACCAAATGTTTGGATGATTCGAGCCTGGCAATTCTGGTATGTTTTTCTGTCATCAGTCATCAAATCAGCTGTGTATCACACACAGGGATCATGTAAAAACAAATGTGCGTACTTAAAATTTCGGTGTGAAAATGTCAACTGGAATATTTGATAAAAAAGCAACTAAATGTTTATGATAATTCCGTCGCGGGAGAGACATGGCGCGCCGGAGAGGCAGCGGTATAACGAGCCTGGGATTCAACCAGGACCAAGGTATAATCACTTCCTAGTTCGTCGACCCGTTCTTTGTTCTCAGACGGTAGAGTTTTATTCGTTTTGTGGATGATCTAACCGCGTGAGGTGTTTCTTTGGTTAGGAGATCTCGTTAGATGGTGGTACGATCGCACACCTCACCCAGGTCATTGGCAGTCGCGCCACGCTGCGACTGCAGTGACAACGGAGCGACAATCCACGTGTTGTTTATATTTTTAGTCGCACGCCCACGCAGTATCTTTCCCCACGTCGTGATACTATTGTTTGAGCGTTGGTTCTGCACACCCCATTCATGCGTTCCGCTGATACTCGACGCGCAATTCCTGCATGACGTGACATCAGTCACGTACTTTTGTTTTACAACTCTAAATCTTTGTTGTCATCATGATAATGGACTTACCACATAGGTTTAGGTCAGGTAAATGAAAATTTGTTGCAAACTAGCGGGTAGTTCATTGTTAAGCAGTAGTGTGAATACACTACACTCTATTCAAATATTGGTATAGGAAATTTAGAAGAGAATTTTTCTCTTGAATTTAGAGTTTTGGTGGTAACGTTATTGTGACATCCATAACTTTCCCGCTGCTAGATTCCGGTCTCGTTTTGTGATGTTAGAGATAATGAGACACTACACTATACACACACGCCACATTTATTTTGCTTTGTTAAAATTGTTCAAAATTGTTTAAGTGATTCATTGTATTTCGTCTTGTTTGATGAGCGGGGTACCCAGTAACACAGGTTTACACCTAGTACAGGGGCCCTTACAACTAGCGTATAATGTAATCTATGAATCAATAAAAACATTTTTTTTTTAATGATAGAAAATACCATAGACTACCATGCTGGACACATGCCGATTGACAAGTTTCACACTGGAAAACATTGATAACCTAAATAATGGTTAAGGCATTCCTTCATATATTTACATTTCATATAGAAAGTGGTAATTATTTCTACTAAGTTCCTTATTTTGAATTTGAGTTGCATTCAGGATTTAGACGCTATGCAAAGACCATGATATGAATCTTATTCTTACCGCTAGTCATACCTCTAGTGGTAAGTGACAAGTGTAGAATAATAAGGGTCATGTATTATACTCAAAAGTCATGTGTTTCATTTGGCTTCGTATTAAAGACTAGCTGACCCGGCGAACTTTGAATCGCCTATCAAACTATTTCTTTTTTCTAAAATAAAAGTTGTCACTGGAACAAACAGACAGACGGATAAAAATTGTAAAAAATGTTGTTTTGGTATATGCACTGTGTATACATCCAAATGCACTTAGTAAAAAGCGGTTATTTTAATATTACAAACAGACATTCCAATAACTAACAAAGCAAATTGTATATTACATAAAAACCCATTTTTTTACATGTCATTAAGTATTAATTTGAACATGACTGTAATCCCACTTGAAATTTGCTTATTATATCTTTTATATAGCAGGAGTATTCTTAACATACATGAACAAAAACTAGTTTACTAAGCATACACTCTCAACCACTCATGAAGTATTAATAAAAGATAATATTTGTCCATTTGATCTTCTACTCAGAGATAAGTTTGTAATACTAGTAAATAATATTATCTTTAATATCTATGATCAATATCCGTCATTGCGCAACACAGGAAATAATAGTTAAAAAACAAAATCCACAAGCCAGTTTTCTTTTTACCCATTATTATAATTTGTTTCCTTTATAAGTGCAAAAATGTGAGGATTGTTCTTAAATCCTAACTCAAACATTCGAATCACAAAATATCATTCAATTTGATAACAAAATCATTTATCATAATTAAAAGCACTTTAAACTTTTAGATTTATAAACTAGGTACTGTACTGTACTTTACTTACTATAACCCATCTCTTTATTTATCTGCTACACAAGTTTATTTTTCACAATACAATACTTATTTATTGTTATTTCCAATCAGCCATGCCATTCAGTCACATTACATACCATTATAGATAACCCATAGTAGTAAATAATTAGTTGTTTGTTTTTTACTTACATAGTATTTTTCGTTTCTTTGTTAGCACCTTTAAGTTCTCAATGTCAATATTAAAATGAAATGTAAATGAAAGAAAAACCTTTCAATTTTGCATGATTGTGTGCTCCTAAAAATAGGCTGGTAGCTGACCAAACAGTTGCCTATCCAGGATCTTTGTTTAGTAGAGCTCCATAATAACATCTACCTGGATTTGCCTGTGCATAGAATCACAACATTATGCACAAGTACAGTATTAGGAATAAGGTGGTACGATTAAGATCTCTCAACCCTCCTACCGCCATTGCCTGGTCCAATGTTTGAAAGAGGCACCTGTGCTTAGTTAAGCCTGTTTTGGCTAATAATAATGTTGCTAGTAGCCGATAATAATCTTCTTAGTTAACAATAATAATGTAATAATATTAATATCATTGACTTATATTATAATTAATATATATAAATTACGTGTCACGTTCTTTGTCCGCGATGGACTCCTAAACTACTTAACCGATTTTAGTAAAATTTGCACACCGCGTGCAGTTTGATCCACCTTTAAAGATAGGATAGCTTACGTCTCCCTTAAGGCACACGGAAGGTTTTAATAAAAAAAAACTTTTGGCAAATGAAGTCTGTCAGGGCAGCTAGTATTATGTAATTATTATGTTGTCATTTAGGGGCTTCACATATGGCTGGCCTATAGTGTGTATATGCTGGTCCAGTCTGGTATAGGATTTGCATTACCCTCATAAAATTAATAAAATTTAAATATTCCATTTGTTAATTACATTTCTTATTCCTTAACCTTATTTATCAAGTCACCTTGACCTAATTTACGCATTAATATATGAGCAACACCAATTTCAAATATTAATGTTTTATTCACGCCAGAGTTAATAATTCATATGTTTTTTTTGTTTTACAATAAAATAAAATTAATATATTGACGGTTAAGAATCAATGGTGTTTATCTCAAAAAAGTAAACTTCACAGGAGATGAAAAAAATAACATGTTTACTGTTCATTGATAATGTTACTGAAAGTTTATAATATATATAATGAGTATACTATACTTAATGAGTTAGTAATATTATATATATGTAAATAATAGACCTTATCATTAGAACAAAAAAGATGTTTTTTGTTCATCTAATGTGAAGTTTACTTTTTTGAGATAGATTTATTGATGGTTAACTTGTATTATTGTTTATTATGATGTATAGTTGTACCTTAATAGGTAATAGAGGCACTAAATAGGTAATATTGTGCACAGTGCAGTCGAAATTCGACCGTAATTCAGTGTGTCAAAAGATACTTCACAATGTCATTTTTCAATATTCTATTTTCTCTAAAAAATGTTGTTTTTACTTCTTCTTCACATAAACTTACAATCAGACTTCTACCTGCCTTTTCCCTTCACATATTAATAACTATACCACAGTAAAGAAATAATAAATATTTATACTGTGACTCACTCACGGACCTTAAATAAAAGGTCCGTGACTGTGACTATACTGTAGATAAATATTGCAGGGTCAATAATGTTTCGGAAAAATAAATATTTGTAGGGTAGATGGACTAAAAAGATAAAGATAAATATGGGGATAATTTATTATTTTGAGGCAAGATTCTTTTTAGGAGCACAAAATATTACGAGGATAAATTTTATTGTAATAATATTATATTAATATTATATGTTATAATTTGTTATAGTATAATTATTGACAGTTAGCTAGACAATAGATATTCTTGGTTTGAGTAAGATTATTTGTGGGGACAAAGACTATGGGTAGGTATAATTGTTTTGGGGCCAAATTGTAGGAGTTAATTGACTATGGAGGTACTTAGTTTGAGTAAGTTTGTTTTTGGGGTAAAAGACTAGGAGAATAATTGTTTTACTATTTTTTTTTCAGGCTGCTTCACTTGTTGCCTAACATCTGGCCTGCGCGTTTACAATGTGGATCCACTGGTCGAAAAGGCTCACTACAGTAAGTACAACTAACAATTATTATAAATAAGGCTTCAACACGACCATTAATGGTCCAGTAGCCTAGTTGGTAATTTGGTAGTGACCCTGCTCTGAGCCGGGTTCGATTCCCGGCAGGAACGAACATCTGTATGCCAGATGAACATTTGTTCTTTGTTAGTAGATGTTAGTCATGTTTTGTTTCTGTTCATAACGCCAGGATTCCTTTATTCATTCAAAATCAACGGGTTCGATTCCTGGCCAGGAATATTAATTTTTCAAATATCTAATGATGTACTTTTAGTTTTCATCAAAATCCGCCCCGAGACTCCTTTGACTATTTTTGCTATTGCTCAGTTTCGAATTTGACCATCTACGCACAATTGAAATATTCACCCTGTATAGAGAGAGAGATAGACTGATCTCTAGTATGTAGTGAGAGCGTTTGCGTTCACTACCATGGCTTCTTTGATGACCCTAAACCCTAGTTGGATGTTGGATCCTGACTGTCAACCGAAGGGTCCCAGATTCGATTCTCGGCTGGGACATTTATGTGATAAGTATATTATGTTTCGCGCCCCAGCAACCCGTGACTAACAGCGCATTAGAGTTGTTTATTTGCTGGATAATCTAACGAGAGTATCATGAAAGGGCCATTGTTATTAATATATGTATAATGTATATGTATATGAAAAGTTAAAAACAAAGTAGAATTGCTGGATAC
The DNA here is from genome assembly GCA_951805285.1 of Thymelicus acteon. Lineage (NCBI taxonomy): Eukaryota > Metazoa > Arthropoda > Insecta > Lepidoptera > Hesperiidae > Thymelicus > Thymelicus acteon. The sequence goes on from OX638234.1 coordinate 3,293,183, forward strand.
GACGCAAAACGCTAAAATCCGGGATTCTCTTGAATTTTGGCAAGGCAACCCTACCTCACATGCAGATATGCCCGGAGCCTTTTTGCTCAACCGGGGCATTTTTGCTTTGTGGATTAAATATACTTACTATCAATATTCAACAGGAGCATAGGTTACCAATGTCAAATATCTAATTACCAAAGTTTGTCCACCAGGCAAGGAAGAGTTGGGCGAAGTCTCCCTCTGTGAGATGGTGTTCCGCACCAACTGGCTGCTGGTGGTGCGCGCGCGTCGCCCCTGCTCTCTGCTGCTGCTGGACGACCAGGTGCGCGCCTTCCGAGCTGAGGTGCTGTTCAAGTCGCCCATCAGAGCGTTGCGCGCGCGGCGGGATAAGTGAGTTTGACATATCTAACTGATACACTGACACTGCTACAATCTCTAACTGCCACTGCTAGGGTCAAGGCTTTTCTCACTTAGGTTCAGGTACAGGCCACTACGCTGGCTAAGTGCTGGCGCGATGGGATAAGTGAGTTTGACCAACCTCTAACTGATCCACTGCTAGGGCAAGTCTGCTCTCACAGTGATGGGTAAGGCGATAATCTCACCGCGTTGGCTGGTTGGCCAAGTGCGGTTTGTGATTGTACGCGCCAGACGAATTTTAAGTTTTCTATGGCTTCCATTTTGTTATTAACATCCCTCTGGTACCTACTTTACTGCTAATAAAGGGAAAGGGTTTTTGCGTTGCGTGACTTACGTGCGTCAATGGTCCTGCCGATTATAAAGCGAGAGTCAATCTAGAGTGAATAGACTTACGCCCCAACTACGAGTCACTATTGGTTATTTAAATCGCTCCTTAGTAAAGAATCATCATACTAATTATGTTCTAAGGAGCGATTTACGTTACCATTAGTGACTCTGAGGTGGGGTGTCACTAAGTTAGTGAGTATAAGTGTGTAATTATTAGTATATTAATTAGTCCAAAGTAAAGCAAAAAACGGGTTACCTTATCACAGTTAAAATCGATTCTATAATAATGTCAATCATACTATCAGGACATTGATTAAAAGTACTTGATTGACCCAGATAAGTAGAAAACCCAGAAGCCCAGTTTCTCATATAGATTTATATTATCAAAACGGTAACCTATCCAACACGTGTACGAAACAGCAAAATAGCAAATGTTAATACGCAAAAACTACACGCGCATTATAATAAGTCATTGTGGCTTTACTATTGACGACACTACACGAGTTACGAGTCGACCACTTGACGATGACGGCCAACCGTAAAACTACTTCATCAATAAAATACTAAATAATACTTTATACAGTATTTTATTTATACAGTAAATTACTTTATTTATGTATATAAAAACTTTATCTATACTAATATTATAAAGAGAAAAGATTTGATAGTTTGTTTGCATTGAATAGGCTCCGAAACTACTGGAACCGATTTGAAAAATTCTTTCACTGTTGGGAAGCTACACTATCCCCGGGTGACATAGGCTATATTATATTTTCGAAAAAAATAGGGATCCTTAATAAAAGTCCAATAATATAACCCAAGGTGTAAAAAAATAAGAAAACCGAAGCAAAGCGAGGGCGGTTACTCGTTGTTCATAAAGTAATATCTTCATTAAAAGATCTCTTTTTGTTTTATGAGAGGATATTATTTTTATTAACTGAGTTTTGTCACGTTAAACCCGATAAGGTGGTGTTCAATTTATCTTAGCACGTGTTATGGTACTTATAGGTTGATCTGTTTTTTGTATCCGTAGTATTTTTTTATGAAGACTATTAAACTTAATATGTACTTACTATATACTGAACTCAGCGGGTTAACTAACAAATACGTAATGAAAAAGTTAAGCTATGTCACGCGCGAATGCAATAAGCAAGTAGTCGATAAAAGTCAGGTGTTTTTATTATGGTCTGTTAAGTTTGTTCTGATTTTTAGGGTTCCGTACGAAAAAACGAAAAATGGAACCCTTATAGGATCTGGGTGACCGCCGTTCACAGCCAATTTACTCCAAAACTACTGGACCAAATGAGTTGAAATTTGGTACTCATGTACTTTTTTGTGACCCAAAGACAAAGGTATAAAGTAAACAACTGAATTTTGAAAAAAATATATATTACGAAATCAAAATTAAACTGAATCTATTTTGCAAACCGTATCGTGTGGTATGTCAAATGAAAGGGCATGTTGTAAGAATCTCAAATATGTTTTTGTTCTACAATGGATAGTTTTAAAATTATCCAAGAAAGAACGAAAATTAAAGCCAAAAATTTACCATTCCCCCCTTATCTCCGAAACTACTGACGCTAGAATTAAAAAAAAATACAGAAAACAGTTCTTTACTTAAATATTACCCATAAGAAATCTATGGTTTAAATAACGGCAAAAATAAATAAAATACAAAAATAACGGTAAATACATAATCAACGTACGGAACCCTCTCCTAGCGAGTTTAACTCGCACTAGTCAAGTTTTATTGTTGTTGATGTCCTTTTTCTGTATTTTTGTTATAGTTTGTTGTTGTTTTTTATAAACAAGATATTAATTAACCAGTAAGTACTGGTTCACTCTCTTGCCCAGACACTCATATCCGTGTCGGGTCGGTTCCGTTACGTTGGATATAATGTAGTGCTAAAAAAAAACCCTGAACTTAACAAGTATTGCGTAAGACAGGTGTTTGAATGTCGACGAAATATATTTATTTATTTGTTATATTATACATATTTCTGTTGTTCTATTCGAGGGATTTAAAAGATATAACGTCAAGAATCCGCTTTTTAATCAGTCAAACATACATACCATATTAATTAATTAATTCCAGTCTGACGTTTATCCACAATCACAAAATTAAAACCGTTTTATGCGTGTTTTAATTATTTTTTCTCTAAACCTTTCCGTAAGGCATTGATTCTCAAACTTACCTCGAACACCTTTTGAGATTCAATAATATTGTGATTTAATTTTGAACATTCCATTTTCTGTCTTTATTACAGTTTTATTTTATGTTACTGGATGAATTATTCGCAACGTATGATTTGAATGTTCACGTGAGTAATACTCGTATGTGTCATGTCCACGAGTCAATGTGTTTTCGTGGCGAGTCGCGTTTCGCGATTAAAATTCATTAATTGTTAATTCGTGACCGACGTTAGGTTAATAGTAGAAAAAATTGCGCGTAAGTCGTCTAGAAAATCGTAATAAATAAAGTATGTACTAAAGTAAATAGTAAATAAAGTAAATAATAGGTATAGAAAATCGATTTTCTTCCACATCTGATTGTTAGAAAAGTTGTACACATGACTTAACATTCAGCTATGGGAAATAAATCATACACTATTTATTTTATTGATTGGATTCTGCACATGACTCGTCTTAACTTTTATATAATTATGGGAAATCAAATTTTATCCTTTTCGGGATGTTAAAATGATAGCATATGAGACGATTTAAAATAATCTGAATTTTACCAAGAAAAAGATAACCGACTTCAAAATTACTCATAAACTACTCGTCAGATCTGGCTCAAATTAAAATGAGACCACATGACAAGCACCAGCTTTCGATTAAAAAAAGAATCATCAAAATCAGTTCACCCTGTCAGAAAGTTCTGAGGTAACAAACATAAAAAATACTGTCGAAAAAAGATAGCATATGAGACGAATTAAAAAAATTGTTATGAGAAATCGGTTTTCGTACTGTTCTCAATGTTGAAAATATTGCGTGCTTGAGAGCTCAATTTTATAAATATGGGAAATCACGACTCCCGTTATTCAAACTCGTTACGAATTATTTTTATTACTCATCTATTGAAGCTTCTTGTAGTCTTGTAGTGAAGTCTTGTAGCTTACCATTCAATTAGACCAATTGCTACCGATAAAGTGATTCCTAAATCGATTATCCATCGAAATAGGCATTTTATTATTTTATAGACTATCAATGAAATATTTTACAAGAATTTCACACAATCTTTGTAAGAATATTTTTAAAAGATTACGTGAAGGAAAATATAGTTTAATCTTAATTCTTTGTCCTAGTGTCTTAATGACGTGTCCTAAAGGAAGTCGTTGGCGATAAGATAGGACAACCTTCACCTAATAACCCATTGTTACCTAAATGGACATTATCTGCGCATATTTTAAATATTTGTATTGGACGAATTAGTTTTGGACTTTTGGCAATATAAAACTAGTCGACCTCGCTTTTTGCGGCAAAAATAGAATTTTAATATTAAATGTATTTAATCTACGCTCTCTAGCATTTCGACGTCCTGTCAGGGTATGACATACACACACATTACACAGTTATAAAATATTGTATGACATAATTATGCTTTGTGCAATGGATAAATAAGTAAATAAAGGTCGATGCATACGTAACGTGGGCGGGACGGGACGTGAAGTTTTGGAATATCGGTTCATAGAAAATGTAAACAATAGCGCATACGCCACGGACGCACGCACGGGACGGGAACGGGACACGCACGTATATTTATGCCCTGTCCACGTCACGTCCCCGTCCCGTCCACGTTACGTATGCATCGACCTTTAATCAAAGCTAAGTATTGGAGAAAACAACTGTAAAGTCTATTTTTACCCGACTCTAAGGCAGGAACTTAAATGTACAAAAGATGAGAACCCGGTATTATTTCTGTTATTATATTATAGGTCTATCAAAATATATTATATTTAATCTGTATGCTGCTGTCTCTATGTACTGTTGATTCTTCTTTTGAATATGTATTAAAACATGCATGTTGCGAGCCTCTTGTTTCAATAATTTCAACCCATAATTGGATCAGCGTTTAGGCCCAGGTCTTCTAATATATAAAATTCTCGTGTCACGGTGTTAGAAGTTGAACTCCTCCGAAACGGCTGGACCGATTTTCGTGAATCTTTGCGTGCATATTGGCTAGGATGGAGAATCGGACAACATCTATTTTTCATCCCCCTCCACCCCTAAATTTTTGGCAGAACAAAGTTTGCCCGGTCAGCTAGTAATTATATGGAAGCTGTGGGTAATAGCATGAATATGAGTCATAAGAAAGTGAAGGTAATATGACGTATTTGGTCTTGACAAGCAAGCTAGCCTGATTTGATATGCATGGTGCGATTTATAGGTAATCGATTGACGCAATAGGGAGATCATGGCACCTACAAAGGTCGGTTAATTGCAACAATATTAATGTTATGTAACGTATGACAAGAATTTAAGATTAATTGTTATTAGTTGACAATAATGTGTCTCGTTTATTTATGTGATAACTTATGAGAATATCGTATGACTTCAATGATTTCATAAAACATGCAAGTACCTTTAAGATGCAACACGCTATTTTTATTTGCTTTAAATATACTAGTAATACTAGCTGACCCGGCAAACTTTGAACCGCCTATCAATCTGTGCCTCTCCTCTCTCTCTCATATTCTGTCAATCTCTTTCTTGGCCGGCAACACATCAGTGATGCATTTGATGTTGCTGATGTCCATGGGCGACGATAGCCACTTACCATCAGGTGGATCTTTAGCTCCTTTGCCGGCTATGTCCATAAAAAAACCTTCAAATATAAATATTTATTAACGCTAAAACATTTTGTCTGAACCCACATATTTAGTCAAGCCAGATGATATTCTGTTGTTGTTATTATTAGGTGATATCGTTGTGTTTTCATTGTTGCCTCGCGTTAGTAAACCTATGCCTTGTTACTTGTTCGCACCCATGCCGGAAGTGCCAGAACAAATGTTAATGGTTTTTATCAGGCTTAGTAAGTTTTATGTTCGCTCCGTTGTATTTGCTATCGGTTTCCCTATACATTAAAAACAGTCATTTTATTTAATAGCTGCAGAAAAACGGAAAAAACTTTTTGTATTTTGTTAGTAGATACTACTGAGCTCGATGTACCTAGTGTCTCATTGTCTCTTTACTATGGAGACAAAATCATAACCTCACATATTTTCCTTTATTTTTCGGCAGCTCAAAAATATTAACTATTGCAAGATATAAGCAAGATATAAGATGAAAATACTACGATTTTCTGAGTCTGTTAGTGCTTGACAATTTCTTAACGGAATATACCTAACGCGGGAGCAAAATCATTTTCCGGGAAAAGTTTTATAAGTAGATAATGTCTTGTTTCCATAATAATGTACATGCTGTGTGTTAAAAATAAGGACCTATCAGTAAAATTTTCCTCGCATTCTAAGGACGCAGAAAGATTAGATTCCGAAATAGTGAAGCGTCAATTTGCCACCCTGAATGAGTAGGACACAGTGAATTGGACTCTTATGTCAGTCGGGAATTGAACCTAAGACCCTCTGTAGGTACTTCTAACTATAATTCGTTTTTAGTCGAGTCATATTTGGTTATCAACTATAGCACTACTATTTAATGAAATTTTAGTTCAGTTTTCGCATTGCATGATAATTTTAAAAATGATCCTTAAATTCTTTTCATTATTTTATAATTACAAATCACAACAAAGAGATCTTGTAAGTTTGTACGAAATAAGATTCGTCTACAAAAATTGACTACAGCCATTGAAGTATTATTACTAGCGTATAGAATAAACACCGCGAACACAAATGTATGTTCCAATGAATTGGCGCCGCGCGGCTTCAATGTCCAATGGATTTGTTTGATTTTGAAAGGAGAACAGGGGCTCAATTTTGAAAATAGAACCTCCCGGCGGGGACACACATTTTGTTCAAAATGTCTATTTTATGACATTATACTTCAACGACAACAGCTATAAAAATTATGCAACGCTTCTTAATATTCAAGGCATGGACGGTTTACCCTTGGCGCACGCAGGTTAGGTTCCGTGTATCCTATATCAAGGAAATCTATTGTCTTACTTTGTTATGAAACTATTAGCTGATAAACTTGTCAGTTACATTATACATTATGATTTGGAGTTTAAAACGTGACTTTGTATGTTCTGTTCGTCGAGAAATGAGAATACAAGTCGTTAAGAAAGTTTTTTGGAGGGTAGTAGGGAATGCAAATGGTCTCACAGAAATCGAAATACAGGCAGTCATCGTGCTTACGGCATGTTAGGTTCTCGAAATACGCGACGTAAATCGAAACGACGTAAGTCGAGACATACATATTTTGTCATATTATGTTTACATGTAAAACTCAAGGGTTAGGATCCACACGGACTCGAAATTTAAAAAAAAAACTGCATTTATAACAAAGGATATACATACTTTATTCTCAAAAGTAAGTTCTTAAAATAATTATATTATGCACTTAAGAAATTGCTAGTTATTTTTCCTATGCCGGAAATCGAAACAAATGACGTATGTTTGAGGAATAGTATCAAAACATTGTTGGACGTAACTTGAAACGACGTAAATCGAAACGACGGAAGTCGAGGACTGCCTGTAATCGATTTTTCGGTTATTATAACATACAAAAGAAAACTGGTTAATAAAAATTAACGGAACCAGATTTTATGGTTAATTTTGTTGCGTCGCTTTGTCCTAATTTTGACTACAATTCAGGAAAAAAAAATGTACGCGTAGGTATTGCACACACGTACCTATAAGAAGTGAAACTTCAAAACTTTTAACCAACTTTATTATTCTATAGTGTTACAATTTTTTGGGCGTAGGCGCTTACAGTGACGGCACGGACATAAAAAAGAACGGACGTAACCTTGTCTAATCGAGAGTGAAGCTGACAGCTGACAGCTCGCTTACCATGTGTGCGTAATTTTGTAATTATTGATTTGGGATGGTGTCAATGTCGTATCAAGATGGTGTCAATGTGTGGGTGTGTGTACTTGTACGAATACAGAGTTGGTATTACTATGGGTGCTTCACTGAATTTGATCTTAGGATTACGTCCGTCTTTTTTTAACGTCCGTGAGTGACGGTAATTATTATTTTTTTGATAAAATCGAAACGGTTTAACTTAAATAGTCTTACATACTAATTTGTCGGCATAACCGTTGCCAAAAATTTTGCTACATTTAAAAAAAAAACATTCATCTCATTCCTCAGGGTAGCAGTAGTGCTGGCCTCATCAGTCCAAGTGTTGGCGCTGTACGCTGACGCTTAAATAAAAAAACGTTGTGTGTTACAGCCGTGACGCTTAAACGTTACAAAACAACGTTGCCACGTTTATAACCCCACTCCCCTCTCCCAGGGTAGCAGTGGTGCTGACATCATCAGTCCAAGTGCTAGCGCTGCCGTCGCTAGGCCGCGTGGCCTTGCTCCGGACGCCGGCGTCAGCGCGGCCGCTGTGCGCGCTGGCCACCGACCCCGGCGCGCCGCAGCTGTTGGCCGCGTTGGCGCATCGACGAGGGTCCTTGCAGTTGCTGGTAAGTATCATGAACTGTTACACAAAATCACGAGCTCCTCCCCATCCCGTAATAGGATTACCTGTGTCTCGGGTGGTAAGTATATCCCAATATGCTTCCTATAGTGAAGGATACGATTCCCGGCCGCCAGACGTTTATGTGGCAGTAAATTGCTGGCTTGTGAGTGCTGGTGATAGCTTAAGAACAAAAGTTTATGTCATTATTGCGTATGCGCAATGGAAATTATTTACTTATTTAACAGAAATTCGAGAAAACAAAAAAATATATAAATAGTCAAGTTCTTTCAATCCACATTTTTCTACAAAGGCACGCCAAACACGCACTGTCAAGACTGACAGCCCAAAAGCGCGCCAAACGTCACAGACAGAGGTACAGTCAGCTAACGCCATCTATTATCGTCTTCCAGGACGTATCCCGCGCAGTGAAAGGCGCGCAATCCAGTTCGCCGGCTGTCGTAGGCTGCCACCAGACGGAGCTAGTGTGTCTCAGTCTGTCCGCTAATGGCGCGAAGCTGGCCACTGCGTCCGAACGAGGCACCATCATCCGGATATGGGATACCGGCAGTAAACAGATGGTGCATGAGCTCAGACGAGGGTCGGATTACGCCGATGTGTATTGGTGAGGGTGTTTTATTGGCCATTTTGCTTTTGACAGGATGAAAAATGACATTTGACATTATTTTCACAAAATAAGGGAGACAACAAAAGTGTAACTCCATTTTAAGCAACGCATAAACACGTGTGCACTTGTATAGAGTTAACATTCTGTCTGTATCTATTTTGTGTTTTAAAATTCGTGATCTACCTACGGAAACGTTCAAGCGACATTTGATAGCACATCTTTTAGGTAAAGGCTACTATATTATCTATACTGTAAGATTGACGATTATATAAATGAGAAGAATGCCTGGAAATAGATGTACCGCTTCCAGTCCCGCGTAGGTTAGAATACTATTTTGTAATATGTACCTACCTCTGTTTTATTTTAAAAGATTTGCTGAGGAGTTTTCCTTACGGCTTTTCTTCTCCTCCATGACAAAGCACCTTTCTGAAAAGCTGGTAGATTAAAAAAATGACGTGCATAGGTGTATGAATGACACCTACATGAATAATTTTGAATTTTGAAAAAAAAATGCTACTCGACACGACTCGTTGTTGAATTTTTTTTTGTATAGAAAACACGTAGGGTCGTTTCGCCTGTTCGCGTCCATTTAGTGCAGTTGACAAGTTTGACGGCGATAATAAAAATGTCCCAGCACTAATTTCTATGAAAAATTTATGTAATGTATTCATTATATAGTCTATTTTAAGATTAACTTTCAGTTTTATTAGAAACATCTTGTGTTTTCTTTTTAAATAGATAAACTTCAGAATTAGGCGTTTTACCCACTTTGCGTCCACAAAATCCAAATTGCGTCCACCCGTGGACCATTTAGCGTCCAGCAGCTTAGAAAAGGAATATAGGGGTGAAATTTTGAATAATTTGTAAAGAAAGATTGTATTTTAATAATTTCTTTATTTAAGAATATAAATATTAAAAAATCAACATTATTATCATTAAAAAACTGCACTTAAAAAAATAAAAAAAAATCTTCTCAACATTGTTTGTATCGATTTATTACTCTCTCGAATTTCATTTAACGCTTTCTTTAAATCTTCTTCTGTGCATGTTCTTTTAAGCTTATTGCATAGCTTTTATCGCGGGCTTGAGCGCGACGAGCGAATCAAGAAAAACCGTAACGAAATAAAAGGTTACACCGCCCACTTGCACTCAGTACTAGGATAGCAAAAACATGCAAGCAAGTGTGCCAAAACAAAGCTGGGGTATTAAATTTCTCATCGGATTTGTTCACCTAGTAGCAATTAATTAAAGCGAGTACTAGGCGCACAGAAGTCTTCGAGGATGCGACATCAGTGCTACTGTACAGGCCATAGTATAGTGCGGTCTTATTTACTCTTCGGTATTTTACATAAGGCACAACAGTGATGTCTATATTACGATCATGCACATTAGGTTATTATTGCTGTTTCTCTTGTCATGCCGATTAATATCTGGAGGAGCGACAGTGATAGAGTGAATCTATCACACACAGTGATAGAGTGAATCTATCACTGCCGCTCTGACAAGTTGTCAGAGCGCTCTGACATCACTTGTCAGAGCGGCAGTGATGGATTTGTTCTATCACTGTCGCTCTTCCGCATATTGATTGGCATTACGGGAGAAATGGCAATAATAGCTTAATGTGCATGATCGTGATATTGACGTCCCTGTTGTGCCTATGCTAAATACCGAAGAGTGAATAAGATCGCACTGATGTAGCATCCTCTAAGACTTCTGTGCGCCTAGTACTCACTTTAATTAATTGCTACTAGGTGAACAAATCTGATGAGAAATTTAATAACCCCAGCTTGTTTTGGCATACTTGCTTGCATGTTTTTGCTATCCTAGTACTGACTGCAAGTGGGGGGTATGAGGTTTTATTTTGCAACAAATGATATGCAATAGCTTTACCGCGGCAGTCCCCGAGTGCCACACGTTTTTTTCCCTTCTTCTTTCTTGTCTCCAAAGAACTCATCTTAAATGAAAAAAGATAAGAATGAAAGAAATTAAGTACTCATTTCAATTAAAAAAATAGAATTATAAATACGTAGTCTTAATAAAAAATGTACAATAATAATAAAAAATACATTTTAAATTATTTTTACAAGCAAGTATTTAACAAAAACTGTGGACGCAATTTGGTTTATTATTATCCCCTGTAGGTATAGTTTGCGTCCACTGTGGACGCAAAGTGGAAGTTTTGTAAAATTCGATGTAGTAATTCGCGTCTACCTTATTTTATTCGTTAAATATAAAAAAACATAAGGAAATTCATAATTAATATTATACCTTTTTTCATCATAAAAGTGTAGAAACAGCTATGTATCCTAAAATTCACATAAAACAATAAAAAACTTACCATCAAACGCACCGCTGCACACTAATTTTTATCTAAATATCCCGCCCATCGCGCTTTTTTGTTGAACAGCCGAGACTAACTATTTTTTCTAAACGGGATTGGTTTGACGCACAGAACTTTTGACCATGTGTGCGTGCCTCTTATATATTGAAGTATAAGCGGTAATGACTTTTCGTTTGATTGGTGTGTTAGTTGACTTATTTTCGAGGATTTTTAAAGGGAGATCCGCAAAATGGACGCGAATTGGGCGATGGACGCGAACAGGCGAACTTACCCTATATATAATTATATATATACAACGTATAACATAATTTACTCACTTTGAGAAAGTATCTTGCTCAAAATCGGCAACTGAATTGATTCCACGTATTTTTAATTGTGTTTTATAGCTTAATAATTTTTTATTTAAGAAATTAGTTATACTCATTTCGAACGAAAAGTGTGAACATTCTACCCAGCGGCGCACGCACACATGAGAGCGAACGAGCGCTACGTATACAAGGTCGGTGCGCGCGTGTGTGCGGTACACCCCGACGTCCCGACAAAAACAGCTGATATTAGCGATCGAGCGATCATTACATAAAATATGTATGTAGTAAGTAATGGTAAGAAGACTAAATACTAAACAAATTATGATTCTCTCTTTCCATTACATTTTTCAGGCTTTGTACTGTAGACTGTGAATAATTTTGAACTCATTGATTAAACCTCACATTAAAGAACAAAAAAATTAATCAATGTCAGTAATAAGTTTAAGTTTATTTAATACCTACTACAGTCTCACTTTCACTACATTAAATGCATAAATGACGTACACCCCTAAACACCCCAATTAGAATACCTATTCAGTTTTAATCATAATACATACACTGAAATATTTTTTATTAGCTTAATAATTGTTTATTCAAGGAATTAGTTGTTCTCGTAGAGGGATAAGAATGTTCATAATATTCTAAGCAAGCATACAGACTCACGCACACACGAGAGTGAGACCCACGTCACAGGCCACAACGCGGGCCGCGGGGGCCGGCGCGCGCGCGGCTATAACAGCTGATAGACGAAAACGAATTAGACATTGTACATTAGATATTGTTAAACACAACATGTTTGTTACCTGACTACTCATTTCATTTAATTGGTAGGTGTGTTATACTCGTATCACTTACTGAACTCATCCAATTAGGTAACGATTCAAAGATTTTATTGAACATAAACATTATTACCTACATATGCCTAAAATAGTAGCTGAGCCCTGTTTCAATCACTTTTTACAGGTTTTGGACTGTCGACTTTGAATCATTTTAATTAATACAATGTTAATCGTTTTGGCATTAAAATGATAAGATACCTATTTATTGAAATATTGATTGTTTAGAAGTAGATATGTAGATAACTAAATTTTAAGTAAACTGACAAACGTAAACGGACAATTTAGTACTTAAAATTTTGTACGCAAGTAAACAAGTGATTATGAAATTTTTCTATGGGCGGGGCTTATCACTTAACACGTTTGCGCAGGCATTTTTTAATTAAAATTTAGTAAAATGCATAAGTTTGTAATGTATGTGTAATAATACAACAAAATAAAAAAGACTGCATGTTTAAAAGCTGTGAATTATAAAAATATTTACAAATATTAAACAACCAATTAAATTTAGTTAGTGTAGGTAACTTACAGGTCTGATAATAATTGGTTTCTTCCCTCATCCTCATCCTCGTCGTATTTTAATGACATTTTCAAAATGTCCACCACCTTGTTTGATACACATTAATGCACGTTTTGGTAATTGTCGTTTATGTTTATTTAATACTAGTGTCACTTTTCACTACGTCAAATCTAATGGAATGTTTGAAATAAACACGTCCCCACAGAAAAAAGTCTAGTTGGGTCAAATCAGCTGACCTAGGAAACCTAATTTATCCAATCACTTATACGGCCGGCGCGTGCGGTGTGACTGACTTTTTAATTTACTAAATCGTAGATCACAAAAGCCGCCGGCTGGGAATGACACCGTCGTTACGTCTCGCTTCCTCCCGACTGTTTTTAAATATGCGGAAGAGAGAAAACGTATGGAAGTGTGCGAACTTTCTTTATAATATTTTTTTGATCTATTGCGTTTGTAGTGAATTTCTTTTACGTCGTACAACTACGTACGTTTGGCAGTGTGCGTTTGTGGCTGTGGCTCAGTATAATAATGCTTGAAAGGACCCTATTGCATTGACTTAAGTTTCATTTTTGTTTGTTTCGACTGTTTAAAGAATTGGGTGACATCATTTACTTAATTTTAATTTCTTTTAGGGAAAAAAAAATACCTACATTAAAAATACGTGGAATCGATTCAGCTGCCGATTTTGAGCCATGTACTTTCTTATGTTACATATATATATGTGACAGATACGTATACGTTCATACATTTTAGTGAATGATTACTAGCATTTGTATTACGGGAATTTTCCAAAAGATTTAATGATTTTTGATAGTGCTTCTTAAACTATACAATCCAATTAAGAATTTTTTTTTTTTGGAAGTAGCCAGCAAACGAGCTGACGATCCACGTGATGGTAAGTGCTAACGTTGCCGATGGACATCAGCAACACCAAAGGCATCACTGATGCGTTACCGGCCAAGAAAGAGAGAAGAAAAAAAAAGAAAACTGGCTCGCAAGCCCCCAGCCGGAACACGAGTAGTTTGGCGGCTGACTCATGGTCAAGGGTGGTAGCTATCCAGGCGAATCCCATCGACAAATAATAATAGTAATAATGGTATTAATTAACAAGTAAAATCAATATTATCAATCCCTCGAAGGGCCCTACCAGCAGCGTGCCGGATTTAGTCGCCTCTTACGACACCCATACGGCGTGGGGTTGGGGTTAGTATTCTAAGCCGCCCCAGTACGGATAAAATGAGAATAAGATGATTAAAAGCATCTTTAGAGATGTAAACGGTATTCGCGAAACGGATGGTAACGTGGGGCAATGACCTCTATAAGGCATAATTTAACGGTCGTTTGTGCTACATCAGTATAATTATTAATTGCAACATCCTACTCAGGCCGTCTTTACTTTACTTTTGAAAGCCCTGGACATATTAGGATAATGGAGCCCTTATGACTTTGACAGAACACTATTTTTATGTTAGAACTAGCTGACCCGGCGTACTTCGTATCGCCTAACAATCTGTTTTTTTTCTCAAATAAAAGTAGCTTAAGTTACTCCTTGTTACTTCAGCTATCTGCCAGTGGAAGTCCCGTCAAAATCGGTCCAGCCATTTCAGAGATTAGCCGGAACAAACAGACAGACAGACAGACAAAAACTGTAAAAAATGTTGTTTCGGTATATGTACCGTGTATACATCCAAATGCACTTGTTAAAAATCGGTTATTTTAATATTACAAACAGACACTCCAATTTTATTTATTTGTATAGATGTATAGATAAACAAAGAAAATAGATAAGCAAGCTTCTAGATTTATTATTATTGATTTATCTAAGCATACTGGAATCGGGAAGCCTAATTTTTGGACGAGAATAGAGCAGCTTCGTGCATGCAAAAGCTATAAGCAAATTGGAATTGTCAGTAATTCAGGTTCGATTTATTCGAATTAAAAGTTTTTCGGTAATAAATATCGATTATTGTTTAGTGTTCTGACAGGAACTTGGGGGGCCCTATCCATCACGGGGCCCTGGGCAAGTGCCGAGTGGGAAAGAGGGGTCTGATCCTACTAATATTATAAATCTGAAAGTTTTTTTGGATGTTTTTACTCTTTCATGCAAAAATTACAGAAGGGATCTTTATGAAATTTAGCACACAGGTAGACAGGTAGAATGCGACTTATCTATATCTATACTAATATATAAAGAGGAATGATTTGATTTTTTGTTTGCATTGAATAGGCTCCGAAACTACTGAACCGATTTGAAAAATTATTTCACTGTTGGGAAGCTACACTATCCCCGAGTAACATAGGCTATATTATATTTTCAAGAAAATTAGGGATCCTTAATAAAACTCCAATAATGTAACCCGAGGTGTAAAAAAATAAGAAAACCGAAGCAAAGCGAGGGCGGTTAATCGTAATGTATAAGTCTAAATGCTCTAAGCAATAACCACATAATTAAAATAAATATACACTATAAACGGTATATTTTTATTATTTATATTAAATAAAAAATAAAACGATTAAAGCTATGTATTCGCTATTTCGACCCATCTTGCACAGTCCCTGTGGCGCAGAGGATAGCGCGTTGGACTTCTAATCCAAAGGTCGTGGGTTCGATCCCCACCAGGGATGATATAATTCTGTATAAATTTATTTTTTTCTATCGTGTATCGTGAATAGTATTCTGTATTTATTCTCGTCTTTTTCACAAGAACTAATTGAAAGACAAAAATTCATATTTGGGACACAATATGTTTCTAAATTTCTGAATATTATACCACAAATTAAATAATCAGGTGTTGTTTGATTTTCTATAGGTATAGTTTCTAGGCAAAAGAGACATGCAATTTACAAATCGGAAAATATTATGATACTAATGATACTAATGATGCCCGCGACTTCGTTGCGTATTTATAACATGATATAAAAACGATGCATGTTTAATATTACAGAATGTTTGTGTAAATAAATGTTAAATGCTATATAACATAATGATTAATGATTATGATGATACAATGGAAAACATAGCCATTTTTTTAATTGATTATGCCATTTCTGTACACAGTGAAAAGGCTCACGCAGCTTGTCAACTTCTATTTAAACGTTTGATTTGGATAAAATAAGTCCATCAAAATGTATCCATCCATCCAACCATCATCCTTTGGAGTTCCACTGCTGAACACAGGCCTCCCTAACTTGCACCACTTTGACCGGTCCTGAGCCTTCTGAGTCAAAGTGTATCAATTCTAGGCAAAATAGTCTGTTCTAAGAATACGCAAACATTAAACATTTATCTCAGATCAATAGAAAAGATTTAACTTGAATTGGCCAAGTTTGGTAATACAGGCAGTCCTCGTACTTACGGCATGTTAGGTTCTCGAAATACGCGACGTAAATCGAAACGACGTAAGTCGAGACATATTTTTTCATATTATGTTTACATGTAAAACTCAAGGGTTAGGATCCACACGGACTCGGAATTAAAAAAAAAACTGCATTCATAACAAAGGATATACATACTTTATTATCAAAAGTAAGTTCTTAAAATAATTATATTTGCACTTATGAAATTGCTAGTTATTTTTCCTATGCCGGAAATCGAAACAAATGACGTATGTTTGAGGAATAGCATCAAAACATTGTTGGACGTAACTTGAAACGACGTAAATCGAGGACTGCCTGTATTTCATTTACACACACATGAACCCATGCACTGCATACATGATTACATTAAAAATTGGCTTCACTTTTTAGGGAATGCTCCATCTACCTTTTATACTGATCATTAATATCTCAGCCATTAAATTAATTATTGATGGATTTCGAGAATATTTTCTGTGATTTAATACTTTTGGTCTGTATTTTAATTTTATAATGTGTTTGTATGTGTGATGTCGGCGAGCGACCTTGGTTCAACAACGATCGGCCGATGCAGATACGGCTGTCATACAAGAGGAGTCATGAAGAACTAAATAATAATACATAGGGCTTGTTTTACCATCTTCAAGTAGAGTCCTGAATAAGCTATTCGCCGGTTAAAGTGACGTTAAAGTGTCATTTTACATACACGAAATGTTGTAGCAGTGTATTTGTAAATACCTACTACTTTGGTTGAAATACAATGAAACGCATGGGTTTCCATCGTTCTTGTCTATTTTAGTATTGGCATCGCTTAGTACAATCTAGAATAGTTTTCAGCTCTTAGTTTAACGCTATATTTGTTTAATTATTACATTACGAACATTCAACAAGGTCGATGACATTCGTATGGAAACTGCTCGATAACTACCGAACAGAATTTAGACGTTATAGGTATCTTTGGAATCGTCATAAATTCGTCTTCTTGAATATTATATTAGATTAGAGATTCGTGATAATCTAATTTCTAATATTTTTGACAACTTATAACTCATTCAAAGCATAGACTAGGTTGGTATTTATTGCGTTTTGATATCATCACATTCAGCCAGACGTTTGTCTATGGTGATACATTCCTTTATTTGTTTCTCCGCAATTAAACATCCGTTCTACGATGTACTCATATATTTTCGCATAAAGGAATATTAGTAACATTCCTGATATGAATTATTTAATAATTTCAATTATCATAAATCATCATATTAACTGAAGTCTGTGGCTGTTAAACGTTTTGTACTCTGTGAGCAGTGAGCGATGTACGATTTCCGATATCGACGGATGTTATCGAACGAACAGATGAATCAGTTCGGCTCAAGCGCTCGCGCAGGATACGCGTGTCGTCCTGCGCGACTGACCGGCTCATTTTGAACGGCAAGGCTCCGCATGGCCGCTGCCACATTCCTTTGAAAATGTACAGTTTTGCCTGAGTTTTTATTCAATGGCGAGTACGCTCCTCGCAATGTTTAACTTTCCCTAATCGAGCTGGGTCGCCACCCGCTTTCTTTGATGTAACTTAGAGTACTTATTCCGTAATTCATCGTACGGCGCGCCATGGGACCGCCGCCATCTTAGAACTTCACGACCGTGTTCCACATAACTTTATTTCTACATGATGGACCGGGACTCCTCCCGCTTCGCGAACGCGAGATCATCGACCAGGAAGGGTTTCGTCGTCTCCAGGTGCCGATGACATACTCGATGAAGAGCTCTCTCCTGGAGTGCGCCCCACGCCACGCCACGTCACGCCATGATGGCTTTGCTTTGGACGGGCGTCCGCAGGGCTAGTTTTCTAGCGTCTGCTGGTCATCCCAACCAGTAGATGATCCCAAGGACTCACCGCGCTCTACTGCTACCGCTGCCGTCTTCTTGCATGATCACGCCACACCACGCACCGCACGTTTCTTTCATCCGCCTGCCTGCGCTTACCATCCTGGATGCAGCTGCAACCCTCGCCATCACGCTTCAGCTTCGAGGCGCGCCACCCAGCGACGTCACGCCCGGCAGACAACCGTTCTTCGTTCGTCTATATTACGCGTGCGGAGTGATGCGTTCATGGTACCATGTAAGTCAATTTAAATAACCTATTATCTGGCCAGAAAGTGTAGAATCAGTGCGCGACGTATTCCACGGGCACCGTTGCCCTACCGTTATCACGGATAGCGTAAATAGAACTCTGTTAACGTCACATAACCTAGCCTAAATTTGCATGCTTTAACATTGTCTCTGCGGACCGAGCCGCCATGTAATTCGCGATTTTTACCAATATAATATCTGGTCCTAACTACCATCTTTTATTCCAAATAGACATCCACATTCTTATAGTTCATTGTTGCTACTATTCCCTTTTTTATACGCGACAATGGCGCCCGAACATATTTAATTATCCTTATCCTGTGGATTCTGTTTGGGATATTTTTTTTCTTCTTTTTCGGTGAAGTTACTTTTTACATCAACTTTTGGTAATTTTTTTTGAGTTGTCATATTTTTGTACAAGAGAAACTATTCTCCAGTACCGTTTGGTAACTAAACAGTGAATTTTGGTTTGCATTCTTTGGAATGTTTCCTTAACGGAACATTGATTTTTTTGACAAACTTACAGGTTTGTATATTTTTTAGCAGTCGCAAACAATAATTATAAAAATTTTATTATTGTACTTGCAATTTTTTTTCTCTGGATATCACAGTCCTCGACTATATTGCTAGCGAGGTCTGGAATATACCAGCCTTTTCTTTTCGTGCAAACACTGTTTATTTACCAAAACTAAAAAGTTGTTTTCACAACTATTTTGTAATAATGGCGACCTCACTTGAAGAAGCTTTTCATGACTCGAGCGATAACTTAACTGATGATCCAGATTTAAAAGAATCTTTTAGTAATGTGACGCATAGGGATAAACCCATCTCACAGCCACAAACATCAGCCTCTTTGTTTCATGGTTCAAATTATAATCAACCTGTCCAAAGTCAACCAGATAATAGGGTTACTTATGTGATGAGGGATGACAATCTAAAATCGTGGAATTTAAAGTTCACAGGCGATTCAAGTTTAGTGGATTTTTTCTTGCGGATTAACGATTGTATGAGATGCAGGGATATTCCGGAATCAAAAGTTGTCAAATGTTTTTCAGATCTCTTAGGAGGCAAAGCCCTCGACTATTATAGGCAAATCAGAGATTCAGTAGTCACTTTAGACGATTTACAGATTAAATTTAAATCATTCTTTACAGCCTTTGATAGCGACTATGTTTTAGAAAAACAAATTAGGGATCATAAACAAAGCTCGAATCAACCTTTACATATGTATATTTTAGACATGCAAACAATGAACTCAAGGCTAACTCCTTCCCTAACGGAAGGCACCCTTATTGAAATTATTAAACATAATTTGCTACCCGTTTACGCACAACTTTTGGCTGTCAATGACATAGACACCATTGACAGATTAATTTCTTTAGGCAAACGTTACGAGGCATACGCGGTCTCACCTTCTTCCAGTTCCAATAGCAGGTTTTCTAAAGTTCAAAAGCAGATTAACATTGTCAACACACAACCTCAAAAGAAATTTAATTCTTCTATTATATGCCTTAAATGCAAAAAATCGGGTCATTCGTATAAACACTGTAAAACAATACGCGATATTGTTTGTTTCAAGTGTAAGGCAAAAGGTACACTTACTTCCGCTTGTCCTAAGTGTAACCCACCCTTAGCTACCCACCCGAATAAGCAGGAATCTCCAAATTCAAAAAATGTAACTACCCTAGGAATATCTAGCTTTAACTCTGAGAAACGTTTAGGTACGGTTACACCAGGCATTTCAACTACTAATCTTGACAATAGAATCTTTCTTGAATTCTCAATAAATAATTTTACTTATAAAGGACTTTTAGACACCGGTGCTAATCTTTCAGTTATAGGTAACGGCTACCATAATAAGCTGTTCGAATTAGGATTCGAGTTACAGTCAACTGACTTAATTGCTAAATGCGCTAATGGCTCTGAAGTTAAAACAATAGGAATCATGTTAGTACCTATTAATTATAATAGTAAAAATTTTAACATAACATTCATGGTTATACCGGAAATATCGGATAATTTTATTTTGGGAATGGATTTTGTTTATCAATCGGGGATTTTTAATTCATTCAACTGCAACAATGTTGCATCCTCAGAGAATATTCATAATATTCACTATCAACTTTTAAATAAATTTTGTGGTATAATTGCCAAGAGCGAACTTTCTCCATTAGAATCAATTGAGTTAGACAAATTGATTGATAAATTTAAAACCATTGACTCTCAAACTAACGGTTTAGGTAAAACCGATATAATTGAACATAGAATTATAACAACAGGACCACCAATTAAACAAAGATACTACCCTTTATCTCCAGCAAAATTACAAGCACTAAATGCTGAAGTCGATAAAATGTTACAGCTAGGTGTCATCGCACCATCGAAGTCACCATGGTCAAATCCTGTCGTTATGACTACTAAAAAGGATGGTTCACTTAGATTTTGTCTTGACGCTAGAAAGTTGAATGACGTCACTATTAAGGACTCTTATCCATTGCCTTATATATCCTCAATTTTAGATAACCTCAGAGGCGCACGCTACTTAACTTCAATTGACCTGTCAGCAGCATACTGGCAAATTTTACTTTGTAACTCGGATGATACAGATGGATCTGGTACCTCTTGCCAAAAGACTGCTTTTGTTGTGCCTAATCGTGGTCTTTTTGAATTTAAAAGAATGCCTTTTGGTTTATGCAATGCCGGCTGTGACATGCAGCGCTTAATAGACTCTTTATTTGAACATAAGTATGGCGAAAAAATTTTCGGATACTGTGATGATCTTTTAATTGCAACCAGCACCTTTAGGGAGCATCTAGATATTTTACAGGCGGTTTATGAAAAATTAAGCAACGCAGGTTTGACTATTAACTTTGATAAATGTAATTTTTGCAAAGAGGAATTACGTTATTTAGGTTATGTTGTAAGCTCACAGGGTCTGCAAACAGATCCAAAGAAATTAGACTGTATTAGACAATTTCCTAGACCAAATACAGCAAGACAATTGCGCGCTTTCATTGGTTTATGTTCTTACTATCGCAGGTTCGTTAATAACTTTTCTACAATAATCGCACCAATGACAGCATTAATTGGTAAGAAAAAGGGAAAAGACGCAATTGCTTGGGGTGATGAGGCTGAAAAGTCATTTTTGGCACTCAAGGAAGCCCTCACTCAAGCACCAGTACTTGCCTGTCCTGATTTCTCCATACCTTTTCAAATTCACACTGATGCTTCATCAGTGGGAATTGGTAGCGTTCTTGTTCAGGAAATAGATGGCATAGAACATCCTATAGCTTTCCATTCACGTCTGCTGTCAAAAACAGAGAGAAATTACAGCACCACTGAGCGTGAATTGCTAGCAGTGGTCGACTCTGTCCTACATTTTAGGCCTTATATAGAGTGTTCTCACTTTATTTTAGTAACCGACCATATGAGTCTTAAGTGGTTAAAAACACTAAACAATCCTTCTGGACGTTTAGCTCGTTGGTCCATGCAACTAGCATGTTTTGATTTTGAAATCCGCCATAGAAAGGGTACATCACATATAGTCCCAGATATTTTGTCTAGAATGGAAGTTAGTGCTATCACATTTACTGGAGGTAACTCTTCTAGGGATGAATGGTATAATACATTATTTAAAAATGTGCAGATAAATCCTATGTTTCATAAAAACTATCAAATTAGGGATAACATTTTATTTAGATACAGTAAACCGACATCTAAATTGCACGAGGAAAATGCTTGGAAAATCGTTCTTCCTCATGACGTAGTACAGGAGTGTATAAAGCAGAATCATGAATTGAGCGCAGTACATCCTGGTATATTTAAGACAGTAGCCAAAATAAAGGAAAACTATTTTTGGAAACACATGTATGCAGATATTAAAAACTATGTGTCTAGTTGTGAAAAGTGTAAAGCTTACAAACATACAAACAGTATACCACACGGTCACATGACAAACCAAAAAAAGGTCGACCGTCCCATGCACACACTCTCTATAGATATCATTGGTCCTTTGGCTAAATCATATTCTGGTCATAATTACATTCTGTCAGTAGTGGACGTTTTCTCAAAATATTGTTGGCTCCATCCTCTTAGGACAGCAACTACAAAAACTGTCACTTCTTTCCTTGAGTCGGAAATTATATTTAAAGAAGGTACTCCGTGCGTTATTATCTGTGACAATGCCACAATTTTTCAAAGTAAGGATTTCAAGAATTTTTGTTCAAAACACTCGATTCCTAAAATTTTTTATAATGCATATTATGCACCCCAGTCTAATACTGTTGAGCGATACAACCAAACAATCCAAACCTGCTTAGCTATTTTAGTTGAAGAGGATCACCGGAAATGGCCGACATTTCTCCCTCAAATACAACTATACTTAAATACTACAATTAATCTTGCTACTGGTTATACACCATACTTTTTGGCTCGAGGTCGAGAACTCATCGCCGACGGTGCAATGCACATCTTAAGAGGCACTGCTCCACATTCGGATGATGAAATCGAACCAACACCTAGGAACATAACAGCTCAGTCCTTAAATGACCTGTCAGATATCTTCCAACGTGTAAGCTATGCACTGACCAAGGCGTACAAACAGAACGCTCACAGATATAACCAGCGTCGCCGAGAGCTCAGGCTACGCGTTGGTGACATAGTGTGGAGGCGTAACTTTGTACAGTCAAACGCAGCAAAGTTTTTCTCAGCTAAACTAGCACCGAGGTTTGTCAAATGTAAAATAGTTGACAAACTATCTGATGTTGTTTACCAATTAGAGGAAATTGACACAAAAAGTATTGGGAAATATCATGTAAAGGACATTATAAAAGTGCCACAAGGCGTATAACATGTGCAAGTATTTTTTCTTTTTTCAGTGTGACAAAATTTCAATTTTATGTCACATTTTGAGATTTTCTTATTCTCACCTTTTTGGACAAAACTTAAAAGTTTTTGTACCTGTGTACTCCAAGAAACTCAGTACTGTTTGTTTGATCAAAATCGGTTCAGTACTTTTCTTTAAACAATTGAAATTAAGTTTTCACTTGTTTCACTTTTGGTACTTAAATGTACATTTTTTTGCACTATTCATGAAAATGAAAAGTGGTGTGTGTATACACATATTTTTTTTCCTTGGAAACACAATTTTTATCAGTTTTGATCTTTCATTGTTCCCACAATAATGGAGAACAAGTTTTTTTCTTGAAGAACTTAAGATTACCCTAATCTTATTTCTTACTTACAATCTCTTGTATGAGTCATCACTCATAATTTTCTGGACTTTGACAATAACCAGCTATCATTCTATGATGAGCTGATGTTACCTTTTCCCAGTCGCTTGGCCAGCACTGTGGTTCCCTTTAGAAGTATATCATACATATATTAAGTAAATGTATCATTATACTTACATAGTAATTTTAAATAAACTTAGTATATTTAAGCTTGCTTAATTTAGTTGGTATTACTTACCATACCTTTTTTTCTATCAATAAATAGTATTAAATACTAGGTTTATTACTTTAGATAATACTCAATACCGAGCAGTCGTATACATACTGGGTAGGTATAGCATTATGGTTACTTCTAGGATATTATACCTTAGTTGTTACATCTTTGTAGTTTTAAATGGGGGCCCTCCATTAATTCAGACTATCTAATTAGATATAGATGTTAGTTTAAAAGATAGGTGTTAAGCTTTTATTTCATTAAATTCTGAACTTCAGTATTGCTAAGGCTGGTTCCTAGTGATAGTAAAAACTTTAACTTGGGGTTAAAAGTTTTTTTTTTTCGGTAACCCCGGCTGTGTCGGCTAACCGGCAGTTAGCCTCTTTTGTTCGAAGGGGGGTATTGTAGCAGTGTATTTGTAAATACCTACTACTTTGGTTGAAATACAATGAAACGCATGGGTTTCCATCGTTCTTGTCTATTTTAGTATTGGCATCGCTTAGTACAATCTAGAATAGTTTTCAGCTCTTAGTTTAACGCTATATTTGTTTAATTATTACATTACGAACATTCAACAAGGTCGATGACATTCGTATGGAAACTGCTCGATAACTACCGAACAGAATTTAGACGTTATAGGTATCTTTGGAATCGTCATAAATTCGTCTTCTTGAATATTATATTAGATTAGAGATTCGTGATAATCTAATTTCTAATATTTTTGACAACTTATAACTCATTCAAAGCATAGACTAGGTTGGTATTTATTGCGTTTTGATATCATCACATTCAGCCAGACGTTTGTCTATGGTGATACATTCCTTTATTTGTTTCTCCGCAATTAAACATCCGTTCTACGATGTACTCATATATTTTCGCATAAAGGAATATTAGTAACATTCCTGATATGAATTATTTAATAATTTCAATTATCATAAATCATCATATTAACTGAAGTCTGTGGCTGTTAAACGTTTTGTACTCTGTGAGCAGTGAGCGATGTACGATTTCCGATATCGACGGATGTTATCGAACGAACAGATGAATCAGTTCGGCTCAAGCGCTCGCGCAGGATACGCGTGTCGTCCTGCGCGACTGACCGGCTCATTTTGAACGGCAAGGCTCCGCATGGCCGCTGCCACATTCCTTTGAAAATGTACAGTTTTGCCTGAGTTTTTATTCAATGGCGAGTACGCTCCTCGCAATGTTTAACTTTCCCTAATCGAGCTGGGTCGCCACCCGCTTTCTTTGATGTAACTTAGAGTACTTATTCCGTAATTCATCGTACGGCGCGCCATGGGACCGCCGCCATCTTAGAACTTCACGACCGTGTTCCACATAACTTTATTTCTACATGATGGACCGGGACTCCTCCCGCTTCGCGAACGCGAGATCATCGACCAGGAAGGGTTTCGTCGTCTCCAGGTGCCGATGACATACTCGATGAAGAGCTCTCTCCTGGAGTGCGCCCCACGCCACGCCACGTCACGCCATGATGGCTTTGCTTTGGACGGGCGTCCGCAGGGCTAGTTTTCTAGCGTCTGCTGGTCATCCCAACCAGTAGATGATCCCAAGGACTCACCGCGCTCTACTGCTACCGCTGCCGTCTTCTTGCATGATCACGCCACACCACGCACCGCACGTTTCTTTCATCCGCCTGCCTGCGCTTACCATCCTGGATGCAGCTGCAACCCTCGCCATCACGCTTCAGCTTCGAGGCGCGCCACCCAGCGACGTCACGCCCGGCAGACAACCGTTCTTCGTTCGTCTATATTACGCGTGCGGAGTGATGCGTTCATGGTACCATGTAAGTCAATTTAAATAACCTATTATCTGGCCAGAAAGTGTAGAATCAGTGCGCGACGTATTCCACGGGCACCGTTGCCCTACCGTTATCACGGATAGCGTAAATAGAACTCTGTTAACGTCACATAACCTAGCCTAAATTTGCATGCTTTAACATTGTCTCTGCGGACCGAGCCGCCATGTAATTCGCGATTTTTACCAATATAATATCTGGTCCTAACTACCATCTTTTATTTCGAACAGACATC
Organism: Thymelicus acteon; assembly: GCA_951805285.1. Taxonomy (NCBI): domain Eukaryota; kingdom Metazoa; phylum Arthropoda; class Insecta; order Lepidoptera; family Hesperiidae; genus Thymelicus; species Thymelicus acteon. Next base: position 3,319,115 of record OX638234.1, read on the forward strand.
CCACAGGATAAGCCTGCAAGAGGTCCTTGATCCAATAGTTCAGTGTATCTACGAGAGCCGAAGGAGTAGACCATTTATTGTAATTCATACAAATGATTTGTTCGCGTAGAATTTGACTTTCCTCTCTATGCACTTATAACCCACATTAGTCGTATATTAGCGACCATACCACTACTTCTCTTTTTTATACGCGACAATGTCAACTTAACCAACGAATAGCTTACTTCGGACTTACTTGAAGATGGTGAAACAAGCCCTTAGAATAAGGAATATGTCAATCTATTGGGAACATACGTGGGACATTCTATGCTATTCGATTAATTATTATTGATCACAGAGTAGTAGATTATTATTGATGTGTGTGTACGTTGAAGAACTAGAAATCATGGAGCAAAGTAAAAGGAATATAATTTCATAAAAAAAACCGTAGATAATGCTGTCTATCTTAAATGTCTATCTCAAAAAAGGAATCTTCACAGGAGATGAACAAAAATATCTTTACTTTTCTAATGACTTTATAGTATGCTCTGTTTATCTATACTTCTATACTAATATATAAAGAGGAAAGATTTGATTTTTTGTTTGCATTGAATAGGCTTTGAAACTACTGAACCGATTTGAAAAATTCTTTCACTGGTGGGAAGCTACACTATCCCCGAGTAACATAGGCTATATTATATTTAAAAAAAAATTAGGGATCCTTAATAAAACTCCAATAAGGTGTAAAAAAGGTTTTACACTGCCCCTCAGACACTCAAACGTAGAAATTTACCTATTTTCAACATTCCATATTGTAAAACCAAATTTAAGAAAAAACAATTTGCCTGTCAATCAAAACATCTATATAATAAATTAAATAGTAGGCTAAATATGTATCCCCTCACTTGTGTTAAATTGAAAAATTTGCTAACAACAACTCTGCTTAGCCTCAATTATGAAGAAACAGAACTCCTTATTCGCTAATCACGCACTCATGCACATACACTCACACACACACACTCACACATACACACACACACATACACACACACACACACATACACACACATACCTCATTATGTATTAGATAGTCACTTAATTTCATCATTTCTCATGCATAAGTTTTGTAAATCACTGTATAAATGGTAATTTTCCCGTTTCAAATTGTAAAAATTTCTCTGTTGGAAGAGCGGGGTACCCAGTAACACAGGTTACATCAACCCAGTACAGGGGCCCTTGCCACTTGTTTGTATTGCCTTTTTGAAACGAAATAAACGATTTTTGATTTTGATTTTGAAAAAATAAGAAAACCGAAGCAAAGCGAGGGCGGTTACTCGTGTATTATAAACTTTTTCAGTAACCTTATCAATGAACAGTAAACTTCTTCTTTTCATCGCCTGTGAAGTGTACTTTTAACAGACTTGAAAAAAGGAGGAGGTACTTATTCAATTCGACTGTATCTTTTTATATTTGATACCTCAGAACTTTCGACTTTGATGATTCTGTTTTTAATCGAAAGCTGGTGCTTGTCATGCGGTCCCAATTTTTGAGCGAGTTTTGACGAGTAGTTTTTAAGTTATAATACCCTAATTTTGAAGTCGGTTATTTTTTGTCAAGAATTATTTGAGATAGACATTTCATTCTGAACCATCGATATATTTTAATTTCATAACGTACTATTTTGACCTATATCTTCCTTTTGAGATAGACACTTGATTCTGAACCATCGATATATTTTAGTTTCGTAACGTCTTTTGAGTTTTGACCTATATCTTCCTTCTCCCTCCAGCATAAGCTTCAACCTGTCCGGCAGTCTCGTGTGCTGCGTGTCGGACAAGGGCACGCTGCACGTGTGGTCGGCGCGGCGCGGGCCCGCGCGCTCGCACGTGTGCGCGCTGTGCACGGCCGCGCCCGCGCCGCGCCGCGCGCTCTGCGCCTTCAGCGACGACACGAGCGCTGTCGGTGAGTCGTGAATCACGCTAACGATGTTTTATACAAGGTGTATATATACAGTGCCACCAACTTATCTGTGAAAGTGTGAATTGGAGGAGGGCGCTGTCGGACGCATTGGACCAATCATTGGACGCAATTCCAGACGTAGTAAATGTCAAATGAATGAGCACAAAGAACTTATGAATGGCGCGGCATTAGTTCCAATTTTCGCCATTTCACAGATAACTTGGTGGCACTGTAGCTACGACGCTCCGGTAATGTCAGTCGGGGTTCTGTCGCTAACGGAACAACACCTCGCCTGACTGGCTTTTTTATGTGTGGGTATGGACGTGGATGGTTGAGTTTTGGTCGCGTGGATTGTTGTTATTTTTTAATACCGGTAATAGACATCAGTAACACTAAAGGCGTCACGGATGCGTTGTCGATCATGAAGAAAAGGAGCATGAAAAAATAGAAAGAACTGGCTCCCAAGCCCCCACTGGCCCCACTCAGAATACGACGAATCTTCAGGATGCTTATTACACTTACGCAGGCACTGGAAACACCACCATTAAAATTAAAAAAATACACAAACTTAAGGTCGATGCATACGTAACGTGGACGGGACGGGAACGGGGTATAGATATACGTGCGTGCCCCGTTCCCGTACCGTGTGCCTCCGTGGCGTATGCACTATCGTTTACATTTTGTATTAAACGATGTTTCCAAAACTTCACGTCCCGTCCACCGACCTTAAGTGAATTGAATTATATACATTCATTATTTTTTTTAATTCCCGGCAAAAAGAGGGGTATTATAAGTTTGACGTGTCTGTGTATCTGTATGTCTGTCTGTGGCATCGTAGCTCCCAAACGGATGAACCGATTTTGATCTAGTTTTTTTTTGTTTGCAAGGTGACTTAATCGAGTGTTCTTAGTGATGTTTAGTGTAAATAAAACTGTCGGTTGTTTTTTTAATTTTAATTTAAAATTATGTGTGGTTATAAAATTTTATATAATTGTCCAAAGCCACTAACGCCACAACTCAGAGTCACTAACGGATACTTAAATCGCCCCTTAGTACAGAATTTGTATGGTGATTCTTTACTAAGGAGCGATTTAAGTAACCATTAGTGAGTCTGAGTTGGGGCGTTGGTATTGTTCGTCAAATTACAATACTGGGGTACAATACATACAGTTCTCCTAGGAAAAAGGACCCGATATGTCCTATTTCCTAGCCAGACCAGTTGATAATTTTATTACTCTTACGCAGGCACTGGCAAATATCTTTTTTTAAATTTTAGCATGACACAAGTGAATTTACATTATACTTTTTTATTTTCAGTGATCTGCGAAGACGGCACTTTCCACAAGTTTACGTTTTCTGCGGAGGGTAGCTGCCACCGGAGCGACTTTGAATATTTTTTGCAGGTACCCTCCATTGTCATTTCCCACTTCTGATTAAAAAAAATTAATATAAAGGTTTCATTAATGACGACCCGCGTGGCGTAATGGTTGCCATGGCGGATCGCCGTGCCAAGAGTGCTAGGTTCCTATTCCCAGCGAGGCGGCAATTTGAGTAATAATGAAGATGTAAGATTAAGGTCCAAATATAATTTAACTTATAACTGCAAACTTTGTCATTTTATTAAATGTGTTGTTGAATAAATAATAATCTACATCTGGTATGAATTTTATCCGCTTCGCTGGGTCTTAAAATCGACCGTAAATAGATTCGTTTCGGTTATGCTCGGAGATCTGCTATTTCTTGGTCGGCAACGTGTTGCAATGTGGTGTACTGATGTCCATGAGCGATAACCGTTTACCACGTGGCTAGTCTGCCCGTTTGTCAGCTATTTACATTAAAATATTTTTTGATGTGAAACCGATTTCTGGCGTGGCGACGCATGCCGTGGCGACCACTGGTGGCGACGCGTCGCCATCTTTCTCGCTACACTGAGCTCGAATACCTATAGTGTATACTCCGTAGTGTACACAGTGTTGTTTACTACAGTAAACATAACCTGTGTTTTACTTGAAAACAAATTATTTTTCTGATAATAAAATCGTAATATTTTATTTTATCATTATGACATATTTAGTTCCTATCACAATATGTTCTTTTCTGCATATTACTTTTACAAAATAATGTCGATGTTTCGCATCTGCCAGGCGTCCCGTGACGGCTCACATTTTTTTTTTAATGGAAATAGCCGGCAAACGAGCCGACGATCCACTTGATGGTAAGCGGCTTTCGTCGCCCATGGACGTCAGCAACACCAAAGGCATCACTGATGCGCTATCGGCCAAGAAAGAGAGAAGAGAAAGAAAGAAAGAAATTATCTTTAATGTAGTATGTAGTAGGTACATAGATGGACATAATTATTAGTTAAGTATTCTGGGTTATGGGCATTTACACTTTCCTAAAGTTAAAGACTGATTCGTCATAGTGTCGAAGTTGCTGTGTAGGTACATCAGAAAATAATATAAAGTTTTTTTAGTAATATCACAGAAGACATAATAGTACTTATGTAAAAAAAATGTAAGAAGAATTTGACTGAATTTAACCTCTAAATTTAGAAAAATAGAATAACAATATATAAAAATAAAAACATATATTTTTCAGGTTGGTGATGACGACGAATTCCTGCATTGATACTATCTTTAAAATTATAAGCTCTAAGTTCAGAATTATTGCCTAATGTTATGAAGCAATGAAAATAGAAATAGGGTTCCGATTGTAAATTATTTTAATTTGATTAAGTAATATTTTTAAATTACACCTGTAATGAAAAGGGTCGATGTATTATATATTTTTCAGCTCAACGAAATTTATATGAGTGGCCAGTTCTTTATGCACTGGTTGAAAATTATGTTTTTATTTTAAGTTTTTGTAATTGGTAAATTGGTCAACATAGACGCCTTGTTAAATTGATCGGAACATCGGGATTTTGCTTTAAAACTTCGTAAAGTAGTCAATAATAGTAGTCTTGCATGTAGGAACACAGGGATACAATATTTCGTTGTAATCACAATATAGTAAACTTTGAATACTAGAATGGTAACGGTTTAGGGCGGATTGGACCAAATTTAATTCTTAAAATGTCCCTTCGTTTCAACATCGTCATTGTAACGACGGTTGTCATTACAATCTGACATAATTAAGTAGCTATAGTGCCACCAAGTTATCTGTGAAATGGCGAAAATTGGAACTAATGCCCGCGCCATTCATAAGTTTTTTGTGCTCATTCTTTTGACATTTACTACGTCTCGAATTGCGTCCAATGATTGGTCCAACGCGTTCGACAGCGCCCTTCTCAAATTCACAGATAAGTTAGTGGCACTGTACACTCAGTTGCAAGTTTTCAATTGGCTAATAAATGTCAACTAATGGAGGGATGTTCTAATGTAAAATGATATGAGGTCGAAGCCGCCCTTGTCCATAAAGCGTAGTTTTAATTAGACTGAGTACCAGTTTTGGTTAATTTTGATCAACTTTACCCTTCAAAACAGTACATAACAAACTGCTTTTAGTCCATAGTATTTTCCAACTTCGCTTTCCTAAAATTAATGTTGATTAGGTCGTAATTGTAAATAAAAAATATATTTTTCGAAAATTTTCAATCGGCAATTTTAAATGAATATGATTTAATGTGCTTTGCTTATGATAAATACATTTATAATTCGCAGCTGAATTTGAATTTGTGTGCTTAAAAAATTTGAGACACATTTACACAAAAATAGCAAAGAAAAAGATAAATAAACAAAATCAATACCATATCAATTATTTTATGTCCAGTTTCTAGTATGAATAAATATACTGAAGTTAATATGCCAATGTTCACCGGCTGATTACGATTATTTTCATTGTTTACGACGAATAATTGGGTAAGAGAAACTCTGGATATTTTATAAAAATGGGTAAAATAATATCAAATTTATTAAGTCGTATTAGAGGTCGTAATCTATGAGTCGTGGGCGGGACAATCATATGTTAGTAATCTTACGCAAAATCGCTATTAAAATAAACATACCAGAAAAAATAACAATCATTAAATCACCAGGCAAACATAGCCTATACTCCAAATGTATCCCACTTCTGATCCTGCTCGAAGGATCAATTTTGTGTAATTGTAATTTCTGATAAATGGTATCAGATAAAATTGTCGCATATGGTTGTCCCGCATCACTTTGACAAATGTCTAATAAAAATAAAAATGTCTGTAGGACAAGCTAGGAATTCAGATAAAAGACAAAATGGGCACTTATAGCATTTTAAACTTTTGACGATGGTTGAATTTTGAAGGAATAATTGATTAAGAATATATTATATCTTGAACATGGGGTTGTAGTTTTGAAACTTTATGTTTATTAATAGAATCTTTAGTTTCCTTTAAAGTCCTAAAATAATATATTACCCATTATTTTTAGATAAGTCATATATATTTCCTACTTAATATATATTGTTTCCTACTTAATAGTTTTAGAGGTTTAAGTAGGTAATTTTGTTTGTGTGTTTTACTCGAAATAATTTGATTGTATGCAATATTAGTAGTAGTTAAACATTTTATTTCTTATAAAAAAAGGTTATAAATTCTAAGTTGAATGTTATGTGAATGTCAAAATCTAAATTTAAGACTTCTTATTTGGCAAGGAAGAATGAAGAATACAAATTTTGTCACATTTTTGTCATTATATTATGCAATATAAATGTCATTTTGCTTATGCCTATTTATATTTGTAAGAATTGAGGTAGTTTTAGTACTTATCTGCAATGATTAAATATATTATGACGAATTAAAAACTTACACTCGCTAAGGGGTAGAAAGATAATTTGTTAACTAGAGGTTTTTTATCGCGCAATGTAAATAAATACTATAAAAATGTTTGTGATGCGTCGTGTTCGAAATATTATTATAATTTTTTATATCGATAACATAGAGATAATTCATATAGCAGATATGTTATGCGTCCTCATCTTAATGACTTGTGCTATTATTTAATGGTTGTTATATAAAATCAATTTATATTATTAGTTTTGTGAACTTGCATACAATGGCTGTCTTAGCTTACGCCTTTCATTGTCTATTATAAGTCTTTGCATTTGCTCATTTCTAAAGTTTTAAGGAAAATATTCTAAAGTGTGTTTGAGCATATTCCGTGACCGGACCCTACACTATCTTTGAGTAAGCTTGTGGCCGGACCCTGTACTATCTTTACTTGTCCTGAGTTAATACATAATTCTTTAATTATTACGTTATAAGTTCTAGTTTCTTATGATTTTGTTTAAATTAATAGTAAAATATTTGAACTGAGAGAAAATGTTTTACTTATAAGGTTTTTGTAATAATGTGTATTATAAATATTATCGTTGAATACATGCAACCCCACAAGTAATATATTAAAAGTTGTATGTGTATAACCATGTAAATATTTAATAGTCGCATATTATAGTTTTTTATACATTAAATTTAGTATATTGGTGAGAAATCATAATATATTGCGTTGGCTTATTTGAATTTGAAATGTTGGATTCAAGTTTTTAAAAGTTTTGCCAACAGAGAGCACATTTCATGTAAATACGAGGTTTAGGATTATTTTTTTATTGAAATTGAAAACGATGTGCAAGCTCCACTGTTTTATAACGTCAGGGTGTGGAGTGATATCCGTTAGGTTACATGCAATTTTCACAATAAACAATCTTTTATAATTCCTTGTTTTATTTATTTAGTTTACATTCACCATTCATTATACTTATCACCCGTCCAACAAAATATTGTTATTGTCTCAATGGTCTACAAAAAATAGCTTTTATATTGTCATAAAATAATTATTTCACGTCTAACATCGTCTAACTGTGCGCATCAATATTAAAACTTGACAGATCATAAAAAGATATCAAGTGGCGAAAAATTACATATTAAATTCCTGCTTTCTGTATTCTCATGATTTCAAACAAACCCTTTAGAACATTAAAATTTCACATTGATACAATTTTACGAACAAATAGCACTATCCATCTATCTCTTACAAAACGTTTTAAAGCATGATCAAGTTTAATTGTCAAGTTTGCAGCAGACTTGATGCGGCATCCAGTTTGCATGAGATAGCTATTAATAGCCAGATAGCTAAACACCAATAAGTTTACTGGATGCCGTCTTCGATCACTTATATATCTGTTATAAGGATGCCGCATCAAGTCTGCTGCAAACTTGACAAGTAAACTTGATCATGTATGGCCAGCTTAATATGTATGGAACATTCGTTCAATTGGACCAATGCAAGTGCCATGTTTTGAGCATGCGTTGTCATCCTTATGCAGTAATATATTTCAACGGGTCTTTTATAATTGTTGATTTAAAATTGGCTTGACCAGGAAGTTCTAAATACTATTTTTAAAGGGATGTGAATTATGCCAATCCAAACTTAACCAACATGTAATAACTTGGTCACTCTGTTTAAAACGGGGAATACACTACGCGGACTTGCCCGCGGGCAGTCTGGCCGGGCATGTCTGTCGCCACAATACACTACACAGACTTATCAGTTTATGTCGGAGCGGCGTAACGATTAGTTGTGTTGTGCGTACACAATATAATGACAACGCAACGAAGGAAAATCGCTATACTTGCTGGTGCTGCATTAATATGTACTGTTTGACTATTACAATATATTATAACGACTTAAAGTTGTTTAAACAACCATTCATGCTAATTTATTAACTCCTTTAATGAAATAAAAACATTGCGATTTTCTTCGTCTAATAAAGAATTCAATGAATCCTAACTAAAAAGGGTAAAATAAAAAAGTAGTAGTTTAGAATGTTGTTAAAAGTAATACTGAACAAGTAAACCATAGAAGGATTTACAGTCGGGACCCATTTAAATTTTACAGGGTTGCTAGAAAAAACAAACAAGATTTGATTAGTTGAAAAATAGGTTCCGACTATTAACAACATTCTAAACTACTGGGCTTATTTTTCTCTTTTTAGTTTTTTTTACGCAGCAACGTTTTTTGTTTTTTATTTTTTTTATTAATTTTCTTAACGTAAGCAAAATTAGCATCGAGGTATATTTCTTTACATCTATTTATTAAATTTTGGTAAGCAGCATTTCGTAATTCGGAGTTCATTAATTCTTTGCTTTTTATTTTCCATAAACATGGATATGTTCTATATTCCGCTAGGAATTCTGTCCAGATTGTTTCATTTTCATTAAAACTCATTTTATACGCATGTACTCCACAGTTCGATAAATAAAATCAGATAGGGACGTCTGTCCTAGTTGCTGTCGCTCTCGGGTCTGTGAACAGACAGCCCGCTGTGACCACTCACATACGGACATGTCTGTGCCCCCGCAGACAAAATGAGATCGCGCGGACAAGCAACAGACAAGTCTGCCAGACTGACTGCAACGGCCATACACTAGCAAACATTGCACAGTCCTATAGTAGCGAGGCCCGGCGGGCTTGTCTGCAGACTTGCCCGTGGGGATGTCTGTCTAGTGAATTCCCCACTTTAGTCTTCTTAACACAAAAACTGGTTTAATCATACTTTTTTAAAATGCTTTATGCTGAATGGATATAAATTAATGTTCATTTCAAAAGATACTGTTATGTACAATGTTTTAATACTCTATTCAACTAAACAACAATAACAATAAAACCTAGTTACCTATTAGCTAAGTTATTCACTATCAGTTTTTTTCCGTCCGAATGGATCTGTCCATATTTTCATATCTGGAACAAAATTAGTATTACATAAAATTTTAGAGGTATGACATAATCGTGTTGAGGCTTGGGGCTTGAGAGCCAGTTCTCCCTTTTTCTACTCCTTTGTTGGCTGGCAACGCATCAGTGATGCCTTTGGTGTTGCTGATGTCCATGGGCGACGATAGCCACTTACCATCAGGTGGATTGTCAGCTCGTTTGTCAGCTATTTTCATAAAAAAAGTCACACAAAAAAGCATGAATAAAAACTTACTCCCGGGTTGAATATCTTCTTGCCTAATATTTTTTCTAGCCTCCTTTTGGATTTTTTCTGAAATACAGATTTTAAAATTCAAAATTGGTAACAAACTAAAATTATTTATACTAAAAAGGAAATGACCCTATCAAACTGGTGAATTAAAATGTGGAGCTTATAGTTTTTTCTCATTCCATCTTTAATATTTGTTGATGGAATAACTTTATTTTTAGATCTTTATACAATTTTTTTTTATGGAAATAGCTGGCAAACGAGCTGACAATCCACCTGATGGTAAGTGGCTATTGGTCGCCCATGGACATCAGCAACACCAAAGGCATCACTGATGTGTTGTCGGTCAAGAAAGAGAGAAGAAAAAGAAAGAAAGAACTTTCTCTCAAGCCCCCAGCCAGAACACGATGAGTTGTTTGGCGGCTGACTCATGCTCAAGGGTGGTAGCTATCCAGGCGAACCTCATGGAGAAATAATAATAGTAACAATGGTATTAATTAACAATTAAAATCAATATTACCAATATAATCCCTCCAAGGGCCCTACCACCAGCGGGCCGGAAATAGCCGTCTCTTACGACACCCATCCGATATGGGATTGGGGTTAGTATTGTAAGCCGCCCTAATACGGCTGATATTTTGCAGTACCTATTTATATACTGTCCTTAACAAATCAAAAGGGATGACTCCCTTTTCTGTTACATTTCATGAATTATCACATACAAGCAATTTTGAAGCACTAATGATCATACAAAAAATATTACTGTATTCTGATGGGTCTATCATAGGACTTATCGCAATAGGATAAAGTGTAAGTCCTATAAGGCCCACAAATCCTCCAATGAAAGCAGTATATCTCCAGCCCTTAAACGAAGACATATTTGCCTGATTGTATAACACTTATCGTAACTGCTATTCTTTAAAGATTACACTTGTATATTAAAACAACATATAATCACGGTTATTCACTATAACTATTGGTAACTATATTATTTTCGTTTCGTATTATTTCACCATTGATTCACTTGTTATGTTATGAATTAAGATGCATGACATGAAGTCTTCTTGACGTTAGACATTGGTCATTGACGAATTTGACACTTTTGACAGTATTCCAAATAGTCTTACATATTGACAATGACAGAAATACAGATGGCTCAAGAACTTTATTTTTTTAAGATAGGTATATAAAAAGTTTTTAGTTTTTTTTAATATCGATTCACAGAGAGATTCTATTTTAAGAGATACTAGCCATGCCAAATGTCAATGCCAAAAAAGTAGCTAAAGAACAACAAGGCACCGGGCGATGACGGAATCACAACTGAGTTGTTAAAAGCTGGAGGAAAGCCTATATTGCTAGTGCTCCAGAAGTTGTTTGATTCCGTTATCAGTAGCGGAACTACCCCGGAAGCGTGGAGCAGAAGTGTGGTGACGCTGTTCTTCAAGAAGGGTGATAAAACCCTATTGAAGAACTATAGGCCCATTGCACTTCTGAGCCACGTGTACAAGCTGTTTTCAAGGGTACTCACTAATCGCATAGCACGCAGACTTGACGACTTCCAGCCTCCCGAACAAGCCGGATTCCGAAAAGGCTATAGCACCATGGACCACATACATACACTCAGGCAGGTGATACAGAAGTCCGAAGAGTATAATCTGCCCCTATGTGTAGCCTATGTGGACTATGAGAAAGCCTTCGATTCTATCGAGACCTGGGCGGTGCTGGAGTCTCTCCAGCGGTGCCAGATAGACTATAGGTATATCGAGGTGTTGAAGTGTGTATACAAATCGGCCACCATGTCAGTCCGATTACACGACAGAAGCACGAACCCCATCCAATTGCAGAGGGGTGTCAGACAAGGGGACGTTATTTCCCCGAAGCTGTTCACCGCTGCTTTGGAGGATGTGTTTAAGCTAATGGAGTGGAAAGGGCTCGGCATTAACATCAATGGTGAACACCTCACACACCTTCGATTTGCCGACGATATAGTGATCCTGGCGGAATCGCTGGAGGACCTCAGTACTATGCTAGGGGACCTGAACAGTGCCTCACAACGGGTGGGTCTTAAGATGAACATGGACAAGACAAAAATCATGTCTAATGTCCATGTTACACCCGTACCGGTAGTTGTTGACGGCACTGCTCTCGAAGTTGTCGACGAGTACATTTACCTGGGACAAATGATCCACATGGGTAAGTCCAACTTCGAGAAAGAGGTCACCCGAAGAATCCAACTCGGCTGGGCAGCGTTCGGGAAATTACGACACATCTTATCATCCAAAATTCCTCAGTGCCTGAAGTCGAAACTGTTCGAGCAATGTGTGTTGCCAGTGTTAACATATGGATCCGAGACGTGGTCTTTTACTGTTGGCCTCATTCGAAGGCTCAAAGTCACACAGCGCGCTATGGAACGAGCTATGTTAGGTATTTCACTACGAGATAAGATTCGTAACGATGAAGTCCGTAGGCGAACAAAAGTTACCGACATAGCTCGTAGAGTTAGCTGGCTGAAGTGGCAATGGGCAGGCCACATCGTTCGAAGGACAGATAACCGATGGGGTCGCAAAGTCCTCGAATGGCGGCCACGTCTCGGTAAAAGAAGCACTGGTCGCCCCTCGACCAGGTGGACTGATGACCTGAAGAAGACGGCGGGAAGCCGCTGGATTCAGAGGGCCCAGGACCGGTCGGAGTGGCGCCAATTAGGGGAGGCCTATGTCCAGCAGTGGACTTTAAAAGGCTGTTAGATAGATAGATAGATATAGGCGAAGGGTGTTAGCCTTATCTAGCAAAACTTGATGCGAGTGGCCAATGCCGTTTATTGACAGGAACTGGGTGGGACAGAGCCCAGCGACCTGGCGTCATAGCCAATATTGGAGGCCCCGGGCATATTAGGAAAATGGGGCCCCTATGACATTGACAGAACACTATTTTGTTAGAATAAACAAAGAAAGTAGATAAGCAAGCCTCTAGATTTGTGCAAAAGCTAATAAGCAAATTGGTATTGTAGTAAATAATTTAAGTTCGATTTATTCAAATTAAAAAAGTTTTTCGGTAATAAGTATCGGTTATCGTTTAGCGATCTGGCAGGAACTAGGGGGCCCCTATGGATCACGGGGCCCTGGGCAAGAGGGGTCTGGCTATAGCTTCGTCCGTAGTCCAGCTGGTTACACCATGAGCAGGGGAAGTTGACATGGAAAAGGATGGATGATGTCCCTTAACTGTTACCAACTGCGAGTCTGCTGATTTTTACCTTTTCGCGGGTGGCATGGACGACACATATAACAAACACCACAATAACACCCATGACCCGAGTACAAATATTTATCTGTCACATAAATATCTGCCCCGGCCAGGAATCGAACCCGAGATCCCTCGCTTCGCAGGCGGGCTCGCTACCAACTAGGATCTGTGCAACTAGGCTACAGGGTCGTCGCAAATCCTAAATATAAGTAATATTTGCCGATAACAGCTGACCGTAGTTGTATTAAAGTTCATATGATTGTGTATGAATAACATTATGATTCATTGAAAAAATCTCAAAGTTGGCATTAGAACTGTCTATTTATTATTGAAAAATGAGTCATCGTTTAACTTATCGTAAACATTTCTACGCGAATAACTATAAACATAAAACATATTATTACTTTGCGTCATACCGCAGTTATCGGTGTTTGGCCCCGATCTTCACAATGTGAGAGATAAACCAGAATTCAAGTCTTCAAGAACATTATGGAGAACAGATGACCAGGTGTTCAGGACTCAGGTTTTCCTACGATGTTTTATTTATTTATTTAAGGTCCACCAATACAGGATACACTATAATTTCTCAATATCTAGCCTAACCTAATATTTAAAATTAGTGTTCCCGCAATTACAGGTGAACACAGCATGCAATAAATTAGATTTTCCCACACCGAAACAAGCGACAAGTGAAATAGTGTGAAGGATTCGAACTCAGGCGCCTCAAGCTGAAGTGTTGACCCTTTAGTCTTTGGGTATACCTACTTCCTTTTAGCCCATACCTTTGATTGATATGAATTTTGGTATACCTATGCATTTCGACACGCTGATAACGAATATCATAGGCAAAACACCCGCATGTCATTTTCAAGGTCACCAACAAACAAAACATTTTTAATTTTTCATGTTTATTTAGGAAAATATTGATTTTACAGAAAAATGTTTCCAATAAGTGTTGTAGACCAAAAGAAGACTGATATTTTAAGTCCTATACATTTTTTTTGTAGAGCCCACTGGCTCACAAGAAATTATGCGGAACGAATTTCGCATTTTTCTTCCAAATCAATGGCTCCACAAGAAAAATGTATTGGACATAAAATATCAATCTTTTAATGGGCTACAACTTTTATAGGAAACATTTTTCTGTAAAATCAATACTTCGCCTAATAAACGTGAAAAACAAAAAATCATATTTTTTTCAAGGTGACCTTGAAAATGAAATATGCAAGTAATTTGCCTTTGATATTCGTTACCAGTGCGTCAAAAGACGTAGGTAGGTATACCAAAATTCAGATGAATCGGAGGTATGGGGCTAAAAGGAAGTTTATCCCAGAAATTATTTAATATTTTTTTAACTAATATTTCAATACAACACTATTTAAGTATTATTTTTTTTCAACGAATATTAAAAAAAAGTAGTACCACGATTGTTTACCAAATAGGAATCGTATAAACTCTAAAAAAGGCTATCACTGCCAAGCCGAATACATTTTAGCCAAAAATAGAACATGATTTCAATAACATTTTTATCTGCCTTAAGTAAAATGCTTACCTATGTATAATAAGGAATTCCAATCAAAAATGTCCAATGTCAACATTGTTACTATCTCATTCACAACTCATACTGATCAAGCCGTGTAGTTGGAGCTAGGTCCCTTTGGGGCATCCTCGGCTCCGTCCCGTTCAATTTTGTCACGAAAGGTATGCATGCCCTGTAGGGTTCTGTACCTTCCTCCTAGAATCAACCATTGTTTTTAACGTGTATTACAGTAAAAGAGCGATATGATAACCATGTTTCCTGTTTCCTTCAGGACGGCTATCCGTTATAGTAATGTTTCGGTGTTGTCTGTAAGTGGTGGTGGTAATTTCTGACGTCGGACATCTGACGGCCCGTTTATACTCAAGTACGTGTCGTGTTTAGACTTTAGAATTCAGTAGCTATGTATATAATTTAATAAATAATACGTAATCTCTTGTTTTTTAGTACGTAGCATAAGTTACGTTGATTTATGGATATGATAAGTAAGTCATCGTTATCTTAGTGATTAGCTATATTCGCTGCAGTTGTAGTGTGGTAACTATACAATAGTATACAGATTTATATCATACGTATCTTTAAAAAAAATATGTTTATTAATTATTATTTATTGTCATTTTTTATCATTTTAGAATTTTAATGACATCGTTGATTAATATTAACTTCCAGTAACTTTGACAAATCAAGAAATGTGTGATTTTAATTATAGATAATGCTTGAGAAATTTAATATTAATTTATGAATGATGATGAATTTCATTTTAATTATTAATAAAATTTTAAATGTAATAATATTACTCTAACGCATTGGAAATTTTCTGTAATGTTAGATGTAAGTTTAATGAATAAATAAATAAAACTTACAAAAATCAGGTCTGACCTCTGAATTGATATCTACATTAAAATTTCCAGAAAAAATAAATGTAAGGAGTCGACCTCGTTCCAGTTTCTTTATTAAGAATGTCAGTATTATTACCTAGTATACCTACATAATAAACAGGTAGATACAAAAACAAAAAAAAAAATAAAGTTTAAATATACACTCGTAATTATATTGCTAAGTATTTACTAAACTAAGGCAAGACAAGGTTTTACAAATTGTACAATTTCATTCACATTTACCTAATAATACGGTAAGTATAACAAGTAGACACAATGCAATTTCACCACAAACTACTTTATCATGTCCACATCGATCCTATTATCATTCTCCCCTTTCTGCTCTCCTTCCGCCAGAAGCTCCAAGAGTTTCGAATACACGAGTCTTGGAGCGTCCACTGCATAGAGAAAATCTATGTGATTGAACTCTTTCAGCGGTACGACATAATGGTCTATAGGGTTCGCGAGCTGAACGTATAAATTCGTCACGTCCGCGTCTCCTGCCAACCAATCATTCTGCGCACTCAACAACGCTATCGGTAACGTTATTTTATGTAATTCATACTCTGGAGGCGTCGCAGTCCCGTACTGGACAAAATTCCCCTCGGTCCCGTAATCGAACTGCTGAAATCGTCCAGCGTTCTTAATTTCCTGGGCATAATGCACTAAGGTCTTCGAGGACGCTCCTGCGGGCACGTGACCCAGTAGTATCGGCAGCAAACTCCGATTGAATTGCCTTTCGTCGTGACCGCAAAGGACGAAGAGAGAATTCTCACATATCGCCTCCTCGTAGTGATTTATCTCGCAGGCATGTTTCGATAACCATCGCATAACAGCGTTTTGAGGCAAAAATTCGTTAGCTCCCAATAGTCTCAATATATACTCCAAGTTGTTGCTAAACTTGGCCAGAAGGCGTATGGGACTTTTGATGTCGGTCATGTAAGCCACCGGCGCTAAAGCGAATCCGGCTCGGAGCACTTTGTTGTAATGAGTTTTAGTTGACAACAATGAAAACAGAATCGTCGTTCCCATGGAATGGCCGATATAATTGATTTTTACGTCCCAACCTTTCAATTCCATGATGTAGTCGATGACCGCGGGTAAGTCGTGCTGGCTAACTTCATGGAAGGTGAAGTTCCAAAACGCGAAACTATCGGCGTTAAGAGACACGTGAGCTCTCGAGTAGGTGTTCCCTCTTACGTTCGCGAGCCAAACATCGTAGCCCGCTTCGGATAAAATGTATCCGAGGCCCTTTTCGGATCCAGCGAGGACCCAGTCTGCAGAACTGCCCAGCAGTCCATGGTGGAGTAGGACTGTTTTACGATTCACGACTTTATTCGTTGCCGATTTAGGGTAGGGAATCCTGTGAACCGTCAGGATGTATCCGTCTTCTGTGACGATCGTGTGGGACTCCGACACGTATCCGTGGGAAGCAATCAGCTGCGGCGTGGTCATGTGAATGGAGGGGTCTTCATCGTTGCACGTGTATGTCACCTTCTCTGGTGTGATAGCATCAAACAACTTTTGGTCTGCCGCCTGCGCATCTTCGACGTACGACCTGAACTTCCTGTTCGCAGTCTCCTTCACATCCTTCGCATCTTCCGTAGCGTTCGAGCTAAACATCGACGTGAATCTATTCCGCACATTATCGACATAGAACTGTCGAATGCTGCGTCCCTTTTCCTTCACATAATTGGTTATTTGAGATGTTTTGTCCGATAAGGTGTCGACTAGATTTTGCGGGAACCAGCCGGTGTGCCGGCATTCGACGCATTGTGTAAAAACAATGAGAGCAAACACGAGTATGAGTAACCTCATTCTATAAACAGAACTCGCTCGAATCGCGATGCTCGCTTGACTGAACTGATTGTCAGGCGTAATGGTATTTTATCCCGAGTCGAGAGGTCAAAGGGAAGATGAGTAATACACCAACGCCTGTTTAATTGTCAACGAAACTAAACACAGCTCGTACACATCGCGTAGATGTAATGACAATGAACTTGTGACAGTTGCGACGCAACGTTTTATGTTAAATAAACAAAACAAAGATTATATGTGACGTCATGATACTAAGGAGCATTTTTATTCGAATCGCGTAAAACAAGTTTCTATACAACTGGTTCGCACCGTGTTCTACAGGTAGTGTTATTAAGTCAAGGTGAGAACTGAAGGACACACGTTGTATGCACTGTCCTAGTTTAGTTTTAATACGGTTAGTGTACCTAGGTACATAAATGTAAAGGAGATATTACTGTAATGTAGTATTTCTAGTGTAGAATTAATTGCATTCACCCGACGGCTTGAGTCGATTCTAGTGATCTACAAAGATAAAACCGCTAGTGACAAAAATTTTTTTGAGCACTTCCGTGCTTCGGAAGGCACGTAAATGCCGTCGGTCCCGGTTGTTATCGTAAGATACTGTCGTTAAGCCATGTCAGATCAGAAGAGGCCCTCGGGCGGCATGACAACTTCCGACACTTGGGTTGACCTGTGACCATGACCTCCACTAATCCGCACTGGAGCAGCGTGGTGGAGTATGCTCTAGGCCTGCTTAAGAGGGGTCATTAATCGGTTGCAGCCAAGTGTACTATAGAATTCTCTTAACTGATCTTTTTTAGCGTAATCCTTGTTTGAATAGCGAAGTACGATGGTAAACGTACGTTTTTAAGAGCGCTGGGCGCTAGAGGGGCGCAGTTGAGCTGATTGGTTAGGGCTGTAGACATTCCACCTCTGACCGACACAGACAGACTCACAAACTACCTACGAGTATAGTCCATTTCTTAGACGAAACAACCTTGGCACTAGTTTTTATTGAAATATTACTTCAAATTAGTTAAAACATTATTGTACTTATGTATACCTACGTATAATCAGATATTAGTTTTGGCATAAATCATTTTTATTTGCCTTTATTCTTTAATCTGAGGTCTTTGTTTACCAATTTTATGTGTTGTGTGTGTTGTTGTGATTGTTTACCAATTAGGATTCGTTTAAAAAAATGAATACCGTCTATGAACATGTACCGTACATATAAGTAACATTAAACGCAGTACCGCCACTTTGCTAGCATAGAAAGAACAGGAGTCACCCTTATAATTATTAATGACTTTTTAGATAGTGTAAGGTTCATTAAAAACTGGCAACATTAATAAAATGTCTGTGTAAAAATATTATAATCTATGGCGAGAGCCGACAATGATGAGAGATCAATTGGAGGTTATGACAAGATAAATCTTTGAATAACTTTATAAGTTTGGAATAATAATAGAATTGTTGTGAACAATCGAGATATTATAACATGTTTAAATTCAAGTAATTGTACAAAAGTATAGCGATAAATATAACATATTGTACCCATCTATGGAGTTTTCTTACAATAGTAGGTAATCTCTGTTATCGGCTATTTTCTTAAGAAAATAGGTACCTACCTACTTTGAATTTATTCGAAGCAAAAAACCCAACTAGATTTGTTTTATTTTATCTACATGTAGGTAACCTCTGAATGAACCTACCTACTTATCGGAATATTTTATTAAACAGTTTATATGTACATAATAAGCATGTAATTGTTAATTTACATACATATATTTAATATTGTCTGTAGTAAGTATAAACATAGCTAAAACCCATTTTGCTGAGCGTTTCATACTATTTCAGGTTTTCACGGAGGCAATAGCAAAAATAGCCGAGGGCCCAAGGATAACACCACCGTCAAAAATACCTTGATAGAAGATAACGGTAGATTGCCGGCGAGGGATTTAGCATTAAAATCTGCTGAGGAACGCCAGAATGCTGCGGAACAACGTCAATATTTCATGGATTCCCGCACTGACAAAATAGAGGAAACAATTCATAATTTAAATAACACTGAACCTTCTGAGCGCGTAGTGGCACTTGGGACACAAATTGGCAGCCATGGAACAACATGCAAGGCTAAATAATTCGGAGATTATCAACTTACCCGAAAGAAGAGGCGAGAATCCCTCGAATATGGTCATAACACTGGGAACATTGTGTTAGGGTTTGGAATTACCAATAAACTATTTGATTAATATTACGAACAAAGACGCCATTATTTTTGTGATTTGGTTAACTCCATGGTACCGGCATCAGTCAACATACCGTAATAAACTATTTGATTAATATTACGAACAAAGACGCTATTATTTTCGTAATCGCTGAACTCCGTGGCACCGGCATCAGTCAACAGCAACACGCCATAGTTGGCTGGTTTCGGATTTCGGGTGAAATCTGTGAGAAATTCAAACAACGAACAAGGGATTGATATTGGTCGGTCGGGATTTTTAAGCGGATGAGGCTGCCCGAAGGGGACAGAACGTTTTAGACTGCAAAGTGATTAACACGTGGAATTTTAATAAGTATCAACCTATAAGATTTAAAGCAATTTGTAAGCGAAGTTTTAGAGTAATTGTAAAGTCGAGAAGTGCGAATTTGTCATCATGTTATAGCAATAATCATTGTTTATCAAGAAAACAGAATAAATGTATGAAGACATCAAATGCCTTTTATATTAGGTATCACAAGGAAGGAAGAGTCTGGAGATTATTCATATTTTAAAATTGATTAACGTAAAACTACAGACTAACGATATCATTGCTGCTCACCGGTACCACATGCATGCCAGAAGGACAGTCACTGAAAAATATTATTATCACCTTTGTTTCAAGAATACTACGTGATAACTTCATTACCTCTTTTCGACTGCGCAAAGGCATTACCAGAGAACAATTATCTATTCCAGGCCCATCGCATCAGGTCTACGTCGATGGACATCTGACCATGAAAAACAAGATATTGTTTCGGGAGTGTCGATATAATATAATAACAAAACAACTTATTCCTTAGTTTAAATATAAATATGTAACTATTCCACATTCCACTACTCAACTTTTAAATAATCGGTGGTCAACGGTGTTAGTAGCAATATAAGTACTTTTGTGTCATAAATATATTTAAGAGACTATTTGTGACGTATTGACAGTGATGCTTCTCGGTGACACTGTCTGTCAAGAGAGAGACGTACGTCACCTGCAAGGCGGCAGGAACAAGAGTTTATCTCGACTGCGTGTTAACTTGTGAATTCGGGTGTTATCATTTAATCTGAACCTTTAGCCGACCTGGGAGATTGTCTAAACGTCTCACTATTGGGGCATTTCACGTCAAGCGGACAGGGAAAAAAAAGTGAGGTTCTGAAATTTGTTCATATTAGGTCCAGTTATACTTCTAGTAGATATAAATACGAACACAATTTTTTTAATTCATGTGATGTGTATTTGTCTAGTTATGGGCTCCTAAAGAATCGTCTAAATCGAAATTAGGATTTTTTTGAAGAATTTTTTCGTATTGAAAATAATTACAATAAATTTTCAAACTACGCGATTTGTATAGAAAATTTCCTGATCTTTTTAAAAAAGGAATCAAATTTGAAAAAAAAAAATTTTTTACTCTCCTAAACCGGAAGCAAACATTTCAAAATAAAATTTTGGAAACTTCGACCATTTTTTTATTTAATTTTTTTATTTCAAAATATAGCTTACAGTATCTTAATAATACACCAGAAGTTTTGAAATGGGACCTGCATTAGTTAAGGAGATAGGTAAATAAATGTATGCACATGTAGCAGTCAGTACAATGTTAAGCATTTATGTCGGCCGGTTGGCGCGAATAGAGTTAGTATTTTAGTGTTAATTTTATAAAAAAATAATGTTTGTTTGTTAGTTAGGTAGGGGTAATCTCCGGAACTACTAGAAACTACAACGACTACTACTTAAAACTGCTGAGAAATTAAATGACAATTATAATGAAATAACGTAATAACAAATTCAAAACAATTTTATTTTATAATTTTTACAATTTTACTTTAAGAATCTATGCGAATTGGCTCTTTTTTACAATCAATCAATACAATCCGTTAAGAAATAAAGAGTTAACTTTTTGATAAGCTAAAGATAAAATTATCTTTTACTTCTTCCTATTGATATTTGTAGTTAGTCAAATGTTTTTTATCAATGTCTTGATATTATTTTATTTTTAAATAAATACCCCAAATTATTTTTAGAGCTACAGCAAAATGAACAGGATAATAAATGTTAATACTGTCGCGTTTCAATTCCATAATTCGTATGTTAACCGACATAAACAAATGCCTAACACCGTGTCCTGCTTGGGCGAATCAACGTGAATGCGATCGCGAAGCGGTCCAATGCGAATTCCGTGCGATGCGGAGCGAAGCGGCGAGTCTGTCCTACGTGCGTGCGAATTGTCACTTCACCGCCACTGACATACGCCGCGCCGCTGAAGTTCGCGCGAAAAATCAAACCAACTGTAGCTCGAGCACGAATATTTGCGAGAAAGTATTCGTATGGTTAACGTAAGCAATTTGTCAAATTTGTATGGCATTTTAGTACCATTTACGTACGATAGGGGCGCTTTTGAAAAAATGCCATACAAATTGCTGACGTTAACCATACGAATACTTTCTCGCAAATATTCGTGCTCGAGCTACTGATCGCGTTCGCTTCAAACCGCGCCGAACCGCAACGCCCTCTACGTGCTTTTGGTCACGTAGGACACTTCAATACATCTCGACTGTTTGTTATTTTCACTTCGCACCGCTTCGCTTCGCGTTCGCGTTGATTCGCCCACGCAGGACAGCGCGTAACATTGTACTGACTGCTACATGTGCATACATTTATTTACCTATCTCCCTAACTATTGCAGATCCCATTTCAAAACTTCTGGTGTATTATTTAGATACTCTAAGCTATATTTTGAAATAAAAAAAAATAAAATAAAAAAATGGTCGAAGTTTCCAAAATTTTATTTTGAAATGTTTAGGAGAGTAAAAAAAAATTTTTTTTCAAATTTGATTCCTTTTTTTAAAAGATCAGGAAATTTTCTATACAAATCGCGTAGTTTGAAAATTTATTGTAATTATTTTCAATACGAAAAAATTCTTCAAAAAAATCCTAATTTTGATTTAGACGATTCTTTGGGAGCCCATAACTAGACAAATACACATCACATGAATAAAAAAAAATGTGTTCGTATTTATATCTACTAGAAGTATAACTGGACCTAATATGAACAAATTTCAGAACCTCACTTTTTTTTCCCTGTCCGCTTGACGTGAAATGCCCCTATTGTTAACCGTTTGTTGACCCAAATAAATGAGAAAAAAAAAAGCCGCGAAAAAGGAACGCTTCACGTAATTACAGCCGATTTACAAGCTGTAAAATTATGTCCAGTTTTGAAGGCCAGTGCATTATATTTTAAAACAAAATTGACAGTTCATAATTTTACATTATACAATCTGGCTACTAATAACGTAAAGTGCTATTGGTTTGATGAGACAACAGCAGATTTAAAAGCATCAACGTACGCTTAATTTTTGTCGATTATTTGAAGAAAATTATTAAAGAAAGTCCTAAAAAGGTCGTAACTTTGACTGATGGATGTACATCACAGATAGGGATTGCAATCCGGTGTCATTTTCAATCCGGCCGGGTTTTACCGGATTTTCACCAGTCCGGTCGGATCCAACCGGATTGATCACTTGATCAAAATTTTTCTTTCTCGTTCCAGTATAGACTGTTTTGAGGTATTTTTTTTTTTGGATTATTAATATTATAGGCTGAATAAAATTCATCTCCATATGAGGTAGCGACGGTTGATCACACTTTTTAAGGATTATAGCATTAAAAGTAACCTTATTTACGATTCAATCCGTCCTGGAAGAGGGATGGTGCAAAATGCGTAGTTGATAATTATATCCGACTTCTGAAATACAATCCCAGTGGTACAATTGAATACGAGCTTAACTACAATGACGAATTTCAGCCATTACCAAAGGCCAAAAAAAATTGCGCCAGTTATTCCACCAAAGCTCTTTACTAAGAAATTGCCAATCGCAAAATTAAAATATGAACATTTACAAGAATTGAAAAGTGTTATACCCATGGATTGTCATGCATTTTCTGATAACTTACCTTAAATACGAGTAATTAATTTACTTTTATTTTATTAAACCAAAACTGTGACCATGGCAAATTATTAAGAGTTCTAACTTATATTACTACTTATTACTTTGCAAAATTTTATTTTTATTTTGTTATAATTTGTAAGAGTAATTTGTTTTTAAAATGGCTGACACTGAGATATACAATTTATGTTTTTTATTAAATTATTTTATTAAAGATAATTATAAAGTTTTAAACTTGTGATACCTGCTGTGTATGCTTAATAATTATTACTTGTTTGATTTCAAAACCGCGTAACTTACTATTATGTTCAATTTTGACAAGATTGGGGTCAAATCAAATCCGCGTAAGTGTTGTAGCGATTAAATTAATCACTTTAATTGTTAATCTACATTAACAATACATAGAATCCATTAATTATTACTCTCCATGTAAAAATAAGTCCAATTGCCCATAAAATAAGAAAATTATAAATATATGATATAGTATAGATTCACATACTACTGTAATAACTTAATTTATTTAATACATTGCACATTAAGAATTTTCAAACTATATTACATTTAAAACAGTGATTTCACTTCATTACATAGTTCATGGAATTCTTCATACTTCCATTTATTTAGTTCGGCCTCTAAATCTTCACGCTGAATATTTGCAAATTCCACAGCATCTGAAACATCAAAATAACTCTTAAAATTTGCTGTTATCCTTACTCGAAAAAAATTGTTTTTTTTTTTATACATAAAACAATGATATTATTAAAATAAAATATCCGCCCTCGCCCCGCTTCCTCTCTGGACATCTTAGATGACAATGTTTGAAAAATGTTCATAAGGGATTTTTTAAGTTGGCCTTATCTTATTTGTGTGAACATAAAGAAATAAAATATACTCAATGTACCTTTGGACATAAAAGGCCAAAGGTACAATGTACCTCAATGTACCTTTGGACATAAAAGTCCAAAGGTACATTGGACATAAAAGTGAAAAGGATCCATTGATGGAACCTTGTAATGGATCTAAGTGGACATCGCCAACCCTTCTACAATAAATTAGTGAAAACAGACGACTAACAGACCAAAATTACATATATATTTACTCTCATAGCTTGACGGCTTTTGTCGATCCTTACGCCCCAACTGAGTCACTAATGGTTACTTAAATCGCTCCTTAGTACAGAATTTCTTTGGTGATTCTTTACTAAGGAGTGATTAAAGTAACTGTAGTGACTCTGAGTTGGGGCGTTAGTGATCGACCAAGTCAAACAACAGCGGGCGCTGTCGATAGTTGGATGGGTTACCGCTCTAGTGGTAAAATAAATCTTGAGTATTTCCGTACTTCGAAGGGCATGAAAAGCAGTCGGTCTCGGTTAGCGGGTACATTACCCAATTTTAAGGGTCCTATCGACAGGATGGGCATGTCCTCTAGCTAGAGTAGCGTTTATTACACCGCCCTATCAATCGGACCCTAACTTAGTCGGTACGTGAACGTCGTCTCGGTTGAACGTTGTCGTCACCCGCTCTATCGAAGCCCCAACAAATTGAGATAAACTGTTTTTACCTTTAAAACTCACCCCCCCCCCCCCCCCACTTCCCGACCTCAGATCGCCCATAAATTATTTTTCCTTTCATTTTTGTTACATTTTCTTCCTTTTCCAATGGGTTTCATCCTATTATTTTTTTGGTTTCAAAAATTATTGACCCTGGTCTAGTATATATGTAAGTGTATCACTACTAGGTACTAGGTTAAGTCTGTGATCACTACGAACTCGTCTAAAAATGGATGAAAGTATTTTTTACCACTTACCATAAACAGGGAACCAGCCAGCCAACTCACACACAGCCACATTGAACGCTGCCAAGTTTTTTGCTCCTGTACAGCTTTTCCTTGGCCAAACGAAAACCCGAACATTCGCCTCCTCATTTCCCTTTCTCCAAGCCATCAAAATATTATGGGAAATAGATTTTTGCAGCAAATATTCTAGGAGCTTAAATATATCTTCAGCCGCCTTAACGGTATTTTGATTTACTTCGAAGCAAAATGTCGGTACTACATAATCTTCTAATATGCAGAGAGAACCTTTCAGCAACTTGCTTTTCTGAAAAGTAAAAATATACGTATTTCAGGGTGATGTATTGAGCAAGCTGTCTATGCTCTTCTCTCTCTGCTTTACGACGGGCCATGGCGGCACATCTTGTTGTATAATGATAATTCTATTAAGTGAAATAAACAGTTACTATTTCCATTTATTTATTTATTTGTACAAGATTAGTGATTGCTTATTAAGTTTGCTGTAAGTTACGTAAACCCAAAGATTAAGTTTGTTGAACAATGGAAATACCTTTAAAGAAAAAAAGTTACTCACAGAAGTATAGAAAAGAGTGGGAAGACAATCCAGACTTCAAAGGATGGTTGGCACCGGATCAAGAAACTGATTTTAAAGGTATGTATCGCTGGTGTCAATCTGAATTTTTTGCCAAAATCAGTGATATAAAAAACACTCGAGAGTCTAAAAAACACAAATCAAAAGCGGAAATAATAACGAAACAAAAGCCCTTCCCATCGTTCCTGCCAGTTGATAAAATAAAACCCTCAAGTAGTGCAGAAGCAGCCATTGCTCTATTTATTGCCGAACACTGTTCCGTGGTGACAGTAGAGCATTTGGGAGAGATTTGCAAAAAAGTCTTTTACGATTCTAAATATGGCCATGATATACATATACATAGGACTAAATGTTCTGAAATAATCAATGAAGTATTGGGACGACATTTTAAAGAATCGCTGAGGTTGGATATCGGCGACCAAAAATATAGCCTCATTCTAGATGAGTCAACTGACATCAGTGTCCTGAAATACTTAGGAATAGCCATAAGACATTTCAGTAATTCAAAAAATAAAGTTATTTCAATGTGATCACCGTCTTGTGAGAGGCACATTAAATATCGACCTGAAGCTGGAACGGTCACGCCTGATGAAGTCTACGCTTCGCCCAACATCCGTCCAAATCCAGGGATCCGAGAACTTTCAACTTGAGCTGAAAAACCGTGTTGCGTGCCTAGAATCGTGCACGTCAGTGGACGAGTTTAACACCAGGATGGTAACAACTGTCCACGAGGTAGGGTCGAAGTATTTCAAAACCCACCCTAGTGGTAGATCTCAGCTTCTCTCAGAACAAACTCTCGGTCTTATGAGGGATCGACGAGAACTATGTGTGCAGTCTCCAACCTCCATGAGGGAATACCGACGGCTCAATGAGCAGATCTCCAAGTGCAGGCGACGCGATTTGCGAAAACACAACGCAAATCGTGTAAAAAACACAACTGAGAGAAACCAGGGCTCCAAAGTGTTCGCCAGAGATCTGTCTATTGGGCAAAGTCAGCTTACGAGGTTGAAGACCGAGTCCGGCACCATGGTTTCGTCGAAACCGGAAGTTCTGAGAGACTGAGAGATACTACGGACGGTTGTATGCCTCCTCTCAAGCTCCACCTCCTAGCAAGGAGAGCGATAAGAGAGCTAAACTGACCCGACACTACACAGAGGATATCCCGGACGTCAGCCTGTATGAGATTAGAGAGGCTCTCAAACAGCTTAAAAACAACAAGGCACCGGGAGATGACGGAATCACAAACGAGCTTCTAAGAGCTGGAGGAAAACCCCTTCTAGTGGCGCTCCAAAAACTGTTCGATTCCGTCATTAACACTGGAACTACCCCGGAAACGTGGGGCAGAAGTGTGGTGACGCTGTTCTTCAAGAAGGGCGATAAAGCCCTTTTGAAGAACTACAGGCCCATCGCACTTCTGAGCCACGTTTATAAGCTGTTTTCGAGGGTGCTCACAAATCGCATTGCACGCAGGCTTAACGACTTCCAGCCTCCCGAACAAGCAGGATTCCGAAAAGGCTACAGCACCATAGACCATATACACACACTGCGGCAGATTATATAAAAGACCGAGGAGTATAATCTGCCATTGTGTGTTGCCTATGTGGACTATGAGAAAGCCTTTGATTCTATAGAGACTTGGGCGGTACTAAATTCTCTCCAGTGGTGCCGGATCGACTACCGGTATATCGAGGTGTTGAAGTGTTTGTACTCATCAGCCACCATGTCCGTCAGAGTACACGAAACAGCAACGAACCCCATCCAACTGCAGAGAGGTGTCAGGCAAGGGGATGTCATATCCCCAAAACTGTTCACCGCTGCGTTGGAAGACGTGTTCAAGCTGATGGAGTGGAAACGACGTGGCATTAACATCAATGGCGAATACATCACACACCTGCGATATGCCGATGATATAGTCATCCTGGCGGGTTCCCTGGAAGAACTTGGTACAATGCTCGGGGACTTGAACAGCGCCTCAAAACAGGTGGGTCTTAAGATGAACATGGACAAGACGAAAATCATGTCAAATGTCCATGTCACACCCGTACCGGTTGTGGTTGACGGCGCTGCTCTTGAAGTCGTAGACGAATACAATTACCTGGGACAAGTGATCCAGATGGGTAAGTCCAACTTCGAGAAAGAAGTCACTCGTAGAATCCAACTCGGATGGGCTGCGTTCGGGAAACTGCGTCATATCTTGTCGTCCAAAACACTACCTCAGTGCCTGAAGTCGGAGGTGTTCGAGCAGTGTGTGTTGCCAGTGATGACATACGGATCCGAGACGTGGTGCTTTACTATTGGCCTGATCCACAAGCTCAGAGTTGCGCAGCGGGCTATGGAGAGGGCTATGCTCGGTATTTCTCTACGTGATCGCATCAGAAATGAGGAGATCCGTAGACGAACAAGGGTAACCGACATAGCTCAAAGAATTAGCTGGCTGAAGTGGCAATGGGCTGGCCACATAGTTCGAAGGACCGATAACCGTTGGGGAAGAAAGGTCCTCGAATGGCGCCCACGTCTCGGAAAAAGGAGCATAGGACGCCCCCCGACCAGGTGGACTGACGACCTGAAGAAGACAGCGGGCATCCGCTGGATTCAGAAGGCTCAGGATCGGTCAGAGTGGCGCAAGTTAGGGGAGGCCTATGTCCAGCAGTGGACTTCTAAGGGCTGATGGATGGATGGATGGGATGGAAAAAAATGATTATTTTTCTATTTGTTTTAGATGCCTCATAAATACAAGCGAAAGGCAGAAGGTGTAAGAGGCAATTGGAGTGAAGAATCACTAAAAGCAGCTATAAGTGCTGTACAAAATAATGAATCTTCTGTGCGTGCCGCAGTTATCCAGTACAAAATTCCAAGAAAAACCTTAGAAAGAACATTAAAAAAGAATAATGACAAAAAGAGGCGCATGGGAGCATCCAGTTTATTCGGAGAAGAAATCGAGAAGAGATTGGTTGCTCATATCAAAACGATGCAAGCCAAAGGCTGTCCATTGACAATGAAGAACGTTAGGAAAATGGCTTACGTTTCGCGATTTTTAAGCAGAAATACAGACATTACACCATATTCACCAAATGAATCGTCGAAATCAAGTTCACACAAATTATAGTTTTTTTAGTTTTAGGTATTTTTTTCTTTTAGTTTTGTTACGATTATGTTATACAAAACAATAAAGTGCTTATGAAATGCTGCATGTGACATGGGAAGGAGTCCACCCTCGTTAGGCTAATACCAAAACCCCATGTCAACACATGTAGTATGGGAGGAACCGGGGGTGAGGCATCATGGAGCCGTTCCAGACTCATGGTGCCACATTGCCTCAGCAGGGCTTGACCCATTCCGACCAGAAGACTTAGTGCAAGGAGGAATTCCACTTGCACTTGAGGAATGCACTTTTCAACCTCTGGGGGTGTTAGTAAATACACGAGGAGACGACTACGACGACGGTGGCTATCCTGGCAGTTCTGGCACGAAAATGCTGACTCGCTGGAAAGCTTTTGAGCTTTTTAAGGGAAAAAACGATTTCTCTTTACATGATAGGGTGCAAATCGTTGTAAATTACTTTGGCCCTGACTACCAATTATCTAGACAAATTGACGAATTTAAAGGGACACTTTCCGCATTTTTTTGTAAAACTTCCACATTATTAAGGAAGTGTAAAGGGAATGAACCTTATTTAAAAAAAAACATAGCTGGCTTAGTGGAATACTTATAAGTGGTCAACGAAAAATAATTGAAACTTTGTCTCCATTAATTGTCGTAATTATAAATGTATTACATAGTTTAGCTATACAGTGAATAAGAAAACATGTATAAAAGGAATTAATATTGTACTTACAAGTAATAATAATTAGTAAAATATATTATTAATTTCCCTAAACTATCGATTTAATCGATTATAAAATCGTTTGTAATGAGGTAAATACTATGAAAACTTTTTTGTATTATTTTGTTCATTTGGCCGATGCAGATGAGGCTAAGATTTCAATATGTTTACTTAGAAAATAAAACGATTTTTTTGGTATATAATTTACTTTTGTCTAGTATTATGTTCTTGCACAGAGTATATATGGTTCGTGGCCGAAAATCGGGTATCTCCTTTCAATTGGACAAAAAACGTGGTTCCGATATATATTCTCCATATTATAAGGTACAAGAGGCGAAAAAATAAGTACGCAACACATCGAGCCAGTCACCTTGTATTGCCTAACATTAGAAGGAATTATGGAAAAAATAACATTTAGGGGAGCACAGTTATTGTATATAATAGACTTCTAAAACCTGTGAAAGAAGCGGCTTCTCTAAATATTTTCAAAAATAAATTATTTACACATATTTATAATAACAAGCCACTAAACTACAGTCCCTGGCCAAATTATTAGACGCAATGTAGGATAGTAATAATTTTATTCGTTGTACTAGATTATATGCAATATTATTTACATTTAACCTTACATATGACTACTTTTATTTAGGAATTTTATTATTTAGTTCCAATTTATATCTATGTTTTATGTGTTGCATTACAGTGTTAACTTTATTAATAGTACAATAGCGTAAACAATTACAAACCTGTTTCAGTCGCGTTCGCGCGTGCTACAAGTGCGGACGTGTTTACATGGTTTTGGTCGCTGTATTTTTTTTTGGAGTATTAATCTGCAGTTATTTATTTATTTTGTGTGCAGTGTTTTTTAACCAGAAATTATCAATTAGAACCTTTTAACCATGGGTAAAAAAGGTGACTTTTCACCACGTAAAAAAGCTGAAGTAAAAGCCCTCATTAATGCTAAAATGTTTTTGAACCGTGAAATATCACGAAGATTAAAGGTGTCTGAAGCAAGTGTAAGACGTATAAAGAAGAAAATTGAATCAGGACAGGAATTGAGCTCGAAACGAAAGAAAAAATGAGGCAGGAAGCCTATTTTTACTCCAAGGTCAGAAAGATGCCTGAAGAAAATCTGCCTGGAAAACAGGTTTGCTACTACAAAACTGATAAAATCTCAACTGGAAGATGCTAATGTGAATGTTTCTGAGCGCACTGTTCGTAGAAAATTGAAAGATTTAGATTTTAAAGCCTACCGACCCGCCAGGAAGCCCAAATTTACAGCTGCAATGAAAGCAAGCAAGTCTGAAGTGGGCCAAACAGTGGCTTGATAAAGATGTGGACTTCTGGAGATCGGTAAGTTGATATTAAAATCATTTGCGATTAAATAATGAAGAATCAGCATTGATGCCTTGGATATTAATTTTATTTTTCTATTTTTGACAGGTCTGCTTCTGGGGTGAAAGCACATTTGAAATTTTGCAGAATAAAGCTCAGTTTGTGCGTCGTCGTCGTGGAGAAAAGTTTCATCCTGACTGCGTCGTTGAGACTGTTAAGCACCCTACGACAGTGATGATCTGGTCAGTTATCAGCGGCAAAGGTACTGGACGTCTGTACGTGGTGAAAGGCATAATGAGGCAAGATCAGTACAAAGAAGTCTTGTAAAATCGCAGCTCAGAGAATGGTTTCCGAATGGGGAACCATTTATTTTTATGCAAGATTGCGCTCCCTGCCACACAGCACGTTCTGTTAAAACGTATTTGAGAGACCAAAATATCCCTCTGTTGGATTGGCCGGGTAATAGCCCCGATATGAACCCAATATGATCTCATAGCGGCAAAAGATGGTTCAACAAAATAATTAAATTAGTGCGTTCACCATCTTGGACTCCATCGCCACTTACCATCAGGTGGGATTGTTGTCAAGCACTAACTTATCTAATGTAAAAAAAAAACATAAGTTTCAAAAAATTTCAATAATTCATAAATAAATATTTTTCTTTAAAAATGATGTTTTATTTGTGATGACAATTAGATAATTAAGTATATTATACACGCAAGGTAAATAAATGTATCTAATAATAAGTTCTGATGAGTAGAACACCTGAGAATTAAGATTTTGCACAAAATCTATAGTGCGTCTAATAATTTGGCCAGGGACTGTAACTATAGGAAAGAAAGAAACATACAAAATATGTGCGAAAAACGTAACCCTTCTTTGGCAGTTGGGTAAAAATATGAAACTTATGCTCCGAAGGGCATCTTTTGACTTGGACCACCGCCTTATAACAAGTATGCATGCAGAGAATTCGCTTCTTAGTTTACAACCAATAATATATTTGTCTTCTACCCGCACTAGATTTAGTATTTATTACTTACTATGCATAAATGTTCTCATGTAAGTGACATTTGTCTTAATGAGAAATAAAGTTCTTTAAACCGAAAAAGAATGTTACCCTAAGAATGTTCGGGTATTGGAAATTTAGAATTTTCTGCAGAGAAGTTGCCTACAAATGTGTAGAAAAAGATAATTACTGGCATCCCATCTGTTTACAACGCAATAGGCAACGGAAACGGGTTACTTTTCTCTGCAGGTGACTGTACATGGTGCAAAAATTATGAAATTGAAATGAAATAATCTTTTATTCATGTAGGTATCACTGATACACTTATGCACGTCATTTTTTTTAATCTACCACGAAGAGAAAAAAGCCGTAAAGAAACTTCTCAGCACATGTTTTAAAAAATAAAACTTATATTTATTACAAAAATAGATATTCTCTAACCTGAGCAGAACTGGTTGCCTAGCTGGTCATTTCCATGCATTCTTATCATTTAAATATTCAATTGGTAATTGTTCATTATGGATTCAGTAACGAATTTTTTTTTTCATTTTCATGTAGTCTTTACGCAAAAACTTTGACATGAGTAAATTTTGTTTTATTTATTTATTTTATTTAACGCCTTACCTAAAGGCCAGGTAGGCAAAAAATGGGCAGGTACTGTACTGTTAGTATAGGATAACGCAACTAAATGGGTAGATCTTTGTGATTTGTTCATTAATGAGTTGAAGCCATACTTAATAAGTTAATTGACGCATATAACAATATATTTACCGCAAGCTGGACACGAAGAGTGCGATGCTCAAACAGCAAATGGTAGTGCAGATGGTTCACAGACGCAAAGGCACAGAGACTGTTGAATCCGATTTTTAATGATCTGGAAAATATAAAGTTCGAAAGATGCAATTATACCATTAGAAGTTAGTACTTCATTAAGACCCTCCTTGGCTCGATTTTCATGACGATTATCACCTATTCGTTACAGCTTCGCGTTGTAGAGTGGTAAGGATTACACCATCAATATTATTATTAAGTCATTAGTATTATTACAGCTTTGAATATTTCCGTGAAGCCAGACAGCCGGTTAACTTTTTGATTTGGATTTTCCAGTCACGAGCGGTTAAACATGTCGCAGCAATACTGGCTACCCGCTACGGCCCGCGTGCTACTCCCCCTCTCCCCTCACTATCAAGACCGCAATGTGCGCTATGAGCGCGAACAGCGACACGATTGGCGTGGTGAAGACGATCATGGATCAGATAAGAGGAAAACAAGCCGCAATCCCTCACATAATATAAGCAGCATAATAAGAAAATAGATGAATTCCGTCTGAAGAAAGGACGTGAGAATCGAGAGGCAAGACTAGAAGAGTATCTATTCGTTGGAATGGATAATGATGCCCTTAGTAAACTAGCCGAACCTCAATCCCTTCAATCCATCATGATGCTCGTAACGACACGAGGAATAGGCATCGCTACAACTCAGCTTATGTCGCAAAGCAATATGGCAACAATATACCCGACATTCTTAAATTAATTTCTTAAATCGCAATTTATTATACCAAGGTATCAAGGTAAGGTTTTAAGATTCACTGAAAATATTTATGAATATCAAGGAATGAGGCCACCAATGCTGAATATATTAAAAACGTGCATAACGCAGTAATACATGCCAATAGCAGTAGAGTAATGCATGCGAATAGCAGTTAGAGATTATACGTATAGATGATGTGGGGATTGTATTTATGGAGGATAAAATCTACTTACCTGTCATAGCAAAGACAGACGATGAAATTTGTATGATACCAAGACCGGAGAATGTAACTAAAGCTAAGTTATGGGAAATTGTGGAACAGCTCGCGGATGAAGATAATATCCCTGTTGCGGTGCGAAGATTTGAAAGTAATAATCCGATTTCATGTACAGTTTGGAGAGACCATCGGGTGTTAAACCCTGATGACATAATTTCGGCAAATTATGATTTTGAAGAGGGATTACGAAATGATAAAATCGAGGATAAAATCTACTTACCTGTCATAGCAAAGACAGATGATGAAAATTGTATGATA
This sequence comes from Thymelicus acteon, assembly GCA_951805285.1. NCBI lineage: Eukaryota > Metazoa > Arthropoda > Insecta > Lepidoptera > Hesperiidae > Thymelicus > Thymelicus acteon. Next base: position 3,353,269 of record OX638234.1, read on the forward strand.
CCAAGACCGGAGAATGTAACTTAAGCTAAGTTATGGGAAATTGTGGAACAGCTCGCGGATGACGATAATATCCCTGTTGCGGTGCGAAGATTTGAAAGTAATAATCCGATTTCATGTGCAGTTTGGAGAGACCATCGGGTGTTAAACCCTGATGACATAATTTCGGCAAATTATGATTTTGAAGAGGGATCACGAAATGATATACGATAATATGCTAATCGCTCCTTTCCTCAGCAGAATGCAGAAGCATGCTTCCAATATGGTAGGTGGAACCTTTAGACTCCAAGAAGACAGGCAGTGCATTACTATTCCTGTCAAATGAATTGGAAACACTACAGGGCCCAAACCTCAATACGGGCGAACGGTTAGGCGATTATTATGATCGTTATACAGTTGAAGGGAATGTTACAACTACCACCCTTTTAAGAGTCAGCCGCTAAACGACCGTGTTCCGCTTGAGAGCCAGTTTTTACACTATATTTTCTTTCTTTTTTTTACCCCTGTAGTATTAATTATGTTCATGGATGATGGTGACCATTTACTATTCTACCAATCTTACTACCAATTGTAACACGGGTATTTAATTATGGTGTATACTGCAGTTACAAGTAAGAAACAAACTTTATACAGGTTAATAATTAAGGACATGGACAATAAATAATTCCAACTACGTTTTGGCCGGTTACATTTCTCTATAAGAAATCAAGAAAAAAAAATCTAGTTGCCTACACTCACCGGTCCTCAATAAATAACATCATATCCAAAGCCACCTTCAGACTTTCCATTGTAACCACTTGTGGCAATGATTTATAAATGGATGGACAGAAAAGAGAATGGTACCGGTTGATAGGACTCACGTTTATAAGAATTGCATGTTTGTTTGATTCTGAAAAGAAAAACATGAAAAGGAGATCCGCCGAAGTGGTACTGGCTTCTACATGATTGAAATTAGTATATATGTATTATATTAGTCTTTTGCGGTTAACCATCATGCAAAATATAAAGTAGTAGGTAGTGGCAAAGTATTTTTATTGCTAAATCTGTGTTATAACAAACCATGTTAATTTAAATCAATGCAATCTTTTTTAAAAATAATTCAATTGTTTTTAAAGAATACCTGAAGCGATATCAAATGGAAGTGCAGTAATTACAAAACAATATCTTGCTTCTATTCAAGCACTGGATGTGCTAGAAACCTCCATCCATCCCACCATGAAACCAGTTTTATGAATTGCCCAAAGACTGGAAATGTTAGCACCACGTGGATATAAGAATACATACCAAATAGTGAAGGGTAATAGCAGTGAGAGCCTAGCGGTTTGAACGTTGGTCTCTCAAACGCGGTGGCGCAAGTTCAAATTCTGGCACGCACCTCTAATTTTCAAAAATTATTTACGTATTAGAAGTTTATCACGTCGTTTATGTGCGTATTTTCACTTGCTTGCTCGATTGTTGAAACATCTCGCAATCGCGCATCGCTAGTTGCAGCTTTGTATTGGTTGGATTTATGTATACCCCATTAGGTATTGTGTAGGTTTTTTTGGCTGGATTTAGTTCATACCTTTGTTAGGTTTTTTGTAGCTCTTGGATTGAAATCTAGGAAAATTAATAAAAAAAGTTTGACCAGATTCAAAAATAGCTGAATGTTTGAAGTATTCTCGTCCCAGGCTTCAGACGGTTGTAAATAATTTAACAGGGCAAGAAAGCTTTAACATTCTTTGTGAATACCTACGACAGACTAAATTCTCATTGATAATTGACAAGTCCACAGATAGGAGTACTACCAAGCATCTTTGTTTAGTAGTCAGGTATGTTAAAAATAATCACGCAAGAGAATCTTTTTTCACTTGCACTTATCCCTGTTGTGACTGCAGACGCTACTACATTATATAAAAAACATTGTGGACTTCTTTGAAAAATATAATATTTCATATCGACAAAATCTCATAGGTTTTGCGTCTGATGGTGCAAGTATTATGATGGGATGTAATCACTCAGTGATGACTTTACGTACGGCTGACGTATAAAATCTGTTTATAATGAAATGTATGAGTCACTCCTTTCATTTATGTGCATCTTATGCTTGTGTTACGTGCTATTAAATATTATAATTACAGTGTAATGCATTCTCTTTGTATAACTATTGTGAATATCAGTATGGTAATTAACTTATGTAGCCTACTGTCATCAGTTTCCGTCAGGCGTATTGATTCAACGTCAGTCAGTATTGATGAAATTGATTACATTAGAACAAAGACCATCGAAGGAGATTCATTCGTCTTTCGACATTTCAAATCATGTCAAATCAAAATCTTTTATTCATATAGGTATCACTGATACACTTATGCAAGTCATTTTTTAATCTACCAGCTTTTCGGAAGGGTGCTTTGTCATGGAGAAGAAGAATGTAATTTGGCCTGAACGGTCAGTTGCAAAAGTCATGTCTCTCTGGAAGTTAGTAATCATCATCATCCATCCATCCATCAGCCTTTGTAGGTCCCCTGCTGAAGTTAGTAATATTAGAACCTAATTTTAGTAATAAGATTATATTGAGGAAAAGTATAATAAATTAGCTGTTGGATATCGTCGTTTCATTGGGCTGAGACCAACACTTGTGGTAAAATACCTCGTTTTGTTGAGGAGGTTATAAGATAAATATACAATTATTATTTCGCTTCAAGTCCCAAGAGATCGGCTCATCTTTAAGAATTTCAATCATTTTGTAATTTAACTATTAACTGACGTGGTATACGTCTCACAGACGTAACTATTTATATTATAACAATATTTTTCAAAATAAGCGACGCGCGGCATTACCTCTCCCGCTATCTTCCCACTCCGCCATCTTTTTGCCGCCAGTCACAGCCTCGAGCGCGCCGAGTGCACATGTGTTCACGCAGTAGCGATCGCCGTCTCACAGACGTAAGTACGGTGTTTATGTACAAAACCATAGCATGTCTTTTGGTAGTCACCTCTGTGTTTATGTAGGTAACCACATAGTGTCTCGTTGACATAACATCGGTTTTAAGTTTTATTCAATTTCGCAGAATGCCTAGAAAGAGGAAATCAACCCCAACGACAATGCCGCTAACGCCTAGTTAGGAGTATGACAAGGAAACGGAAAAAAGCCGCAGTTATTGAAACTTCCGTTTCTCCACCACCACGGAGACATCGTATAGGTAACAGGCCTTTGAAAGGCATAAGATAGATATATACAAAAACCTCGTGTCTGAAAGTGATGACAACTGTAGTAATTTCGACGACGACGTGGGCGATACTGATTTTGTTCTGGAAAACAATCACAACACGGAATCTGAACAGTCCGAAGACGACGAGAGTCAAGGCGTAAATCACGATGTAAATGAGCGTCACCAGGAAGAAATCAGGTAACTGTTTCATGTGTGTATATGTTTTATGTGCATGAATAACATTATAACTATTTACTATTTATTTCATTTTTTCTTTTTTAGCTTGGACCACGAACATGAAGAAAATACAAGTGAAATTGAAGGAAGCCATGACAGTAACGGACTGTGGGAGCTGACTCGGCGACGCCTCGCGCCGGCAGCTCCTCGCAGAGTTAGTCTCGGTTACATGGTACGGGTACACAGACACGTTAGGTCCGCATATTTATGTACTTACATTTTATATATTCTTTTCTGAGTCATAACATAAACTTTTATTATTTATTATGTATATCTTTCTTCAAATATATTATACCTCATTAGTGTTTGTGTGTGACTGAGTCAATATATTCTATATCCATTACGTTTTCGTCTATTCTTATCATTGTCCCCCTACAACCGAGACTCAACAGTGGTGACGCCGCGGCGAATATCCTCGCGACGAACATCAGCGTCACACACTAGTACCCGTGCCCCGCGTCATAGTATATCTGTAATATTATAGAGGAAAAATTTGATTGTTTGTTTGCATTGAATAGGCTCCGAAACTACTGAACCGATTTGAAAAATTCTTTCAATGTTGGGAAGCTACACTATCCCCGGGTAACATAAGCTATATTATATTTTCAAAAAATTTGGGATCCTTAATAAAACTCCAATAATGTAACCCAAGGTATAAAAAAATTAGAAAACCGAAGTAAAGCGAGGACGGTTACTCGTATTAAATAAAAAGTAAAGTCCGTGAAGTAGATTCCGTATTTTGAGGTTGACCAACTGTCCCACACCGCACATCATGCCGCAGCCGCAACTGTCGCCGCAGGCACTGCAACCGCAACCGCCGCCGCCGTAACGCAGCAACCATTACAGTTACAGCAAAGTAACGAGGTAGCAACTATCTCTTTGCCATCCAGGATACCACACTTCTGGACGGACATGCCTCGAATGTGGTTCGTGCAGTTTCAAGCGATTATTGGTCCACAACACCAAGGCGAAAACATCAAGTACGACCTAGTTTTATCCGACCTGGGTAAAGAAGAACGGAGCCAGACAGCAGACTTTATTGGTCTTTTTTGATTGGAAAAATATTTCAAGAGAGCGCCGAAGCCCAATTCCACAAGCTCGTAAAGGAAATGGACTTAGGACAACAGCGTACATCACAGCTTCTTTCTAAAATGCGTGAGCTCGCTAAGAATACAGGTAAGTCTAACGATACGTTGAAAAACCTGTGGCTGGCTCGCTTGCCAGGTTGGGTGCGTGCTATCTTAGCCAGTAGCAACGCAGAGACGAAACTCGATGAACTGGCAGGCATGGTTGACAAGATCATGGACAATCTTCGGAGTGGAGAAGTAGCCTCCGTCGATACGCCATCGACATCCGCCCAGCAGCACGTCAACGTCGAACTTCTGACACACCTACGCGACATGGCACTGGAAATAAAAGCCCTAAGTGGAGAAGTGAACAGCATCAGAGGACGCCAATTGCACCGTAATTTCAAACGCTGGAAACGCAGCCGATTTCGTTCTGCCAGCGCCGGACCAAAGCGTCCAGGAGGATCATTCCATCGCAGCGACCGATCACCTAATCGTAGCTACCGTTTATATTGGTACCATCACAAGTTTCAAGCCGAAGCAAGGAAATGTCAATCTCTTTGCGTCTAGAAGTCCAGTGCGGAAAACTAGGAGTGGTGCAGACCATTGCGATGGAAGACTGTACCGTGAACCTCAGGGTAAATCATCGCTTATGTATACTAGACTCAAAGTCTGGTATGAACTTTCTCATCGATACAGGTGCTGATGTATCTGTAGTACCCGTAAGTAAAGTGAGCCGTAAACAATGTCGTTCATGCGATTATAAACATTTTGCCGCTAACGGCACAGAAATTATTAGCTATGGTGTAATTACTTTAGAATTATTGTAAATTTAGGATTACGCCGTAGCTATACATAAATGGCCTTTTATTATTGGTAACGTAGACAAACCAATAATTGGTGCTGATTTTCTTGAAACACATAAGTTGATGGTAGATTTATTTAATAAGAAATTAATTGACAATGTAACTAACTTATGCTCGATAGGAGCCATCATAAATTTTAATCAACCTTCAATTCAGAACATACAGAACGATAACCCTTTTCTCGAGTTATTAGAACAATTTGTAAATATTACTAAACTCATTTCTTTTAAGGATAAGGTGACTTCACACTCTGTTAAACATCACATCAGTCTCGATGTACAGGCCCACCGTTACATTCTCCAGCGAGACCTCTAACACCGGACATGTATCGATAGGTAAGAGATGAATTCCGTATCATGCAGGAACTAGGCATCTGCAGACCATCCAGGAGTCAGTGGGCAAGTCCACTACACGTCGTCCCGACAAAGGATGGCCAAATCAGAGCCTGTGGTGATTACCGTCGACTTAATGCTGTGACGAAGCCAGACCACTATCCTGTACCTCGGTTACACGATTTCACCTACGCACTTGCCGGTAAGATAATTTACACAAGCTACATTACAAAAGCTTTGAACAAATTTTACAACCACAATACTTTGACACTTTTGTCTGCGGAAAAATCATCGAAAACATTTCATCGAATTACAATTCGCCGAACACAATACATCGAAAAAACATTTCGTCGAATAACAAAACGTAAAACAACCAAGTCATCGATTGACATTTCTTCGAATAGCATTACGTAGAACAACCATTTAATCGCATGACAATTAATCGAATTACATTTCGTCGAATGTCATTTCATCGAATGTCATTTCATCGAATATCATTTCATCGAATGTCATTTCATCGAATGTCATTTCATCGAATGTCATTTCATCGAATGTCATTTCATCGAATGGCAAATCATCGAATGCCGATTCATCGAATGGACTGTCATTCGATGAACTGTCATCGAATGGCAGTCCATCGAATGACAATTTAACGAATTGCAATTCGTTATATTATTCGTTAATCGTTCGTTATTCGTTGCGCAGCCGGCCAGCAAGCCGAAGCTGCGGTGGTGAGCATTAAAAGCATCTGCAACGCTAAGCTCGCGAGGGACCGCCGGAGCCGTGACAGAAACTGTGCTTGCTGCATGTTGCATGCTGCTTACGTCTTAGTGCTGCCTTTCAATGATGTGTGACGTTTGAAATAATAAAAAATATTTATTAATGATCATATGAAAATTATATCATTCGACTCCATCGATCTATAACCTTCCTAGATTCCCGATAGGCGCTTTACAAATGGCCACAAAAGTTATACCACGAAAAATTGTGTGGTCTTATTTCAAATTCATCAAATCAAACCTTAAATCTTGCGCGTAAGGTTGAACTTGTCATGATGGATGTTGATAAGCTAGCTCAAAAATGATTTTTGTGCATGGTTTTGTGAATATAACTTTAAGTCAGGAATAAAAGGTTGAAATAGTTCTAACGTATTTTTATTTCAACCAGATGTGCATAAACACAGTTCTCGGACAGTTTTCAAGCCTATTTTTGTATGGGATTGTGTATTTAGTGTTATAGGTGATCGAAGTTCGATTCGGCCAATTGTGATTCGATATATTGTCATTCGATGAAATGACATTCGATTAATTGTTTTCGATGAAATGTTAATTCGATTAATTGTGTTTTCGATGAAATGATCATTCGATTAATTGTGATTTCGATGAAATGTCGATTCGATTAATTGTATTTGTAAATGAAATGTGTTCGATGAAATGTAATTCGATGAAATGTTTTCGATGATTTTTCCGCAAATCGACACTTTAGTTCATGCAACCAAAAAATTGTAGCCCGGTACAATGAGGCATCACAAAAATTTGAAGCACCGACATATTATGTATGCCATGAACTTTGCATCAATTAAACAATGTTGTAGTATAGTTTTATTACAAATTTGTAAAATGGAAGCCACCGTTCAGACGGCTTATGAATAAAACCACTATTTTGTCAATTGCTGCTGATTTAAAATTATTCAAATATTATCTTTGGGGAATTTCAAAACAGTCCTCCGATAATTTAACGCAATCCGATGGAAAAACGAATGTTGAAGCTTTTAATAAATAAATAAACTAATACTAACTTTTAATAATAAATAAATAATAATAACTTTTAATAATAAATAAATTAATAATTTTAATAATAAATAATAATAATAACTTTTAATAATAAATAAATAAACTTGGTCCATCATAATGCATGTGGGATGTGTGTTAAAATCTTTAATAAAATTCCGGATGACATTAACCCGGCGTCATGGGGGTTGGGTCTGTGCAACCCGTCACGTTTTATTTCGCTTATAGTTCGGTTACTATGCGTGCGACATTGCTGCTTTTCTCAATAGCTGGAGCTGTTGAGTTGTTCGATGCGCCGCAAGTAACACGTTGGTTGTGGCTCAGCCGCAGTGGGAGTTACATGTGCACAAAATTGAATAAGGTATGTGAGACCCATCCTCGCAGTCAGTGTAAAAATTTCGCGCCATTTTGTATAAATATTGTTTTAATTATTATCTGTGTTTTTATTATTTTATACTTGATTTTTTAAATTTTATGTTATTGTTTACAATAGTAATTGCTGATATATACTTAGTTCAATGTATTTTATTTGTATCTTTTAGGTACTTAGTAAAAATGGGTCGAGAAGAGGCAGGACGATCGCCTATTTATCTAAGTACACCCATGTAAAGGAATGTACATACTATGATTGATTTGAAAGCTTTTATAGGCCTTCTTTATCTAGCTGGTCTTTACTCTTTACCGATCAGGCAGGCAAAATTTGAGTACATACATATAACATATACAGGGTGAGTTGGAAAGGTATAATGATACTTATGTATATTTACACATAAGATACATTGTAAATTTACAGCATATCATTTTGGGATTTTACGTATTTGTTTTGATTTTGTGAAAATAAATAAATTTAATGAAAGTATCAAATAAATAATGCCGCGCATACGCTAGTAGTAAAAGTTCATTGGCCGCGCGCGTAGTAGGTATCAGCTGTGCCTCAGCGCCACGTCGCCGCGCCGCGCCGCCCTGAGCCGCGCGACCCGCGTCGACCAACTTTTCCTTCATACTTTTATCGGCTTAGGACGATCAAAAAAACCATGAAATATCAGAAAATTGGAACAACAACATACCTAGTAAATTATTATTTTAAAGTGAAACATAATAATTTATTAGGTTGGTACCTACTTAATTAATTAACTTAAAGAAAGTAATTAATATGGTATTCTTGGCGTTATTTAAAAAGTTGGAATCACGATATTTACGTTTGATTATTTACATAAACTACGAACTAAACTTACCCACTAAGTGTATTTTAATAATTGTTCTAAGTGTCCACCTCCGTTTTGGATGCACAGTTCAGCCCGGCGCGGGCGCAAATTGTCTTTTAAGTTTTCTTAACACTAACCTATTCGATTTAACGACCATAAAAGCACTTATAATTTTGTCTTTTAATTGTTCTACACTTTGACACTCACGTTCGTACACAAGTCTTTTAATATCTCCCCACAAATAAAAGTCCAGAGGCGTTAGATCTGGTGACCGTGCCGGCCACGCAATGGGTCCACTACGACCTATCCACCGATTGGTAAATCCCGATCTAAATATGCACGAACTTCACTATGGAAATGTGCCGGAGCTCCATCCTGCTGGAGGTACATGTCACTTGTCAGATAGATAATGAAAGCGGTACTTCCAACAATTCCGTCACTACGTAGGTATCTCAGAATGTCAAGATACCACCTCCCAGTTAGCCTGCCCTCGATGAAGTAGGATCCGATAGCACAGTCATTTATGTAGGAACTGTTCGTTTGAGAATGGTAAAGGACCGTTCCTCCTTGTTCTTGGCGTGATTATTTTCACTCGTTTAACACATAAATCGCAACACCAATAATTATTAAAATCGCAAACACTGCTGCGCTCACGGCGGAACAACTGTTTGTGTACTGTGTATGTGTACCTACCTACATTGCTTTCGCACGGCAACGCGGCAGACGCGGGGCGGGGCGGGGCGGGGCGGGGCGGGGCGGGGGGGGGGAGGCCGAAGCGAGCGGCGCGGCGGTTTTTGGCCTTTGTCGGTACGTTATTTACGACGGCGGCACGGGCGCCCGAGCGGTTTCATAGAACGGTGAAAAAGCATTGCGAAACGTTCATTTATCGCATAGGGCACGAAAGGCGTAAGCTAGGCTAGTAGTTCAATGACCACGCGCGTTCTATCAGCTGTGCCCCGCCCCGCGCGCGTCGCATCCCGCAGCGCGCTACGCTATCCCGTAACTTTTCATTCATATTTTTATCGCTTAGGACGATTAAAATGAAATAAAATATCAGAATGTGCAATTGCACAATGACCTGCAAAATTATTATTTTAAAGTGAAACATGACATGATAAGGTAGGTAAGTAACTAAATGTAGGTAGCTTATGTAATGTAGGTAACTTATGTAATGTAGGTAAGTAGCTTATGTAATGTAGGTAACTTATGTAATGTAGGTAAGTAGGTAGGTAGCTTATGTAATGTAGGTAACTTAATGTAGGTAGGTAAGTAACTTAATAGCGGGGCCCGGATAGCTGTCGAGTCCACCATGAAGTATCTGGGATTGGTGCTCGACAGCCGATGGGAATTTGGGCCCCACTTCAGGCGACTGGCGCCCAAGCTGATGGGCGCAGCGGGCGCGCTTTCAACGTTGCTTCCCAACTTGGGGGGCCCGAGTGCCTCCTGTAGGCAGTTGTACGTGGGAATCGTGCGGTCCATGGCCCTGTATGGGGCCCCTGTGTGGGCGACGGACATGACGGCCAGCACTCTCGCCGTTCTACGCAAACCGCAGAGGGCGATGGCCGTCAGAGTCGTCCGCGGGTATCGCACGATTTCCTACGAGGCGGCTTGCGTCCTGGCCGGATCCCCGCCCTGGGATCTAGAGGCGAAAGTACTCGCGTCATTATACCGATGGCGCAAGGAAGAGCGGGTACGGGGTTCGAGGCCGGTGCAACGGCAGATTGCGCTGCGCCGAGAGGAGCTCCGTCAGGTCTTGGTGGCGGAATGGCGGCAAAGGCTTCTGCGCCCTACCGCCGACCTCGCTACCATCAAGGCGATCCGGCCAGTACTCGACGACTGGCTCGGGAGAAGGCACGGCTTCCTGTCATTTAGGGTGACGCAGGTGCTGTCGGGCCACGGCTGCTTCGGCAAATACCTGTGCCGCATAGACAGGGAGCCGGACGCTCGGTGCCACCACTGCGTCCATTGCGGGGAGGACACGGCGCAACACACGCTCGCCGAGTGCGTAGCTTGGGAGGAGCAGCGCCGTGTCCTCACAAATGAAGTAGGAGGCGATCTGTCGCTGCCGGCCGTAGTGCGGAGGATGGTCGGTAGCGCAGAGTCGTGGGACGCGGTGGTGTCCTTCTGCGAGGACGTGATGTCGCAGAAGGAAACTGCGGAACGGGAGAGGGAGATCTCGACTCCCTTCCCCGGCCGCAGAAGGCGCACCGGGCGCAGAGGAAGGGCGGACAACGCCCTTTTCCGGCCCCCATGAATGGGTCCAGGGGCGAGGGACTTGGGGAAGTCCCCGCCCCCCTATTCAATGGACCCGAGTCGCAGGCGCGCGCGGGTGTCAGCGCGCGCCTCTGAGGCGATGCACGGGGTAGTTCAACACCTCACTACCCCGTGCAGGAGACGAGGCCCGGGCAGACCCGGCCAGCACCAGTGTGGGGCTGCGGAAGAATTTGGATTCCCGCGGCCCCGCGCGCACGTGCGAGGAGACACCGGGGTGGTTTTAGCCGGTAAGAGTCCGGCACGCCCCTCCGTCTTTCCCCAAGCGGAGGTAGTCCATGAGGATTTCCCCCCGTAAAAAAAAAAGGTAAGTAACTTAAAACTTAATAATACTTAATCTTGGCGTAGGTATTTAAAAAGTTGGAATTACGATATTAACAACAATTGGCTATTTACATTAAACTATGAATTAAACTTACCCAATTAATTATTCAAAGTTTCCACCTCCGTTTAATTAATCGGTACATTAATAGGTATTGTTCATTTGAGAACGGTAAACGACTGCTCTTTCTTCTTCCTGGCATGATTTAAAATCACTAGTTTAACTAAAAATTGTCAATGTAAACAATACGATTAATTAACCGACTTTTTGTTTAATTGCTTTCGGACGGCCAGACGCCAGGGAGCGTCTCACCCCGCTCCCCCGGAAGGCCCCGGAAGGCCCGGCCGGGCGAACGCCGGCGCATGCGTACGTAGTAACGACGGCGCGGGGCGGCGGCGCGGTGCCATAAAACGATAAAACCGAGCTTCGGGAATAGCGGCGAATACAAAGCATTGCGAAATTCATTCATGTATCGTATAGCGCGCGCGACTAAAATGATACTTTTAACTATTATTTAAAATATTAATTTTATTATGTTTTTTTTCTTTTTGTAAAACATCTTAATATTAATTCAAAGTAATTAATAAGGTAGTCTGTGTCACATAACGTGATAAGGTTCGTATTTTTTTTTACGATTTAGATTCGTAAAATTTTATGCTAGTTCATCTCAGTTGCCTCTTCGGAAACTATGGTTTTTTTTTCGAGACACCTTTTGAAATCATCCTGTATTACCTTTCTGTGTTGACTGTACCAAAGATAATGACTTTAATTCTTTTTTTTCTAAAGTTTATTTAGTTTCTTCCAAAAAAGTGCCATTAGAACATTAAGACTGATTGTTAATTAATAATAACTATAATTACATTTAAGTAGAAGAGAAAAAAATTGTTGACATTTGTCGTTCTTTTTTTAAGTTCTATTAAATATAGTTAAAACATAATATAATATGATTTATGTGTTTCATTTCTTTAAATTAATATCTAAAAAACTAAACACGAATAAATATTAACTTTATTATTTATAAAGTATTGGAATAATTTTGACATTAATGAACAGGTCTGTGAGACCCACCCCAACGTCCGTGTAGCACTTTTCCACCCCCATGACGCCGGGTTAAAAAACTTACCCTTAATAAGTTTAGAACTCAACTTAAGCGACATTTAATTAATAATTGTTATTATAACATTAATGAATTTATTTTATCTTAAGTATTTATATTGTATGATTTTTTAAATTTTAAATTTTAATCTAAATGTGTAATATAATTCAAATTTTAATTTAAATTAATTAAAATGTATTATTATTTATTAATGTAATTCGAATGTGTAATGTAATTTAATTTCAGTGTGTAAAATTAATATTAGTATGTTTATCTTTTGTAATTATTAATGAATTATGTCTGTAGATACCCAAACTTGACAATATTTGTATGCCTAATACAGGCTAAGTGCCTTAATATACTTAATACGAATAAATGAATTGAATTGAATTGAATTGAATAACTTACGGCCGATTTCTGAAGTCTCCAGATAAATTGTTAGCTTATAAGTTAAAAGATACCGTTACATGTCATGTAACTAAGTCTATTGACAATGTTTTAGATTGTGGTAGTAGTACCACTAATTATACTATTGACTCCTGTACTAGTACAAGTACAGTTGATAATCATAATTTAAACTAGATGTTAAGACAACGGGAAAGCTCTATAATATGAATATTGTACACCAAAATATACAGGGCTTCTCTGGCAAAGAATTAGAAATTGAATTGTTTATTAGGCATTTTAACATACATGTTTTATGTTTAACTGAGCATTGGCTATCTAGCACTCAGAATAATGTAAATTACCATAATTACAGATTGTTAAGTGCATTCTTCAGAGAGACCGCAATTCATGGCGGATCATTAATTTTAGTGCACAATGATATGTCTTGCAAGGACAGAAAAGATATTGTAAGTCTCTATTGAGCGCGCTATTGAGCTGGCCTGTGTGGAACTGGAGCGGTTTATTGTAGTCTGCGTATATCGACCCCCCTCTGGTGATTATACTATTTTTGAAGATACATTGGAGGATGTACTTAAACGGTTATGTGTTTCTAGAAAAGGATCAGTGATATGTGGCGACTTCAACGTAGATATTTTATTAAATACTTCGATGGGTACTAGGCTACTAAGCTTGTTTAAATGCTTTAATTTAAACCCACTGTTCAACGAGCCAACCAGAATAACTGAAACTACAGCTACATGTTTAGATAATATTTTTTGCAATTGTGAGATCTTAGATAAAGAGATATTCAGTAAGTTGAGGTCAGACCACTGCGGACAAAAGATTTCATTGTATAATTCTGTCTATAAGAAAAAACAACTAATAAAATGTAGACCAGTAACTAAAAATAAAATTTCAACTTTTAAAGAAAAAATTCATTCAAAAATACATACGCAGTTAACGTTACAACAAAGTGATCCTATTAAAATATGTAATACATTGTCTAATAACACTAATAACGAATTTAATCGAATATTTTAATTTAGGTACGTAAATTTAGCTAAAATTAGTAAAGTCAGTGATTGGGCTACTGTAGGTATTTTCAAAAGTAGGAACAAGATGTATGATCTCTATGCTGAGAAACAGTACATCTTTTTCCAACTTTCCAGGAGTACGTGAGAAATTATTCAAAAATTTTTAAAATCGTTTGCACTCAGGCGAAGTCAATGTACATAAAGGATAAAATAATAAACTCCGATAACAAAATGAAAACAACTTGGAATATAATTAGTAGTGAGAACGGTAACACAAAATCCTGTGACTTCGGTTATGAATTAAAAATTAATGAAAAAATAATTACCGCTGATAAAGACGTGGCAAGCGCATTTGAAAATCACTTCCATAATATTCCAGTAACATTAACCAGTGCACTAGCTTCTTCACTGACCGAAGCACTTTCTATATTAAAAGATAATGTAAACGAATGTAATATTTTATTTGAATTTGAACATATTACTACCAGAGACATAATTAAAGCGTTTCAATCTCTGAAGGTAAAGAATACGGGTGATTTGTGGGGGATCTCAGTAAAAATAATAGTTACAACATATTGATATTATAGCTCCATCTTTAGCCGTAGTGTTTAATAAATATATAGATCTAGGTATCTTTCCAGATCTTATGAAATGCAGCAAAATTATACCACTTTTTAAAACAGGTGAAAAAACTGATCTTAATAACTACAGACCAGTTTCTGTATTACCAACACTAAGTAAGATTTTCGAAAAAATAATATTGAATCAAATGCTAAACCACTTCAGCAATAACAAATTATTACACCCTGAGCAATACGGTTTTACTAAAGGCCATAGTACCACAGATGCAAGAGCTAGGCTCTTAAAGCATATATTCGAAGCATGGGTGGCGTCACAAAATGCAATAGGTGTATTTTGTGACTTATCTAAAGCATTTGACTGTGTTGAACACGAAACATTACTGTTAAAACTTGGTCATTACGGAATAAAAAATAAGGCCCTTAGCTTGATCGCATCTTATTTGAGTGATAGAATACAAAAAGTCAGCATAAATGATATTAAGTCATCGGGGTCACCGGCGGTGATGGGTGTACCACAGGGCTCGATCTTGGGTCCTTTTCTTTTCCTGGTATACATAAATGATTTACCTCATTATGTAAAAAACCAAGCGGATATTGTACTATTTGCTGATGATACATCATTAATATTTAAGTGTGATAGGAATAAAGAAAATTTCGACGACGTTAATAGTACTCTTTCGTATGTCTCGCGTTGGTTCACTATTAACAATTTACTGTTAAATGCAAAAAAAACTAAATGTATAGAGTTTATACTACCTAATGTCAAAAAAGTCAATAAACTTATTTAACTTAATAATGAAACATTGAATATGGAGGAATCCACCGTATTTTTAGGGGTGACCTTAGATAATAAACTTCAATGGGACCCACATATAACAAATCTCGCGACTAATTTCAGTAGGGCTGCTTATGCTGTTAGAAAAATAAGGCAGTATACTGACGTCGAAACTGCTAGGATGGTTTATTTTGCATATTTTCACAGTATTATATCTTATGCCATCTTGCTGTGGGGCAAGGCAGCTAGTATAGAACAAATTTTCATACTGCAAAAAAGAGCTATTAGGGCTATTTATAAACTTAGGTCTCGAGAAACTTTGCGTGAAAAGTTCAAAGAAATAGGTATACTTACAGTAGCTTCACAGTATATTTATAGTAATGTGGTTTTTATACGGAATAATATAGGCGCGTATAAACAAAATTGTGAAATAAATTATCGCCAAACCAGAAGAATGCACCAATTAGTAACGCCATTTTACCGTCTTTCTAAAGTGCAGCGATCTTTTATGGGGCTTGGTGTACAGTTCTATAATAAAATCTCGAAGTTAATACGTCATTTGCCAGTAGAATTGTTTAAGAAACATGTAAAATCTCAACTTTTAGGCAAATGTTATTATAATGTAGATGAGTACTTAAGTGACAAAGACGCATGGAAATGACCTGCTCTGCAACCAGTTCCGTACAAGCTAGTAATTTTTTTTTTGTAATAAATATATCAATGTATTTTTATTTTTAAAAGATGTGGTGAGGAGTTTCTTTACGGCTTTTCTTCTCCTCCATGACAAAGCACCTTTACCAAAAGTTGGTCGATTAAAAAAAATGACGTGCATAAGTGTATCAATGATACCTATATGAATAAATGATTTTGAATTTTAATTTGAAAATTTGAAAATGATCAACAGCTATTGAATCAATAAAGTTAAACTTAAGTTAATTGTTCGATAACTTTCACTGGGTTTCTGAACACGCGAGCGGCCTTTCAATAACTATGAACTCAATAACGAGTACCTAAAACTGCCATTAGATGGCTCTCTTTAAAATAACAAGTTTCAAAGGGATATTATCATTTTCATATTCATTTTTATTATATCAAGCCCGTTATATTGACGATTCCCTTCAGCTACTGCCAGGCCAGCAAAGCCGACGCAGCCAGATGGTGAAGGGAATACATCAATTGTATTATAGTGTAGCTTTTGCCATAACAATACTTTTTGGATAGAAGTACCTAAAGAATAAATTGTGAGATTGACGGTTGGGTTGTCATGGATATATTATTATTGATGAATGTCATGGTAAAAAGTAAAAATTGTTGCATTTATTTCATTAATTTTATAAGTATTTAATTTAACACGTTGCATTGGCGATGCCTCTGGTATTGCTCATGTCCACAGGCCACCGTAATCACTTACTATCAGGTGGCCCTTATGCTTTTTCATCTCCCAAATGATAAAATGAATCGTCAAATAAAGTTATGGAACCTATAAACGGCCGTCGTGGGTTAGATAATTTGATCTTAGTTTAAGCTGAGTTTATGTATTATAGCAGTGCTCAGAAACGCTTTTTCGGAAGTTATGTAGTATGTTGCAGATGATTATAATTTGTTATTTGTAAAATCAGGTGAATCAACTGTTTGTGGCTACATAATTTTAGAAAAATATGCAGAAGCAAGCGGTGCCAAAAATTATGTGGCTCTTACAGCTACGCGGCTGAGAAAACATTTGGCAACGATGACCCAGCTATTTACAATGACTGAATCAGAGCTCGAACGATTAGCTACTTTTATGGGTCTCACCCTGAGTCTTCATAAAAATAATTTCAGGTTACCTAGCGATGTTTATCAGACGGCAAAGATTTCTAAACTTTTACTATTGATGGAAGATGGAAAAGCGGATTAATATCAAGGAAAAGCTTCAGATGAGATAAAATTGAACTTAGATGAAGAAGGAAATAAAAGAATATAAGAAGAAGTAAGTAAATAAAATAAATAAATAAATAAGTTATAGGAAATGAGATAGAAAATCAGGAAGTTATTGGTTTTGAATTAGAAGAAGCAGGTCCATCGCAAGGTATTAACCTGAGTAGAGACGAGCAAGTTGCTTCCACTTCCAAGAAATAAGCAACAAGACATCCGCAAAAAAAAGAGGACACTTGTTCCTTGGACAAGTGAACAAAAAAACATCATGACCAAATATTTTAAAGACCACATTAAGTATAAAAAACCTCCAAAACGAGCTGAATGTGACAAATAATAAAATAAATATCCTACACTTCTTCACAACAAGGACTGGCTTAAAATTAAAGTCTATATACTACTCACTCACTCGACCCGATTATTACTCATACATAAACTTACTAAGAAAAACATATACTTAATTAGAATGATAGGGGTATAGTGTATTATGTAGGTTAGAAACGGGTATTACTACACCACCTGAATCAAAGGTTTTGTACTGCGTTATAAAAGCGTTTTTATTTTTTATTTTAAGTACTTATATTAAAAATATAAAGATTTGTTTCATTCATAGATATTAAATTGAATTTATTCTTAAGCACTAATAGGTACCCGTTGCCTAACATTTTGTGCTAACATATAAAATAATAATTTTATTAATCAGTACTAAAATATTAATTATACCTAGTACAACTAGCTGAAGTCTGAGATGTTCTAGAAGTAATACAAACTAAGTAAATCAAACTAGGAACAGAAAATAAAAATAAAAAAGCTCATTTTACTCAAAAAATGAGAAATTAAAAAAATTATAGTGAGGCATAGGAAGAAAATTGAATTTATCACAGATAAGTTGGACAAAGGCAATTTCAACCAACAACAAGAATTCGAAATTTCTATTGACCTTACGCTTAACACAAAATCAAAGATTTTTATTGAGAAAGAACTTCCTGATATTTCGGAAGCTAAGGAGAGACTTAAGGTTAAACTTTTACAACAGCATGTCTTTGAAGATTCCCTGAAAGAAACGTAGTAAAACATTACAATAAAGAAAACGTCAGCCGTATGACTGCAGGGAAGAAAGAATATATTAGTAAACATAAAATACAGAAACAAAAACGGTTTCTGCTGGATACCCTACTGAAATTACATAGAAAATACAAAAATGATCATGGAACTGTATCCTTCACGACATTCAAACGCTACCGACCATTTTACATAGTTCCGCCAAATGTAAGCAACCGGAATAGATAGATAGAGCATGCATCAAGATTTCAACTTGACTTTTAAAGCAGAGGCTTTAAAGAAACTATGTATGCTAAAAACAACAGATCTAACTGATCTGGTTTCTGAGATAGTATGCGATAATAAGTCTAAAAGTTGCATGTATTCGGAATGTGAACTGTGCCGCCATAGGCAAATTAATTTTCTCCCCAAACCAGACCAAAACCTAAATGTGGTAGTATCTTGGTATGAATATACTAGTAAAAGTTACGAATTTGAGAAAGGTGTGAAAGAAAATTACCAAAAGAATGGTTAAATTACAAAAAAACCGGTTTGCTTCGTAATCGTATCGAGTTCTTACAACAAGACCTAAATATTTTCAAACTTCATCATTATCACATACATATACCACCAATATACACAATACAAAGAATCAACAGAAAAAGTGGATGATAACGAACACTGCGACTTTTTAGAAAATTACGTTTATAAAATGGCAGAAGAAGTACAAGCCATGCACTTTGGATCTTCAAAAACGCAAGTCACTTTGCATGCAGGCCTATATTATATTTTAAAAATGAAAAACCCTTATGTTTTTGCACTGTTTCTCTTTCTCTCAAGCTTGGTCCCGAAGCTATATGGGCTCATTTAAAACCAATAATAGATTTAATTAAAGAAAAAAAAACCCTCGGTTGTCAACATCCACATTTGGTCTGATGGACCCACAACTCAATATCGTCAAAAGTATAACTTTTTTCTCTTTAGTATAATAATAATGCAGAATAAAGGATTCCATCAAGCGACATGGTCCTTTTTTGAGGCATCTCATGGAAAAGATGCAGCCGATGGGGTTGGAGGTGTGGTGAAGAGAACCTTAGATGCAAAAGTAGCTTATGGTGAAGATGTAATCGATGCGAAGTCTGTATTTGAAATACTATTAAAATCAGAATTATCTGTCAAAATATTTTACATTTCTGAACAAGATATAGAAAATACTAAAATACATAATCCCGAAAAAAATTACCAATACCATCGACTATGAAGATTCATCAACTCATTGTTACACTCAAAATAAAAATACTGTTAAATACAGACCTCTCACCTGCTTCTGCTCACGAGGTAGTTGCGAATGTTTTTCCACAAAATCTCACATACTTATAAGGAAAGCATTAAAAATCAACAAAGAGTTCGAAGAGACGCAGTTAAGAAACCAAAGATAAATTTAGATTCGTCTTCTGATGACACAGATATGGAGATTAAATACGCAGAAAGTGATCTGAAAGAATCTGAATGAATCTGAAAGTGTTGATGGTAATGATCAAGAAAACCAGGAGACATACAAAAACAAAATAGAGAAAAAAATAAATACTGAAAAAAATATACAGAACAATAAGGAGAAACTCAAAACTGCTGCCGTGCAAAAAGGAAAGAAAAAGAATGGCGTTGCCATAAATATGTATTTAAGATACCAATCTAAGCAGTTGTTTTGTTTATATGACATAATTAACATTGTTACAGAAACCATTACCTAAGTACCTAGTGTGCTTAATGATCAATCATTTTGTAAGGATATTGTTGTTATTCTTACATAAAAAATTTAAAATTGTGATTTGAATTCCGATTTTTTTATTTACATTTTAAAGTGAAACTTTTATTCCATCGCCCCAAAATTTTTCGTCCATCTATCGCATGTCGCATTACCGCCGGATATCCAATTTATGGGGGTAGGCCAATATGGCGGCGCCCATAGCTCGCATCAGCTGACCGTGTTTATATTCTCAATTATTCGTGCAAGTGTTCCGCGGTATTTCTGTGTTTTGATCTGTATATTGATGTAAATGTTTTTTAAAGTGAAACTTATATTCTATCGCCCCAAAATTTTTCGTTTATCTATGGTATGTCGCATTACAGCCGGCCCTGGACTAAAAATAATAATGGAGATTAAATGATATAAATAAATATTGCTCTTAGTTTTTAATATCTAAATTATGATTGTATAATTATGTATTCCGTACTCTAATACGCAATTTGAAATTAAATTTTATAACTAAATATTTTGTCTATATATTATTGATTTCCCATTCCAAAACGCAATTTTAATACTCTAATGGCCGGTTTCTGAGGTCCTTTTGACGGGAGTTTATCTATTCAATAACGCTAACGGGTCGATAACTTCCGAAAAAGCGTTTCTGAGCATTGCGATAATACATAAACTCAGCTTAAACTAAGATCAACTTATCTAACCCAAGATGGCCGTTTATAGGTTCCATAACTTTATTTGACGTTTCATTTTAACATTTGAGAGATGAAAAAGCATACGGGCCACCTGATAGTAAGTGGTTACGGTCGCTTGTGGACATGAGCAATACCAGAGGAATCGCCAATGCAACGTGTTAAATTATATACTTATAAAATTAATGAAATAAATGCACCAATTTTTACTTTTTGGCATTGACATTCATCAATAATAATATATCCATGACAACCCGACCGTCAATCTCACAATTTATTCTTTAGGCACTTCTATCCAAAAAGTATTGTTATGGCAAAGGCTACACTATAATACGATTGATGTATTCCCTTCACCATCTGGCTGCGTCGGCTTGGCTGGCCTGGCTGTAGCTGAAGGGAATCGTCAATTTAACGGGCTTGATATAATAAAAATGAATATGAAAATGATAATATCCCTTTGAAACTTGTTATTTTGAAGAGAGCCATCTAGTGGCAGTTTTAGGTACTCGTTATTGAATTCATAGTTATTGAAAGGCCACTCGCGTGTTCAGAAACTCAGTGACAGTTATCGAATACATAACTTAAGTTTAACTTTATTGATTCAATAGCTGTTGATCATTTAACTGGAGACTTCAGAAACCGGCCATTAATCGAATAATTATTTAAAAAATGGTTGTCTGTAAAGTCGGTTTACGGACGCTAGTTTAACGTGACAACGTCATGACAAAGCTCCGCTTCGCCCTGCTCCGCTCCGCCCCGCCCCGCTCCGCTCCACTCAACTACAATCGCCTACGGCATCGGCTACGATACGCTGATCGTGCCCCTCTTTCGCTTTTGCCGCTCTCTCGCTCGCGGAACGCTACATTTTTTCGTGCGTGCGCTCGGCGTTCATCGTTTTAATACACGTTATCACGTCAAAAAATTTAGTTAAATGCCTACAAACCGAAAAAAGTTTCACTTGCATCGTGGTTTCATAAAACCACACTTTTATGTTTTTATTTAGTTACTGATTTTGTAATAAAATTACTTGCAACATAATTTTAATTTCGTTCATGATTACCTAATAAAATATTACTGTTTGCACGCACCCCTATGATTCCATTGTGCTACAATTATTTTCCATGGTGATAAGTTCCTTGTGATCTCTGTTGTGCTATTACGTCAAATTTTTGGTCTTTACCCCTATATCAATATACTGTAGGTAATACATACAATTAAATGAAAAAGTTTTGAAGTAAATAAGAGAAACATTCTAGTAATAAGATACCTATTTATTTATTATTTAGTATATTTTTTTTATATTATATGCATATTATTATGTATCTCTAAACTTAAAGTTTCACGGGTCGTGCTAACTTACGTGCTAACTCCCCCCTCGAAATCCACAATACGATCCCATATGTAGAACACTAAATATTATTATGGAAAAAACCGTTTCAAATGGTCGAGCGATACCCGTCAAGTAATGTTCGTACATTGCCTCATAATATTCTTCGTTTACTATCAAATCAAAGTAAGATTTCTGAGAATGGTCCCTTATCGTATCTGGAGGCGTTTCAGCTTAGTATATTTGACGATCAAGTGTTGGAGACATTTGTAGAATGGACTAAACAAAAGTTGGATCAAGTGCCTACGTGAGACTTATAAAACATCATTGTTCGTCTCAGAGCTCGTCAAAACATATTAAGTCGAAATTCGAATCACTAATCCACCGAACCATATTGACATTTAAAGTGTCAACGTTTTTGACGAAAAATAAATAGTATTGTGATGGACCGATTCTAATGTGAATCATTTAAACAATAAGATTTGAAACATGTATTTTATATGGACCAAAAAATAGTTCACAAAGTGACATTACTTTCTGTCAATCGGTCCGGTGGATTAGTGATTCGACTATAGGTAAAAATATACTGTGTTCCCTTCACCCTACCTGATCTTACATTTTAACATTCGTAATCAATTAGGTATATTATAATTAAACAGTTCGTAATGTTTTGTTTCGCGTTTCTTGGCATGAATGGGCCATCAACGCATAGCTGATAAGTTTGCAAGATTTCAAATCAAATCAAATCAAATGTTTTTATTCTTATTCTAAATTTTACTAACAAAAAATAACCGACTTCAAAGTCTCAAAAACGACTTTTCAGATCTCGTTCAAATTTATGTGGGACCACATGACAAGCACATGCTTTCGATTAAAAAAAGAATCATCGAAATCGGTTGGCGTGATATTGAGTTATTCGTCAATTTGTCGCGCACATCTTAACACAAATTTACAACTTATGTGGTTTTCTCATGGATGCCATTGTCAGATCTCAATAAAATTTATGTGGGACCACATGACAGCCACCAGCTTTCGATTAAAAAAACAATCATCAAAATCGGTTCGCCCAGTCCAAAGTTCTGAGGTAACAAACATAAAAAAAAATACAGTCGAATTGAGAACCTCCTCCTTTTTTTGAAGTCGGTTAAAAAGGCAACGGTGTCCAATTCAAAGATTCAAAGATTTATTTTCAAAGATTTATTATTGAACATAAAACACATGAACACAATTGAATTTGTTCGTAAACAACTGCTATAGTTGGTAAACTGTGTTGCAATTGTTATATTATGATCAGCTGATCTGATCATTTACGTGCTGTTTACATAAAAAGGGAACTCGAACTTACCATCATTATTCTGAGTCAAAATAAACATTAGCTCTTTGTCTGATACTTTTGTGAAATTAAATTTATTATTATCAAATGGTTGGCTAATGTTACTGATGTTTTCAGGCATCCTACGTTTGGTTCCTCTGTTGGTATTCAGCTGGAATATAAAAAAAACATACTTCACAGCACATGACATTCAACGATAATGAATCAATTAACTTCAAAACGTGTCAGCGATGACAGTGATGACCGATGACACTAACGCCCCAACTTAGAGTCACTAACGGTTACTTTAATCACTCCTTAGTAAAGAATCACCATACAAATTCTGTACTAAGGAGCGATTTAAGTAACCGTTACGCCCCGCCCACAGCTACTGGCGGCGTGGATTGGATTTGTTTGGTTTGGATTGGATTGGATTGGATTGGATTGGATCCTCCAAGGTCTCAATTGAAACAGAGGATTGATGCTGTTGCTACAGAAATAGGAGCAAACCTTTCGGAAGTGCAAAGAACAAGTGAAAGGATGTCATTTAGAGCCTTAGCCTGTAGTAATGCCAATGGCGGTCATTTCGAAATGTTATGAATTAATTACTGTTTATTTTTAGGGTTCCGTAGCCGAATGGCAAAAAACGGAACCCTTATAGATTCGTCATGTCTATCTGTCTGTCTGTCTGTCTGTCTGTCCGTCCGTATGTCACAGCCATTTTTTTCCGAAACTATAAGAGCTATACTGTTGAAACTTGGTAAGTAGATGTATTCTGTGAACCGCATTAAGATTTTCACACAAAAATAGAAAAAAAAACAATAAATTTTGGGGGTTCCCCATACTTAGAACTGAAACTCAAAAATGTTTTTTTCATCAAACCCATACGTGTGGGGTATCTATGGATAGGTCTTCAAAAATGATATTGAGGTTTCTAATATCATTTTTTTCTAAACTGAATAGTTTGCCTCGCGCAACACGCGACACTACCAAAGTGGTAAAATGTGTGTCCCCCCCCCTGTAACTTCTAAAATAAGGGAATGATAAAACTAAAAAAAATATATGATGTACATTACCAAGAAAACTTCCAACGAAAATTGGTTTGAATGAGATCTAGTAAGTAGTTTTTTTTAATACGTCATAAATCGTAAACCGCAAAAACATTGATCAAAGTTACAACGAACTACAAGAACTTTTATATTATGTTACTTGCTGCTACGGAACCCTTCATGGGCGAGTCCGACTCGCACTTGACCGCTTATTTTAAATAAATGATTTAAATTTGCACTTGTTTTTATTGTTTCCTTACATTTAAAATTATTCTATCAAAGGGCAATAGGTATTTTTAATAGTAAGACACTTAAATGTTCCACTAGCCTGGTTTTAAAAATCTACTCTTCTTATTATCGAAAATAGGGTGCATATTTCAAAAGTTTGTAGTTCGGTAAATGATTTAGATAACTACAAACATGTTCATGAGATTTTGTAGGTAATATCATGTAATTTAATAATAATTTATAAAATAATAATATTCATAGGGCATTTTTCCAACTTTTTAGCGAAATTAAATAAAAAAGGCTAATCAAAAAAAATCAGTTAATGTCTTTAAAAAATATATTCTATTTAATTTTGGGTAGATTTTATACCTCGAATAGATAAACTATGATATCAACTGGTAAATAAAAAAAATCAGAATGAAAATAAATGTAAAAACAAAAAAAAAAATATGTCGAAAATAGTGCAGCAAGTCAGGTTTCTTTCCAAAAAAATTATAAAAATGGAGAGTTCGGAGAATAAGGTGAAGTCGATTAAAGGTGTCTGTAATTTTTAAAGGAGAAAATAAAAGTCTTAAAATATTTACGTGGTTTATTTCCATTCCCACTATTTTGGGGGCTCGTCCGGGATGGAAATAAATCTTTCGTTCGCGTAAATAAAATCGTGGTAAAAGTAAAAGTCGATAAAAGTTGTTCGCGAAGTACGGCGGCGGCGTGGCGTGCGTTGTGGTCGAAAGTTCCACTTCGTAAAGTACATGGTTGGGACAAGAAAGGCGAAGGCGGAGCTGGCGGAGCAGTCTGACTGAGCAGGCTGGGGCTGAAGGTGAAGAAATGACGGCCAAGCATACTGAAAATGTGCTGGCGCCGAAAACGTGCCGAGCACGTGGGGCGCGATGGCGACAGACGATGCCATAATTCCTCGCTTCGACGGGAGCAATAAAAGTTATACGTCGACAAAATGGATCGAAGACATCGATGACAACACGGAAATATTTGGATGGACGTCTGCGCAGAAGCTAATCATTGCTCGTCGTGCACTAACGGCTACCGCGGCTCTTTGGCTGAGAACTGAAAAGGTGTTCAAGACGTATGAAGAATTCAAGGCGGCTTTACTAAATGAGTTCCCAGTCAGAGCAAATGCTAAAGAAACATACTAGTTAATGGCATCCAGAAAGAAAAGAAGTAATGAAAGCTATTATGAATACATGCTCGTAATGAAGGAGATGGGCAAGAAGGCTAATTTCCCCGATGAAATAGTCATCCAATATATCGTGGATGGGATAATCGACATGGAAAGCAACAAAGCGATTTTATACGGTGTTACGACGTTTGCTACCCTAAAGGAAAAATTAGCCGTTTACGAATTAATGAAAAAGAAAAGTGTACACAGGAGGCCCATTCAGACAGTAAATCCTGTAGAAAAAACCGATCGAAGATGTTAGAAGTGTGGTGGCATTGGGCATGTGGCAAGTGCATGTAGAAGCGGTGTTAAATGCTACAAATGCAATACGTTCGGCCATATTGCACCAAATTGTACCGGCGGTGGCGCTGGCGGCGCAAGCGATATCAAGCGGAGACAGGTTGGCCAACATCACCATTCAACTCGGAACGAACCGAGCGAACAAGGGAATGACGCGATTCCCACCGATCGGAATCATTCGTCAAGTTGGCAGCAGCGTACGATGTGTGTGACGTCAGAAGAACGTGAAACTCAAATTCAAGATGGAGACCTGTCTGCGACATCAAACGTCAACGTGATCGATCATGGCACCGATGTCTGTCACTGTCACCGAGATGCCACAAACAAATCTTTGAAGAACTTAAATATTGGCGGATTAATAATCGAAAGTTTGATCGATACTGGAAGTGATGTGAATTTAATTAGTGAAGAGTTATTCTTTAAAGTGAACATAGTGTCGTTTGTGCGCGAAAGTGTTAAATTTTCAGGTTTTGGTTTAAGAGAAGTACAATCTTTAGGTAAAGTCGAATGTGACTTAAACATCGATGGGTATCAGTTTCGTCTAACATTGTATGTTGTTCCAAGAGATGCAATGCCTTATAAAGTTATTTTGGGGCAGAGTTTTATCCAATCTACAACGCTGGTTCTAAATAAGGGGTCGGTAAGTGTGGTGCCTTCATTTTATCATAACAATTGTGTGTTATCTATCTTTTCAGAAAGTCATGACATGTCAATCGGTTATGTCCCGGATCAACAATTACGTGTCCAAGTACAACAGTTGGTAGAAAACTACAACCCTTTGCAAATTAAAGAAGCTCCTATTGAAATGAGAATCATACTTAAAGATGACATCCCTGTAGCTCAAAGACCTAGGCGATTAGCGATCGTAGAACAGCAAGAAGTGGACAAACAAGTCGGTGAGTGGTTGAGTAAAGGCATTATTAGACCTAGCTTTTCTGAATATGCAAGTCCGGTGTGTAAGGGTAGTAATAAGTGCATGTATTAATCATACCATTTACACGTGTAACCTACATTTTATAACATTATATATTCAGACATTATACTTAATAAAGTCAGTATGTATCCAGACGCTGTTGTTTAACTATCTCCGATTCCTCCCCGTACATGGCGACCCTGCCAGGGCGCCTCGGTTTCGCGAGCGCGGTAATTCGACGCGCCTAGTACTAATTACGGAGTGGAACTTTTTAACATGTAGTGAGATTTATCGAAGTGAACAATGGATAGATTAGTCATAAATAATTTCGTAACCAAGTCGGACGATTATTGCAAGTTTTTCTCAGTTATAACAAGTGTAAAAGTTTATACTGTTTCATCATGGGCAGCAGCAAATCTAAAGGAGAAGTGATTATTGCACAGAATGCTGCAGGAGGGTCTAACGACGCATCAACGGTGGATTGAATGGAGTATCATATAACCAGGACCAATGTCATCCTAACGTGCATCCTATTGATTATCTTAATGGGCATACTATACCTATCCTATAAGTTTTACAAAAATTGCCATTCTAACTGGATTTCGCAACATATCGACAGAGCGACGGCATTGAGGAACTCCATTTTTCGGCGGGCCCCGACTTCAGAATCGGCTAGTGATCCCTGTTGTGCGTACCGACATTCCAATAAGAACCCCCCTAGTGTTGTGTGAAAAGTGTATTAGTGTTGTGTGAAAAGTGAAAAAAAAAAATGTGCGCGATTCCCCAATAATAAATAATTTTTCTCGTTCCCTTAAACATACGGCAAGCAACGACGCAAGCAAGTTAATATGGACTTTAAATACTAATTAAGATTATTTACTCTTAGTGCTATAATTACTATTTAAATATTAATCAACTACATGTACTCAGTATAAGTACATATTATAATTATTTAAACTACATTATGGTGGTAGATTATGGCAATTGTTTTACAATCTTTATATAACGAATTAAAAGAGATACGTACTTATTTAATTAAGATAGGTCCAAAGAGAAGGCAAGGAAATATTTTGATAAATAAATTAGAAGCAGCTAGTAAAGTTTACGACAAGTATAACAATTGGTTAAGTGAATATAAAGGAAATGATACTGAGTTATTAAATTGTTGTAAGCATATTTTTGCCGTTTACCAAGAAATTGTAGATTTGTGTCAAAGTGAGACGTCGACAAGTGAATCAAGTATAACCATGTCGACTTTTGAATTAAGAACCGCTCTAAATTTATTGCCCTGTATGACTGATACAGAGGCCAATACAAAGCAATTGATTGACAATATAGAATACTATGACTCCTTACTGCAGAGTGAACAGTGTAAACAGAATTTAATTAATTTCGTCTTAAAGAGTAGATTGTCCCAAGCGGCTAAATTGAGGTTAAATACAAGCTATTTAAATGTAAAAGATTTAATTAAGGATATGAAAAATGAACTCTTACCGAGAAAGGCTTCAACTGCGATTTCTACTAAATTAGAACAAATAAAGCAAAACAATTTGTCTATATCTGATTTTGGTAGGCAGTTAACAGAACTTTTCGTGGACCTTACGATATCCCAAGCCGAGGGTAATTCCAAAAAATACGAAATTTTGAAACCATTAAATGAAAAAATCGCAATTAAAAAATTCGCGGACGGCTTGAGAAATCGTAGGCTGAGCACAATAATAGCAGCCAGGAATTTTAGCTCCCTGAAGGACGCGGTCCAGGCAGCGCAGGACGAAGACGTGACCAGCTCATCAAATTCAGGCGAGATTTTGGGTATGTCCAAATATAATAATTTCAATTCATATTATAGAGGAAGGCGGACCAATTTCAGAGGCGCTCGAGGACAGTACAGTACTCGTTATTTTTCACCTAAGCCCCAAGGACGAGGTTTTCATGGAGGTCAGCAACAGCATGGGAGGAACCAGCAGATGAGTTCACCAGGTAATTCGGTGCGAGGTCAACATTTTAGAGGGCAGTACAGAGGCTTTAGAGATAATAACTATAGAGGTTATTGGCGAAATCAAAGGGTACAGCATCATCCTAATGTTCATTTTATAAATGAATCTCAACAAGTGTCTCAAAATGTTGAACAAAGTTCTTTAACGAAATCAAATGATACAAACCAAACATTTTTTCGTGACTAAACGGGAACCGACTATTATGTCATGCGATAGTGATTTTTTACATCATTTTTACTAAACGGAAAATTATTTTCATTTTTGATAGATTCCGGTGCTTCTTTGTGCGCTATTAAAGAAAAATTAGTGTTAGAGCAAAATATTCCGATCCATAGAGAGAGCACAACTATAAATGGATTAGGTGGCAAAGTCCAAGCAATTGGATACGCGTACCTACAATTACAGGTCAATGATTTCATTATGAATCATAAGTTTTATGTTTTTAAATCATTGCCGATTTTGTCGAACGGTATAATAGGACGTGACTTTTTGAGAAGATATAGGTCAATATTAAATTTTGAGGAAAGTACTATGATTTTGCGAGATGATTTTAATACGTCAGTGACTTTAACAATTTCAAATAAATGTAATGTTTTATTGGAAATACCAGCGCGATGCGAGTCAATTCATTTTATTCAAACTGATTTTCAGGAAGAGTGTTTAATATGCTCAGACCAAATTCAAGATGGAGTTTTTCTAGCAAATACTATAGTAAAGCCCATTGACGGTGTTATACCTATAAAAATTATGAACACAACGGAAAAAGATTTATCATTACCAACCTTTAGTATACAAATCCATAAGCTCGACGAGTACAATATTTGCTCTTTCGGTAAAAATAAAAATAATGCCGATCGGGTAAAACAATTATTTTCTGTTATGAATTTTTCCCACATGAATGAGGAGGAACAAAAATGTATAGAAAATTTATGTGCCAAATATGCCGATATTTTTTATTTACCGGGAGATAAATTAAGTACTACGGATGTTTATACACACTCTATATCTTTGAAACCGGGCACGACTCCAATTTTTTCGAAACCCTATAGACTGCCACATTCTCAAAAATCGGAAGTTCAGCATCAGATAGATAAAATGATAAAAGAAGGTATAATAGAACCAAGTAAAAGCGAATGGTCAAGCCCTGTATTATTAGTACCAAAAAAAGTAGATTCTATAGGTAAAAAGAAATGGCGATTGGTAGTAGATTACCGAAAATGGAATAATTGTATTGAAAATGATAAATTCCCCTTACCGGACATGACTGAAATTCTAGAATCATTATCAGGTAGTATTTACTTCAGCCATTTAGATTTATATCAAGGTTATTACAATGTGAAATTAGATGAAAATAGTAGAAAATTTACTGCATTTTGTTCAGGACAGTACCAGATGACGAGAATGCCTATGGGATTAAAAACAAGCCCTAGTTCATTCTCTCGCATGATGAACATTGCATTATCAGGTCTAAATTATGAGAAATGCCTTATTTATTTGGACGATTTGATTATATACGGGTCCCGGCTGGATATTTATAATAAAAATTTACAGGACGTGTTTGAAAGGTTAAGAAAAGTAAATTTAAAACTCAACCCGGAAAAATGTGATTTTTTGAAGAAGGAAATATTATACTTAGGACACGTGATATCTAATAACGGTATTTTACCTGATCCAAACAAAATAAACACAGTGAAAAATTATCCACAACCAAATAATAGCGACGAATTAAAAAGGTTTGTTGCATTCGTAAGTTACTACAGGAAATTTATTAGAAATTTTGCGGAAATTGCTCATCCGTTAAATTATCTTACTAAGAAAAATGTACCTTTTATTTGGGATCAACAATGTCAAGATTCATTTGAAACACTTAAACAAAAAATCACATCACCGCCGGTGTTACAATACCCAGATTTTTCCGAACAAAATCATTTTATTTTACAATCAGATGCATCAAATTATGCTATCGGCGCAGTTTTATCAAATAAAGACGGCCGACCCATTGCTTATGCTAGTAGATCTCTTAATAAGGCTGAGAAAAATTATCCTGTTATAGAAAAGGAACTTTTGGCGATAGTATGGGCAGTAAAATATTTTCGTCCCTATTTATATGGCAAATATTTTAAAATTCAAACAGACCACAGACCTTTGATTTATCTTTTTAATATGAAAGATCCGTCTAGTCGATTAATGAAATTTAGATTAGCCTTAGAGGAATATAGCTTTGACGTTGAATATATAAAAGGTTCGAACAATGCAGCAGCTGATGCGTTGTCTCGAATTTCTCTGAACGAATTGAAAGAGATGCACGAAAGTGTAGTAAATGTTATGACGCGTGCACAGGCAAAAAGGTTAAGCGATACTACAAGTAATAAATCGGTGGATATTGTACCTTCAGATGATTGGCCTGATCAACCAAAAATCGTAGGAACTAATATTAAACCGAAAGATTCTGTATTACTAATGTTTATCGACGTAAAAAATTATAGAAAAATGAAAAAACTTAAGCTTATAAGTTTTGAAAGTGAAGTATTGTGTTATGTCGCAAGTAAAAAGACAATTTACATTAAATATCTATATTCTCAATCGCGAATATCACGAGCTGAATTTGTGAGAGAATTAGATACATTGTGCACAATGGTAAATATAGAAGAAATATGTATAATTAAAAATAAAGAAAATGAAGATTTTATAGGAAAATTATTAGAAGAGATAAA
Source organism: Thymelicus acteon (assembly GCA_951805285.1). Classification (NCBI taxonomy): domain Eukaryota; kingdom Metazoa; phylum Arthropoda; class Insecta; order Lepidoptera; family Hesperiidae; genus Thymelicus; species Thymelicus acteon. The sequence goes on from OX638234.1 coordinate 3,384,843, forward strand.
GAAAACTAAGGACAGGTCCGGACCGCGAATATGTGTGTTAAAAGATGTAGAAAGAATAGATGATAAAGACGATAAGCGAGTAATTTTAAATGACTTCCATCTCTTACCTAGTAGTGGCCATGCTGGTGTGAGAAGGATGTCAAATAATATTAAAAAAATATTATTATTGGACTGGAGGACATTAATATAAGGACATTAGAGAATTTGTGAAACGATGCGATAAATGTCAGCGACAAAAATATTCTAGACCGACTAAAGAACCCATGGTTATAACTACAACCGCAAATTCGGCGTTCGAAAAAATATTTTTAGATCTGGTAGGACCGTTAGAAACGGATAACGAAAATTACTCTTATATACTTACTTTGCAATGCGAGTTAAGTAAATATGTTGAAGCTTACCCTTTAATTTCCAAGAAAACAGAAGAAGTGGCGAAAAGTTTTGTTAATAATTTTATCCTTAGATATGGTGTACCTAAGGAGATAGCAACAGATAGAGGTAAGGAATTTTTATCATCTACTTTCCAGGAAGTGTGCAAATTATTAAAAATTAATCAATTAAATTCAACTGCTTATCACCATCAAAGTATAGGTGCATTAGAGGTATCTCACAAAAACTTAAATTCTTTTCTTAGGATTCATACAGATAACCACCCTGAAACATGGAGCCAATGGCTACCATATTGGTGCTTTGCATATAATACTTCAGTACACTCAGAAACACAGTTTACGCCTTTCGAGTTAGTGTTTGGAAAGAAGTGTATTTTACCTAGTAACTTGAGTAAAGTAATAGAACCGATTTACAATTATGAAAGTTATCCCTATGAGTAAAAATATCGATTGCAAGTTTCACAAAAAGAGGCTAGAGACAATTTACTTAAGACAAAAACTATAAGAAAATCAAACTATGACAAGTATATAAATCCTGTAAAATATAACGTATATGATTTAGTGTTAGTAAAGAATGAAACAACAAATAAATTTGAACCATTATACTTAGGTCCTTATAAGGTAATTAAAGTTGCGCCACCAAATGTAGAAATCATAAAAAATGGAAAATTAGATGTAATTCATATGAATAGCACTAAATTATATTGTTCTTAAAAAAAATAGACGTATCGTAAATATTGAAATAATGTGTTTGTGAAAAAAAAATAATAACATAATAATGTATTTTTTTCTTTTCTATCGAGGGGAAGATGTAAGGGTAGTAATAAGTGCATGTATTAATCATACCATTTACACGTGTAACCTACATTTTATAACATTATATATTCAGACATTATACTTAATAAAGTCAGTATGTATCCAGACGCTGTTGTTTAACTATCTCCGATTCCTCCCCGTACAGGTGGTTCTGAATCGGAAAAAGAATGGGGCCGTACGCGTATGTGTGGACTATCGTAAGATAAATGCTAAGATGGTAAAAGATGAGTTTCCACTACCAGTAATTGATGATCATTTGGATAAATTGTTGGGTGCTAATGTTTTCAGTAAAATTGATCTCAAGGATGCATTTTTTCACTTAAAAATAAATGAAAATTCTATAAAGTACACATCATTTGTCACGCAGAGTGGGCAATATGAGTTCACGAGGGCTCCGTTTGGATTGTCCATTTGTCCAGGCTACTTTACCAGATTCATTACTTCTATTTTCAGAGATTAACCCCCGTATTCAAGAACAACACTGTGAGGTCTCACAGTGTTTGCGAGTGCATAGTGGCATTAAAATCATTTCGTAAACAATACTTGATTGAAGTCCTTCGCTGTGCGTTTGTCAAAATCGATAAAGTAGCTGCCGAGCTACTTTACCAAACGCATAGTGTTGGTTTGACTTCTATCAAAATAGAAAGAAAGGATCGATTGTTTGTACTGTTATCTTTGTCTTTTGCTTGTGTCAAATGACTAGAGTGAAGTTAGCCGCATCAAATGGACCAATAAGAGGGCTGTATACAGCCTATGCGTCCGCACAGCCAAGTGATACTTAAGGGTCGACTGTGAAACAGAAGGCTTGCCATGACGAACGCACTGAGAAATGCCTTACTTCACATAGTATTGCTTCTTTACTTAAACAAGTATTGTTCTTGAATACGGGGGTTAGTTTCAAAAGGTGACATACTATTTTTTATAGATGATATTATAATACCTACTATTGATTATAAGGAAGGAGTAATAAAGTTACAAAAGGTTTTGAAAATAGCCGCTAATTATGGATTACAAATTAATTGGAATAAGAGTGAGTTACTTGTTACTAAAATTGAATATTTAGGACATGTGATAGAAAATAATACTATAAAACCTTCACCCGGGAAGACAGATGCTGTGATGAAATTTCCACAACCAAACACACGTTTATTGAATGTTTTGCCAGTATCGCACAACCCCTTACAGATCTGCTAAAGAAAGATAAATATTTTTACTTCGGCGAGAAAGAAAAGATTTCTTTTCATTCTTTAAAGCAAAAGTTATCAGAGCACCCCGTATTAAAGATTTTTAACCCTGTTTATTCGACGGAATTACATACTGATGCTTCACAGGTGGCGTACTCTGCAATTCTAATGCAAAGAAATCCGGATGATGATAGTTTACATCCTGTTTACTACATGAGCAGAAAAACAACGGATGCTGAAAGGAAGTACACCAGCTATGAATTGGAGGCCTTAGCAATTGTCGAAGCAGTAAAGAAATTCAGGAAATATTTAATCGGTATACCTTTCAAAATTGTAACTGATTGTTTGGCATTTGAAATGACTTTGAAGAAGAAAGATTTAATTACCCGAGTGGCTAGATGGGTTTTACTTTTGCAAGAGTTTGATTACAGTATTGAACATCGTGCGGGTTCTCGAATGTGTCATGTTGATGCATTAAGCAGAAATCCTTATGTTGGTTCAGTGGTGATGACTATTCAAAATCAAATCAGATTAGCACAAGATCAAGACGAGAGTTTATATACTTAAGGAAATTTTGAAAGATAATTCATATAAAGACTATTGGCTTTCTAGTAATGTTCTGTATAAAGGAGATCAACATTTGTTAGTCATACCCGAGGCAATGGAAAAAGAAATTAATAGTAAGGCGCACAGTAATGGTCATTTTGGGAGACAAAAGATGAAGGAATTGATTACTAAAGAGTATTTTATAAAGGACATTGATAAAAAGATTGATACCTACTTATTAAATTGTATACCTTGTATTTTAGCAACACGGAAGAGTGGAAAACAAGAAGGGTTCTTAAACCCGATACCTAAAGAGAGTATACCTCTACATACTTTACATATTGATCATATAGGACCTCTCTCTGTAACTCAGAAACAGTATAATTACATACTAACTATAATAGACGCTTTTACTAAATTTATTTGGTTATTTCCAGTAAAATCAACCACAGCGAAGGAGATATTATCTAAGCTTTGTATACATCAGCAAACATTTGGAAACCCTAATAGAATAATATCTGACAGAGGAACGGCATTTACGAGTAAAGACTTTCAGGAATATTGCCAGGAACATGATATTCAGCATATTGTAGTAACTACTGGGGTACCAAGGGAAAATGGTCAGGTGGAGCGCATACACAGGACTTTAATAACTATTCTAACTAAGTTATGTCTTGAGGATAAAAGCATGTGGTACAAGCATGTAAGCAAAGTTCAGCGCGCTCTCAACAGCACTTATCAAAGAAGTATAAACACAACTCCATTTAATTTACTAATTGGAAGGAACATGAGAAATAAAGAAGATGTTGAAATTGTAGAATTATTAAATCAAGAATCTGTAGAATTATACCATGAAGATAGAGAAGAATTAAGAAAGAAGGCTAAAGAACAAATTTTCAAAATTCAGGAAGAAAATAGACGACAGTATAATAAAAATAGAAAGGAGAGTATAAAATATCAAATTGGTGATTTAGTAGCAATTAAAAGGACTCAGTTCGGCTCTGGGTTGAAGCTCAAACCAAAATATTTGGGACCTTACAAAGTAATTAAAGTTAAGAGGAATGATAGATATGATGTATCTAAAATGGACATGTCTATGGAGGGACCAAATCATACTTCGACATGTGCAGATGACATGAAGAGATGGTCCACCTATCCCGATTAGGTACTTACAATATTTTTTTATTTTTTTTTCATTTCTTTATTAACATTTCATTTTTTCGTGTACCTAATTTTGTAAGAGTAAGGCATCGCATCTTGGGGGGAACTGTGTTAGGATAAATATAATTTTTATCAACCAATATTATGCAAATTGTGTATTTTCAAACTGAAAATTTTCTGTCTGTAATTTAAATGTTGAATTTAAATGATGTTTAACTTTTGTCTAACCTTTGCTTAAAACATTTACTGTTGTGTCATGTTTGTTTATAAAGTAGTTGAAATGTTGTGTAATGTTTTTTAAAACCAGTTGAAATACTGTGTAACTTTCGTTTCAAAATCTGTTTAACTATTGTTAGCCTAAGTAGTAGCCTAAGGAGTAAGAAGTATCTTATCTTAATTCACATGTTTCATTGTAATGTAATTCAGGTTCTTGTATGCACGGAGAGTGATTGTGTTTTAGACGCTTAGTATTGTATAGTGTGTCTGAGGCCAGACCTACCCAGGATGACAGAGTGTAGGATTATTAATCTGTGTTTATAAGGTTTTTGAACGAAGGAATGTGAGAGTGATGTACGATAGGATGAATGAAAGGGAAGACCGGAAGCGAGGGAAGTAAGTGAAGTATGCAAGATGGAGAGTTCGGAGAATAAGGTGAAGTCGATTAAAGGTGTCTGTAATTTTTAAAGGAGAAAATAAAAGTCTTAAAATATTTACGTGGTTTATTTCCATTCCCACATTATTGTTACTTCTACTTCTACTTTAAAAACAAATCTAGACCTATGTATATTTGAAGCAATCTGGAAATCTTGGAAATTATTTAAGAATGTTCGAGACTTTTCAGTCTCAGTTGAGTCTAAGTTTGTCAGAAGAAGATAGAGACATTCTCCACGAATTCTGTTGAAGATTTAGTCAGTCTGTTTGAAGAGATGGAAGTTGGCGAAATCTAACACGGACTCTTTCCGAAAACATTACTTAAAAGAGTCTAAAGTTCTAGTGCAAGAACATGAACAGATCCTTTGTTTAAAAAATTCTGTTTTAGCTATAGTAAAAAAATTAATTCCAAAACCATGGCTACGTCACCTGTAACTATAGGAATAAAGAGAAAAGCAGAGGATATAATAGTAGATCCAGACACACAGCAAAAGATAGAAGACGCGAAAAAATCGAGGATAGACCTAAATGCTGAGAGAAAATATCATTTTCTAGCATCTAGAGTAGAAAAGCATCAACAAATTTTGGCTTTGGCTTTTTCCAAGAAATCATCTGATAGTGGGGCGCATAAATCACAAGATTCAGGGAAGGCCATGGAAGTAGATGGATCTGCTCAAATAGAGTATGATGAGGCTGCAAATAGTATAACAATTGGTAACGACATAATAAGCATAATCTTCACAATACACAACGTGTGTCGCCAAGAAGTGAAGCAAAGTGTTACTAACATGATCCGCAAAACACAAGAAACATCATTCAAAATCCATTATAAAGGCCAAGATTTTCCATTAGACAATAAAAAGGTAAAGAGTACATGGATTGAATTACTTAAAAAACATGAAATGGAATACAAGGACTTTTCTCCAACCGATGGTTCAAACTGGTATGGAACTATGCGTCCTTACCTGGATATGTTCTCTGCTTACTCATCACGTACGAATGAACTCAGGCTCGGTCACAATAATATGCCAATTATCAAAGTGGACGGAGTACACAAAAGTTTTCCAGTATCAAAATATGGACTGTCAGGGGCACATCACGTATTGTTGGAAAGTACATCTTTCCCACCTGAAAGGAGGCTTTGCATGATCAGGAGTGAAGGAATATACATGTAGTGGAGCTACTTTATATTTTTTATTTTTTACTTTTTATTTTATATCTTTGTAAAAATCTATTATCTAAATTCTAATGTATAAAGCAAAGCAAAGCAACAACCCATAATTGTCCCACTGCTGGGCTCGGGGTCTCCTCTCACAATGTGAGGGGTACAGACCATAGTCTACCACGCTGGCCAAGTGCGGATTGGTAGACTTCACACACCTTTGAGAACTTTATGGAGAACTTTCCGGTGTGCAGGTTTCCTCACGCTGTTTTCCTTCACCGAAGCAAGTGATACTTAACTTCTAATACGCACATAATATTTAAAAATTAGAGGCGCGTGCCAGGATTTGAACTCGGGCCCCTCTGTTCGAGAGACCAACGTTCTAACCGCTAGGCTATCACTGCTTATTCTAATGTATAAATTTAATATTTATGATCGATCGGACAAACAGTTCGTGTTATATTATAATATGTTATCCGATGCACTTTTCTCCCGGCTCCGTGAAGCCGCCCGATCACTGCCGAACAACACCTTGCGTGCTCGCTTTGTTCGAGAGCGATCAGGCACACTCGGTCGCAATCGGACGGCAGGACACGGTCGTCTTGGATACGAAAAGATTATTACTTTTTGTGGACTTAAATTCACTCATTAATTTTCCTCGATTCCTGCCCTTGATATTTTGCTCTATTGCACTCCTTCTTACTATTTGTTTATTTGATTTAGTTTATTACGTATATTCATGTAAATAAATCATCAACGTTTCGGACTATATATTTACTTCCGACTCCTACACTGGCGAACTCCACATACAGAAAGAAATACGCCGCAGCAGTGAAGAGGGCTATGTCCCATGTACCTTGCATCGATGACATAATAGAGCTCACTAAAACCACTAAACAAGCGTCTGAAATAGCAGTCCTCACTACTCTTATAGTAGAAATATTGCTGATTACTACCGCCAGACAAGCAACAGGCATGTTTTTCCCAATCACAATTTTCTCTGCTCTTTGAGTAAGTGAGAAGAGCCCCAGACAATTTTGTGATTTTTTCAACACCACTGGAGCTGGAGGTTGGTACACCTACAAAATGGCTGTGAACTTGAGCGCGGCCAAATTAGAAAAGCTTCGCAAATAGTGTTTTACAGTATCTTTGGTACATTCAAAGAGGACCTGTCAATATTGTCCCAGATAACAAACGTCTCGTTCTGGTTCACAAGAGAAGAATTGGGAACATGCTTCAGGCAGCAAGGCACTAGCCCATACACTACAAGGATAGAACTGCCTGAGGTGCGATATTACGCTAAAATACGCTAAAATGTCTTGTGCCAATCAGTCTGGATTACTTTCAGGGGTTTATAATCAAGTGGTCACAGTACCTTGTTTCAGTGGGCATAGAACTCACCGTTTTGTCTCTACCTTTTTCGAACACATTGAGAAGAAACGGATCATGAGCAACACTGGAAAAACATTGTCCCAGATCATAAATGTACTAACAAGCACTTTGGAAGAGCTTCACTCAATTGTTAAGAAAGATAATACAAATGGGCACTACCAACTGGGTGATATGGCTAGTCTAGGGCTTGAGCAACCTGGCAATGAAATCATTATATTATATCAAGATATCTCCTTTTTCCCTCTTTATAATCCTTAAAAATTTTGTGTATTGGGTTGGGTTCTAAAGAAGTTGGCCAAAATGGAAGACGAAATAAGGAGCCTTAAAGTTACCCAATACGACAATAATCAAATCAATCATAGTCTAGTAATTACCATGATCGATGGAAAGGTATGCATGCACCTATCTTTCAGATGCCAAATCTCCTGCAACTTGTTATTTGTGCTTGACAAAACCATCCGGAATGAATGACTTGAGAGACAGTTGCGCAAAGACAAGTACAAACTGATCTCTACAAATTTAGAGTATAATCTCTGCACGCTCGTGTCAATTGTATGAAATGCCTGCTTCATATTTCATCAAGATTTAAAAACATGGTCTATAAGAGGAGAAAACAAGCTTATATTAGAGACAAAGAAAAAGGAAATTCAATCCAAATTCCGGGAAGAATTAGGTTTGCTGGTCGATAAAGTGAAACAAGGGTCAGGAACAACAAACGATGGGAACACGGCAAGAAAATTTTTTTAGTTCCCAGAAAAATGCGCTGCCATTACCGGCTTGGATGAAGAGCTCATACGAAGATTTGCAGTAATTTTACAAGTGATAGCATCTGGTGAAATTATTGACATAGAATGTACTCGAAAAACTGCGGAAACGTATATCGAGCTGTACAATTTGTACGATATTTCAGTAACGGTACGTAAGATCCTTATCGTGGTGCCGACATAGCCAATGTAGCAAATGTACCCGTCGGATTTTTTTCCGAAGAAGTGTCAGAGGCTAGAAATAAAGATTTCCGCAGGTACAGGGAGTTTCAGTCTAGCAGAGTTAATACTAACCAAGATATTTTGAACATGATGCTACTTTCATCTGACCCATTAATCTCTTCCACAAGACCTGTATTCGATGCAGCTCAAAGAAAGAAGTTAAGTGCAGAAGCCCTAGGACTTTTAAAAATTAGTACAGAACATGTTGACATAGAATTTTTCGATGTAGGTAACATTGATCCTCAAACAGATACCAACTCAGAATACGAAATGGATGAGTAGTTGTATCAATGTGTTTTTATCTAACATGGTTACTTGTTTTGTTACTACGGTTCTTGGCTTTTATATCTTAAGACTTTAGAAACGAACTTTTTAGAACCAACTTAAAATAACCATACATAATGTAGCCTGTTTTAGTTATTTACCTAGTAACTTGTAATAATATAATAGGTGTCAATATTATGAAAAATGATTGTTTTACATCTAAGTATAAGTTTTAAACCTTAAAAAAGCAATGGGATTTGTAAGGTAATGCCCATCATATAGTGATTGGGATTGTGAATGAAAAGGTAAATATGATGGGAGAAGGTCCACGTTCAGAGGACGAGTTTAACACCAGGATGGTAACAACTGTCCACGAGGTAGGGTCGAAGACCCACCCCAGTGGTAGATCTCAGGTTCTCTCAGAAGAAACCCTCGGTCTAATGAAGGGACCGACGAGAACTATGTGTACAGTCTCCGACCTCTGTGGCGGAGTGCAGACGGCTCAATGAACAGATCTCTAAGTGCAGGCGACGCGATTTGCGAAACAACAACGCAAATCGTGTAAAAAACACAATTGAGCGAAACCGAGGCTCCAAAGTGTTCGCCAGAGATCTGTCTATTGGGCAAAGTCAGCTTACGAGGTTGAAGACCGAGATCGGCACCATAGTGTCATCAAAACCCGAAGTTCTGAGACAGACGGAGAGATACTACGGACGGTTGTATGCCTCCTCTCAAGCTCCAGCTCCCCTCGAGGAGAGCGATAAGCGAGCCAAACTAACCCGACACTACACAGAAGAAATCCCGGACGTCAGCCTGTATGAGGCTCTCAAATAGCTTAAAAACAACAAGGTACCGACTGATTTACTGATATATCTGTTATTTCATTATTATATTAATATTTAGTATGTTCAATAAGGGCCATCAATTTTTTTTTGTAATTTTATTAGATTCTATTTGTACTTCCTTTCTAAAATTATGAAATAGTAAATAATTCTTTATTCAAAAAACTTAGTATTTTAATGGAGATTTCATCCAAAAACTTTCTTATTGTTACATGTTTGTTACGTAAGTTTAATAAGGTCCATGATTATTTTTTTCATATAATTAGTTGTAGCAAAATTTTGATTTAATATCAAAATGATAATGTAAGATAAAAGAAACTAGAAGGCTGAGTGACAATTAACTTTACTCTTTTAAATAATATAATAATCTGTGGCCTTTATTATACTACCCAAGTTTAATAAGGGCCATAGCTAAGGTTTTAAAAACCCTAATGATTGATGAAGCTTGTGATAAAACATCAATTTTTGTACTGTTTTAGACCAATAAAACTTTAAATATTTCTCTTGTGATATAATATTCTGTTTTGTTATTTAATTTTTACCATTTTAACAAGTAAATTCGGTAATTTTTGTCTAACTTCTACAAGTGCATCACTTGGAACATCAACTTCAACAGCTCTAACTCCACGCAAACCATTCACAGACCTTGGAACGAAACAGAAGATACGAAGAATTTATATTTCCAATATCAAGACCGAGAAGGCTTTGAATTGGCGTATGCCACTGCTAAATTTAAACAAGAAGGTAAAGATAATTTGGCAGTAGCAATGGATATTCTTATAAAAAACATATTCTACAATGGATATTCAACAATGGATATTCTAATAAATAGACAGAAAACGCAGGAAGCGCACGGGTGCTCCCATGGCACAGTATGCAATGAAAAATTTTCCATAACGGGCCACAACAACGCATACCCCCCCCCCCACATCTCTTTGCCCTCCTCGTCGCTTCTTACCGAGATTATTTTGAGTCAAAGAATGCATCACGCCACTGTCTCACCTTTAAACCAGTTATTGCACTAGCAAGTAAGACACTGACGTCCGTGCGTCACTAAATGGACTCACTGAAAATCAGCGCCGTAGCCACCACTACGGCATTACGCTGAGTGAGCTCCATTTTCTGGGCCACTGGACACATGCGAGCGTTACAGACCAATGTGGTAAATATTCATTGTTTAAAAAAAAATATGTACATTTTTATTTATTTTGATCCGTGTTCGTGTGTGTATCTGGTGGGCACAGAAATAAACGTTTTTTCTTTCTTTCTTATAAAAAAAAACCCAAAAGAGGCGGATAACATTGTTCAAGGGGCAAAAAGAACGAAGAAGTTTAAATCCACCCCTGTGAAAGCACTCGGCCTATTAATATCACTTAAATTATGTAAGGGGCAGTATATGACTTTAAGGAAATCTACTGTACGTGAAAATATCACGGATAGATATGCTTCGTATTACAAAGTCCAACAAAGTACAAAGAAAAGAAAAAGTGGTGGTAGTAAATGTGGTAAAGCACAAAATGATGATGGAAATGAACAAGTCAGTGAAACCTGTTTTTGTTATAGCACATTCTTAGGTTTGCAATGTACTGAGTTTGAAAAAATAAGAATCAATGTTCAATAAATCAAAATAACTATGTTTTCTTTTTAGGTTGTTGATGATAAGACGTTAGACATAGCGTCAGTTTCAGACTTGCAAAATGTTGATAATTCGGATACTGAAAGCGTGGCTTCTTGTACTGCTTCTGCAGCAGTCTTAAAACAGCAAACATTAACTTCTTGCTTAACAAATAGTCCGGTCAATTTAGACAAAAAAATGATAGTGAAGATGCATAAATTTCCAACAAGCTGAAAACCAGTAAGATTGTTCAAAACATAATTATAAATAAAAATTTAAGTTCCCCATCATTCCCGTGTATGGAAAAAAAAAAATTCAAGGTCAAAGGTCAAAAAAATGAGTTTTTCGCGATTTTCAGCAAAACGGTAAGTTTTATCATAAAGTACCCCAGACAAAAATTGTAGATCATAAAATTATCTATAAAAATGTATCAATACTTTTTTTCCTACGAGCCACCGTTTCTGAGATATAACGATTCAAAAACGCGCTAAGTACACTACCATGTGGTAGCAGGGTAAACGTGTGCATATTATGACGATAAAAACTTACAACTTTACAACATAATAGTCAAAGCTACTTACTAACTGGTCAAATGGTAAATGATCGATAAAGTGAAACAAGGATCAGGAACAACAAACAAAACAAAATTTCTCGTCCGCCATTTGCCGGGCCGTCGTAATTCCTTCGTTCGACATTACTTGTTAGCTTTTCGAAGTAATACGATTATCCGCTTTGCGCCCCATACGTTGTTGTTTAGTTGAATTATTTGTTGTTTAGTAGTACTTGTTGTTTTTTTTTTGTTTGTTAAGTTTTTATGGTAGTGTTATTGTTTTGTTTCTCGTTAAGACTTGTTGTTATTAAATCAAGTATTAACAGTTCTTGACTCTCGTTGCAATGTGCGATCAACCCGGGCCAAGCGGCACTGACATTATAAAAACATTTACTTCGCCAAAGAAGTAACGGCAGAAAACGACTGCTTTCACTTCTTCCGAGAAGATAACAATCATTAATGTGTATAAACTCGTTAAAAAGATGTGACCAAAACACCAATATTATATAAAAAATATGTGGCATTAAAAACTGCTGAGACCGCTGGTGTTAGTCTGACTACAGTGTACCAGGTAAAGGGCCATCTATAAATTACAAAAAGGAACATCGAGTACGCTCACCACTTCCACGTCCAAAGAGAACTCTAAACAGATAGACCAACTTACAGATTTTGAGTTGAGTACGATTCGTCGCAAAGTAGAAAGAAAGAAAGAAACATTTGAAGGAAAGAAAGGTACATGAGTTCTTTTCTAGAAATGAAGTACCTACCATTCAAAAGGTATTACAATCAGTGAACGACGACGAACAACTCCCAAACTTCAAATGAACAGTATTTCGGGACATATTATGCAAACTAAAAATATTTGAAAAGGTCGAGAAGAAGTTCTCTTATAGAAACCCGGCCAAGCGGCATTGACACCATAAAAACATTTACTTCGCCTAGGAAGAAACGGCAGGAAAGGACTGCTTTGACTTCTTCCGAGAAGATGACAATCATTAATACACATTAAAACTCGTTGAAGAGATGTGACCAAAAGACCAATATTTATATAAAAAAGATGTGGCATTAAAAACAGCTGAGACCGCTGATCTTATCCTGCCTACAGTGTACCAGGTAATAAGAGATTACAAAAAGGAACATCGAGCACGCTCACCACTTCCACCTCAAAAGAGAACTCTAAACAGATCAACCAACTTACAGATTTTGAGTTGAGTAGGATTCGTCGCAAATTAAAAAGAAAGAAAGAAACATTTGAAGGAAAGAAAAGTACATGAGATCTTTTTTAGAAATGAAGTACCTACCATTAATAATTAATAATAATTAATAATTAATGACGAGTTTAATCGAATATTTCAATTTAGATACATAGAGGAAATTAAAAATAGTAAATTTAGCGATTGGGCTACTGTAGGTATTTTCAAAAGTAGGAACAAATTATACGAGCTATATGACGAAAAACAATATAACTTTTCTCCCTCATTTAAGGAATACGTAAAAAATAACTCCAAAATTTTCAAAATCATCTGTACTCAAGCAAAGTCAATGTACATAAAGGAAAAAATAGTTAATTCAGACAATAAAATAAAAACCACTTGGAATATTATTAAAAATGAAACCGGTAACTCTAAATCTTGTGACTTTAGTTACGAAATAATGATTAATGGAAACAAAGTCACTTCTGATAAAGAAGTGGCAAGCGCTTTTGAAGAGTACTACCGCAACATTCCCATTACAATAACTAGTACACTAGCCTCTTCTCCAACAGAAGCATTTTCTCTATTAAAAGATAATGTTAATGAATGCAATGTAATATTTGACTTTAAACACATTATAATTAGGGACATAATTGAAGTTTTTCAGTCTCTGAAAGTAAAAAGTACGGGTGATCTCGGGTATTTCAGTAAAAATAATACGTCACATAATAGATATTATAGCTCCTTGTTTAGTTCTCATTTTTAATAAATGCATAGATCTTGGTGTATTTCCAGACCTAATGAAATGCAGTAAAGTAATACCACTAATTAAAACAGGTGAAAAAACTGATATAAATAATTACAGACCGATTTCTATATTACCAACACTCAGTAAGATCAATGTACGAAGAAAAAGATAAATAAGACCGCCAGTTCGTTATCGAGATGAACATGGTCTGGTAGGTATTTGTGTAAATTATTGTGATGCATTTATACCGGAAAGTTTTCAGGAGGCGATGATTTGTGAGGAAGCAGTGCAAGGACACCAAGGTGCTATATTTACACATTCAATTCTGTCATAAGATTAACCGAATTTATCCACAATACTCTAACCAACTAATGAACACAATTCCTTAATCTAAATATCACATGACATTTCTTATATGCCAACCTCTGCATCGGACAAGCGTTGTAGAATAAACAGGTCCGTCAATGGACCTTCTCTGGAGATTCGTGGCCTCACCGACATGTATGTATAAGATAATAAAATAAACAGAACTTCGACGAACGCTTTCGAGATATGTTATCAAGTTAAAAGCTAATCCTAACTCTTATGTGTTTAAAAAGTACATAAACACACGTCAAGTTTTTTTAGTTGAACAAGAAAAATAATAAAAGTCTATCTTATAAATATTTTAAGGTTTAACTCCATCAGATGTACGTGGGCTTGTTAAATATAATAGAAAAATACCAGACAATTTGCATACAAATAAATTAGCTGGAAAGGATTGGCTTACCACTTTTTTATGAGGAATAGTGAACTGTCAATAACCAGGGACGAATTCCTTTACGGGGAAAAGTTATCAGAAAAAAATAAAAATAAGTACATCATATATAAATCATGACAGCAAATTAAAAAACCGATATCTCCGAAACCCTCCACTTCTTAAAACTCGGGAAACTGTACTGGCCTCCCTCGACATCGAAGGACCATTATTCTGGAACCGTCGTTCTAGGAGAAGCGACCAAACATCGAACCAAATACGTGCCAGGGACCCCCCAACCTACGAACGAGGACTTCCCAGAGTGCACATTCAAGGTCCCCACGGACCAGGTATGTACATGCTGGCAACTTAGCTAATTACCTAGACTGTTGGAAGGAAATAACTAGGGACCCATGATACTTGATTGGGTTAAGGGGTACTCTACACCATTTCATACTCAGCCTATTCAAACCAAAGTACCTACAAGTAAATTCGGGTTGGATTCGTTGAATCCGGTAGCAGGAGTTCGTACATGAGAATGGTTGAAGCTTATAGAGGTTCATCAGCTGATTACAACGGTACCACTCGCAACTCTCGGCGACGCACCGTTTTCGAGAAAATTAAAAAAAAAAACTTTCATAAACTTAGTACCAAAATACGACACGTAACTCGATTTAGAACGCCAGAAATGTCTTTTGGACTATTCAGAGCTGTCAAATATCCTATGTTTAAACCGTCAAATCGGTCCCAAATGTAGGTACTCTATGTATAAACATTGGCCAACTTAAAAAATGCCATTCTCATTACATTCGTGTTCTCTCCTCGGAGAGGAACCTCGCTATACCTAAAGTCCATTTTTTTGGCGGAGACCAAACTGATAAACAAACAACAGTCATACGGAAATCTTACTAGTTTCACGACACGCACACGCTTTGAGTGTTATATACCTTTAAGATATGTTTATCACACAAATAACTATTGATATCACACTGAAACTTCTTTAAATTCACCGTTTAGTCACATAAAGTCTCTAAAATACTAAACATTGATAAAACTTTCCTGCGCAGAAACCAATATATCGATGACAATTTGACAGCTAGGAACATAAGATTGTCGTTGGTTCGTAGAGGATTAAAAGACAAATCGATTTTCTAAATCCTTTGAATGATTTTTTAATCGATATAATAATATTTTAACTTTACGCTTGAAAAATTAAAGACATTTTTAAAACTGTGTAGTTATATTTGAATAACTCACATAAATGACCATCTGGATGCATAGATAAATAATGTTACCATATTAATAATACTTTCGGGCTAACTTCTGTATTAAGTAAATAAAAACTGCCAGTGGTTAACTTTTATTTTTTCGGATACATAATGATAAATATTATTATTTAAATATATAGGGCAAGTATCGAAGAGATACCTGCTGACGGATCACGTGACATTTCGACTTCGAACCCTCCAGATATTTAATTAATGTTCTTGACAACGAATACCTGTAAATTATCCGAACTGCGTGGCAGTCATTATTAATTAATTAAAAACTGCCGGTTGATAGCTAATAATTATATTTTCAGGATATTTCTTAAATTTTCGATTTATTAATATCGAAATAATCGTAATTAATATTACGATAAATTATTGTATACACATAAAACTAGACATATAATTATAAATAAAACGCTGATATTATTAAAATAAAATTACAATAAATGCCTACACATTATTTGAGCTGGCAACACAGTATGGCAGTCACGATTATCAAGAACGGTGTGTGTCATTCGTCTCGTCGCTTCGTTAGATGTCGTACGTTACGGGTGCTCTATTGTGTTTGGATTTTAATAACGACCTGGCTCTCCTATTGGATTTGTGTTTGCTCAGTGATTTGGCTCGTGTTAATATTTGGACTGACGACTTTTGGCTATTCCTCGTGGACATCGATATTGAAAACGATTGGGATTACAGTGAAATTGTCTTGTTAAAACAAGGTAAGTCACAGAATATTTACGTCTAAAATGAATTCATAATTAAATAATAATAAGAGATCGAATTCAATTAAATTCAATCAATTCATAGAAAGAAAATAGGTTGTGCAACTGTCGGGGATTTTAAATAGTTATCTTAATATGGATATGCCAACAACTCCGATACATGAGGGATTAATATTTTTGTAATTTAAGTGATTCGATAATATATTGGATTTGGAATAAAACAAATTCACTAATCAAATTTCAAAGCGTATTAGTTACCTGAGTATGCCTTTTTTGGGACAGCTACTGATAAGAAACATTGTTACTGTGTGCGTGAGAAAGAGACAGTAATATTTTTTATTGTTTTGACTCTTTCTAATACTCAAGGTTACAATGACAATGAGTTTTCGTTCGTATCATAGCAAATAATTTTAAACAGAAATATTTAAGTAGGTACTTGTCATTTCTGAATATAATTATTTATGTATACATTTTCTACAGGTATAAAAATGAGCTCCCCTGAACAAAGCCCTGGACCTTCCCATTCTAAAAAACGGAAAAGGATTTCGAGTCCTACAGCATTTTTAATGTCACCTATGAAAAAAAGGCCAGACCGGGGTGACTTAACAGCTAATGAGAAAACGATAGCAGTTAATATTTATAAATACTTAGAGCGCTCTAGTCCTGCTCTTCCAATTAAAGGGGAAATTATGAAATCAACGGCAGAAATTTTGGGAACCTCAGAAAAAACTGTTTTTCGAGTAATACAAGAGTATAAATTGAAAGGGCAACTGTCTTCACCAAACAGATCTACTTTCAAACAAAACAGGATTACAAACTTAGATGACTTTACACTGTCGGCTATAAGGAGAAAAATTCATAAATTCTATTTTGATAATGAACTGCCGACAGTGGATAAAGTAATGAAGGCGATTAACGATGACGAAGATCTGCCTTCCTTTAGTCGCTCGTCGACGTATAAAATTAAAAAAAAACTAAATTTTAAATATATGAAACGCAATAGAAGAAGCATTTTATTGGATAGACCGGATTTGATGGTGTGGAGACGCAATTATCTTATGAAAATCAAAGCGTACAGAATCGAAAATAGAAAAATATATTATATAGACGAGACATGGCTTAATGAAGGCAAGATGAGAAATAAATCAAAACAAACATTCAATTTAGAATTAAAACCATAGTATACATAACCATAATATTTTATTTTATTTTTCAGGACATACATCTAATTACATATGGAATGATTTAGACATTGAAAGCAGTCGACAGGCTTTTTTAAATGGTTTGTCGACAGGTCTCAAAAATCCACAAAAAGGAAAACGCCTGATCATCACACATATCGGCAGCAGTGATGGGTTTCTGGAGGGTGGAGAGTGGATTTTTGAGGCCAAAAAACAGGACGGTGATTACTATGGGGAAATGGATGCAACAAATTTTGAAATGTGGTGAGTATACAAAAACTGTGTGATTTCGTTTGTTTATTCTCTACTACGATTATTTTTATGTTGATTGCTAAAATTAGATTTTTTATTGCAGGTTCGAAAAAATATTAAGCAAAGTAGAACCGGGGTCGGTGATCGTATTAGATAACGCACCGTACCATTCCAGACTTCTAGAAAGAGTGCCTAACATGAGTTGGCGGAAGGCTGATATACAAGCGTGGCTGCAAAACAAAAATATTGATTACGAAGAAAATGAAATAAAAGCGCAATTATTAATGAAATTTAATAAAGCGCACTATAGTACAAAAGCAGTGGATGAAATGGCAGCCCGCAAAAATTTAACTGTTTTACGCCTTCCGCCTTACCATTGTGAATTGAACCCAATTGAATTAATATGGGCACAGTTAAAATCACATGTTGGCAAAAATAATAAAAGTTTTAAAATGGCTGAAGTAAAGTCATTAATTAAGGAAGGTCTTGAAAAAATTGGTACGGTGTCGTGGTCAAATTGTATAGAACATGTTAAGAAAGAAGAAGACAAAATGATGCAATTAGACGGAATTTTAGACGCTGCTTCAGATGGACCAACTCCAAGTTTCATTATACATGTGCCAGAATCCGACAGCGAAGAATCTAGTGAATTCTCTGAATAATTTTTTTTCAATATCTTCTTACATCATTTATTTATAAAATTTGAAAGATTTAATTTAAATATATCCATTTTTAAAGTGTAATGATATATAAATATAAAAGGAATAAACCAAAGATGTGTTTCTCTGTAATCAAAATATATTTGTTTTATTTTACATTATCGTACATTTTTAACATTAAATAAAAACCTATATTACTATAACTAAATTATATCACTCACCTGTAACCAATAAAACAACATTTAAAGTTTATTCTCTTCTAAATACTTATATTATACAATACTATCTAAATAAAACCATTTTCTGTTTGACGCCATTTGCATTGATGTCATTATTATTTTTCTTCCGTGTTCGGTTCAGAACGTCAATGCATTCAAAAAATTAAAAAGAAAATACATTTTCTTTACCCAGGGAGAAAAAAATATATAATTCAGTTTAATGAATCGTATTCGTTAACAGTTAATCGATTTTAATTCGATAGTGCCTAATCTTATTCAATCGTGAATATTGTCTATGGCAAATTGACATTAGAAGTCGGCCATATTTGTTTACAACTTTAGACTCCGCTAAAAAAATGGACTATACTGGACTCTCGATTGTTTGCCGAAACGACTGACTGACCGAAAGTTCGAAGAATGTGGAATTTAGTGAAGTTATCCCGAACCTTGGATACGAGGGAGCAATCTATAAAATTTGCTGAGGATAGAGATTTAATTTTAAAATGAAAAATCTGCACATACCATAAAAAGCCCATGACAGTATTATTAAACACAAATAATACTGTAGGCTCCTTTGCATGTCTACAAGAGAAGTGTCGCAGCAAAACTAAAATCAGCCGAGCAAATAATACTTGGTTTGAAAATGTAAAAATATCAATGACATAAATATTTTATCTTATGTATGCTTACGCTAACAAGTGGTCTTATGATCAAACAATAAAAGAAGATTTTACTTCAGACGAACACTGCCTCTCTAGACCAACAATAAACGATTGCTTTACATATTGTAGAGAGGCAGTTGTCTTATATCAGTTATGTCAAGAATATAGGAAAGGAAAAATTGGAGGGCCCGGAAAAATTGTTCAGATAGACGAGAGCAAATTTGGGAAAAGAAAATACAATATGTAACTCAAATATATGTAACATAGGAAGGTATATGGCTTAAAATCAGCAACTGAATCGATTCCACGTATTTCTAATGTAGGTAATTTTTTTTTCCTAAAAGAAATTAAAATTAAGTAAATGATGTCACCCAATTCTTTAAACAGTCGAAACAAACAAAAATGAAACTTAAGTCAAGGCAATAGGGTCCTTTCAAGCATTATTAGACTTAGCCACAGCCACAAACACGCACACTATCAAATGTACGAGTTGTACGACGTAAACGACACACTACAAACGCAATAGATCAAAAAAATATTATAAAGACAGTTCGAATTCTTCCTTACGTTCTCTCTCTTCCGCATATTTAAAAACAGTCCGGAGAAAGCGAGACGTAACGAAAATGTCACTCACGGCCGGCGATACGGCCCGGCCGCCCCCGCACGGTGCCGCACCGCGTCGGCGGCTTTTATGATTTAGATCACAGGAATATAAAGATGTAACTCAAAAATAACAACTTGAACGAATCAGCTGTTAAAGTTTTGGACTTTTTCCGACTTGTGTTTGATTCAAGACTGAAAAATAATTACTATGCTTTCCATTATTTTAACTGTTGATATTGTATGTTCAAGGTACCGTGATTTCAAAAATAGTTGAAAATAGTGTCCTAATATCTATTATACTTTAAAAAAATTGATGCAAAAAAAGTTCGTACTTAAATAATTAAACTCCAGTTACTAAATTTCCAAATTCACAAATTTTGTGTTACATCTTTTTTTTATTAAGCGTGCGAAATAGTAACACGCTTGCTCTATTATGCATATACGAAAACAATAATTGGAGCGAGACATAAATGAAGGTGTTTCCCCAGCCTTGTCACTCAATTCCCACACACCGGCTTATGATCTAAGTAAACAAACAAATTTGAAATTGAATTTAAATCAGTCAGTTCAGTACGTTACGCCGCACACCGCGCTGCGCTGCGCCGATACTCGATAGTACCTATTCTATTAGTGTTTTTAGTTAACGACTTATCGTAACTGTTCGTACAATGGCTTTTCCGTATACTAACATTGATTATACTGAAATGGTGAGAACTTTGGCACAGTGTGGTGACAACGTGGCATTAGCGTGCAGAACTTATAATGCTAGGTTTGGTACCAGTGTAGACCGTAGGACTATGCTAGCCGCTACTCAACGGCTCCGAGACCACGGAACATTTCGACCGAACACTGCGATCGACAGAGGAAACAATGTGCGAATACCTACTCGTCTTCAAAGCGAAATACTGGAATATTTCGATGCGAATCCCCATACCAGTACTCGTGAAGCCGCCCCACATTTTAACGTCAGTCATATGTACGTGTGGCGAACGCTTCATGGTGACGGCGAGCACCCATTCCACTTGAGACGCTGTCAAGAATTGATTCCTCGTGATTATGAATCACGGTTGGAGTTCAGCCGGTGGTTACTCGACAATTGGCAGCGAAACATTATTTGGACGGATGAAAGTACCTTTTCACGAGTGGGGATGTTCAATCAACATAATACGCATTTGTGGAGGCACGAAAATCCTCACGCATGTAGAGTGGATTCTTTCCAGCACCGGTTCTCCGTTAACGTCTGGGCGGGCATTATCGGTACACACGTACTTGGGCCCGTATTCCTAGAGAGATTAACAGGACAGTCATATTTAGTGTTTTTAAGAGAAACTTTGCCGGCACTGCTAGAAGACGTACCTCTTGTAAATTTACGAGAGGTGTTCTATCAACACGACGGTGCCCCAGCGCATTTCACGTGGACTGTCAGGCAGCATCTTGACGCTGAATATGGGGAGCGATGGATCGGTCGCGGCGGACCGGTTCAGTGGCCACCAAGGTCACCTGATTTGACGCCCCTAGATTTTTTTTTGTGGGGACGTGTTAAGTCTTTAGTTTATTTTAAAGATTCCACCAGCGCTGAGGATCTAAAAAATAGAATAATAGCTGCATTTGACATAGTGAAAAGTGACACTGTCGTATTAAATAAACTTAAACGACAATTGCACAAACGTGCATTATTGTGTATCGAGCAAGGTGGTGGACATTTTGAAAATGTCATTAAAAGACGACGCCGCAGGAGTTGGTAGGAGCATGGGCGTAGCTAGCGCCCCACCGTGCCCCACCCTGGCTCTGACCTGTAAGCCTGTAAGGTACCTAATCAAACTTAAAAAACTTAATTATCTAGCTACTAACTACAATATTTAATATCTGTAGGAAAGTTTACACTCGACAGCTGTCGTCAGTCGACACAAAAAATGCGATTAAAACAAAAAGTTAGGTACATAATATTATTTTAGACTGCTGCCCCACCCTGAGCCCATGGCTGGCTACGCTGATGGGTAGGAGTACAGAAGGATCAGGAGAGAAGAAACCAGTTATCAGAACTGTAAGTAATACCTACATTAACTAAATTTAATTGGTTGTTTAATGTTAGTAAATATTTTTATGATTCACAGCTTTTAAACACGCCGTCTTTGTTTAGTTTTGTTCTATTATACCTCTAAACGATAAATAATTCAATAAATATCTTATAATTTTAATGCCAACACGATTGAAATTGTATTTAATCAAAATTATTCAAAGTCGACAGTCCAAAGCCTGTAAAGTGTGATGGAAAGAGGGAATCATAATTTGTTTATGAAACATAATTATTTATCTCAGTACGATTACCTAATAATTTAGGCATAATTCGTTTTCGTCCATCAGCTGTTTCTGGCTTATGGAATCCACACTGTGACGTTGGTCTCTCTCTCATGTGTGCGTGAGTCTGTATGCGTGCATAGAATGTTATGAACATTATTTTCCTTCTACGAGAAAGTAACGGATTTCTTAAATAAACAATTACTAAGCTAATAAAAAATATTTCAGTGTATGTATTATGATTAAAACTAAAAAGGTAGGTATTCTAATTGGGGTGTTTAAGGGTGTACGTCATTTATGCATTTAATGTAGTGAAAAGTGACACTGTAGTAGGTATTAAATAAAATTAAACTTATTACTGTCATTGTTAAATAATTTTGTTCTTTAATTTGAGGTTTATTAATCAATGAGTTCAAAATTGTTCACAGTCTACAGTATCATAATCATAATTTGTTCACTATTTAACATTCGTACCATTACCTACTACATATTTTATGTAATGATCGCTCGATCGCTAATATCAGCTGTTTTCGTCGGGACGTCGGGGTGTACCGCACACACGCGCGCACCGACCTTGTATACGTAGCGCTCGTTCGCTCTCATGTGTGCGTGCGCCGCTGGGTAGAATGTTCACACTTTTCGTTCGAAATGAGTATAACTCATTTCTTAAATAAAAAATTATTAAGCTATAAAACAAAATTAAAAATAAGTGGAATCGATTCAGTTGCAGATTTTAAGCCATATACCTTCCCATGTTACATATATTTAAATAACACGTTGTATAATAAAGGTAAGTTATATAAAACTTCTATATCCAAACAAATTTACTTTCAATTTTGATATGCTCGTTAGCTAAAATCACTTTTTTTTGGTCTAGGTGGTCATATAGAAGGTCATTGGGTCCTCGGAATGATCGAAGATGGGAGTGAGGATCTTCGTCTTGAAGTTTGCTCAGAAAATAAACGTTCCGTAGATGTTTTAGTGCCCTTAATAAAAAACATGTGGCCGAGGGCACTATAATTCATACGGATTATTGGAAAAGTCATGATTGTCAGGGGGAACATGGATTTATACACAAAAAAGTTAACCACAGCGACCCAGACAATCCATTTGTGGCCACAGACGGCACGCATACTCAAAGGATTGGATCACAGTGGCGTGTCGTCAAACGATTTTTTCAAAAAGATAATTTTAATAATACGGAAAATTTTACTGATCTAATATATGAATATTTATGGAGACGAGATAATGAGTATCAAAAAAAGGATCCATTTGAAGAACTAATTAAAGTTGTAAAATATGTTTATAATAAAAGATGAAAATAAATATTGTTATTTTTATTACGATAGAACCCCCATGGAAAGGGAGAACGGAACAATTCATGGGGGGCAAAGCCTCCAGTGACAGAGCGCTCCTCAGCTCGCGGGCCGCCTGGCCCCTCCGCGTCTACGCGGGTTTAGCTAAGCATACACAGGTCGGTATAGTACGCATTGGACGTATCGCATTTAATGGATCGTAGTATTATTATCTATATCTATATCTATATATATAATAAAACTAAGTCGATAAAATGTGCGTGCCGATAAAACTTAAAAAGGAGTCCCGACACGATAAAGGGACTTATGTGGTGTGATAGCCCTTTATCCCACCTCGAACAAGAAAGTTCCCGTTTTAATCTAAAGGGCATGTTTTTAAAGATATAAGGGACTTTCCGACCCTTCAACTTGGAAATTAAGTGCAGTGGCGCCATCTGTTATCGAATATTTGAACTTCGTTCAAGACAACTATGGAGACTATACACTCCAATAGTCATAGTGTATAGTCTCCATAGTTGTGAGCCATTGCAGCATGTGTAGTAGTGGCGCGAAATTTAAAATTCCAATTTCAATAAAATCTTAAATTTCATTTGTTACTATAATAAAGTTGTTAAATTTTGTGTATTTATACGTCATTATTTAACGTATATTTTGGAGTTAAAGCGACATAATTTTAGTTATCCAAATTAGTTCTCAAAATATTTAAAAATTTAGGTTTTTAAATTTCGCGCCTTTACTACATACGCTACCGCTACAGAAGCTAGAAAGTTCCCGTTTTAATCTAAAGGGCGTGTTTCTAAAGATATAAGGAACTTTCCAACCCTACAACTTGGAAATTAAGTATAGTGGCGCCATCTGTTATCGAATATTTGAACTTCATTCAGGACAACGATTGTTTGGGTTGCATTTTCAAAAGCGTTGCGAGCAATTGTAGCATGTATAGTAGTGGCGCGAAATTTAAAATTCCAATTTCAATAAAGTCTTAAATTTAATTTGTTGCTATAATAAAGTTATTAAATTTTGTGTATTTATACGTCATTAGCTAACTTATATTTTGGAGTTAAAGCGACATAATTTTAGTTATCCAAATTAGTTCTCAAAACATTAAAAAATTTAGGTTTTTAAATTTCGCGCTTTTACTACAAATGCTACCGCTATAGAACCTTTTATTATGGCGGACGATAATGACCAGAATACTCTAGAAGGTGTGAGAGAGAAAATATTTTCAAATTTTCTCGAATATTCTAGAGCCTAGCTCTCTGAATATATAAGAGCCCGGTGTCGCTCACCAGAGTTAGTTTAATTTGAACAGCGAAACGAGCGATTTCAAAACGAAAAGAAGAGAAGTTATCTGTGAGCCTTTATTTAGAAGTATCACGTGTGAGTATTTTTAATAGTGTGTTTAATTAACTCTCGATTTTGAAACGAAATAGAAAAAAGTTATTTGTGGGTTTTTATCGTGAAATTTCAAATGTGAGTATTTTTAATAGTGTTTAATTAATTCTAATGGTTTTTTTTTCTTTAAATTGTAATTTTCTTAACCTTCAAAAAGTCGCGCGGCGTCGAATTGATGCCTTCTATATACTTTTGGCCGTAAACAAAATATCGCTCGACCGCTTGAAGGTTAAATATATTTTTTTTTGTCTCAACGTACCCCACGTTTCCGTTACAAAATAATTATCTATAAAATGTTTATTTAATTTATATTTTATAGAATACAATGCCCAGACGTAAGAGAGGAGGAGATTTGGCCAGTTCTGCAGCGAAACGGCGGAAACAAAAAGAATCTCGAAGAAATGAAACGGAAGAAGAGCACGAAGCACGTTTACAGAATCAACGGACCAGAATGAGTAACCTGAGAAGCAGAAGAAGCGAAGAAAGAACAGCAAATAAAAGTACTGAAGAGTCGAGATATTTAAAAGATAATCTAACAAAGGAAGCATTCCACTACGAACCGACGAAAAAATATTACAATCATAAATATGTTGTTATTGGAAAAATGAATAACGTTTGCCAGTTTTGCCACGCAAAAAAATTCAGTAAAGAAACACCAGGTCTCTGTTGCATGAATGGAAAAATTCGATTACCACCAATTGAAGCACCTCCGCAGGAATTTCTGCATTACATGCTCGGGGAAACACTAGAATCAAAACACTTTCTTCAAAATATAAGATCATATAACTCCTGCTTTCAAATGACTTCTTTCGGTGCTACTTCGACTAACACTAATAGAAATGAATTTGAATATGAATTTTCAATTCAAGGGCAAATTTATCACAAAATAGGATCGTTACTGCCAATGCCTAACGAAGACCATAAATTTCTACAAGTATATTTCATCGGAAATGAAGAACAAGAAATTGATCAACGATGCACAAATTTTAATGGACTGAGACGCGAAATAATCCAAGATGTACAGAGGATCTTACACAAGTATAATCAACTGATTTATATATTCAAAACAACATTAGACCGCATGATTTCTGATGACTATAAAATTGTAATTCGAGCCGATAAAAGACCACGTGGAGAACACGAACGCAGATTTAATGCACCTCAGGTAGATGAAGTCGCCATTGTAGTTGTGGATAATGAAAATACAAGCCGTGACATAATTGTACATCGAAGAAGAAAAGGACTACAACGCATTGCAGAGACACACCGTTCATATGATGCTCTTCAATATCCGTTAATATTTCTGCACGGAGAGGACGGATACCATTTCAATATAAAACAAATTCATCCTGAAACAGGCATAGAAACAAACAAAAAAGTCACTTCTAAGGAGTTCTATGCTTACCGCTTAATGATCAGAGACAATGAAACATATAATCACATACTCAACACTCGCCGTTTATTCCAACAATTTCTGGTAGATATGTACGCAAAAATAGAAGCAGAACGGATGCTTTACATAAGATTGAATCAGAAAAAACTACGCACAGAAGAATACATCCACCTTCGAGACGCGATCATGAATGACGGCAATATTGACGATATTGGAACAATGGTAATCTTACCCTCATCATACATAGGAAGTCCAAGACATATGCACGAATATACACAAGATGCCATGACCTACGTAAGAAAATATGGACGACCTGATCTCTTTATAACATTTACATGCAATTCATCATGGCCAGAGATCAAAGAACAACTAAAATACGGACAAACCTCCATAGATCGACACGATATAATAGCCCGAGTTTTTCGACAAAAACAAATACGATTTATTGAAGTCATCACAAAATATCACATCTTTGGAACTGTTATTTCCTGGATGTATACAATTGAGTGGCAAAAACGAGGATTACCTCACTCACACAATCTCATATGGCTACACGATAAAATTTATCCCACGGATATCGACAAAATCATCCGAGCTGAATTTCCTGATCCACAAAAAGATCCGGAGCTTTACAACATAGTAGTGAAAAACATGATTCACGGACTATGTGGATCATTAAATTTCAATGCGCCATGCATGAGTGATGGAAAATGTACGAAAAAATATCCAAAACCGTACTTGGACGATACCAAAACTGAAGATGACGGCTATCCCAAATATAGAAGACGATCACCGAAAAACGGTGGCTTCACAGCAAAAATACGAATACAAGGCAGAGACGAACTGGAAATAGATAATCAATGGGTAGTACCGTATAATCCACTACTTTCCAAAATGTTCCAAGCACATATAAACGTTGAATACTGCAATTCAGTAAAATCTATTAAATATATATGTAAGTACGTAAACAAAGGTAGTGATATGGCAGTATTTCAAATAGTCCAAAATAGCGAACAAAATAACAGAAATGATGAGATCCTCATGTACCAAATGGGAAGATACATCAACAGTAACGAAGCAGCGTGTAGGATTTTTAGTTTTCCCATACATGAACGCGAACCAGCTGTGCAACATCTAGCAGTACATTTGGAGAATGGACAGAGAGTTTACTTCACAAAAGACTCGGCTAGAAAAATTGCAAGCGAACCACCTCAGAACACAACATTAACAGCTTTCTTCCAACTGTGTCAAACAGATCCATTCGCCAGAAAGTTATTATATGTCGACGTCCCTATTTATTATACGTGGCACAAAACAAGGAAAATTTTTCAACGTCGGAAACAAGGAATGCGAGAGGAGGGTCATCCAGAAATCATAAAAACTAACGCAATAGGTCGAGTATTCACTGTACATCCAAACAATGCCGAATGTTTTTATCTCCGGATGTTGTTACACGAAATACGGGGACCAACAAGTTTTACAGATCTCAGGACCGTTAATGGCTACCTATGCCAGACTTACAGAGAAGCATGTCAACGCTTAGGATTATTGGAAAACGACAACCACTGGGAATTAACACTACAAGAAGCCACACTCACAGCTTCAGCTGAACAAATTCGAGAGTTATTCGCTATAATATTAACAACATGTAACCCATCAAACCCAAAACAGCTATGGGACTCTTTCAAAAGGAGTATGAGTGATGATATATTGTACCAAGTCCGACAAGCTAATCCTGAACTGACTATAGAATTCAATGACGAGATCTTCAATGAAACACTCATTCGCTTAGAAGATAAATGTTTAGCAATAAATAATCAGGCCTTAGTAGAACTTGGAATGCCAGCACCACAAAGAAATGCTTTTAGTGTGCTAAACTACGAAATTATGAAGGAAAAAACTTACAACATCAATGAACTACTTGAATACATTGCTCACAACAAACCACTTCTCAATGACAATCAAAAAAAAGTTTACGACGTTATAATGAGCCGGATAAATAACAATATTGGTGGAATTATTTACTTGGACGCACCAGGAGGCACTGGTAAAACGTTTCTCATAAATCTAATACTGGCGGAAATACGTGCTAAAAAACTCATCGCACTGGCACTAGCATCATCTGGCATTGCAGCCACACTTATGGAAGGAGGACGAACTGCCCATTCTGCCTTACAATTACCATTGAATATAGCCGAACAACAATTCCCGGTATGTAAAATTTCAGGAAAATCTGGACGTGGTCAAATTTTAAAACAAGCTAAAATTATCATCTGGGATGAATGCACCATGGCCCATAAAAAATTTATAGAAGCCATGGACAGAACATTACAAGAATTGCGAAAAAACTCTGAAATAATGGGAGGAGCTCTACTCATACTCTCAGGAGATTTTCGACAAACACTTCCAGTTATTCCCAAGTCAACATCAGCAGACGAGATCAATGCATGCTTGAAAAAATCACATCTCTGGCCACAAGTACAAATACTGCAATTAACAAAAAACATGAGAGTTGAATTATCAAGAGATGAAACAACAGCACAATTTGCTAAAATACTTTTACAAATCGGCGAAGGTACATATCCTACTGACCAAACGACCGGCCTCATTGAACTTAATAGTGATTTCTGTAATATAGCCACTACTGAAGACGAACTAATCGACAAAATTTATCCAAATATTATTCAGAACTATACTAATGCAGAGTGGTTATTTCAAAGAGCAATTTTGGCCACTAAAAATAATATTGTTGACGATATCAATTTTAATATTCTAAAGAAAATACCTGGTGAAGAGAAAATATATAAATCGATCGACACGATGGTATCCATTGAAGAAAGTGTCAACTTCCCCACTGAATTTCTAAACTCTTTACAAGTACCAGGAATGCCATTACACTGCCTTCGTCTGAAAATTGGAACTCCAATCATACTACTCAGAAATCTCAACTCCCCAAAATTATGTAATGGAACTAGAATGATCGTAAAACAGCTATCGAATAATATCATTGAAGCTGAACTTATTTCTGGAAAGACCAAAGGACAGACAGTATATATACCTAGAATACCTCTGATCTCTTCGGAATTGCCATTTCAATTTAAAAGACTGCAGTTTCCAATAAAATTAGCCTTTAGTTTTACAATTAACAAAGCGCAAGGACAAACTTTAAAATATTGTGGCATTAACCTCAAAGAATCCTGCTTCTCTCACGGTCAGCTATATGTAGCTTGCTCAAGAGTAGGAAATCCAAAAAATTTATGTATATATACTCCGGACAATAAAATGAAAAATGTTGTTTATAAACAAGTATTGTAAATAATGAGAAAACGTTTTCAATAAACTTTTTTTTTACTTTTTACGTCATAGTTTATTTTTTTATTTCGACTCTACCACGTCATCTCATATCAAGTCCCGGGCGAAGCCGGGTTTTTTAGCTAGTTAGTATATAAAGTCACACGAGTGCGTCCACTGATCCGCATTGTACGGATCGAACATCGGCAATACCGACACCGATGCTTCGAGAGGATTCGCGTGCAGCGAATCTTGGAACGATTACTAGCTACAGTGATATAAATTATCCAAAGGATGAGGTGTTCATAAAATTATCATCAGACATCACTTCCAGGTAAGATCGTCTGATTTCTTAATTTTGGTTTGTTTTACTTGAATAATTATGGCTCGCCATGCATCATTTTTTAATATTTTGGGAGAAGCGCATCGTATGAACATTCGAGAAAGGAGAAACATTCAAAGGATGCGTCAATACAACTTAGGCACTCGCAATGGATGCTAAAGAAATTCAGAGGAATTACCGGTTGTCCAAAGAGTTATACGAAGTGTTGGTAGATGACCTTTCTCCTTTAATGAAAAGACCCACGCGACAAAATGATATTTCTATAAAATGCAAGGTTAGTTCCTGCATGTGGTACAACAATGTCTCAGCAGTCTTGTGTCTAGATGTATGAGGGATGTGGTTAACGCCTTAAGCCACAAGAATATTTTGGTAAAATATATAAAGTCATCCGATTTATATTATGTGCATTATATTTTGTATGATGGAAATTATTTTCAAATTGTAATCCATTATAGATTATATGAAAATTCCACATCCCTGGGGCCATTGGTTGCATCGATGGAACACATGTCGCTATTGCAAGACCCAAAACCAACGAGGAGAGATACTTTAATCATAAAAATTATACTCTAGAAATGTAAAAATTGTAAATATGACGTGTTTTTCCTTCCTTATACATATTACTATATGTTCATTATGTATTCTTATACCAACAATTGCTCCAGGTTAATCTGGGAAATATAATTTGACATTATTGTGCCATGACCTTAAAAACTGTGGTAAAGAGATTGCACAATGCTACTCTCCTCACAAGTAAGGAGGCAGTATTAGTAGTTTTAGTACCTACGCATTACTCAATATTTATACAGGGTATAACAGAGGTGGTGGATCAACGGTGGCCCATGGGTAGGGGACCTCAAGACCTACCAATTTAACCCCCATGTATGTTTAGCAATAGTCAGTGGTTCAGCTGATATTTGGGAATTAGTGATTTTTTGAAGAAATCAGATTCTTTGAGAAAACTTGAAAATACAGCCTAACTGTTAGGTCCAGGCTCGTAGTTTTTTTTTCTAAAGATAACTACCTAGATTTGATTCCCAACTTTTTCAATAAATAAAACACTATTGTAATTCTCAACAGCAAACTCAGTGAGTGCTGCCATCACTATAATGCTGCTGTATTTAAAAAAGCTAAAACTCTCAATGCAAATTTGACCAGTGAAGAACGGATGGTGGTTCGAAAAAAGCAATTCTGCCTTTGTTACCTGGGAACTTCGAATTATTGACTCAGCCCCAAATACCAACAGTATGGAAGCGTTCAAAAAATATTTCGAGCGGACTTGGTATCCCCATCTAAACCCGCCGATAATAAGTGTTGCCAACGAACGACATCGTACCGCCGATGCTGTTGAGGGATGGCATAGACTTATACAGGTAAAAATTCAAATAATTAGTTCTGTCACACTACTCCAGTATTATGGCTCCATTATTTCATTTTCCATATCGGTTAAATCTTTGGGCCTCTATTACAACACCCGTCTGAGTTGGGGGTCACATCCGTGAAGGTTGTCAATCTGTCACCATCAAACTTTGTGCTCTCAGTTGACTCAGAAACTTTCTCCCAGTCAAGGTGAAAATAATCCTGGTGCAAGCTCTTATCTTCCCCCATTTTTAAGCCTAAACTGCTGATTTCATATTGATGAAATTTAATATGGAGATAGATTAAAGCCCAGTGGCGGACATAGGGTACTATTCGGATGGAATGGTACTTATCACGTAATTAAAGTCCACACTGAAGGAGTCGCAGACAACAGCGAGTATCTTATATATAGATATCCATAAGAGCATTAAAACAAAATTATTTTGTTAATATAACCTGTTAAATGTATGTATTCCAGGTTCACATTTCTGCAGGGTGCAAACACAGGTGGAGCGAGTTGTTGCTTCTGTGCACGAAAAAGATCGGGCAAAGGCACTAGTCAGCAAAATCCTTGTGGTGCATATAAACATAAACCATGTTATTAATTCTAAAATTATTCAATAAATTATTGTGGTCTTTGTTTCAACAAATCATTGGCCCACTACTGAGTAATTTTTGAATGAGGAGGAAATACTAGAATAGAAAAGAATTGAACTGTTAACTTGTGTGTTGTAAAGTAGACTTACCGTAGGAGGAGTAAGGAATACTCTAGTACAGGCTAGTTGAAAGTAAGAAGGAAGCAAAGTCACAGACAGTGCTTTACGGAATCTTTCAAATCTTACTTTGTTTCAGTGTTTAGTGTGTTCAAACAAACTCTTCAAATGTTATTATTAGTATTATAAAAGATCTTAAGATAATAGATTATAAAATTTATAATTTTTGCCTTGCAGGTGCCCATATGTATGAGGTAGATTTACCAGCACAGGTTGCTGTTGAGCCTGCGCCAATGGGAATACAATCTGCAGTACCAAGCATTCCTTTTGAAAAACCCCATATTTATGGTAAGATTCAACTTCGAATAGGGCTAATACTAATGAGACTACTAAAAATACTAATTTACACTAACAGAATTAACAGTCCTATTACTAAAGAATGCTAATCAACTAATATTCGTTTTAACACCACCTGGTGGTGGACTAACTACACTAACTGTCCTATCTTTCAAGCCAAATAGAGCTTGGTTACAGGTGTCTATGGGCAGCAGAAGCCACTTGTGGCCGCTGCATGCTCCTTTGCTGCTTTCAATTAATTAAAAAAATATACTTAATATGCTACACTAACAACACCTATGATTACAAATGTGTGCAAGCACATTTATTTATTCTGCAAGTCTTGTAATGAATCTTTACTACCTACCCACCTACCTAGTTACGTATAACGGACATTTTATGTCCATCATCCTTAATACATATGGTAGAGATCTAGAAATACGACTCGCCTACTCGCAACATTGTTGCAGATACGCTTTTACTTTTCAAATACATAATAAGTTTCGTCTTATCCGCAACATTGTTGTAGATTTAACTTTCCCCTATCAGATCCATATTAATTTCACCTTGAGAACAAGGACATTAGATAAGATAATATTGGCGTAACGAATAAGTTATGAATAGAAAAGATAATTTCTTTTTCTCCTATCTTTTTACAAAGTTGCAAACAAAGGATTAGAAATCCAACAGTCATAATATATTAAAAAGCGTGTCTATCTTATTCTTAGTATTTCCACTTCCCTTAGGGCCGTCATATTGGTATAAGGGTAATTTTCACGAAATTCCGAAATTCGGCTATCTTAAAATGACAAAAAATGTTGAAATTATTTGATATTTATTTTATGTGAATTTGGTAGTACTAATGTTACTAGAATTTAATTATGTAGTGGTCCCAAAAATTATCGCGATTTATGAAAGTTATGAGGACATTAAAAAAAATTAAGGTGAGGGAATGATAATTACAGACAAGTCATGAAGCTTTTTGAATAAAATTAGTTTTCTGGTCACTTAGTATTAATCGAAAGGAACTTCGTTCAATCCGGGTGTCCCTTGACACCTCTCATTTTTTTTTTTATTTAGCTTCTTCCTTGCTTATCTTCTTTTTTCTTGACATTTTTTAACCTACAACAATATTGCAGCAATAAATTCAAGAGTTAATAAAAGAAAACAATAAAAAAAGCCAGTAAGCCCACCCAAAAATCATTCCCTCATATATCATCATTCCCTCACCATAATTTTTTATGAGGGAATGATGGTGAGGGAATGACGAAATAAAGAATAACTGTAAAGAACTCGTGACATAATTTTTCCTTTTAATACGATTTTTCTGGTTAAGGAAATTACTCCCAAAAGCCATCTTATCTGTGCAACTTATAATCAGTTAAAGTACTTACCTTTTGTTTTTTTAGAATGTGATGAAATGACGATCAAAAATGTAATTCGTATTTTATTTAAAATGCGTTCATAATTCAACTGCCAGTAATAGTGTGAGGGAATGATTTATTTTTGTGGGACACATATAAATATTCAAATTTTTAACGCGTTTTTTACTTTAAAATGCTAATTTCGGTTTTTCCCATAAATTCATACTATTTATAAACAATCCAACCTATTTGAATATGATTCGAATGATTTTTGTGCTTTTTTGGTAAATAAAAGTAAATAAAATTGGTACTTGGGACACAGTGAGGGAATGACGTTAGGAACATTATGGTTATGCATTTTTATTTACTTATTTATACAGCTCTAAAATCTTATGTGAAACCTTTAGGTATAGTTATGTAGATTGTATAGAAATATTAGTAACATCTATTTCTTTGTTGGATTTTTATATAATTTCCAAGGACAAGAATTTCGGAATTTCGTGAGAATTACCCATAAATAAGGAAGCCTCGTCTCCACACATCATTCGATTCCCAAGTTTTGTACGATTAACATTTTTAACTTGAAATATAATATTTCTTAAAGTAAAAGTGATTTTAATCGACAACAAAAGTAGAGATTTTAACCGAGAGTATACTGGGCAGTCCGGTTGTAGTCCTACTGCGACGCACGTGAGACCAAGGGCCGCAGGTGTCGTAGAAGATCGATAAACTTAATCGCCGCAGTCGGTAGGATCTACCGCATCGTCGTCGATAAACATAATTACCTACTTGACGACCCGTGTGGCGCAATGGTTACCATCCCGGATCGCCGCACCGAGGGTCCTGGGTTCGATTCCCAGCGAAACGGAAATTTGAATGATGAGTTTAAATTTCTGTTCTCGGTCTGGGTGTGAATGTCCCTGTCTAGTGTGTTGTCCATGGCACCCACGACACAGGGAATCCTAGTGTGGGGCTATGAGTGTGAAGCGTTATTATTATTAAGCGTTACTTCTGTTTGAGATTGTTTAGTCATGTTATGTCATTATGCTCTTTGCTTCTTTAAATAACAAAAGCACTTAATTAAAAAAATCTTCTTTCAGTTACACAGGTCCGACTGACTAAAGAAATGGACTTACAAAAAGTGGTCTGGAAAACAGAAAGGAGACTCCAGAGATCTGAAGTAACTAGTAAAAGTCTCCGGAAGAAATTTTTCATGATGAAAAAAGTTTTAAAAACTGAAGCATTTGACAATGTTACCAAACATATGTCAATAGCAGCAAAAGATTTTTTTGCGATGCAAATTAAGTAGTGCCACAAGCTGCCAAGAAGAAGGCATTTTACTCTAGATGAGAAAATCCTTTGTTTTACTCTATATAAGCCAAGCCCCAGAGCCTACCGCATACTTGGTCAAATTTGACCTTTACCAGGCAAGAAGACTTTAGAGAAATTGGTTAACAAATTAACATTGAAGTCGGGTATCAACAATACTTTGTTTGAGCATTTGAGAGAAAAAGTTTTGAAAATGCCAAATTCGCATACATATTGTACTGTCATATTTGACGAAATGGCGATTTCAGCTCAATTGACATATTCGGTAAAAGATGACAATATTCAAGGATTTTGTGATGATGGAATAGAACGCAATTTGCAGATAGCAGATCGTAGAGATAGCAGACGTCCTCGTCTTTATGATTAGGGGCGTCATAAAGAAATATAAGCAGCCCATTGCGTACAGTTTTTGTGCTGGATCAACTAAAACATACAACTTGAAACAACAATTGCAACTAGTAATTGAGAATGTGCAAAAAACTGGGCTCAAAGTGATTGCCACCGTGTGTGATCAAGGCACTACCAATATTGCTGCAATTAATAGCTTAATTGATGCGACCAAAGGGCATTATCTGAGAAGAGGTGAGGATTGGGTGGGTGGCTTCTTCGAAGTTAATGGAGCAAAAATTTTCCCGATATTTGATCCACCCCATTTAATCAAGGGGATCAGAAACAATTTATTGACAAAAAATTTAGAATTTACCATTGCATGGGGGGAAAAACAAAAACTGCAAAATGGAGTCATTTACAGGCCTTATACAAAAGGGGACCTTCATATAAAGGAGCTCGACTTGTTCACCAACTTACAGAATTCCATGTTACACCATCACTCATTCCGAAAATGCGTGTGAAGCATGCAACCCAAGTATTTAGCCGAAGTGTGGCTGTGGCACTTGGATTCATGGCAGGTATTGCTTAAAAATTTACTATTTATTGTATTATGTAATAGGTTTTTACCTCTGAAATTGGAGATTTTATAACTAGCATTTTGAGATTTATTTTAAGATTTTGCAGGAAACATTGTTTTCTGTTATATTTTTACGTCAAATTGAATTAGAAACTTTGATATGTCTCCTCCACTATACTCGTGTTGTATACATGTAGTTCCCTGATTAAATCAAATCTACGTTTTTTTGGAAACTACCTAACAGTCTCACCATAATTTCATGTATTCCATCTTCCATGTGTAATAAAAATTAAGATTTATATGGAATGTAAATTTTGTTTTCAGACATTGGCAAGTTACCCAAGGCATGCATTTTGTTTTCAGACATTGGCAAGTTACCCAAGGCATGCAGGGATACAGCTGATCTAATAATGCTTCTGGATCAACTATTTGATTCTGTATATGGTAGTTTCAGCAAGCCAAAAGATAAAAAAAATTATCGGTCCGTAAAATTTTATTTTCAAAAATGGGCGTAAGGGTTCAGTGCCATCCATTGACAGTTGGGTAAAAACTATTAAAGCATTACAAGCTATTACAGGCTTGTTTTTTAGAGAGGGTTTGACATCATTGCTGCTGCAAAAGGGTCATATTCAAAAAGCCCTAACTCTTGAGTTATGTAATTAATAATAATAATTTTAACGTCAATTTGTAAGTAATATCCTTAAGTATTAGGACAGCATTAAAAAAATTAGTATCAATGTGCTAGTTTTTGAAATATGTTAAGAAAAATAAAAAACAGTCAATATTTTTTACTTAAATTAGCATTGTAAATGTTTTAAGATATTTTTTTGATATAACAAATTGATATCTCGCTCAAAAAATCTACAATAGCCACTGAAATACAGCATAATAAAATATTTGATCTCCTTGTAAGTTCAGATGACGTAACAATACCGTTTCTGCTTGAAAACCAACAGTAATTTTATTATTTTATGCCCATTGACGATATTGTGTCAAAGACATCTGCTACATATTTTCGAGCTGAACCATCCACTAAAAGTCAACTCCAAATCGCGTCCGACGCCAACGAAACTCTCGATGTCTCCCCACCCGTCAAACGAGTGTAACGTGCTTATTGGTTACACTTAGCTCGTTACTAAATTTAATACGAAATTTAATCAATTTCAGACAACATTGTCCATGGAACACTGATATCCATTCACAATCTGTGGCCAATGTTACTTCAACGACAATATTTTATCGATCTGTGGATCTGTGACACAGATCGATAATCCATTTCTCTAATCTATGGTCAAGAGCATATAAATTGGATGAAACAAAATTTAATAAATAATAACACAAATTCAAATTAAATAAATAATTTATTCGAAAGTGGTGTATTTGAATTAAAACCATTAGTTTTACTTAGTTTTCTTTTATTTTAAAATAGATTTCGAATATTTGACATTAGATGTTGTGATTGACAGTCTATGAATTCATTTCTTTAATAGCGTGTTTCCGAACGCAGCCACTATCTTCGGAAACTCTTTGTCTTATCTGTCAAGGCTGTCAGATCGCTTTTCGTTTCTCGCTCTTCAGAATGGCGGTCACTGAACCCCAATTTATTTGTTAGTAATATCCAAGGCCATCTGGCCTGAAAACTTAATTATAATGCTCCAAAGGGTTAATTGATGTTTACTAAATAATAAAATCCCGCGGATACCTTTTATTTCCGGTAAGTGTTGAATATTTTTGAAACCACGCCATCACAAGTTAATTGCGCCATTTAACATAACTCATAAAACTTTGAATTTCTCTTAGATTAACTTCTACGCGGCTTAGCGGGATGCTGCCGACTTTATTTTATATACGGAGAGCGCGATAATTCGCGGTAAGTTCTATAAACCGTATATTTTCTAAAAAGAACTTAGTAAATTTTGACAATGTGCTGACGAGGGTTATTTTATTGTTCCAGCTTCTCCCTCCAGAGTATATTCTCCCTCCAGAGTATATTTTCCTCCTAGATTACATTCTCCTCCCAGATTATGCTCTCCCTTTGGATTAAATTCTCCTTTTAGACTACATTCTCCTCTTGGATTACCTTTTGAATTCTAATCTACTTCTCCGCGTTATTTTCTTTGGAATTCTGGATCCTTGTACCTTTTTACCCGGAACTTTACGAGTACATTTCTCTGAGCTGACTGCAGGAGTCTTGAGGCTGACGGTATGTTTTCATAGATGGTCGACCTTCATTGAGAAGACAACCTGTAAGTTCAATTTAGATTAACTTAAATTATAGATATAATACTTAAGCGAGTCATAAATTTAATCGAGGTACATCCATTTAGTTTTTAATACTTGGAAAGTTTGTTATTTGGCGTTTCTCTTTTCTGTTGTATGGTGTACCAAAACTTAATAAACAAATATTGTTCACTAAACTAATTTTCTTATTTATCACTCGACTCAAACTCAAATACACAAGTCAAAAACCTACCTTGCGATTAAAGGTCCTGATATCCGTTGGCTACTGGCTACTCAAGTTCTACCAGCTAATCACTATGACCAGTGGCGCCCGATTTGTTTGATTTGCTTGCTTATTTTACCTTGGATTTTGTATTCTTTTCTGGTCATAGCGCCCTCAACACCCGGCATACTTGCGGTAAGCTCTGAGTAATAATTTCCTTTGTTCTGCTACTACATTTGGCATCGAACAGGCGTTACAAATTTTTTTTCCTATTACAATTGGCCCTTAGCCAATTAATTTTTTTATTACACGAGCTAAACCTATAAACCTTTTGATGTCTGCCCACCCCTCCAAGTCTCCTCGCCTGTTAACCGAGTTACAATTTTGAAAACCTAATAGAGTAAGGTATTGTTTAGTGATGAGTGCAGAATTCTCTTAAATCAAACTGACGGCAGGCAAAAAATATACAGACGCAAAGGAGAACGATACATTCAGACAAATTTTGAAACTACAGTTGCATACGGTGGTGGATCGATAATGGTTTGGGCGGGCATTTGTTTGGGAGCTCGCACTGACTTGGTAGTGATTGACAGAGGGAGTCTGACTGCAGACCGCTATATCAGAGAAGTTTTAGAAGAAAATGTCGTACCGTTTGCCCCATATATCGGTGACGATTTTGTTTTTATGCAGGATAATGCTCGGCCGCATACCGCTCGGGTAACTCAAGCTTATCTTAATGATATGAATATCATATATGAAAGCCTAACGAGCTTTAAATTCAAGCTGAAACAGTGGCTGGTGGAACAGACGTTCTACAGTGTCGAGGAATTCATGCTACTTAAAGAATCGCTAACTAAATTTAGCTAACAAGTAATTTATAATGTAGCTAACAATAGTTTAATTGATTTTAATAATTAATTTACACTGTGCAGTTTTATGACTGTTCTTATGAATTTATTATATTATTATTTTTTGTTTTTAAGATTGACATTGTCACTTATTTATTCTTGACATTATTTTCCATTATAATAATTATTTTTTACAACTTATATACTGCGTATATAGGTATTTGTAATTTTACTTTTTACAGTGATGACGTGTATTTTTCATTATGAATAAATGACTATTGACTATTCACTGTTATGGAGTAGCCGGCGAGATCACCGGATATGAACCCAATAGAGCACGTTTGGGACTTGCTGAAAAGAAAAGTTAAGTCCAGAATTCCAGCTCCTGCCAACGTGGGTGAACTGCGAATCGCCGTAGTTGAGGAATGGCGGAGACTATCCCAGGAGACCATCGATAACATCATTCTCAGTATGCCTAGACGGGTAGAAATAATAATTAAATAATTAAAGAACTTTAATAAGAGCACGTGGAGGAAATACGCGATATTAATCACCATTTTTCTAATTTAATTAATTGTTATTTTAATATTAATTTTCACTTTTCCCGGTTACATGAAAAGTTCAAAAATGTACCATTTTCCGCAAATAGCCTTTACTCGCAAAATCTGTTCTTAATGTGATCTTATTTTTAGTGAAACAAATGAAACTTTAAATAACAAAAGAAGTGTAGTAAGTAGATTTTAAAATAAAACCATATTTTTTAAATTATGGATCTTTTTTGTGTTCCGCTAAATATGCCGGTGTGTTTATTTCTAAACGATACGGAGGCTTTTACAGCAATCGTCGCTGCATTGGAACATTATTTTTCAAATGGGTGGCGCAAATGGTTAGTCTATAACTATTCCTTCCAAGAATTTTTCGGCAGTGATTAGATACCATCATCGGTGGAGGTCAAGATAAGACTCGCCATCCCCACCGTGGACATAGCTCGCGCCTTTAAGCCAACGCCATCCTCACTATCAGAGCGTCACTTCAAAGCTATCAGGTCTACAATCTTAAGATATCCTTTGGGGAGGGCACTCTTACATGCCCCCCACAGTCTGATGGAAAAGATACACGCACCATCGTACGAGATGTTTATGGACACCGTATCAAGACTTACATCAAAATTTAAAAAACGTTCAGATGAAGCATCTAAAGTAAGCCACGCTGCCTCATCCCCCGGAGTGGAACAGGGCAGTAATGAACACCTACTTGCTACTGTCCTCAACCAACAAATGGCTTTGTTCCATAAAATGATTAGCATGCAAACGTAACAGAACGAAAACGTCAAACTACTGCTACAGCAGAAATCAGCAACTCCTTATCCTGCAACAGTATCAGATGCAGTGATAATGAAGGAGTTATTTGTAAATTAAAATGGACCCTTTAGGAAATATTTTAGAGACAGCGAGTTGTACATTTTAAGACCGTGACTTTAGAGATGCAATAGATGATTACAGAAGATATAATTACGAACCTCATAAACCTGAGTCATTGGAAGAAGGAGAAACACAATGACACAAGTAACTACATCGTGTATATGTAGATGGGTGATTGAGGTGGTAAACGGCAGATTCAAAAGAGATTACATGTAGGAATGTTTTGATTGATTTTAGAATTGCTGTTACATTGATAAATTCACTTCACATAATAATAACAGATCTGATGCAGAACTGATGCAGCAGCAATTGTGAACCGTATACATCGAGATTAGATGTTCCTAACGAAATTAATTAGCTCATTTTTGAGCATTACAATTTAAACAGGCGAAGAGCCTCATTCACGCCCATTAATGGGAATTTGCCACAATTAGATATGTTCCCATTCCTAACCATGGAAAATCTAATATTATTTGCATTGGGAACATATCAAATCAAGCAAGCCCGCTCTTACTATGGTGAGCATATTCGAGAAAATGGTAGCTACAATGTGGAAGTGTGTCAGAATATTGAAAGGACTGGGAACATTGCACTTGATGATAATATTTATAATACTTATGATATTTTGATACGAGGACGGATACAGTCAAGACATCATTGAGAAAAATATATTTTATTTACTCAAGCCAGTTCTACCACAGTCGAACTCATCGATTTAATTAAACAATATTATTGCAACTTAGTGCTGGTAAGAGGACTGTTGGTTGCTGTGCCCACATAATGACATTAGTGTGGTACTTAGGCTGGGCACGGCACTAAAGTAATATAAATGCACCGGCCACGTTACTAGATAACATACTAGTAAGAGAAGATGTAGAAAATGAATAAATTGTTTGAAATGTAATATTTTTTTATTTAGTCCTTAAAGTCCTAGCCCTTAAACGAGTAGACAACACCTGATGGTAAATAGTCATTGTTGCCCATGAACACCAAAACACTCAAGGCATAAAACATGCAGATGTTACCACTTTACATAAGTGCAGTCTGAATTAAACTGGATGTCCTGCGGCCTCCAACAGGCCACCCGCCTGGGTTCCATGTAGGGTTGCCAGACGGGAAGACTGAAATATGCGGAAAAAACTTTAAAGTCGGGATTTTGGTATTACTATCGCGGGACAAATAAATAGCAAGATTGAATTTTTTTTGGTCAAAATAAATTAATCTAAAATTGAGAACTGTTACAATAACTAGATGGGTTGTGAAAGCAGTCAATGGTATTTTTAAACAATCATTCAAGTTACTGCGCGAAGAATTTTTGGATTTTTATTTGGCTTCAAAACATGTCATGACTGATTTTTCTTTATCTGAAGCGTTGATAAATATGTTTCACCAAAGAATACGAACTACGGATCATGCCATCTAAGTTCTCGATATAATTAAAGTATAAATATTGACTAACAATGATCTGGCTGATTATGTAATAAGCAATAATTTAAATTATTAAAGGAGAATGCCCAAGTGACTATGGAACTCAGTATCGCTATCAAATCTGTTGTGCCATAATGTAATTGAGCTTAATTTATAGTATGATTTTAGTACTTTTAATTACATATAAAAAATATTTATAATTCTCGGGATTCAACAGCAATATGGTTATGAAGGACCACTAAAATTGGATATTTCGAAAGCCGTTAAGTGCTAATTTACGTTTTCTGAAACATTACGCTATATTAGATAATGGTTACTAGTATGATTATTCATTTTAATAAAGCATTAGCTATCAATAATTGATAATTACCGACCCAAATGAATCAAACACGAAATAATACTTAATGAATATTATACCACGAGTTCAAAACAAACTGTCGGAAACGTCACAAAATAATTATTATTTGACGTAGTGATTAAGTACTCTGTGTAATGTGTAACTTGCCTAAGGTTAGGTATGTCAAACTGAGATTGATTCGAGAGAAATCGATTAATCGAACGACAGATCGATCTTGAACGCTACATAGTTTCAGATAATAATAATAATAACCCTAAATTGGCTGCAGGATTAGTTTCTTTTAATTGTTTGCTGTTGTCTGACGCCAAAATAACCGGTCGTACTTGGTAAAAGTTAATATTTATATAATAATCAATTTTATTGTCGATTGCTTATTCATCATATTACATAAATAATCGAATCTCACCTAAACTTATCGATTCCTTGATACATCTCTTAATGGCAATTGGCAATGATGGCGACTAAATAAATGGTCAAGACAACGAGTTTTATTTTGGTCAGTTTATCTCCGGAGAATTTGTTATTTCGTAATACGTACAAAAATTGTTTTAATTAATAATAGGAATTACTGATTTCATGAAGTAGTGATACAACTTACATTTTGCGATACCATCCGTGGGCATTCTCCTTTAAATCGAAGAATCGAATCGCGTACACAGTTTCAAAATAATAATGTAAACATTGAAAATGTACCATTCCCAAGACTGGAGCTTAGCGGGAACACAATCCAGATCCTACTATGGGGAGCACATTACAGGGGATGCTTCCGTCAACTGAATCATCGCCTTTAATTTCGCCTTCATTTTATCAGTCGCAAAATATAATTATATTGTTTGAAGTAAATAGACAAGGTAGAGAAGCTATTACACAATATTGTGGTAATTGCACAGTGGGTCGACGGAGGGTAGGTTGTTGTGCCCATGTTATGACCATTATGTGGTTAAAATCCACCTGACCAGTTCCTACACACATTTTGATAAGTTATGAAGATGAATAATAATAAAATTATTAAAAATAAACAATTATTTTATTTCAAAAATCTTGTTCATAATATCTCTTAAAAAATTTAGGAACACCTGGGTACAAAACTATTACTTTTCTGATTCCTACTGGTTAAAGCTACTAATTCTAGATATCATTTTTATTTTTAGTGACTGTTCACTCTGGCCCAAAACACCCATATAAAGTGGACAATCTCCTATAGTATCAGTCATAAATTATTATGATTTGGTTTTTGGTACGAATAAATATTTGTTATTAAAATTTCGTACGGTTTACTTTTTCCAATGCACCATTTATCTGTCACATAAATATCTGCCCCGGCCGGGAATCGAAACCGGGACCCCTCGCTTCGCAGGCAGGGTCGTTACCAACTAGGCTACAGGATCGTTAAATAAATACTTTTCTTTAGTCCAATGCTTAAAAACAAGACGTAAACAAGACGAACAAGACGTATAAAATGTATCTAGTAATAATTTTGGTGTACAATAAAGAGGATTTTGTTGTTCTTGTTGTTGTATTCAGCTTATAGCCTTACTTCTGTACGATATTT
Organism: Thymelicus acteon; assembly: GCA_951805285.1. Taxonomy (NCBI): domain Eukaryota; kingdom Metazoa; phylum Arthropoda; class Insecta; order Lepidoptera; family Hesperiidae; genus Thymelicus; species Thymelicus acteon. The sequence goes on from OX638234.1 coordinate 3,428,743, forward strand.
ATCACGGTAAATCCAACTGCATACCACTTAATAGTAAATTGTACTATACAGTTCCACATCGAACTCATTCACGTAAGGATATTCCAATATTTGCCACTGCTAAGTGTTGAACAAATGCTGGTAAGCGTTCACCAATAAATCACGAAATGACATTCGTTTCATTTATGGACATTAAAGAACTGCAAGAGGACTGGGGGTATAATTTTAATATCAACACTATGACATAAAGCATTTAAAAATGACTAAAGGGAATCCGTTCACATTTTCCTATGTTCTTACGAGGATGAGTCGTACAAAGAGGTGAACGTGAAAAACAAAAGAAAGTAGATGAAGGATGTAAATGATATTAAGCTTAAATAAGTATTACTGAAAAACAACAATTTATTTATTTTATTTATTTCATAAACAATAATTAAAAAAATTAGGACACATTAATAGGGTGTAAACATAAACTCTTTAGAGTTTTACCGTACACCCTGCGCCGCCGATATGCATTATTAAGAATTCTTAATTATAAATATTACGCGCTAACATTTCAATGAGAGAAAACAATCTTAAGCTAGCTACACATTTTATAAACACGAGGGTAAGTCACAAAATAACGTTGTGTAAAAACCTTTTATGGACGTTCCTGTGCACTGTCTTCATATTTTTGCTCACTTTATTACTACATACAGGATGATTTTAAGAATAAAGTTACAGTTTGAACAGGTAAGGTATAGTTTGTATGTGCTTACGTATTTTATGTATAGTACTATGTGACTATATGTGATTATTAATATATGTGATAATTAAGCGACAATAACACGAAGGATTTGAAAGAGCTCCCCACAAAAGGTTAAATTAAAGGTTAAGTTAATCACTTCTTAGTATGCAAAATATGACATGATGTTGTAGAAAATAAATGTCATAGTAAGGAGTATACATTATGCTATAATGCTTATGCTTATTATGCTAGTAAGTAGTAATAATAATAGTGCTTTTCGTTGGCGCTTACTCTTATTATTAATTTGATTTGATCTCATTCATACCACTGAAAAACACCCCAAAACACTGAGGGATCTCTTTTTATATCGCCCTGTATTCTCGCCTTGTATATACTGAAATCTGCTTTAATGTTTAACTTCACTAGCGCTCTGTAATATGAAAACTTAATACGATATCTAGTAAGTAACGTCTTCTCGTATGTACAAACGATGAAAGTGCGCTTTGTGCCTTATGTAGCGTCTTATCAAGGGCATGTACCACACAGGGTAAGAATACCGAGTCGTTACTGCCGCACGTCGTTTACTTGAAACGCAGTTATCTATACAATTATTTAGCATTGAATAAAATTCAGAGATGACTGCATCTGGATCATTAATGGACGTCAAAATTTGCCAGTTGGTATATGCAAAGCATTTATATAAATTCTGGTAATCTGCTTTACGAAAATTCCACTCATTGCTAGAATTGATAACATGATCATCTTTATACTTATTGATGGAATGCCGATCAATAAACACTTCCAGAGGTGGATGATATCTATTTGGACAAATTAGCGAATCTAGCGCTCTCTGCACTGACATCTTGCCCAAGGATGAACTGATCACGACTAAGTCTAAGATAGTACCATAATGATAAACAATATCATTTACCTGGTGTAATCCGCAACAACGCCACGAGATACTCAAAGTACATCTTAATATTATTACTAGCAGTATTTAAGTTAAAATGTAAACGAACCGCTGACAAAATTGTAGCTTTAGGAACTGACATTGCTACGATTGATGACTTTGCTACGGAATTAGAAAAATATTGTCCCGGCATTAAAATTTTGTGATACCTGAAGGAGAAATTGATTTTCAAAAGAAGATAATGGAAGATTATCGACCAAACATCAAACCTTTTACTGGTACACTAAAAGTACATCAAGTACGAGGAAACTATCTGAGCAATACGTTTTACATGAAGAGCTTTAGCTGCTTTTGTAGCATTTTTTGTCCTCATATTAATTTTAATTTTATTTTGAAATTTTATATTGTATATTTATCACAGGTAGGACATAGCGATCTGCTTTGTATCTGTCTATTAACTATAATATTTTAGCTATGATCCACAACAAATTATCTTTGACTATGACCTTGACTCACTTCCACTTAGGCGACATTGAATACCCCCAAAATGAAAAAAACAAATTGGATGTTTACCAAAGATTGACGCTTTTATGGTTGCACTTTTCTTTAACAATAACGCCGACTATTTTGCTGCGGAATTAAAAATGTTAAAACTGCCACGTAAGTATCAGTTAAGAATTATTTATTATCAAGCGAGGTCGTTCAGAAGTATTTTAAAATCTTAATTTAGTTTATGTTGTAGTGTCAATCAATATTATTAGAGTATCGCGATATAAAAGTTGAAGTACCGTACCTAGTAAATATTATTTTGAATCGCTCTTACAACTAGGGTTCGAACGATACTTTCAATACTGAGTAGGTATCGATACTTTTGTTCGCGATACTCCATACTGAGTACTCGATACTCTTACCTGGTACTCACTCGCAAGTACTCATATGAAACCTCGGTATCGAGTACTTTTATAATACTGAGTACTTTTCAGTGTTGTCAATGCAACTTTTTGTACATTACTGTGGGCTACTGCCAATATATTTAGTATTTAATGTGTTCAGCGGTCGGACTATAAAAAAAAAAAATATCATCGGGCCGCTGTTTTTAGCTCTAATATAATCGTAATGAGTACCTACTCGATACAGACTAAAAAAAAGGTCATCGGGTCTCTATGTGTCAACAAAAAACATCAGTTAATTTGATGCCCACAAACACTAATAGTACACTACCCTAATTAAAATGTAGTTATTAAGTACTCTGTGTAAATAGTCTACCTCTACTGTCTACTGTCTATCTATTTAATCTATTACCATTTACCATTCGGACCAAACGTATTACGTAGTGATTAAGTACTCTGTGTTCGGACCATCGACATCATCTTCGTCCAATCGTCCATCATAAATTAAAATAATAATTCGGCATTCCATCATTTTCGTCGACCGTCACGTCAATTCCGTGAATTCCGTCCGTCCGCCGTTTGTTTTCTAGACATTTTGTTTTTGTTTAACAGTATAACTTTTAAGTGGACTAGTAAACTGGTTAAAAATGAATAGTACGGCTTGGAAGTATTTTGTAAAAAGGCAAAGGACTCAGCGCAATGCAAGTTGTGTTTTAAAACCCTGAAGTCCTCTGGAAACACATCAAATGATGAAACATTTATGGAGTTGTCATATATATCAAATATTCTTCAGAATAATCCTAGGTAAGTTTGTTCTCAAATGAATTTATACCCAAATGCATTTCTTATGTATTGTTTACAGTGACCATAAATTGTATTACATTTTGAATTAATTTCAGGTTAGAATTATGTTTTATGTATCTTATCAAAAACAAAAAGGTTATTTCATCAAATTGTTCATTTATTCCAGAGCTAGGTAGGCAATGGTACGATACCATACAGCCTTATTCGATAATTGCGATGTTTTCCGAATTAAAAAGTTATCCTTTTACCAATCGATTTTTAACTGATTGATTGATAGTTCGGTTCTGAATCATGATTCATGTGTATTTTAATTTAGCATGATGGTCACCGCACCGCAGACTTATAGAAAGAAGAAAGAAAGAAACCAAACTATACTAAGCTCTGAATGTAAATTTGACTTGTCTTGGCAGAGGATATTCTTCTTTTTCTTTGATTGATCTTTTGATTTTTAAACCATCCTTATAATAGAAGAATGGGAGGTGATAATTCTGTATGGAAAAACTAGTTAAGAAAAAGGTAGTTATGTATAAAAAATATGTATTAGGAATAATTTTTTTACATTGTACATAATCAATTCTGATTGTTGACCAACATCTGGACCAACATCTAAAAAAAGGCTGAGGTCATGCAAAGATGTTGTAGTTGTACCGGAACCTGATGATACAGCATCTCACGCGGCTCACGCCTCAACATCTGCAATTATTAAGTCACAAAAGCAATCTAAGCTTATGTTTGTTAAAAGCAATAAAAAAGATGGACTAAGCTCTACAGGGGATGATGAAAAAAATTTGCAGGAAGAAGCTGGACCAAGCTTTGCAAATGTTGGTGAAAAAAATCAGTCTCAGAAATATATGTCGAATCCTATTTCACGCATGTTTGAATTACAGGCTTCATACAAAGAGGGTGCACCTCGGCATGCCGCAATAACCAATTCAATCTTATATTATATTTGTGCTGATCTCAAACCCTTCCATACTGTGAAAAACAGGGGCTTTTTAAAATTGATAAAGACTTTAGCGCCAAATTATAAAGTACCATCAGACAGTCACTTTAAACATCTTGTCACTGAAAAATATAATGCTATGAAAAATGGTTTAAAGGTCAGACTAAGTATTCAAAATAATTTTTGTGCCACATGTGACATTTGGACGAAAACAATGAATATGACAAGTTTTCTAGGAATAACTTTACACTACTTGGAGGGATTGGTTCTTAAATCCTCATACATTGCTACCATAGAGTTACAAGAACGACATACAGCCGAATATATTTCCAATGTGCTGTTTGAAGTTTTCGAGGAGTGGAGTATTGATAAGAACAACATAGTAGCGATACTGACAGATAATGGTGCACATATGGTCGCGGCTATCAAGAAGTTGTTTGACAATAGCACCAAGAAACACCTACCTTGATTTGCACATACTGTTTCTCTTAATAATCTTAATAATCGTCAATTTAATTCTTACTGATATAAAACAGTAGTACCTATAATAATATATCGCTATACAATACTAACATTAGTATTTGAAATAATTACAGGGAGATAACGAGTTGCAAGATCCCATCAGAGCCGCGGCGCTGAGAAGATTTTTATCGCGGCACGCGGGTTCGGGCTACACGCTGCAGAGGGCAGACCCTGCGAAGACGGGCGAGTACTACGTGGAGCTGCGCGTATATAATACAAAAGAAGCTGAAAAACTTGGCTCCGATCGGTGGAAGCGCTCGCTCTTCACACTGAAGTCTGCCGTAGACGAGGGCAGCCTTACGTGGAAAGCGGTGACAAAATTAGTTCAAGCGGCGAAAGATGAGTACGCTAATATACAGCCAATTTTATACCCGTTTAATGTTTTCTTAATTTTTTTAGGCACCTATACTTACTTATGCCAAAGTTTTCCTAATAATTGAACATTAAATGTTATTGACTTATATAGCCTCAGATCAATAAAAATAGGTAGATAACTCACCGCCTTGTATTTGAGTGAGGAAGAAAAATACCATGCCGGTTTACGTCATCCCTGTATTTACAAGAAACCACGCCCATCCATACGTCAAAAACCATGCCAATTTCTGCCAGTAAGTTCTGGACCGTCGTGCTATAACTTACACGAAAAAATGCCATCCTGTGTAGTGAAGTCGTGCAAAAACAATTCAACATCAAATAAAAAGTCTGGAGGAATAACATTTCACTTGTAAATGCACTTTAAAACATATTTTTAAACACTTATCGAACACATAATAAGGTTATAATTAACAAAACTATCAGTTGACGTAACAGAGCAGTGTTGCCAGTATATTCCTATTTCAAACTGCCTGATATGTGGGGAAATAATTCCAAGTGTAAAGTTAGATAATTTTTTTTTTTAATAAATAATATTAATATAGTATTTGTTTTTTGTCGTTATTATAGGTTTCCGAAAAATGACTTGTTATGAGAAAAATGGGAATCTGCCATAAGACAAAGTCAAACGTAGTGATTAAGTAGGTACTCTGTGACGAAGTCAAAATGATCCTCACTGGCAGCCATTGAAGTATAATGACATAGAACAGACATCTCGAACAAAATGTGTTCCGCCGCCGGGGTGACCCAAAATTGGGGTGACCCAAATGAAGTAATGTCACAAGTTTTAAAGGTCACGTCGTTTTAAAAACGAACCTTGAAGCAATGCATGAATGCAAGGGCCGACAATATAAAAGGGAGCGCACCCCAGTCAATTCACAGTACCCAGCAAGCATTACTACGGTAATGAACCCTCTGTACGCATATCACATAATATCGAACGCCGTAAACTTAGAAGATTACATCGACTTCGAAGATGGATCCAGCCGATCACCAGGAGCACCAACAAGACAGCAGCGACGACGAACCGATGAGTATTTCACAACAAGATGAAGTGTTGATGACAGAGGAGCACCTAGAAGACAGCGAAAACGAGGAAGAAATCCAGAGCGAACAGGCGGACCCAGCGGAAACGGAACCGATCACGACTACACCGAAACGCCTTGCGACTATAACGGGACTAGAGACAGCACCGAAAAAGAAGAAACTGTCATTGAACAAGGGGCTGTCGACGAACACCACCACACCAACAGCATCATCAATACCTCCGACTCCGACACAGGAGCCGACGGTGAGCTTTTCACATGCTCAACTGTTGAAAAAAGAAAATATCGACTATGCAGCACTGTACGATCACCTTGGAAAATCATCAGTAAGCATACGAACACAAGCAGAGACCACTACCATATCGTGTACATATCAACAAACAAAGCCTGGGGAGCAACAGGGACAGCCAACATAAAATTACGAAAATTACATGTATTGTTTGTCTACTTGAGTATTTATCTCCCAATGATAATCGTGAAACACTTAGAAACATTCTCACCGAAGAAGATAAAAGAAATTTCAAATGCGTCTCTCATTCGTTGGGATATAACGTCAAAGCAAACAAAAACAAAGCAATCAACGTTAGTAATATACACTCCGAAAGGAGAGATTCAATATCTAGCGAACAAAGCACAGCATTGCGTGAAATTAACTCCGGAATGGTGGAAGACGCTAGTCAACCCGATGAAATTTTACCTAACATGGGAGAATGCGGACGAGTGGAGCTTGAACAAATACACACTGAGTCTAATGTACAACAAGGAAAATATAACGAGTACGGAGTGCCTAAAACGGGACGATTTAGAGAATATTGTGAAATTAATAACAAACTGGTTCTACAGCTATGTGAACAAAGAGCTTTTGACGAAGCCGAAGCTCAAAGAGTATTATGTGCAACGCCTGAAGGGATTGCCGTCCAATTTACAAAAAAGTTTGGAGAAAGGATACGAACAGCGATTTCAATATCCAGAATTCTGGTATTTCAAGAAAGACCCGAACAAAGGTTGGAAAGAGCAAAACAACTACAATTAAAAGAAAACATTGAATACGCCAACGAATTCAACATTAATAGAATATTAGATAAATTCGAATTAATGTTATTGTCGAACCGGATATATTTAAAAGAATTCGCTACCATTACGAAAAGACATTTTTATGGTATAACAAAAAAAAAAAAACCTATTTTTTATCGGTCCCCCGAGCACCGGAAAAACAATGATAATGGAATCATTATGTAGTAGTATTTTGAACGGTTAACAGGACTGACGCCCGGTTCTTCGTTTAACTTTTGCTCATTAATACATACCAATGCTTGTTTCATGGACGAGTGCAAGTTAACAGAAAACCAATTCGAACAGTGGAAGTTATTAGCGGCAGGACAACCAATGGCAAACGACATACAATATAAAAACCGACATACAGTTGTCAACTGTCGATTATATACAGCAAGTAATTATCCCATTGAGATGTATGTAAATGTACCAGACGCAAATGCTGCGATACAATCAAGAACATATACATTTGAATTTAGACATCACATTAAAGAGTATTTTTTCGTAAACGCATTCGTGTGGGAAAGATTCTTGAAAAAGCACAATGAAGAGGAAGATGAAGAATTAGCTGAAGCATTAACAATATAAATTAAGTATACTATATACATATATATTATAAAAATGACGAGTGACCACTAAGCCTTTTAGTTAAGATAAATAGCCGTTATATGTACATATAGAATAACGAAGTTAAGAATTACTAATACTTAGATATAATAAAACTAAACATAATATATAAATAACTAGTAAGCAACAAAAGATGAAATGACGAAAAATGACGAAAAGTTACGCTCTGTCGTTCTCGTTGATGACATAGGGAAAAAAATGACATGAAAGAGTTCATTCTTGTATTTGAAACGTGCCCGTCTTTGTGGAATCCGAACGATGAATCTAATACGAGTAGGTATATAAAATTCTCGTGTCACGCTTTTTTGAAGCTGAACTCCTCCGAAATGGCTCGACCGATTTTCGTGAATCTTCGCGTGCATATCGGCTAGGCCTAGGGTGGAGAATCGGACATCTATTTTTCATCCCCCTACCCCTAAAATTTTTTTGGCAGAACAACGTTTGCCCGGTCAGCTAGTCTAATATATAAAATTCTCGTGTCATGGTGTTAGAAGTTGAACTCCTCCGAAACGGCTCGACCGATTTTCGTGAATCTTAGCGTGCATATCGGCTAGGGTGGAGAATCGGACAACATCTATTTTTCATCCCCCTAAATGTTAAGGGTCGTCCACCCCTAAATTTTTAACAGAACGTTTGCCGAGTCAGCTAGTATTATATAAATACTATCAAAAAGAATGAAGACCTCGACAAGAACACAACCCTCGGTGCCAAAAACTGTCATTTCCCGGGATCTTTTTTCATTATTCATTCTCAATTCCACACAGACAAAGTCGCGAGTAGGAGCTAGTCCATAATATAACACGACTTACTCTAGTAAATTCAACGACGTACTGATGATGATATTATTGAAAATGTAATAGCCCAATTTCAATACTTGCGATATTGCGATACTAGGATCGTGATAATATTGACAATGTATATGCCCCATTGAGTAAATCCGGATTCAAGTGACATAATTACACCAGAGTTATTCTTATCTAGTATTTCTAGCACTGTATGCAATATAATTAAAACATTACTTACTACACATAAATCAATCAAGGTAGACTTTGAATTATTTGTATTGTACAAACTTCCTAAGAATGACGAAATATCATTAAAAAGTTTCAATACTAAATATACACCTATATTACAAAACACTGATTTAAAGTTTCTTTTTGAAGAATACTCGAAAAATCTATTGAGCAAATGCACAGAGTTTGAATTATCTGAATTTGGGTGGACAATTGATTCAATTAACCATTTAGAACTTAATATAGTTAAATATAATCCGTTAAGAGCTGGTCATTTCATTTCATAACCAAAAAGTATTGTCAAAACAAAGTCATGTCTTAATATTCGTAATACAGACAGTCACTGCTTCCTTTGGTGTATCATAGCACATATGTATCCGGCGAAATGTAATCCAAATCGAGTTACATCTTATCCACACTATTCTAAAGTTTTAAATGTTTCTGGCATGTCCTTTCCACCAACATTTGAAGATATAAAACGCTTTGAAAAACAGAATGCAAACATAAGTGTCAATGTTTATGGATTGGAAAAAAATAATACTGTAACCGGACCTTTGTAAAAACATTGCAAAGAAAGCTAATGCATGTTAACTTACTGCTTTTCAATAAACAAAACAAGACTCATTTTGTTTTGATCAAAAATTTTGAAAAGCTCGTCCATAAACAACTTACGAAACACAAGAGTAAAATTCATTTATGTGATGAATGTTTTTTTTACTTTAATTCTGAGGCAAAGTTAGAGTCACATTATTGCACTCGCATGCAAACAGTCCTTCCAGAAATGAATTCTAAGCTACAATTTTCTAATCCGGAAAGGTCTCAAAGAATTCCAATTGTTATTTATCGCGACTTTGAAAGTTAATTCGAGAATATTCTGACAAAAATAAAAGTCAGCATGTACAAAATTTTCAGATTCATGAAGCTACTTGTTTTGCTTATTATATATGCTGTGAATCCAACCCCGAATTGAACGACTTTGTTTCTTATCGGGAACCTAATTGTTCAAAAAAAATTGTAGATTCCATTTTTAAGGATGTAGAAAGATTACATAAAATTTTAAATATTTCCAAAGACATGAGCCCGCTTACTAGTGAAGAACAGAGCTCTTTTAATAGTGCAGCAGTGTGTCATATTTGTTAAAAAGAAGTTTTGTTCTTCTGATTACAAAGTGTATGATCATGACCATTTCACGGGTAAATACAGAGGTCCAGCTCATAATTCATGTAATTTAAACAATAAAAAATGTAATTTCATTCCTATCATATTTCATAATCTTTCTGGATTGTCATTTATTTATGTCATTTATTTATAAAAAAGCGTATGCAGTCGTATAAATTTTATTCCAAAAAACAAAGAGAAATTTATTTCCTTTACAAAGTTTTTTTCCAATCGATATGCAGATGTCAGCGCAATTGAAATTTACAGACTCCTTTAATTTCCTGAGTTCAAGTTTAGATCATTTGGCACAGATTCTAAATCCTGAAGATTTAAAACATTTGCGAACATTCTTTGCAAATGAAACTTTATTCCGATTATGTCTTAGGAAGGGTGTATATTGCTATGACTATGTAGATTCTTGGGAAAAGTATAAAGAAACTCAGATAACAGAGCAATCAAATTTTTACAATAAATTAACATCAGAATCTGTAACAAACGCAAATACCAGAGAAGACAACTGGATATTGTTTAATCATTAACGATCAACTTGTGGAATATAAACCTTTAAGTAACATAGTGCGCAAGTTGACATGACTGCGATCGTAGATGTCCAAGGATTTAAAACAGAAGAAAATCAATTCATAGTTAAAGAAATTGCAATATTGTGTAATAATAAAATACAGCGACTTTTGATTAAACCACCATTTCCATTTTACGAATTGACTGTAAAGGAAAGAAAGCAAGTGAATTAGATTGAACGTAATAGAAAGATATATTGGTGTGAGAGAGATGTACCTTATTCAAGTTATCGGAACTTGATTGCAGATAACATACGGGATAAACGTGTATACGTCAAAGGTTTAGAAAAAGTTTTATGGTTAAAATATATTTTATAATTAATTTAGAAAATAAAGGTTGTCCTAGTTCCATGTTTTTCCTCTGGAGGTGTTATGGAAGATTGGGAAATTTACGATGATCCATGGATGCAACACGCATTACATTATGCTCAGTGTTTTTATTTGAACGCCGTGAAAGGATCAGATTATATAAATAATTGTTTAAAAGAGAATGGAATCAAGAGCGGGGTGATTAGGAGATAACCGAGCTGCATCGCGAACCTAGCATCTGTAATATTGGGGCTCCTGCATCACAAACCAAGCGTCTGTAATATTGGGGCTCCTGCATCACATCATGTGAGTGATGCAGAAGCCCCAATATTACCCTACTGCTGCATTCCAGGCTCAAGAGTTCTTAAGAAAGTTCCTCATCTCCCTTCTTTTAATACTGAGTAGTCCTGTGTAAGAACATGTAGATGGCAATGAAAATTCTTGAGGTACTTCCGCTAATTTGCCCATGTCAAGCAGTAGTTAACAAAAAAAATACTGCGCATTGCCCATGTCAAGTGGTGGATGACATCGTATCGCAGTCTCAATTGCCCGTGTCAAGCAGGACTTGACATGGCGCTGCCGCGCCAAATGCCCGTGTCAACCTGTAGTTAACATCGTCCCTGCGGCGGCCCGCGGTCGGACAAAGTAAATATACTATCCCTATAGTTGCTATCCCTATAGTTTTTGTTTGTTTTAAAAGAATAAGACTACCTAACTTATTTAGTGTTCATTTATTTTATGCTTAAAAATGATATTTGCGCATGATATGCCTTGTCAAGGTTGACATAAATTACGCCGCACGGCGCCAGAAATGTGTCTGCGGAAACCTCTAAATTAATAATTAATATGAATGGACAAGTGTACCTTTTTATTTCTTATCCTATTAAGTATTATATAAGTAACGTAATCAAAGATTAAAAACGATATGTCATCGCTTTAATTTTTGAGGTATGAAGTTTTAAAAACAAGACGAGCTATAAAACGCGCTATCTCATATTCAACAAAGCCTAACTCTGCACCAGAGCGTAATCTGGAGAACAAAATGATAACATTGTGTAGCTAGTTTCATAATGGACATAAAACATTCAACAGTTGATAAGCTTTTCATAGCAAATTAACTCTCGAGTGCCGGTTAAGTGCGGACCGCGCCACGCGCTGCTGACGTAATAAGCGCGGGGCAAAGGGGGCGGTAGTATTATTTATGGCCGGGCATCGGGTTACACACCGTTAAGAGAGGTCGGGCAGATGAGGGGGGTCGTTAAATCGCACTGGGCAAGCAAGCAGTTTTATAGTATACAGTCGCCAAGTCGAAGTTAAGATTTGATTGCCGATAACTTGCCACCTCTACCCTCACCAAATGCATTTAAACGGAAAAAATCATCGCAGGTGTCATAAGATCTAACTCTTCAAAACATAAACAAAAAAAATTGTCAATTAAACTTGACGATATATGTGACATATTCGGAAAAACTGTTGCTTCTAAATTGAAATCATTACCTGAAGAAAAACAGATCTGGGCAGAAAAATAAAATAAAATCTTTTGGTGCTGCCACACTGCTGTTCAAAAATGTTTACGAAGGTTAGTAATCATTTTGTAAACAACCATTTGATCACAACGTTAATAAATGTTTTCATGTTAAATAATGTTAGTAAACATTTTTAAATAAAAGTGTTAATTAACAAATTGTAGCAAATAAAACATTTGTTATCATTTGTTTGTAAACATGTATCCAGGCGACAGCAGGGTATGCGGAGAGTGCGGGGCCCGTTCTAGCGTGTGCTAATTAATAAAAAATTAATAAAAAATAAAAGCTAATCCAATGAGCAAATCTTCTTCCATTTTCGTGTAGACAAATTTCAATAAATTTTGTACTTTTAAATTCATTATTTGTATTTTTTTACATATTCCGAAATCATAATCAACGCGACGGCAATTACCGTATTCTACGGCTTTCAAATCCAAAAAAATCACAGAATCCACGGCCTACGGCTGCAACCCTGTGGCCGTAGCAAATTCTACGGTCTTTCTGTTTTATTTTGTTTGCAAACATTTAACGAACCTTAACCTCAAAATAGCGACATTATTACCTGAGAATCGCGGCGGCGGCGGTACTTTTGAGTTCGAACGTGAATCCACGTTCCCGGTAATCGACGAGTTATGGCAAATGTTGAAAAGTGTTTTCTGTGTGACATAAAATTCACTGTCGATGACCTTTTTTTTAGCTCCTTAGCTCATTTTTTCTCGCAAATACTCGATACTGAGTAGTATCAATACCTTGCCCTCGATACCGCATGAGTACTCGGTATCGATACCAGAGGCCGATACTTGGAACCCTACTTACAACCTATGTTATGTACTGGACAAATGTATTGCCTCTTGTTATGTCCTACTCAACAATGTAAAATACTCATTCTTTTCTTTTGTTTCACAGGTCTGCAAGGGAGTCCTATAGAGACGATGCAATTGGCTATGTCCAACTACACCGGGAAAGTGAGATTTGCACAATTAAGTGTAAAATGTGTCCAGAACATAAAGTACGGACTAAAGCATATAATGCGACTCATAGTTAATGAAAATGATGGCGAAATTATTAGCTGTCAGTGCCACGACTGTGCTGCTTCAGCTGGAGGTTGCAAGCATGCAGTCGCTTTTTTTGATGTGGGTGCATCATCGCACTAGGAACCTGCATGTACTTCCATAGAGTGTTATTGGAAGAAACCTACATTGTCCAAAGTAGGAACTACTCTAAAAAACATTACTGTTCAGCAAATGAGAAAAAATCCTCAAATGAGAAAGTACCTCATAGACCGAGTACATCAGCTGTTTATAATGAATTTATTTCTGAAGCTAAAAAGAAGTTGAGAACTGTGAATTACTAAAATATCAACATGATTTTAAATATAGTAGTGTAGTGCAGTATTCGTTGCATCATTTAATTATAAACCAAACTGCTGAAATTAAAGAAAATGTAGATAAACTTATAGGGGTGATCAAAACCACATTCACTAAAACTGTGATCAGTTCAATCGAAGAAGCTACAAGGATGCAGAAGAAGAGCAATTTATGGTATGAGATGCGATATGGCCGTATAACGACTTCAAAAGCACACGAAGCAAGTGTTTGCCATACGCCAGATGACATAATGGTGACTACTTTAATGGGCAAAAAGTACCAGATACAGCTGCAATGCGAAGAGGAAGGAACTTAGTAGCATCAGTCCGAAAGATAGTTGGGGATAAATAAAAAAAAAGAATATCTTTATGTGGGCTTTATACAGGGTGTTTGGTAACGTGTTGGCAATACGTTAAGGGGATGTAGGGGAGGTCATTTGCAACCAAATTACCTATTATGACTTGTATCCAAATGTCAACAATTTTCGAGTAATTCAATATTTTGTTTTTTTTTTTGAAGAATATATGCGAAATTAAATAGATAAAATTTGTAAAAAACGTTGTTTTGGTATATGTACCGTGTATACATCCAAATGCACTTAGTAAAAAGCGGTTATTTTAATATTACAAACAGACACTCCAATTTTATTTATTTGTATAGATGTATAAATAATCAACCATTAGACGGTGAATTTTTTCAGCAATTTTCAAATCAGAGCTACAAATCATTCAAATTTTCATACTTCAACAAAGGTTTCTTCAACTTTAATAGGTGTTTTCTGCAAAAAACCCAGAAGAACTTTATCGGCAGAATATTGACGTGATAACGTCTATTAAAACGATAACGCCGGGCGCACGCACGAAAAAATGTAGCGTTCCGCGAGCGAGAGAGCGGCAAAAGCGAGAGGAGAGAGGCACGATCGGCTACGATCGGCGTATCGTAGCCGATGCCGTAGGCGATCGTAGTTGAGTGGAGCGGAGCGGAGCTTTGTCATGACGTTGTCACGTTAAACTACCGTCCGTAAACCGACTTTACAGACAACCATTTTTTTTAAACATGTACAACTTATTAGCCTTCTAACGAGATACAAAAAGTTAGCAAATTATAAAAACTGAGTGAACAAAATACAATAACTGCGAAAAAAATAAATTATTTTTAAATGAAAAATAACAATAATTGTTTAGGATTTACATAATAATTAACGTAACTGGGTTAATTACACCAAGTAATCAAAACTAGAGTTCATTTTCAAAATGTGAGCCTGTAGTTCTTAAGCACACGCGCATTCTTTTCCTTAGCTGAGATTTTATAACATTCGTTGTCAAAGTATTTGTTATCGTATTTGCTGCATTTATTATTTTGATTCTTAATCCCTCAATTGTTGGTATAAGTGAGACATCGTTTACTAGACTCTTCATGTGTCCCCAGTCATCCATTGGAGTCAGATCTGGGCATCTTACTGGCCAAAGAATCGGACCACCTCTGCCAATCCATCGATTTTGAAAATTTCCGTCTAACCATTAACGAACGGTTAGACTAACAATGACATACGGTTCCGAGACGTGGTGCTTTACTATTGGCCTAATCCACAAGTGACACAGCGAGCTATGAAGAGGGTTATGCTCGGTATTTCTCTACGCAATCGCGTCAGAAGTGATGAAATCCGTAGACGAACAAGGATAACCGACATGCCAAACGAATAAGCCGGCTGAAGTGGCAATGGCTGGCCACATAGTTCAAAGGACCCGATCGACCTTCCGACCTAACCGACCTAACCGATAACCGTTAGGGAAGAAAGTTCTTCGAATGGAGACCACGCCTCGGAAAAAAGAGCACAGGACGCCCCCCGACCAGGTGAACTGACGACCTTAAGAAAAAAGCGGGCATCCACTGGAGTCAGAAGGCTTAGGACCGGTCAGAGTGCAGTCTGCAAACTAAGAGTAGTATACAGTTGTATTCATAAAAACTTGTTACTCATCAACTTAAATAACAAAATAATTAATTAATGAATTAAGACTTAAATAGTAATTAGAATTTGCTTATTCATAAAGGTTCCTTTGCCATTGCTCAGTAAAGCAAAATTTAACTTTTTTAACACCAGTTTTGTCACTTCCCAAAATATCTAAAAATGTTGTAATGTGCGAGCGAGATAGCTTCAAAACTTGAAGGGACTTTTAAATAAATTTTAATTTATCTATCTTTTAAGATGCCATTAAAGGCGGCAGAAAAGCAAAAGCTGTACAGACAGCGAATGCGAGAGAACAACCCAGAAAAGTTTGAAGAAGCTAAACTTAAAAATGCTGAGTGGAATAGAAAAAGAAAAAAAGTTAGCAAATGCACGGAATAATAATAGCTATAAGGCTAAAGTTGCTATCGTCGCCCATGGACATAAGCAACACCAAAGACATCACTGATGCGTTGCCGGCCAAGAAAGAGAGAAGAAAAAAGAAAGTTTAGGATTGAACTGATTATTGAATTTTTAAACAATATAGTGAGATAATTTTAATACGTTTGTACGTAATTACGAACAACAATTTGTTTATGTTTGTATAATAATATTTTAATATCAAAATAAAAACTTCCTCATGATAACATTTTGTTATATTATTTCAAATATACTTAGTTCTATATGAAAAAAAATATTCGTAACAAAAATTATTAGCAATGTCTTCTATGTACACTTGGCTTTAATAAAAATCACATGTGTTACAAATTCAGGATTGTTATTGTACAATTTTTATTATGTGTATTTATCACATGTGTTACAAATTCAGGATTGTTATTGTACAATTTTATTATTACAATATTATTGTACTCTTTTAAAGTGTGACAGAAATTTCAGGACCGCTAAAAGACTCAGTAGGAGAAAGGACAGAATTTACGTTCCAAATGAATATAATAGCATTATTTTAGTCGCAAAAATCAGGGGTTTTTCAGTTAAACCCGTTACTTCTAACGACATACTTGATTTTAAAAACTCATGGCAGCGATGTTTTAAGAAAATTTTAATTTAGTGTAGTGTATTAACTGCTTTAAATAATAGTCGTTAATCTTTTATTGTATGCTAATAATAACATATTTTGGTAGGTTTCCAAAAAGCCGTGCATTAATAGATGCATGGGTCAACGCAATTAAAAGGCCTAATTGGGAGCCGAATATTCGAAGCTTCGTCTGCTCTATTCATTTTAATGCTTCCTCTATATCTGAAACTAAGAACGGGCTTCGCAAACTAGTTCAAGATGCCATACCAGAACTATATCTTGAGGTAAGACCTTGCAATAAGAAACCATTATGTTTAAATTATTAGGTACCGTAAAATCATACAACTATAGTCCTGTTATACAATTATGGTCCAAATCGACCCCTCACTTGATGTTTTCAAAACTCGATAGCACTGCTGCTAAGCGAATTAATTATTGAGTACCACTATCGAGTTATAGGCAGATGTGATAGTTTACGCATTCATGACTAGATGGCGCCACCACTCGGGAAGTTTGTTTAGAGTTACGTGACTTGTTTTCGTTTGAAGGTAAGTTACTAGTGACTACTTTGCGATAATAATTTTAAAGAAATATGTGTGATTTAAAAAACTTAATTGAGATATAACATTTTTTCATACTTTGATTTCAACAATAGTCCAATGATTTTTTTGGACCATATTTAGAAGTTTATTTTATGTTGTAGGTACATGACTCTGCTTACTGAAAATGTCCAGAAGAAAAGTAGGAGGGAGATCATACAAATACTACAGCGACAGACAGATGGAACTATGTCTCTCGGACATAGAAAACAAAATCTTAACCCAACGGGAAGCGTCGGAAAAGTATAAAATTCCGAGATTGTCAATAATTTTGAAAATAAAAGCCATTCGCAATAATTGTATCAGATCACCTGGTCGCCAATGCGTATTCACCGGAAAAGAAGAATCCTCATTTGTTCAACACGCCATCCAAATGTGTCGTTTCGGGTTCCCTATTACATTGTTTGACCTACGATGCATAGTAAAAACATATTTAGATAAAACAGGGAGGAATGTGCCACAATTTACTAATAATTTTCCTGGTTGCACATGGGGTCAATTTTTTCTAAAGAGACACCGAGAAGAGCTGTCACAAAGGTTCTGCAGCAACATTAAGCGTGTAAGAGCAGCAGTGAATGAGGAAATTATACAAAGTTACTTAAACTATTTGAAGGCAGAAGTTGCGGGCGTTCCACCTCATTTGATATATAACTATGATCAAACAAACTTAGTAGACGACCTTGGCAAAAAAAATTTTAACCAAACGTGGGACCAAATATCCAGAGGCCATCAAAAACTCCACGAAAGCCGCTGTTAGTGTGATGCTGTGTGGGAATGCTGCAGGTCAGCTCCTACCACCATACGTTAATTATAAAGCTGAACATCTATGGAATAGTTGGACAGAAGGAGGGCCGCCTAACACACGATACAACCGGTCAAAATCCGGCTAGTTTGACGGAAATAGTTTTGAAGATTGGTTCTTCACCACAGTGTTACCGGTGCTAAGAAGAGAAAACGGAAGGAAGGTAATCATAGGAGACAATTTGAGTTCACACCTCAGCTACGAGGTAATCAAAGCGTATGAAGACCATAACATGGCGTTTGTAGCGTTGCCGCCAAACAGCACACACCTTACCCAGCCGCTTGACGTGGCATTTTTTCGACCGCTTAAAGTTCATTGGCGACAAATACTGGACGAATGGAAATCAACGCGAGAAGGTCAAACTATGCCCACCATTCCGAAACAGACATTCCCTTCATTGCTTCATTTGTTATGGAAAAAAATCGCAGCTAAAACCGAGGTAAATCTAAAAGCTGGCTTCTTAAAAACAGGGATTTATCCAACTAATGAACAGCCAGTGATTGAAAGACTTCCTACGTTCAAACACCCTGAGCCTTCTGTAGATCCAGAGATCGTTGGTGAGTCATTCATCCAATATCTTGAAAATAAAAGGCAATATGTAGTGTGCCAAGGTAAAGGAGGCCGCAAGAAAAAATTGAACGTGGCTGCCGGAAGAAGCATATCTTCCGAGGAACTCAAGAGATTACAGGCTGAACCATCAACATCTCAATCAAACAAAAATATAAAAAAGAGAAAGAAGAGAGAGAAAAAGCAGCCAAAATTGGAAAGCGAAACCGATTCAGAATCAGACATGGTAGTAGAAATGATTGACGATTCAGACTCCGAAGGCCCGCTAAATGAGGAAAGCGACGACGATTGCGAAGAAAATCAAGTAGAACAGCAGCATGTTGGTTCTGCTCTGCAATACTTACCAGAAGATTTTGTGGTTGTCGTGTATGAGGGAGAATTGTGGCCTGGCCAGATAGACACAATTGAAAAAGAAGGAGCCTATGTCAAATGTATGGCTCGTGCTGGACTGGCATGGAAATGGCCAGAAAAAGAGGATAAAATATTTTATCTTCATAATGATATTAAATACAAGATCAAAGAACCGAAAAAAATGAGCACAAAAAGGTCTCTATTCCAAGTCCCGGAGTTTGAAAGCCGATGGGGAATGACAAAAAAATAATTGTCACTTTTTATATTTTATAATTTTGTTTTATTTATTTTATATTATTATTATCATAGGTTAATGTGCCTAATTGTTCGTAAAATGATCATAGTGTAACTATTTATGATTATTTTTTGTTGGTTTTGTTAAGTTTTAAAGAAAACTATTTTTTTTAACTAATTGATCTCAATTTTATGCTAAAGATTTAATAAAAATTAAGAATTTAGATTGTATATCGTAGTTTTTTTGCTGACATCACTTCTAATAATCCTATTCTTGCATTACATGCTTCTAACTATAGTCCAAATTCAAAGAATTGAACATTTTCTTGGTCAATTTCTTTCTGGATTATAGTTGAAAACATCATATGCAACTATGGTCCAATTTAAAATAAAAAAAATAAAAAAAAATGTTTCATTTTTAAGGCGTAATAACTGCTACAACTAATTCATAATTTTGTGTGCTACAGACTTCATCAAACTCTATGTCAATATTTACAATGGTTTTGTATACACAAAGATCTAAAGTTTAGGGTACGTGATTTTGGACTTAAAATTAGCGGAAATGACAAAACTTATTCATCTACGAAATACTGCGAGGACATCGAGGATAATGCTGAAATTTTCAACCTCACGGCGCAGCAAACACTCATCATTGCACAGAGAACTTTGACGGGGACGGCGGCTTTATGGTTAAAGTCCGAGAAAGTATTTAAAACATACGCAGAATTAAAAGCGGCTCTACAGAAGGAATTTCCAGATCAAATCAACGCGAGGGAGATGCACGACTTAATGGCCCGGAAAAAGAGAAAAGAAGAAACATGTTAACAATACATGCATTGGGTAAAAGGGCAAAATTTAAAGGGAAATCGTATTCTCCTACGCTGCGAGCATTTGCATTAACCTTACACTTTTACTCGCCCAAGGCGTATGATGTACGAGATAATTTTAATACGTGTCTCCATCATCCCAGCACACTCAGAAAATGGTACAGCTCTGATGATGTTTCGCCAGGTTTTACTGAAGAAGCATTTAGAGTTTTACGAGATAAATCGCGGAACTGCGACCGCAAAATAATTTGCTGTCTTGTTTTTGACGAGATGTCAATTCTACAATTAGAAGAGTATGGAACCCATGTACACGGCTATGTTGATTATGGTCGACAACTTTATGGAAACTACAATGCCTAAACGGAAATGCCTGTTCAACAGCAATTTGCAAAATAAATTTCCAATGTTAAAAAAAGGTAAATATGGGAGGCTTTCTGTACAATTTGATAAGCAAATATTTCGATCGCAAACAAAGGCGTTTCTGACACAAATGAACATTTGAACCTAGAAAAATAAAACTAATATGAAAAATCAAGCAGGTTCTTCAAAAATATCTACATTTTTTGTAGTATCAAACCCGGAAGACCTTCAAATTCGAGCAGCTGAAGGCGCACTCGTTTATCATACAGTCAGCCAACACATGTCTTTCAATTCTCTGGATTATACTTGTGCTCTCAATCGCGAAATCTTTTCGGGGTCAGAAATAGCTAAAAAACATTCATGTAATCGTCGATTGCCGAACTAATAAAATGACTTACAAAACATTCCGTTTATAAGCGCGGCTACTGATGCTAGCAACCATACAGATTGTTGGAGAAGCTATGATTGCCTGGGGGAACATGGCTTTACATATAAAAAGTTAACCACAGCAACCCAGACAATCCATTTCTGGCCAACGACAGCATGCACACTCAAAGAATCAAATCACAGTGGTGTGTTGTCAAAAGATTCTTTCATAAAGATAATTTCAATGATAGGGAACCGATTTTACCGATTTAATATATGAATATTTATGGAGACGAGATAACGAATATCAAAAAAGAATCCATTTGAAGAACTAATTAAAGTTATAAAATATGTTTACAATAAAAGATGAAAATATATGTATGTATATTTTGTTATAATTATGTATTTATATATAGTATTTAATTATGTAGGTATGCACTGAGTTTGCCTCATTAAATGTCTATTCACTTACGAGCCAACTGGAAGAGATTTCTTAATAAAAATAAGCAGTGCCCTTGTACAAACTGTCTCTTAAATTGTTTATCGTTTAAATGTTTTTGTGTACAAAATAAATAAATAATAAATAAAAATAAATATTCTGATGTTTTTATTACGGTTGAACCCCCATGAAAAGAGATGAAAGGTGCAGTTCACAGGGGGCTAAGCGACCCCTGTCACCGGAAGCAGAGCCCCTCGCTAAGGAGGAAGGGGGGGCGAAGCCATCTGCTATGAAAAAAGCTATAGGAATCCAAAATGGAATGGGTTAGGTTTGTAAATTTTTTTTATACAGAAATAGGGACCCCACGAAGCGGGGTTACGTCGATATTTATGAGAGTGTAGTTCTGTTGCATAATTGAATTATTTTAATATCGTTTGTGCGACAAGAATAGATACTATGAAGCTGTATGAGGATATTTTTGAATTTTGAGGTTAGGTTAGTTTTTTCAATTTTCTCGAAAAAGGTGCGTCACCGAGAGTTGCAAGTGGTACCATTGTAATCAGTAGTAACCCCCCTCCCCCATCTCCTGCTACCGGATTCTAAATTTTTACCAAAAAGGATCCATTTGAAGAGCTAATTAAAGATGTAAAATAACTTTAAAATAAAACATAAATTATCAATATTCCACTGTTTTTATTATGACAATACGTTTGAGGAAAATGATGGGAAGCCCGGGCTGCCATGAAAAAAGATATTCATCTTTAGGCATCCAAAACGAAATGGTGTAGGTCAGGTTAGGATTCTATGATTTTTTTACATGGAAATTGAATGGCATAGATTTTGTGTGGCGAGAAACACCATGCAGCAGTATGGTTACATTTTAGAAAGAGGTTAGGTTGATTTTTGTAAATTTTTCGAAAACGGTGCATCGCCGAGAATTGCGATTGGTACCGTACATCGAGTGGTAAACGTCAAGAATAACACTATTATTTTCAGGTAATTTGGTAACTTCCTAGTCAACACAAATTTAATGTTTTGTACGAGAAATCATAGCCCTCTAAAATTAAATGGGGAAATCGAACTCGGGAGTGGAGCGGCCAAAACTTACGAATTTCAACAACTAAATATAAATCTTAAAATACCAGATTCAAATGACTTACCTGAATCAAATATTGGTCATCGATAATCCTTTCATTTAAAATGTTAATTTGGTACCGAAATATACCAGTTTCTTGATGCAATTCATCCCATTTTGATTTTAATATATCCACAAACATTAAACTATTAACATTTTTTATTTTACGATTAGTGTTAGACTCATATACTTGAAACATTTTGAAACTATTGTTATTTTAAAATTTAATGAATGAAAAATAAAATATATAGTGCAATGATTTGAATTATTAGCCAATTAATCGACCACCTACTTATGTTATTATTATCAATTTAATGGAATGGAAAGACCCAACCAAACCAAACGAAATGATGAATTTAAATTTTAAATTGAAAAATGAAAATGTGGCGTTCGAACGTCAGACAGGCCTTGCAGGCGTTACGTCACTGACACCACAGAGTACATATAACTGACACTAATGTTCGGTTTACACGTATTAAGTAGTTAAGTAGTTAACTAAATTTTAAGTAAATTAATACGTGTAAACCGACAATTTAGTAGTTTAGTAATTTAGTAGTTAAGTAATCAAGTAGATAAATAATTTAGAAATTTTTCTATTTTCTGTTAAGTAGGTGGGCGGGGCTTATCACTTAACACGTTTGGACAGGCACTTTTAACTTAAAATTTAGTAAAATGCTTAAGTAATTAAGTAAAATGCTTAAGTAGTTAAGTAGAATGGTATGAACTAAAGAGCTTTACTAAATTATTACGTGTGGACGGACACTAAAAATTATTCACTTAAAATTTAGTTAAAATTTACTTATCTACTTAACTACTTAATACGTGTAAACCGGACTTAACTGACAGTGACACCATAGATATAGATAGAGTGACACCTTATTTTTATTATTTGATTTTGTCTATGTGAGACTGTCAAGTGCATTGATTAAAGAAAAAGTAGAGGATATGCCCTAAATTGCATATACATTTTTTTATTATACATATATTAAGCAAATATGACCCGAAATACCAAAAATACATCTGTCCTGTTCTTACACGCCACAATATGTACTTATAGAAAGAGTACAATAAATGTGGCATATTTCAATTTTCTGGCAACATTTTAAAGAAATCTATCTAAGCTCCGCCTTGAAGCCTGTTTTCGGACGCCATTTTATGAAAACAGGCTTCTAGGGATGTTCGATCCAGGTGCCTTGTATCGATACTCTAGATCGATATAGATCGTATCGCAGTGTATCTTTCCAGGTCCTAGTGATTTGATACGATACTCTGGATCGATCCAGTATCGAATGAATTTTTTTAAATGGAAATAGTCGGCAAACGAGCTGACGATCCACCTGATGGTGAGTAGCTATCGTCGCCCATGGACATCAGCAACACCAAAGGCATCACTGATGCGTTGCCAGCCAAGAAAGAGAGAAGAAGAAGAAAGTAAATTTTTAAATAGGAATGTTTAATCCGGGTGTTTTATGTATCGATACTCCGGTTCGTCATGAATATCCCAATATAAATAATAGTCCAAATATCGATTCATATAATTAAATATACCTGTAAGTGGGTATCGCGGCCAATGAATATCAGCGACCAAAGCGTTGTCAGCCAAGAAAGAGAAAAACAGAAAGAAATATGTTAACAAATGAAAATGATACATATTTTATATTTTATTTATATTTTATACGTATAAATTAATACGATGTTTTGTATCGATTCATAATCGAATAAAATATTTTAAATATCGTTATATAAACTATCGACAAGCTTAATTCAGTGGGTTTCTAAATAAATAAATATACATGACGGAGAGTGCTGTAGGGAGCCGATTATCTTTTGGTTGAACACGGCGGAGTAACATAAAGAATAGTACGTACACAGAGTTCAGATGTCCACTTAAACAATCCATCAACAATTAGAGATCAGTACTCAAAGATCAACGAGATTAACCACGATTAAACCTGGAAACGCGGCAAGTTCGGTGCAGCCAACGATCGTACCTCCATCGATGTCCGCGCTATAAACCCAAGTCCCATGGCGGCCCATCCGTTCCCTCAATGTCAACGTCAGTCCAGTATCAACTGTCAACTCTCAAATGTCAACTATCAACTGTCAACTGTCACGCCTCGCCGCCGCACCGACCATGCCCAAACGATAGTTTGACGTTTCCTATAGTAGTTCCGGGAGTTCATCACAGATGGCGTTAAGAGATCGATGCAGAACTTGTGCTGCGCTCCGACACGGCCATCTTGACAATTCTCACACGTCCTCGTGTGAGGCAACGGGGAAACAATCTGGAAAAGAGATGAACCTCCACAAAGTAAAAGTTTCCCACTCGGCCTCCCTGACCCCGAGTCCCGAAGGCTTCAAAATGAAAACGCATGTAACAATCAATACCTTCTCTCCTCCCACAATTAGGTTCAACATAGCTTGGCTTTACACATGATAAAATTGGATTGCAATCATGGGTGACCTCTCTCCGGTACCCGCACGCAACTCCAGGTACAATTCAAGTCATCGCTTCTATCCGGCGGCATACACCTCATCGCCTACCTATATCCCGCCGTACACACATAAAGTCACGGTATTCAAGACATCACCGCTATCCGATGGCATATACCTCATCACCTATATCAGGCGGTAAACACATAAAGTCACGGTATTCAAGACATCACCGCTATTCGATGGCATATACCTCATCACCTATATCAGGCGGTAAACACATAAAGTCACGGTATTCAAGACATCACCGCTATTCGATGGCATATACCTCATCACCTATATCAGGCGGTAAACACATAAAGTCACGGTATTCAAGACATCACCGCTATTCGATGGCATATACCTCATCACCTATATCAGGCGGTAAACACATAAAGTCACGGTATTCAAGACATCACCGCTATTCGATGGCATATACCTCATCACCTATATCAGGCGGTAAACACATAAAGTCACGGTATTCAAGACATCACCGCTATTCGATGGCATATACCTCATCACCTATATCAGGCGGTAAACACATAAAGTCACGGTATTCAAGACATCACCGCTATTCGATGGCATATACCTCATCACCTATATCAGGCGGTAAACACAAAACAATACTCGGCCACTGCATGTGACATCTATTTGGATACAAACTGTACTCTCTGACTAACCTAGATCGATTTATTTGAAAAATAGGATCGAACATTTCCATCTCAACTCATCTCGTATCGACTCTTAACACATTTAGACTGACTGATGTTTTGACGCTTAACGCATTTAAAACTAATTTGATGATATCCTGAATTGTATTTTGAAGCAAGATACCCATCAAGTATACAACGAAAGTAACCATTAAATGTCAAATATCACTTAACATCAGCACAAACTCGACAAGGAACAACTACTGCTAGTGAGCAGTAAAGGTGTGTAACTCAGATACGAACCGGCCCTAACATTCAGCTCACACGAACTTGAGCTGTTGACCTGTAGCTCAACAACAGCTCGACCGGCTCACGGCTCATTTCAGCTCAATCTCAAATTGACTAATGGTAATTGCAACGATTTATCCACAGACCAGACATGACTCACAGAAACACCACGTGCATGTTGCACTCGGCACAAAATATGATTAACGCATCTAAAACTTGTCTAATGAGCACCCTATACATAAACGTAATAATTTTTAATAATCTATTTGATACTGGCTACTACAGTATTACCAATCACATTCGCATCGTATTAGCAATTCTATCACCGCCATGACTGATTGATTTGTAGTTCCTATCACGAAGGTACCTAAACCTAGGTACTTAAATTTTTTTAATGTTTTGAATAATATGTCATATCGTATCGTAGATCGTAGATCATATTTCCAGATAACTACGCCATTTACGGCTTAAGTCTATGTTGGTGTAGTCATTAAACCAGTAACCTTCGACACCGCGTTATACACCTGTGCGAGAGAGATAAAAAGTGGCTTTTTATGCTTGCCAATAAAAACCTGCATACACCGGCGAACCGGAGACGGCGCGGCGATGGGCTCAGTAATTTCAGTATACTTCGAAAGAGTCGTAGAATGCGTGAGCGAGAAGCCGCTATCAAATATGGTTAGCAATTAATAAAACAATGGCGCGCCGGCTCGCGAGTCACGAACGCAGCGCTGTTCGTTCGGCTCATTCGGCTCGTTAAGCCCGAACGGCTCAAACGGCTCAAATGGCTCATTCGGCTCGTTAAGCCCGAACGGCTCAAATGGCTCAAACGGCTCATTCGGCTCGTTAAGCCCGAACGGCTCATTGACCTGACCTTAGCTGAACCGTGAACCAGTTCACAGCTCCAGCTCAACCTCGCGACACACGAGTTGAGTTACCCATATCTAATGAGTAGTAATCAAAATCAGCCACAAAAGAATCAATACAGATCACCTGCTATATCATGTCGTCGTCCAATGACTGGTGATGCTCATCATAAGCCACGATACAAAGAGCCACTGTGCAAGGAGCCGCGATGCGCTCCATTCAGTATCAATCAAAGCAGGTATTTGACGCCAGGCTTTGTTAACACGCAATGATGAAATCTCTCTTGCCTCCGTTGAATTAATCACGGTTGCATTTCCATAGCAGTTGTCATTGCCACTGAAACACAAAACAAACGACAACAAACACGCCATTTCCCAACTCTACCCCTCCGCACCGAGGGCAGCCAGCAAAGTAAAGAATAACAAAATGATTTAAAGTTCTTGATTTATAAAACGTTTCTGGTGTCACAAAACAACAATCGCACTGATTCTCAATAACCTTTGTTCGGCAAGTTTACGATTTTTTTTTGATCTCTCTCAAAATGTTACATTTTGTATGAGATCAAAACTATGATGCATTGTTTACCATTTGTCTAAAGAAAACAAAATAATTAAATTCCTTTTATTCAATGATCGCAACTTGGTGCATTTACCCTACTGGTCGTAAACAAATTTCTTTACCCTACAGGTAACACGAAACAAAATAATTAAATTCCTTTTATACAATGAACGCAACTTGGTGCATTTACCCTACTGGTTGTAAACAAGTGTCTTTACCCTACAGGTAACACGAAACAAAATAATTAAATTCCTTTTATTCAATGATCGCAATTTAGTGTTTTTACCCTACTGGTTGTAAACAAGTGTCTTTACCCTACAGGTAACTAATGAGTGCTTTTACCCTAGTCACATTAATGTGACATTACCCGGAAAGTATACAGTTTTCACCAACACAGATTGATTGGTCTAAACTTTTTAATTTTATGTAGCTATTAGATATCCTCATGATCAATCATCATCACATTGACAATCATCAATCATCATCAATTAGGTTTGGCTGGTTAACATTGGCATCTTATATCACCCATAATATCTCATTCAGTCTATAATATCAAAATAGTTGTATCACACTTCATAGTACTCTTAAATCAATAATCCACATCCATTTGGGATTATAATTTAGTCAGAACCATAATTTATTCTAAAGTAACACTACCAAGCAACTATTTCTTTCTTATTAAAACTCATCAAAACTCATTCAACTCAAATTTTTGAACATGTGATATGTGTTGGTGGCAAGATATGCAATAACTTTATCACATCATTGTCACAAAAAGGTATCTAACTCATTGGTTTCACAAAAGAAAAACTTTATTTTTACTTTATAAAATAACTCATAAAATCAAAATGTATTGCCCTGCCTGACTATGCAGATACCAAGTAGTTAGTTAGTCTATATTTCCATTACTGTTTTTTTTTTTTAGGAAGATTTTATAAAATCACAGAACTGTAACTATATCACATGACTTCTGATCTTGTTAGGTACTACAAGTTTCCTTTAGTTATCCTGGCACCATAACCCAAGTTAAGGTAACATAAGATAGTAGTCTGTCAGCTGTCTATAATAACCTTTTATGGATAATAACTAATTATTCAATTCACTTTTTCAAATTAATTAACAGTAAGTAGGTACTTAATTTGGTCTCAATCTTTTATCTTAGGTTTTATTATTTGTTGTATGAGTCAATCTTATGATTCCAAAGTAGTACTATACTTCAAACTTTATCTAAATCATATTGTAAGTGACCAAAACATATTAGGTATGGATACAGAAACTATTGTGTAATACTTTCAAGACATTCATCCAACAAAAAACAACACATATCACCTGATTTCCAGTAGCAGTGGCACACTCAGCCCTCATGAAGTCCCTTAGTGGACTTATATCAGCTTATCCGGGTACAACAATGTAAGCTTGAATTAACTCACAATACAACACTTGTGTAAACTTACACACAACAGATATTCAAAAGCCTTACGAGCTTTGAGGGCCCATGAATAACTTTCTCTTGGTTATAGAACTCTTTGGAGTTCTTTCATGTACTTAGTAGGTTAATGAAATTGGTTTATCTTTTCTGTTCCACTACGACCTCGTCGCAGAATTTCGTCGTATTTTCAATAATAAAACGCATTTATCGATGTTACACTCGCTGATGTACTTCGTAAAACTTTTCGTCAAGTTTTGCAAACCAAGTCAGGGTCTCGTTTGCCGGTCTATAGGTATTGTCAGATAGCCTTTTCTTGGGGCTTGAATTACATCGCACTTCTGATGACGGAGAGTGCTGTAGGGAGCCGATTATCTTTTGGTTGAACACGGCGGAGTAACATAAAGAATAGTACGTACACAGAGTTCAGATGTCCACTTAAACAATCCATCAACAATTAGAGATCAGTACTCAAAGATCAACGAGATTAACCACGATTAAACCTGGAAACGCGGCAAGTTCGGTGCAGCCAACGATCGTACCTCCATCGATGTCCGCGCTATAAACCCAAGTCCCATGGCGGCCCATCCGTTCCCTCAATGTCAACGTCAGTCCAGTATCAACTGTCAACTCTCAAATGTCAACTATCAACTGTCAACTGTCACGCCTCGCCGCCGCACCGACCATGCCCAAACGATAGTTTGACGTTTCCTATAGTAGTTCCGGGAGTTCATCACAGATGGCGTTAAGAGATCGATGCAGAACTTGTGCTGCGCTCCGACATACATATCTTTAAGCCAATATTAAGGTTAATCGTTTTAGATAAAATTTTATATTAAATTTAATTTTATTCAAAATAGTGTATAATTAAATATTGAAAAAGTTACATTAGGTTTTAAAACAATGTGGTATATAGTAGGAAACTAGGAACATCATATAAATAATAATATCTCAGTCTATAACATTATATTTGATTTAGAACTTTTGTTTTTTAAATTAAATAATCAAATATATTCATAACATCATATATTTTTTTCTTAAAATATTATATCGATATGAGAAAAATACAACACTATTTTGTGGGCGGAGTCGACGCCATATTTGAGAAACTTTTGGCTTCAGATCACGTGACCTTATTTCCTATCCTCTCTTTTTCTTTTTCTTCTCAAAGGTCAAGTGCAAAGCCGCTAAAGCTAATTAGTCTTGTGCCTATTCGTTCACTTGAAAGAGCGCTCCGTAATCGTTCATTCCGGTTCAGGAACTAGTTCACTCTAATCGTTCTATTAGGTCATCTTTACTACTATGCCATGAAAGAAAGAAGTTTTTAATATCGTTCGCGGTTCGCGTAATATAAGCTTTTGCTTCGAACTGGAGATTAATTATTGAGATACTCTTTAATACTAACATGTCATTTATTTTGTGACATTTTCGATGAACTAATACTTTTTAATTACCTTTGAAGAATTGTTGCAAATTCATGCATTAATCAAATCAACCGTATTTTTTAATTTACATTATTTTAATACTTTCTAATGTAATGTAAGGATAGGAACGTTGAACATTAAAAACTTAATTTAAGTACTTAATTATTATTATTATTAATTACTTAAAAGTTACATATTATAACATACATATTTGATTTATCTATATCTAGTCGTAAAAACCGATAATTCAACAATCGGTGATGTTTTCGAGGTACAAAATATTTTTTATGAAGTGGTATTTAAGGTGACTCTACGGCATGCACGTGTTTTGTTTCTAAGACAAAGCGAAACCGATTCAGAATCAGACATGGTAGTAGAAATGATTGACGATTCAGACTCCGAAGGCCCGCTAAATGAGGAAAGCGACGACGATTGCGAAGAAAATCAAGTAGAACAGCAGCATGTTGGTTCTGCTCTGCAATACTTACCAGAAGATTTTGTGGTTGTCGTGTATGAGGGAGAATTGTGGCCTGGCCAGATAGACACAATTGAAAAAGAAGGAGCCTATGTCAAATGTATGGCTCGTGCTGGACTGGCATGGAAATGGCCAGAAAAAGAGGATAAAATATTTTATCTTCATAATGATATTAAATACAAGATCAAAGAACCGAAAAAAATGAGCACAAAAAGGTCTCTATTCCAAGTCCCGGAGTTTGAAAGCCGATGGGGAATGACAAAAAAATAATTGTCACTTTTTATATTTTATAATTTTGTTTTATTTATTTTATATTATTATTATCATAGGTTAATGTGCCTAATTGTTCGTAAAATGATCATAGTGTAACTATTTATGATTATTTTTTGTTGGTTTTGTTAAGTTTTAAAGAAAACTATTTTTTTTAACTAATTGATCTCAATTTTATGCTAAAGATTTAATAAAAATTAAGAATTTAGATTGTATATCGTAGTTTTTTTGCTGACATCACTTCTAATAATCCTATTCTTGCATTACATGCTTCTAACTATAGTCCAAATTCAAAGAATTGAACATTTTCTTGGTCAATTTCTTTCTGGATTATAGTTGAAAACATCATATGCAACTATGGTCCAATTTAAAATAAAAAAAATAAAAAAAAAATGTTTCATTTTTAAGGCGTAATAACTGCTACAACTAATTCATAATTTTGTGTGCTACAGACTTCATCAAACTCTATGTCAATATTTACAATGGTTTTGTATACACAAAGATCTAAAGTTTAGGGTACGTGATTTTGGACTTAAAATTAGCGGAAATGACAAAACTTATTCATCTACGAAATACTGCGAGGACATCGAGGATAATGCTGAAATTTTCAACCTCACGGCGCAGCAAACACTCATCATTGCACAGAGAACTTTGACGGGGACGGCGGCTTTATGGTTAAAGTCCGAGAAAGTATTTAAAACATACGCAGAATTAAAAGCGGCTCTACAGAAGGAATTTCCAGATCAAATCAACGCGAGGGAGATGCACGACTTAATGGCCCGGAAAAAGAGAAAAGAAGAAACATGTTAACAATACATGCATTGGGTAAAAGGGCAAAATTTAAAGGGAAATCGTATTCTCCTACGCTGCGAGCATTTGCATTAACCTTACACTTTTACTCGCCCAAGGCGTATGATGTACGAGATAATTTTAATACGTGTCTCCATCATCCCAGCACACTCAGAAAATGGTACAGCTCTGATGATGTTTCGCCAGGTTTTACTGAAGAAGCATTTAGAGTTTTACGAGATAAATCGCGGAACTGCGACCGCAAAATAATTTGCTGTCTTGTTTTTGACGAGATGTCAATTCTACAATTAGAAGAGTATGGAACCCATGTACACGGCTATGTTGATTATGGTCGACAACTTTATGGAAACTACAATGCCTAAACGGAAATGCCTGTTCAACAGCAATTTGCAAAATAAATTTCCAATGTTAAAAAAAGGTAAATATGGGAGGCTTTCTGTACAATTTGATAAGCAAATATTTCGATCGCAAACAAAGGCGTTTCTGACACAAATGAACATTTGAACCTAGAAAAATAAAACTAATATGAAAAATCAAGCAGGTTCTTCAAAAATATCTACATTTTTTGTAGTATCAAACCCGGAAGACCTTCAAATTCGAGCAGCTGAAGGCGCACTCGTTTATCATACAGTCAGCCAACACATGTCTTTCAATTCTCTGGATTATACTTGTGCTCTCAATCGCGAAATCTTTTCGGGGTCAGAAATAGCTAAAAAACATTCATGTAATCGTCGATTGCCGAACTAATAAAATGACTTACAAAACATTCCGTTTATAAGCGCGGCTACTGATGCTAGCAACCATACAGATTGTTGGAGAAGCTATGATTGCCTGGGGGAACATGGCTTTACATATAAAAAGTTAACCACAGCAACCCAGACAATCCATTTCTGGCCAACGACAGCATGCACACTCAAAGAATCAAATCACAGTGGTGTGTTGTCAAAAGATTCTTTCATAAAGATAATTTCAATGATAGGGAACCGATTTTACCGATTTAATATATGAATATTTATGGAGACGAGATAACGAATATCAAAAAAGAATCCATTTGAAGAACTAATTAAAGTTATAAAATATGTTTACAATAAAAGATGAAAATATATGTATGTATATTTTGTTATAATTATGTATTTATATATAGTATTTAATTATGTAGGTATGCACTGAGTTTGCCTCATTAAATGTCTATTCACTTACGAGCCAACTGGAAGAGATTTCTTAATAAAAATAAGCAGTGCCCTTGTACAAACTGTCTCTTAAATTGTTTATCGTTTAAATGTTTTTGTGTACAAAATAAATAAATAATAAATAAAAATAAATATTCTGATGTTTTTATTACGGTTGAACCCCCATGAAAAGAGATGAAAGGTGCAGTTCACAGGGGGCTAAGCGACCCCTGTCACCGGAAGCAGAGCCCCTCGCTAAGGAGGAAGGGGGGGCGAAGCCATCTGCTATGAAAAAAGCTATAGGAATCCAAAATGGAATGGGTTAGGTTTGTAAATTTTTTTTATACAGAAATAGGGACCCCACGAAGCGGGGTTACGTCGATATTTATGAGAGTGTAGTTCTGTTGCATAATTGAATTATTTTAATATCGTTTGTGCGACAAGAATAGATACTATGAAGCTGTATGAGGATATTTTTGAATTTTGAGGTTAGGTTAGTTTTTTCAATTTTCTCGAAAAAGGTGCGTCACCGAGAGTTGCAAGTGGTACCATTGTAATCAGTAGTAACCCCCCTCCCCCATCTCCTGCTACCGGATTCTAAATTTTTACCAAAAAGGATCCATTTGAAGAGCTAATTAAAGATGTAAAATAACTTTAAAATAAAACATAAATTATCAATATTCCACTGTTTTTATTATGACAATACGTTTGAGGAAAATGATGGGAAGCCCGGGCTGCCATGAAAAAAGATATTCATCTTTAGGCATCCAAAACGAAATGGTGTAGGTCAGGTTAGGATTCTATGATTTTTTTACATGGAAATTGAATGGCATAGATTTTGTGTGGCGAGAAACACCATGCAGCAGTATGGTTACATTTTAGAAAGAGGTTAGGTTGATTTTTGTAAATTTTTCGAAAACGGTGCATCGCCGAGAATTGCGATTGGTACCGTACATCGAGTGGTAAACGTCAAGAATAACACTATTATTTTCAGGTAATTTGGTAACTTCCTAGTCAACACAAATTTAATGTTTTGTACGAGAAATCATAGCCCTCTAAAATTAAATGGGGAAATCGAACTCGGGAGTGGAGCGGCCAAAACTTACGAATTTCAACAACTAAATATAAATCTTAAAATACCAGATTCAAATGACTTACCTGAATCAAATATTGGTCATCGATAATCCTTTCATTTAAAATGTTAATTTGGTACCGAAATATACCAGTTTCTTGATGCAATTCATCCCATTTTGATTTTAATATATCCACAAACATTAAACTATTAACATTTTTTATTTTACGATTAGTGTTAGACTCATATACTTGAAACATTTTGAAACTATTGTTATTTTAAAATTTAATGAATGAAAAATAAAATATATAGTGCAATGATTTGAATTATTAGCCAATTAATCGACCACCTACTTATGTTATTATTATCAATTTAATGGAATGGAAAGACCCAACCAAACCAAACGAAATGATGAATTTAAATTTTAAATTGAAAAATGAAAATGTGGCGTTCGAACGTCAGACAGGCCTTGCAGGCGTTACGTCACTGACACCACAGAGTACATATAACTGACACTAATGTTCGGTTTACACGTATTAAGTAGTTAAGTAGTTAACTAAATTTTAAGTAAATTAATACGTGTAAACCGACAATTTAGTAGTTTAGTAATTTAGTAGTTAAGTAATCAAGTAGATAAATAATTTAGAAATTTTTCTATTTTCTGTTAAGTAGGTGGGCGGGGCTTATCACTTAACACGTTTGGACAGGCACTTTTAACTTAAAATTTAGTAAAATGCTTAAGTAGTTAAGTAGAATGGTATGAACTAAAGAGCTTTACTAAATTATTACGTGTGGACGGACACTAAAAATTATTCACTTAAAATTTAGTTAAAATTTACTTATCTACTTAACTACTTAATACGTGTAAACCGGACTTAACTGACAGTGACACCATAGATATAGATAGAGTGACACCTTATTTTTATTATTTGATTTTGTCTATGTGAGACTGTCAAGTGCATTGATTAAAGAAAAAGTAGAGGATATGCCCTAAATTGCATATACATTTTTTTATTATACATATATTAAGCAAATATGACCCGAAATACCAAAAATACATCTGTCCTGTTCTTACACGCCACAATATGTACTTATAGAAAGAGTACAATAAATGTGGCATATTTCAATTTTCTGGCAACATTTTAAAGAAATCTATCTAAGCTCCGCCTTGAAGCCTGTTTTCGGACGCCATTTTATGAAAACAGGCTTCTAGGGATGTTCGATCCAGGTGCCTTGTATCGATACTCTAGATCGATATAGATCGTATCGCAGTGTATCTTTCCAGGTCCTAGTGATTTGATACGATACTCTGGATCGATCCAGTATCGAATGAATTTTTTTAAATGGAAATAGTCGGCAAACGAGCTGACGATCCACCTGATGGTGAGTAGCTATCGTCGCCCATGGACATCAGCAACACCAAAGGCATCACTGATGCGTTGCCAGCCAAGAAAGAGAGAAGAAGAAGAAAGTAAATTTTTAAATAGGAATGTTTAATCCGGGTGTTTTATGTATCGATACTCCGGTTCGTCATGAATATCCCAATATAAATAATAGTCCAAATATCGATTCATATAATTAAATATACCTGTAAGTGGGTATCGCGGCCAATGAATATCAGCGACCAAAGCGTTGTCAGCCAAGAAAGAGAAAAACAGAAAGAAATATGTTAACAAATGAAAATGATACATATTTTATATTTTATTTATATTTTATACGTATAAATTAATACGATGTTTTGTATCGATTCATAATCGAATAAAATATTTTAAATATCGTTATATAAACTATCGACAAGCTTAATTCAGTGGGTTTCTAAATAAATATACATATCTTTAAGCCAATATTAAGGTTAATCGTTTTAGATAAAATTTTATATTAAATTTAATTTTATT
The DNA here is from genome assembly GCA_951805285.1 of Thymelicus acteon. Taxonomy (NCBI): domain Eukaryota; kingdom Metazoa; phylum Arthropoda; class Insecta; order Lepidoptera; family Hesperiidae; genus Thymelicus; species Thymelicus acteon. The sequence continues at coordinate 3,464,604 of OX638234.1, forward strand.
CAAAATAGTGTATAATTAAATATTGAAAAAGTTACATTAGGTTTTAAAACAATGTGGTATATAGTAGGAAACTAGGAACATCATATAAATAATAATATCTCAGTCTATAACATTATATTTGATTTAGAACTTTTGTTTTTTAAATTAAATAATCAAATATATTCATAACATCATATATTTTTTTCTTAAAATATTATATCGATATGAGAAAAATACAACACTATTTTGTGGGCGGAGTCGACGCCATATTTGAGAAACTTTTGGCTTCAGATCACGTGACCTTATTTCCTATCCTCTCTTTTTCTTTTTCTTCTCAAAGGTCAAGTGCAAAGCCGCTAAAGCTACTGCTAATTTCGACCCAAGAAAGTTTGCCATGCCATCTGTTTTTCGCCATATACATTCTTTCAGTAGTAAACTTTAAACACTGATAGATGGCGCTGCAACGTATTATTTTAAATGCAAATACAATTTAAACTGAAAATTTAAACTAATCTACCTAAACCCAAAAAGGCACCGACAGTCAGTAAAATTAGTAGTGACAGCACAAGTCTAAAAGCTGGACTGGGTGTTAAGAGTACTCAGGCAGGTTAGAGCGGGCTCTAGGATCTAGGATCTAGGTCAATAACTAAGGAATTCCTTTTTTAATATGACTGATAAATTAAATCAAATATTGCGGCAATATTGATATGGTTTAATTCCTAATGGTACTGATTCGAATTGAAAAATTCTTTTTGTGTTTGATAGTCCATTTACCGAGAAAAACTATAGGCTATATAACATCACATATTTTAGTAGTCAGTTTTTTCTACAAATTAACGCGGGTGAAACCGCGTGGCACAGCTAGTTTGTACATAAATCAGTACATAATATCACTTCTCACATGGGAACCCTATTATTAGGATTCATTGGATTATTCTGGTCATAAACATACAGAACTTCCATTATTTTCAAAGAAACTCTTGCAGCTTCCACCGAACTAAGTTGACTCAGTTTCTGAGTAATCAATCTGCCAATTTTCCCATGTTTCCTGTTGTCCAATCCAAATGGATCATTCTGCATACCTCGGAATGCAATTACCAAATTATCAGCAATACCCTTACATGTTACATCAGAAGTTAGATTATCTTCTGAGATTTCTTTTTCACTGCTATCATCTTGTTTTTCTATATCAGATTTGTTCTGTAAAATAAGTGAATACAAGTTTTCATATATTTTCTTATTTATTTTATTTTATTTATTTATTTATCCATTCCAAAATATTATTAGCTTGTGTTCAAGACATTTAGGTATCAAGATGAAACATGCATCAGTTTATAATACAATAATTGTGATAACCACATCCAGTTTCCTCCAGTAGTTTTGTGTGATGCCTGACCAAACATATAGACAGACAAACAAGGATTCTATCATTTGTTTTAGCTTATTTGAAGACCTCTCTTATGGATTATTCTTAAATACCTGCTACCACTTACAATTATTTTTATAACTAGTTTTTCTCCACGACTTTGCCCACCGAAGGGTGGTTACACAAATTAATGGTCATTTTCATTAGTAGGATTACAATAATAATATTTTACCATAATATCATCATCGCCATTAACAGTTGAGGATGTATTAGTACTCCGGTTCACTCTCCTTAAGAACTGGCAGGTGTCCCACAAGTGCCAATTGACCTTATATTCCTGTGGGATTAACAAATATTGTTGTCTATTTATGTTTTTTAAATCACTAATCTCCGCCGCATGGCTTTGTCTGCAGAATAGTGATATCATAAAAAAATTACAAACAATATTTTTTTATCTTAGGAATAATACTGCCAGGATAAAATTTATCCCATGTTCTATTGACATGTTATATTACATTCTTTGAAAAGGCCTACTATGTGCCAAGTTTCATCTTTAACAATTAGCTAGTAATGGAAATACAAACATCCAAACATTGTTGCAATCTTTTGTATTAATAATATTAGAAGGATAACCAGATATTTTTATGTAAATCCTGTAATTATCATACTTGTACTTGTTAATACTTAAATAATGCTGTTACCAACCGACAATGCACAGAGTAACAGTGACCTAGAAGTATGAAACTGTATACAGAGGGTACATAAATAGTATTTTAACTCTTTCAGAGTTGTAGGTAGTAGGTACAATAGGAGATAAATACTAATGCATTGGGATGGATTTCACTCAAGTATTGTTTAAGAAATTATTTTAATGACATGCACTGTGAGACCTCATAGCGTTGTTTCCCAATACAGGTGTAAGTTATGAGCACTAGTCTAAGTAACAAGTAGTAATACTACAGAAGAAATAATAGTACTTGTAATAAGTAGACCAGAGGCGTAGCTACCGCCATATCAGCCGTATCAATTATACGGGGGCCCCCAGCATATAGGGGCCCTCACTAACACTTCCAAAAAAAGCTCGCCAGCGGCATACGACCGGTACAGTTGGCACTCCTTTTATATTTGACAGCTGATGTTGAGGGGGCCCCACAACAAATATTGATATGGGGCCTCCTTAGGGCTAGCTACGCCACTGAAGTAAACTCACTTCTCCGTCACCTTTGGCTGCTTTAGCGCGACTAGCTCTTAATTTCCTCAGATAACTAGCAAAAGTAGATCTTATATTTGTCCACCGATCCTTTACGGCGTTTCCAGTGAATGCATTTCCATATTTAGCGGCAAATTCTGCGTAAGTCTTGTCTCTGTGTGCAACTGACGTATACTTTGGATGTTTTGGATTCCAAATATTAGGTCTGCTTTCTATGAATTTCACAAGTTTCACGTTCATTTTGTCAGTCCATAAGACTTTTTCTTTTGCAAATTCTGAGATCATCTTTGCGATGCACGTCTAGAACCACTTTACATGCGGTTATACTGCAGGCACAGCACAGGTAGGTACTCCCAATTTCCCAAATTTTTAAATTTTACTTTTAATTAGATTCGCGTTTTCAGGCACAGGTACCCCCGCAGTACCCTAGCTTTAAAAACTAGATTTGTGTTTAAATAATGTAGGTAACTGAAAATTGCAAGAACAAACATCAAAAACAAAACAAATGGATTCAATTCTATCAAACCCTGTCCACAAAATACAAAAAAGACTAAAAATATTAAAATACTAAAATGACAACGACTAATGTCAAAGTTCGAAATAATGATACCAGCTAAATTAGTGCCGTGTGCGATTTACTTTTTCGGTTTTTTGAATCGTAAACTATGTCGTAAGAATAGTGACTTAATAGAAGCAACACTCATATATACCTACATATTTAGTATTTGCCTAAATAATAATAAAACGCTTACACATTCATAATATAATTAATGTGATAGTATAAAATAAGCTGTATATCGAATGTAAACATAACCAAATACTCATTCTTGTAAGCAGAATAAATTTTAAATTCTGTTAATAAGGGTAAATATAATTATTATGGTTACGTAGTATGATATGATTGCTTAAACTTATTAGGGTTCCGTACGAAAAAACGAAAAACGGAACTATATAGGTTTAATGTGCGTCTAGGCGACCGCCGTTTACAGTCAATTTAGTCACTCCGAAACTACAGGACCAAATGAGTTGAAATTTGTTACTCATGTACTTTTTTGTGACCCAAACACGAAACTATAAAGTAAACAACTGAATTTTGAAAAAAAAATAACGAAATAAAAATTAAACAGAAACTGTTTTGCAAATCGTATTGTGTGGTATGTGAAATGAAAGGGCTTGTTGTAAGGATCTCAAATATATTTTTGTTATATTTCTACAATATGTAGTTTTAAAATTATTCAAGAAAGAACGAAAAAATACAGAGAATAGTTCTTTAAATATTACAGGAAAACCTATAAGAAGTCTGTGGCCTTAAAAAAACGGCAAAAATAAATAAAATAGAAAAATAACGGTAAATACATTATCAACGTACGGAACCCTCTTGAAACGAATTAAAGTCGCACTTGTCAAGTTTATTTTTATAGTAGTTTCAGATACTCTTCAACAATCATACAAATATTCGACCCACCATAAAGGCTGCGAATATTTTTCCGATTTACTTTCTGGTTTATGGTCATCACTATTTAATTTGTACCCGAAACTGGTCACCCATGAAACGTCAATTTAGTCTAACCCCGGTCACTCACATACGCGCAAATGTTTGACATTTTTACGAATGTTTGCACATATGTGAAGGGCGGTCAGGCAAATGGGTTCGCATAAGAGTATACAAGCCCATTTCCGCTTCCTCCTACACTTTGTTCACGAATGTTCAATCTTGCTGTTGTTAATATGTTGTTGTCATTCAAATCCATTTTCAATACATAAAATAAATGGTAGTACGATTAGACGCCACGAATCACGAAAAATTAAGACATACGTTACCTTTTTAGTCGTGTGCGCAACTGGTCGCACGAATGTGTGGGAGACTACACGAAGGTTCGAGGTTCGCGCGCTTTGATGTGCGACAAAAAACCGACACAGCTTGGAAAACCCCGAATGCCTCGAAAACTTCGCATAATCATTCGCGAAGGTCGTCCCACACTTGTGGGTTCGCGTATTCGCGCGAATGTGAGTGACCGGCATAATGCGCGCTCCACACTTCACGCGAGATTCTCGCCGAGAATCTCGCAAGAATCTCAGCGAGAATCTCGGCGAGAACTTCCTTGGGTCCACACTCGCAAGGTTCTCAATACTGTTCTCGCGCTCGATGACGATGGACGCAGAAGTAACTGCTGCGGCAAGCTTATCGCTATGCGCATTCGCTTATTATAATTATAATAATATAAATATGAATAATATAAATATATATGGTATAATAAATATGTGTTTATTTATGTATGAAGTTATGTATTTATGTATGTATGTATGTATGTTTGTTTATAGTGTATCTATATATATATTTTTTTTGATCCTAAGTAGTTTTTTTATTACAACCTAGATATACCGCCATATCGTTGTGTTCTCACTATCCGAAGGTTGACTGGGAGAGAATGCTTAAAAGCATTCTTTAATGCTAATGCATTAGGTCCGCCTTTGCTATTAAACAAATTGTATGGTGCAAAAAGTTAAATAAATAAATAAAAATAATAATATAAATACACGGACCTAAAAAAAAGACGGACATAATCCTAAGAACAAATTCAGTGAAGCACCCATAGGAATACCAACTCTGTATTCGTACAAGTACACACACCCACACATTGACACCATACGGCTACGAAATTGACACCATCGCCAATCAAAAATTACAAAATTACGCACACATGGTAAGCGAGCTGTCAGCTGTCAGCTTCACTCTCGATTAGACAAGGTTACGTCTGTTCTTTTTTTATGTCTGTGTATAAATATAATAATCTGGCTAATATTTATGCTCAGTAAATACCACAATGACAACTCTTCTAATCGGCGAGTCGCTCGCTACTGAGAAACATGCGAGTGTGGAGTCAATACAAGTTCTGTGAACCTGAGACATGCTTACTGGAAGTGCTTAGATCTGAAACAGTTCTTTAAATGATGTAATAATAACAGTACTCACCATATTCACATCTAAAAACAAGTATTCACACACACACACACACACACACACACACACACACACACACACACACAGAGAGAGAGCACGCGAATGCATACAGTAGAAAAATGCCTAGCGGCGATCGGGAATTACCTGACTAACTCCCAAACGACGCCCAAGGGAGAGGGAGAGTCTGAAAAACAGCGCTGCACGAAGTTCCTCGTGTTAGCAGAAGCTGAGACTCTCCCTTTGCCCACAATAATTGGATATTACATATTATGTTAGATTTAAGTGTTTATTTTTCTTAATTTTTTGTGTGGCAATAAAGAATATTTTATTTATTTATTTATTTATTTATTTATGTCAGTTCGCTCTAGGGTATAAGTGTTCTGTGCGTTAGTTCTCGCGTTCTCGCGCGAGAACCTGCGAAGATTAGTGAATCGGCTCCACATTCACGTTTCTCGTGTTTTTCTCGCCTTCTCGCGAGGTTCTCGCGCGAGTGTGGAGCGCGCATAAGATTTGTGGACGGATTATTATAGTCAACTTTAATATATATTATTTCAATTTTCAATTTATTGCTCGCTGTAAAATTTTAATAACAATAAGACTGTAGTAGCAGTTGTAAATAACTTCACTCAGTACTTATACTAGGACCAGAAAAGCTATTATAGTGCCTCACACTTATCTGTGAACTGACGGAGGGCGCTGTCGAACGCATTGGACCAATCACTGGACGCAATTCGAGACGTAGTAAATATCAATGAATGAACACAAAGAACTTATGAATGGGGTGGCATTAGTTCCAATTTTCGCCATTTCACAGATAAGTTGGTCGCACTCTAGTCAACCTAAACAACATGGAGTCTTGACAGAACTATTCTCATTTGGTATCTTGGAGGAATCATTCCTCCAAGTTTGGTATGCTAAACACAGCGATCTATATGTTCTACTAGATTGAGCGTTTAGTTACATTAATACGGTCCGTCCGTTGACAATACGTGACGAGGCAACAACGGTTGCAGTGTACTATTGGCACGCGCGGAGTTAAAACGTCCGCATTGCTGCGACAAAAACAACGTAAATGTGTATTAAAAATCTAACAATACTGTATAGTACTATTAAAGTAAGTATTAATACCTATTCATTGATTAAGTGATAAAAACTTCGTAGTTCGTAACAAAACAAGCATAATAAAAGGTATTTCTTGATTTAATCCAATATTTTATCCAAAATAGACGGCAGCCATATTGTTTTGTTACAAACCTGACGCTAGTCTGTCTCGTTTGCACGACATAATCCGTCTATGTGTGCGAAAGAGAGAATCGCTAGTAATAAAATCATACGACTCGTATGTCGTCATGAACCATAGATTAAAAATGTATAGATGTTCCATAGCGGAACTATTGTAGGTATTAGAGACGAAATAAATCTTATTGGGTTTTTATGTCGATAGGTAGACTTGATTACAATTGAAACGTTAATTCGTATGCTTCTGTGTTCGTACCCTCAGTTAGTATATTCCTTGTTGATTGAATTTATTGTATTTTATTAATGCAAAAAAGTATTATTACATAACTTGTAATTAAATAACACCTTTTATTCATTCTCCTTTCCTATTCATCTTATGGTACATGAAAAGTCCTAATTATATCGATATAGATCACCCCAATATATTTGCAAAGTTTGAGATCAACCCAAAGTGCAGTTTCTAAATGAAAGCAAAACAACGTTTATATGAAAAATTAGCACTCCGTGAAACTGTTTATTAAGTTTCCGCGTTTAAACATGTATATGTATATGTTTTTGCCAGTATATTTTTTATATAATTTAAGCCCAGTGCATACGTAACGGGGTTTTTTCCCGTACGGGATGGGACGTGAAGTTTTTTAAACATCGTTTCATAGAAAATGTATACGATAGTGCATACGCAGCGGAATCCCGTACGGAACGTGGCCCATACGTCGCCGATGATGTTTCTCTCGTCCCGTACGAGAAAAAGCCCGTTACGTATGCATTGGGCTTTTTACTCATGAGGGAAAAAACTATTAGGCAACATAATCTGTAATGAGGCAGTTGCATGTCTGTATCTATCTGTGTCTATGACCATAGCCCTCCCCCGCTCTGCCGCGTTCGTTTCGTCTCGGCCGCTTCGCTTATACCAACGTGCGTTTCTAGTAGAACATATAATTCACTGGCTGAGTGGCTGAACAATGACACTGATAGAATGACAGTTTGTCTTTGTTGTAATAATTTTATTTTCTGACTGCAATGTGCAAAAGATAAACAACAATATCATTGGATAAACAAGATAAAGTCACTTGCAAAAGTCCATATGATAGTAGAAAGTATTTATTTACCCGAGCTCATGGGATAAATTATCCTAATTACTCACTTCTTTAGAATAATAATGCGTTATTATTATAAGCTCACTTCTCAGAATATGATTTGTATTATGATATGCTAGTACTTAATTATAGTGATTAATTATCATTTACTATCCAAGAAGATAATAATAGTTATTGGTACCTCGTATTTTAACATGATGCGTTAAGGTGAAACATTAAGTTAATAAAAAATATATTTTATATTTCTTCATTAAAAAAAAAATCTGCATCAGTAACCGTTATAATTACGTGGTGTGCAATGTCAAAAAATTACAAATAGCACTAACACCTCCTATAAGGATATTACGGTTTGACTTACAGGTCCAAAAATAATTGGACTTTTCGTGCAAGTTCCATACAATTTTTTCGTAAAAAATCATTAAGTCATCCGTTTATATGCTAAATTAACTTTAACCACATATTTGAGCATTGTATTATTTGTAAATAAAGGCCGAAGGCAAGAAAAAAACGATACTTTAAAACTAATATTCCTATGTCTATGAAAGCCGATTTTCAGCCCACTGCGCGCCGTGCCAATTGTCCTGGGTTCGATTCCCATTGAGGCGGAAATTTGAATAATGAGATTGAATTTCTGTTCTCGGTCTGGGTGTGTTCCTGTTTTTGTGTATAGTCCATGACACCCACGACGCAGCATGAAGTGCCTGCAGTTAGTTGCGCAAGGGCGGAGGGGCTGCACTTCCCGCAGCGCCGGAGACGTTCGGAAGCCTGTTTGTGAATCAAAAAATGAATTACCATCTTTGGTTATAATTTTACATTGTTAACTTTTGGGTTAACAATGATTTATTTGGTGGTAAGTTAAACATAAGCCAAACTTATTGACGAGAAACTGGTTTTGCCTAATCGTGTCGCGCCAAACTAGTTTGGCCTAGGCCAAACTAGTTTAACCTGAAATCGGGTTTTGCCGGTAACATACATATAGAGCTTAGATATACATAGATGTAACTCATACCACAGAATATGTTAGTATAGTACAGTCATGCGTTAATTTATAACTTAATTTAGTATTAATATAATAATTATAGACGACCAGTGTAGCGTAATGGTTACAATGCCGGATCGCGGCACCGAGAGGGTCCTGGGTTCAATTCCCAGCGAGGCGGAAATTTGAATGATGAGTTTGAATTTCTGTTCTCGATCTGGGTGTGAATGTCCTTTTCTAGTGTGTTGTCCATGGCACCCACGACACAGGGAATCTTAGTGTGGGGCTATGAGTGTGAAGCGTTATTTATTTATTTATAGGTGGCCACTTTTTATTGATAATTGCTCTTAAGTATCGAGTATACGAGTAGCTTCTGATATTAAAAGTAATAGAAGTTTAACTCCATAAACTACCACTTTAATCTGAGCTATACGAGAGCTATTTATATCTGAATTCTGAATGAAAAACACCTAATAATATGCCCCTAGGAGATAAAAATAAGTCCTATAGGATATACCTAGTTGGTCTACAAAATAAGTTCCAATATAAAATGAACAATGTGACATACCTAGGCAGGAAATTGTAAAAGAAAAAGTTTAAAAAAATACGGTAGTTGAAATGTTTGCTATCTGTAGGTTGAAAAAAAAAACCTTTTGCATTTTTTTTATAAAATCTAATGAAACAACTGGAATAAAATCATACTCCACGGCCAGTAGTTTTCAACATAGCATATAGCAGAATAAAAAAGAGAATGGGCTTAATCGGCGTCCGTGACTGCAATGTCAGCTGGTCCGAGCCCCGAGCGAACGGACAACGGTAAATCCGATCGCGTTCTCGAGACGAGACGAACCAGTCGCCAGTCAGAATCGTGGCCTTAACCGCCATGGGTCGTTCGCTCCACTCTTTCGCGGCGTACTCTCGGCCATTCGTTCCGAAAAACGTTCGCCAAGCTACCACAGGATGTCCTTTTTCCAAACGCCAGCGATCTCAAATCGCTCCCACCGCTGCTCTCAACGAGGAGATTTTCGCAAACGCAAAACCCTACTCCGAAGTTCCTGGCCCCAAGCCCATCCCTATTTTAGGAAATACGTGGCGAATGGTGCCTGTTATAGGCCAGTTCGATATTTCTGAGTTCGCGAAAGTGACCAAAATGTTCATGGATACGTACGGGAGGATCGTGCGGTTGGGGGGACTGATCGGCCGTCCAGATCTGTTGTTTGTGTATGACGCTGATGAAATCGAAAGGATGTACCGGAGGGAGGGGCCCACTCCCTTCAGGCCTGCGATGCCTTGCCTCGTCAAATACAAGTCTGAAGTGCGAAAGGATTTCTTTGGGGAGCTGCCTGGAGTCGTTGGAGTGTAAGTCTTGAACTAAGTTTACCTATTTATTTTTAGCCTTTAATTATTTATTATCAAATAGATATTGTGTCTCTGATGGGTTGATTATTTATCTACGTGATTTTTGTACCTATTGTACGGATTGTACCTATTTGGAGTTTTCCAAAAGTTTATTATATAGAGGTGGACCAAGCAAAAAGTAAAGACACAATTAAAAAAAATTACATCTGCCCTCCATCGTTTTTCATATTTAGAAAATAAAAGACGATCATTGTATGATAATATTATACCATCAAAATAATAACGTTAGTAAATATTCTCACGTCAAATTTTGAAATGTACAATAATTTCAACAAAAAACAACCTGTTAACTGAAATGATATTTGGCTTTTTACAAGTTGGATTTCCCACGTGCGACATGCAATCTCGGATATCATTAGCCTTCCATTATGGACTGGTATTTGCTACTTTCTCGTTTCTCTTTGCCGTATTCGTCTGGCGTAAGAAAAAATGTGGCCAAACGGTTAACCGCGATAGGGTTCCGTAGAGTTCTTCGTTAGGAAGATTTTTTATTAATACTCTTATTTATTTCGTTAAAAATAACACCAAAGAGATAAATCTTGTCGTAGCAAGGTATAATGTATATTATAATTATAATGTATATTATATACAATAAATTACGTCACAAGTTAGGGGGGAGGGGGTCGATGTAGTGTGACATTGTTTGACAAGGGGTGGGAAGGGGTCCTAAATTTCGTGACGTCACATTTCAAAATCGAATAATTGGTATGTACTTTTAGGTAAATATTAAAAAACAATTAATGGAAATAAAACTTATTTCGGAACTGCTGTTTTAATTTAATAATTTCTAGTTGTAAAATTTCATAATAATGTGACGTCACACTAGGGGGAGGGGTCAAAAAGTCATGAAATTAGTGTGACGTAATTTATGGATGGCCTCTTAGGGAATATCGGTGGGATGGTTTCGAAGTCTATAAAGGACATCCGTGCCATTGAAGTATTACTTGTCATTATACTTCAATGATCCATACAAAGATTTTTGTGTTTTATACGAGTATACATATACATAGTTAAGTAGATCTCTGATGAACAAATCCACAATATAATTATGTTGCTTAGTCATGCGGTCTCACGATTTAATTGTCAATATTATCATCTGAAGACTATTACAGTGTAGTATAGTGGGTGCATAGCGCATCAGTGATGCAATATTCTGCTTAGGATTCTATGAGAGAAGACCTAACCTTGTTTCTAAATGCGTTGATTGATTGCATTTGTAATTTGCGCTTGCATCATTACTTGTCTTATGAAATACAAGTTTTATAGCACATTTAAGCTATTAAGGACTGTTTGTCAATAACAAAAGTATCTGCATAGTTAGATGTATCGAAATTAGTTCGGTTAACCGAACGACTACCACTGTGAGTTCATTAAGATGTCACAATTTTTTTTCACAAATATCATAATGATTATTTAGCTAAAATACTAACTACGCCTAACTAATAACGCCCCAACTCAGAGTCAGTAACGGTTACTTTAATCGCTCCTTAGTAAAGAATCACCATACAAATTCTGAACTAAGGAGCGATTTAAGTAACCGTTAGTGACTCTGAGTTGAGGCGTAGAAGAGGCTACAGGTAAAAGAGTAGATAACCTGATTAAGTTTGAAAAAAATCATTCACAAAACGTAAAAAAATATGAAATTTCATACAGAAATGATTCAAGACTCAAGATAGATCAGGATATAGATAAGAAATGCATGCCAATTGCCAAGACAGGATAAGAAATGAAGTGAAGTATGAAAATTGAACTTGAAACCGGAGTATCGACATCTAGAACTTGTGACAATGAAATAACATTGCGAAGTGCTAATATATGTGACAATGGTAGTGTGTGAATTCTAATATTTATCACCTTGTCAATGTTAGCTAATGACATAACTACTCTGAACAAGTGAGTAGGTCAGTGAGTAGGCCAGCCAGTCAATATTGAAGCACATACATTTGGAATGCATGAAGAATAGTCTCATTTTATTGAGCTGTCTTGGGAATACCCACATAACATAATGTGTAATGTGTGAGTATATTATGATGTAATCGAAGATGATGATGATAAGCTATGTTCCTTTGACACTTTCGTGAATGAAACCACATAGCAAATAAATTTTGTAACGTTGAAAGAACATAAGAAAGATTTTAATTGCAAAACCGTAGTAGGTCTAGGGGCCGCGGTATGTGGTATCTCTTAATGGCGACGATTTTTGTGCCACATTAAACCGGTTTTTAATGACTGGTCTGGGTTGGTCGTACGAAGTGAGGTAAAAGTAAACTTTATGTTTATGAATTTTAAAGCTATTTATGAAGATACAACCAGTCAGAACAAAAATTTCAGATAATAATATTTTCCGCAATTTATTTATACGTACGAAAGTAGTAAAGTTTAATAAGCTGTTTATAATTGCAATCCATTGACTTCTGTTAACTTACCTCAAAACTGGTATTTTACCGTCTATATTTCAATTGACAAGAGTTCAATAATTGCATCAGCGGCTTCTGAGCTTCATAACATAGCGTCATTCAAATTAAAATATTGATTTATTTCAATACTGAATGGTGTTCCATCAGAGACAATGACAACATATTTACTTTAAAATATCACTGATTAAAGATGTGTTCTTTTAAAATGCACTGTTATTTAAATAAATCTGAGTTAATTCTATCTTTACCTTGCTTTTATCTGAAAGTCAGTTTTCTTCTCTATTTCTTTTCGGCATTACCAATGTGACTGATCAATTAGGCAAATCTGGAGCATTTTATACACCAATAAGTTGTTTTCAAAAGTTACCTAGAAGATTTAGAGGTCAAAATAGAAGTTGATTTACTCAAATCAACCGAATCAATGTCCAATCTATTGTACTCCAATTCCATTCTAGCAAAGCAACTTCCTAAGTACAGGTGTAACCGTAATACTGCAAGGTGCATACCGTAACACATAAATAAACAAGTGATTCCTCTCATACTGAATGGTGCTGGAGCATGACCCACTTGTGAAGCGGGCCGCAGCGAAAGCGACTGGCTGTGACGTGTACGCTATTTGTTCTCATTATGTACTGTCGACGCCTAACCAAAGTACCCACAATAGATTACATGGATAGGCGTCAAATATTTGAAGTGATGATCGATTTTTGGGAAAAAATCAAGCATTTATAATTTAACTTTTCATCTTCTAGACTGCTTTGGTGTCCGCTAGTGTCAAAAATTATTAGCAGAGCACGTAAATCGACAGTTTTACTAGTTCCGGTTGTTATTGTAGGATTATAATCGTTAAGCCACGTCAGAAGCGTTCGGGCGGCGTGAAAATTTTACGATAATTGGATTGGCTTGGCTAACCTATCCGCCACTCCGCATTAAAGCAGCGTGATCAAGATATCTCAATAGTGGGTCATCAATGGGTTGAAGCCAACTCCTCAGCACTACCCACTAAAAGTCTGTGCACTTTACACTGTTCACCAACATTCCAATCCGACTCTACACAGGAAACTTGTCTGACCGTCACGTCGTATCTTTGGGATACATGGAAAGTGTTATGTATGAGTTTGAATCCTGCAAATTACACGATGACGTCTTTCCTGACCTGAATCACGCCAAGTGTTTTTAAAACGCTTCACTATAATAATAATAATAATAATAATAAATCTTTATTTCAGATGTCAGAGATCCATAGGTTGTTAGTGTGTTAGTTACAATTGTACTTAATAATATGTTAGTATTGTTAGTGCAATTATGTATTTGTCAATTTTCAATTTAATTTAATTATATATCAATTCGATTCAATTATATTATATTCAATCTATTATGTATTTGTCAAATTTAATTTAATTGTATATTAAATTCAATTTCAATCAATTATAATTATATTTAATCAGTTACATCACATTAAAAAATTACATTTAATGAACTACTTAGGCCTAGGACGAGCTCCACCCAGTGTCTCTGGATGTAGCAGTCCGGCCGGGCAGCAATCATCTTCAGGATGCCGTTGCTGCTGTTACGTAACCGCTGTAACAAGGAAGCCGCTCTTTTACGCATGATTGCGTGGAACCCGTCGGTTCGTGCGTCAGCAAACATCTTTGATGCGCTACAGCGACACGGCAGCTTCAACAGCATCCTGAAGGTGTTGTTGTATTGTACACGCAGAGCATTGTAAGCCCGGCGCGAATATGTTACCCACAGACCGCTGGTATAAAAAGACTGACAGAATGCCTTAAATAGGGTGACTTTTACGTCTGCAGTGCACCGAGCGAATCTGCGGGCAATCATATTGCCCCTGACTGCCAATGCTCTGCGTTCTCTTTCAACATCGTCATCATCCCTTAAGTCACTTGTGACAATGTGACCGAGGTACTTGAAACTCGCCACTAAATTAAGCGCTACACCATTGAGACATACGGGAGGAACATGGCGAGGCCGCTGTTTAGGTGCCCTAAAAACCATTACTTCACTCTTTTTAGAGTTATATTTTAGCCCATGTGCCTCTGCATATGTCTCGCAGGTGGATATCAGCTTCCTCAGCCCCGCTATCGACGGACTCAGCAGCACCATATCGTCTGCGTAACTTATATTATTGACACATGTGTCATCAATGTGACAGCCAACATGTGTGCCGCTGAGCCCCCCGATAAGCTGGTTGATATACAAATTAAACAGTAGTGGCGAGCTCAGTCCTCCTTGCCTCACGCCGCATTCCAGTACATACCATACATAATACCAGTCCATACATAATACAAGTTTCGAATTAGAATAGTCGGAGCATGACCGTTCCCCAAAGATGACCAGATAATCTGGCTGAAGATCTCTATTTGCTAAAGTCCGGTATACGTTTTAAAAGCCTTGTTGGATTCATCTCAACAATTTGCAACTCTGGTTCAACCTTCATTTTAAGTTGTCAACGACACAACCAACGACGAATGTCGTCTTTGTTCCGGTTTGGAAACGAGGCAAATAGATTATGTAGAGGCTTATTTACATTTTAACGACGTTTAACCATGTAGGTATCATCGCATCAACTTACTTGAAATTAATGTCCTATTTATAAGTGAGATATAGAAAAAGCCTGAACTATTCACCCATTTATTAGCCTTTATTAGTGCACTGCTGAATATAGCTCTCTCATAACTTGCGCAACTCTGTCCGGGCGTGAGTCTTCTAAATCTCGGGTTTGCCCGATGTTTTCTTCAGGTCTTTCCCCTGTTCTCAAAATTATGCTAAATCTACCAATCTGGATTGGCGTAACGGACAATAGCCTTAACCCCTCTCATTATCAGAAGAAACCTAACTGAGCACAGTAGTAGGACAGTTCTAGGTCGAATTATTAGTCGTCCTTGACAAGACAGAAGGATTCTTTAGAAGTAAATACAGTCAACCGAAGAGTAAATTGTGCGCGTAAACATCCTCCGCATGGTAATAGGTTTGTGTTAGCACAATTGCGTATGTTTGCATTGGCTCTTGAACAAGTTAATCTAGGTACGGATGTGTTGTGTTTTGGAGATGTGACTGGAGATGAATATGGACAAAAATGATCGATGGCCTGTAGAACTTTGTAAGTAGAAAACGTAAACTGAGCCGTCGTGCGATTAAAGAAAGACGTTGCTCATTAGAGTCCTACAATTATTTTAGGTTTTGAGGATCAATGTAATGTTACTATAGGTACTACTACTAATATTGAGATCGCTAAAGAAAGACTGCTCATTAGAGTCCTACAATGATTTTAGGTTTTGAGGATCAATGTAATGTTGTGGAGATGTAGGACTAGGTACTACTAATATTGAGATCGCGTGATGCTAAACAGTCATCATCACGCGATAGTAGTGAGTGAATTTGTACATTGTGCTTTGGGAGCATCAAGCAAATTCCCCTGATGTTAGCATCGTTTTTATGGAGGCAGAGTGAGAAAGAAAGAGAGACGATGATGGTAATGTTTTTCTTAATTCAAGCAAGAAATTTAAAATCCGAGCTTTCGAATTAATAGTAAGTCCTTCAATTTGGTAAAGTATTTATGGTAAGGTTCTGTAAGTAAGATGAACAATCATTAGATTTGTGAAGAATCCGTCTTTCAAAATTATTCCACGCTAGCGTTCTGACCGCGGCTTTGTCCGCGTTTTCCGGGATAATAAGTACCCTATATCTTATTCCAGGTCTACCTGTGTGCCAAATTTCATGAAAATCCTTTCAGTAGCTTTTGTGTGAAAGAGTTACGAACATCCATACAAACTCTTACATTTATATTATTAATACTAGCTGTTACCCGCGACTTCGTCCGCGTGGTATTTAACAAGTTATTATTCTTTTTTCTAAAACTATTTTTTTCTAGAATAAAAGTAGCCTAAGTTACTCTTTATTACATCAGCCATCTGCCAGTGAAAGTCCTGTCAAAATCGGTCCAGCCATTTTAGAGATTAGCCGAAACTAAAAGACAGAGAAATAGACAAAAATTGTAAAAAATGTTGTTTTGGTATATATATGTACCGTCTATACATCCAAATGCACATAGTGAAAAGCGGTTATTTTAATACTACAAACAGACACTTTTATTTATTTGTTTAGGATGAATAATAATTAAGTAGCACCTAATATATCTGTTATCGTGTTCATAATAATTCGACTTCGGTATTTGCGGACAGCATTGTAACATTCTAATAAAGAAGTAGATATGCATCGAGTCACGTCATCCCAACCAATCAGTTCTCAGTATTGCCCATTTTTATTCAGGCTGCGATTTCTTCGTCTACCACACTCGGTAAAACTACGTTCATTGACATATACTCCACAAGCAATTTATTTAGGAAGCCATACGAAGGTTCATAATTAAACATACTTATTAGCCATGGTGGTTCTATTAAAAATACTACTACTAAAATATGAAATATATGTATAGAAAAAAAATATTTATGAAGTTTAGCCGCAGTGGAGCAAGGTGGTTGAGTATGCTCTAGGCCTCCTCAAGAGAAGAGAAAGTATTTAGTAGTGGGCTCCGTACTGGTCCATCAATTGGTTGAAGCCATAACATACCCTAGAGTTTACCCAATTATTGGTTGATGGTCTATTATGTATTTCCAGGCACGGTGAACAATGGCGACGATTCCGCTCAAAAGTCCAGCGGCCGATTCTGCAGCCGCAGACGGTAAAGAAATACGTGGCGCCAATCGAGCAAGTGACGGAAGACTTTATCCGCTACATGGAGAACGCACGAGACGAGAACAATGACCTGCCGCATGAGTTCGATAATGATATACACCGATGGTCTCTAGAATGTAAGTACCTTGGAAAAGTTAAGTGGGTCCTGTGCTTTTTAAACTAGATTTTTTATGGGATTAGCTGGCAAACGAATGGATGATCCACCTGATGGAAAGTGTTTATCGTCGCCTATAGACATCATCGACGCGGCAACGCCAATGGCATCTCTGATGCATTGCCAGCAAAGAACGAGAGAAGATCTAGAAAAAAAAACTGGCTCTCAAATGGAAATTTCGATGGTGTCTCTGGTTAGATACTGATGTAAAAAAATGACGGTTCTTACTTACCATCAGTTGGGTCGTTGGCTCATATATCGCCGATTTACACATTACACTAGATGCATGTACTTACTCGTAATTAAACAAACACAAATCTTATAAAATCATACCCCTACAGGATTCCCTGTGTCGCGAATGGCATGGACCACACAAATAAGACATCCACCAGTTACATTATCTGTTACATTATGATTTACTCATAACTTTGTCATTAACGCTTAGCGTTTTATGAAGTATGATTATTTATTTCCTACTAGCTGTGCCCCCGACGTGCAAATTCTGGGATATAAAGTAGCCTATACCTGTAACCTCCTCTTTATTCTAGTGAATAATATTTCAGAGATTAGCCCAAAAAAAGAGACCGATAGACCAATATTTTTAAAGTTTTAGTATCGTTAACTAAAACTAATTAAGGAGAAAACAGTAATTTTGAAATCAATGACAGATACTTAAATTTTATTTATATCTATTCCATTATGTTTCTAGGTATCGGCCGTGTCGCCCTCGATGTCCGGCTGGGCTGCCTGTCTCCGCAGCTCACCAGCGACTCGGAGCCGCAGAGGATTATAAACGCGGCAAAGTTCGCCCTCAGAAACGTCGCTGTACTCGAACTGAAGGCCCCCTACTGGCGGTACTTCCCCACGCCGCTCTGGACTAAATACGTTAACAACATGAACTTCTTTGTAGAGTGAGTTGGTTTTGTTTAGTTCTCTTATATGTTTTGACTGCACTCTTAAGTCTTCTACTGTCGAAGAATTGTTGGCTTCTTCAGTTAGCAAGTAAGTGCCTTGTAATTTTAATGGTAAAGTCATTTGTTCAATTGGTAGCTGAATTCATTATTTATTTGGCTTATTTTAGTTTTCATGTTTTTTCGCAGTAGATTAATCTGTAGATGTGGTAATTATAATTTAACATAATGTCCTGAATGTCCTGATCTTGATAGTGCATCTTGAAAGTATAAAACCCATCTACCTCAGATACATTATTCTGATACATCTACATCGATGAATGCTTTCAAATCGAAATAATTCATCAGGTTATGTTCACGCTACATAAACGAAGCGCTCGAGCGACTCAAGACTAAGAAGGTGACCTCTGAGAACGAGTTGTCCTTGCTAGAACGAGTCCTGAGGAGTGAAGGAGACCCGAAGATAGCCACCATCATGGCTCTGGATCTGATCCTCGTTGGCATTGATACGGTACATAATCTCTTTGAATATGTTTTTTTTTTTTTTACACTAATAAGTTAATGCTTGACCACAATCCCACCTGATGGTAAGTGGAGATGTGGTCCAAGATGGTGAGCACATTAACTTAGTAAAAGCCTATTCACTCTTTTCTTGAAGACATCCACGTCATATATTGGCGGGAACGCCGACGCAGGCAAGTTATTCCAGTCCTTCGCGGTGCGTATAACGAATGACGAGGCAAACCGCGTCGTTCGTACCGGCGGGATGTTCACGACAAAGGGATGGATACCCGCCGTGCGTCGTGTCGTTCGATGGAGAAACGGAGATGGGGGAATTATCTCAAACAATTCCTGCGCACACTCTCCGAAATGTGCCCTGTAGAAAACCGAGAGACTGGCTACTCTGCGCCTGTGCTCGAGGCTTTGAAGATTGGTCTCAACCAAAACTGGGTCACCAATGAGCCTCTTCGCACGTCTCTCCATCGAGTCCAAAGCAGAAAGGTGACATTTGGCTGCGCCTGCCCAAATGTGCGAACAGTACTCCACACACGGCCGAACCTGAGCTTTGTACAAGGTTAAGAGTTGCCTAACCTACATATAAATATAAACAGCCCTCAAAGGTTATTTTTCTTCTATATGACACGGGAAAAGACATTATTCTAATGTAGAGATGTAAGAGAAACAAACTAGCACCACAAATGTCAGAATTATTTAAACAAAAGATCTTGGATTAACGGATCAACAAAGCAAATGATTCCCATATTTGACAAAGGAAACGACTCAGAAAATGATTAGTTGATCACTGACCATATTTGATGCATTATGTTGTTAAAAAAGAATAAGACTTTCAGAATGTAGTGAGCAATTTAAATACCTGATTGTACTGTTTTATACTTCCAGATATCCATGGCGGTATGTTCCATTTTATACCAAGCTGCCACAAGATTAAAACAACAAGACAAAATGGCAGAAGAAATAAGAAGAGTCTTACCAGACCCGGACAAACCGCTCTCTTACTCAGATTTAGACAAGCTGCATTACACCAAGGCTTTCGTTAGAGAAGTTTTTCGGTAAGCAACTGCTTTTGTATCTAGAAATTTGATAATAATGAAATACATTATGATGAATATAAGAACTCAACAAAAACTTTGAAAGGACGTAAGATATATAGATATATTATCTTTAAATTTCATTTTGAGTTATCCATTGTTTTTTTTTATGTAACGTAAAACTTTATCGCAAAAATGTTTCAATTTAATGTTTAATTTCTTCCTAATTGCAGGATGTATTCGACGGTTATCGGTAACGGCAGAACTTTGCAAGAGGATGATGTTATATGCGGATATCATATTCCTAAAGGGGTAAGGAAAATTACCTTTTTCAAAACATCCTCGAAATTTCATTCTTAGTGTGAACATATGATAATGGAGATTTTCTGTCGTGAAGTCCTATCTTAAAGTATTTTGGAGACGTCCCTCATGTCGTTAATAGCATAATTCGGTGATTACGATAGCTACTTACCATCAGGTGGATCGTCAGCTCGTTTGCCGGCTATTTCCATAAAAAAGAAATGCAAAATTGCAGTTCGGAATAATCAAGCCAGTTCGCTAAGCCGTATCGATTCGTGTATGATTCCTGTGTTTTGCCACTCTCTTGGTTGACAACGCGTTGGTTATTTTATCGTACCGTTAGGTAACACGTCTGCTCGCTTACCTAAAACGATAAAAATAAGTTTACAAAACTGAGAAACTTCTTAAATTGTTTCACGGTGGCTCAAAAAAGTTAATTGTCATAAGCATTTTTTATAAACCATATCATAATTATCACTTTTACTGACCAGGGGACTTTAAGTTTCATTATGACAAATTAGGAAGGAGACAGAGTATCAGTTGCATGGTTGTGGCTATCATAACTCAACAAGTCCGATTTTGGGGATCATGCTGCGCGTTCCTGTAAAATATTTATTTTATTGTCCTTATTATTATTTTTAACTATAGATATAGTTTTTAACTTTTCGTGGCATTCTGGCTTTCTTTCTTCTATCGCATCAATTGTTTTGTTATCTTTATCTTTACTTCGACAGGTTCAAGTGGTGTTCCCCACGATAGTGACAGGTAACATGGAGCAGTTCGTCTCCAATCCCGAGGAGTTCAGGCCTGAGCGTTGGCTGGAGAACGATGGACGGCTCCACTCCTTCGCGTCACTTCCTTACGGTTTTGGTGCCCGCATCTGCTTAGGAAGACGGTTCGCTGACTTGGAGATACAAGTGTTATTGGCTAAGGTGAGGATAGAAAGGTTTCCAAATTGCTTATAGAAACATACATACGAGTTTAATAGAATTGTAACTATGCTGCGGACAGACGGGCATGACGAAACTATAAGGGTTCCGTTATGACTACCTGCGGCGCCCCTTCAAACCTGACGCCCTGGGCGGTCACCCATCCGCATCCTACCCTAACGCCGGCACTACCTCAGAGACAATACTTACAATTTGGTGATAATAATTACAATTTGGTGAAGCCTACCTAGTTAGATACCTGCCTCTTACTTGAGCCGCTACTCAGCCGCTTGTCTGTCGTGTTCTGGCTGGTGTTTTAGACCCAGTTCTTTCTGTTCCTTCTTTCTTCTCTTCTTTATAGGCAGCGACGCTATAGCTACAGTGTTAAAGATGTCCATGGGCTAATGTGATCACTTACCATCAGTTGGATCGTCTGCTCCATTAGTCAGCTAGTTACATAAAAAATCAAAGTATAAAATGAATGAACCCAGTTTTTTAAGACTTTTTCTATGGACAGTTTCTGTTGGTCTTTATGGCTTCACGTTGACAGAACAGCATAGTTTTCCAAGTTTTTAACCGACTTCAAAAGAGGAGGAGGTATTTAATTCGACTGTATTTTTTTATGTTTGTTACCTCAGAACTTTCGACTGATTGAACCGATTTTGATGTTTTTTTTTTTATCAAAAGCTGGTTCTTGTCATGTGGTCCCACTTAAAGAGCGAGATCTGATGAGTAGTTTTTTTTTGAGTTATCCATAATTTTGAGGTCGGTTATTTTTGGTCAAGAATTATCTATAATGTAAGAGAGTTATCCTTGTTCCAGCTCCTCCGTCGCTACCGGCTGGAATACCACCACGAGCCCCTGGAGTACGCCGTTACCTTCATGTACGCGCCCGACGGACCGCTGCGCTTGCGCATGGTCGAGCGATAACACTGTTTCCAGAAACTTAACAATGCTGCTCGGTTTTACTACGTTTTTACGTCTAAATAGCTTATTAAGGCGCTTTTGTTGGCTTTAAGAATGGACTGCCATGCAATGACTTGTTTAAAACCTTTTCTACGGAAACCAATACGCATTTGTTGTCAGGCATTGTGCCGAGTTTAACATCGTTGAATAACTGATTAGAAGTAGTAAATTGAGCATTAAAAAAAATCAAACCTAGATGCTGTAAAGTGACTTGTATGTACTTGAATTATTATCATTTTTGCTTGAATGTTTTTTATAAATTAAACAGACTAAATAAAATTCATTCCACATTATGCTGTGAAGTTATGTACTGTGTATGTATTGTGTGTATTTGAATTATGTAATTCTTACTTGAAAATTTTATAAGTTTGACATACAATAAACATTTAATCTAGCGAAACACTAGTTACCTTACTTTCTAGAACGTTTAGTACCGTAACCATCATGTTATTTTCGCATAGTTCTAAAATAGTGTTGTTGTATAATTTAGTTTCATTATTTGTATATTGCAATTTAGGTTGAACTACAATGAGAACTTAATGAAAAATTATATTATGATTAATGTTTTTATACGGATGTAAATACATTTTAATATTAATTGAAGTTTTATTTGCCGTAATCCGAATTATCTTTTTTCATGGTATATGTAGATGTTACATTTCAACAGCTGTTAGGTAATCGTCTTGAAGATAGATAATGAATCGATAAATTATTGAGATCGACGGTAAGACATCGTAAACAACTGAGACTTGAGAACAAAATACACATTTGTCGCTTATATGTTGGCGCTAGTCAGGGTTTGAACCCGAAACACTTCCTTCGAGTTATTATTGGAGTTACATTGGGTTCAGTGCCCTGTAAACTCGCATCAATGGATGATAAACGAAAGGGGAGGTGGAATACGTCATGTTGGCGTTATTAGGTACTCATTATTACATTATGGCGTTATTACATTATTACATAAGCAAGCAAAAAATTCAATAAAATTTTGTTTAAAAAAATATTTCAAGAAAAAACATTCCAAAAAATATTTCAAAAAAATATTCCAAAATATATATATTTTTCTCTCCCTACGCCGCTGCCACCTCCCACCACGCGATATTATCGTCTACCCCTCTACGTGGCCGTAATGCATTTTCGTGACAGAAAAATCCTAATACCCCGTCTATAAAGAAGTTTCACTTCAAAAAAAAATGGTTGTCTGTAAAGTCGGTTTACGAACGGTAGTTTAACGTGACAACGTCATGACAAAGCTCCGCTCCACTCAACTACGATCGCCTGCGGCATCGGCTACGATACACCGATCGTAGCTGATCGTGCCTCTCTCTCGCTTTTGTCGCTCTCTCGCTCGCGGAACGCTACATTTTTTCATGCGTGCGCCCGGCGTTCATCGTTTTAATATACGTTATCACGTCAAAAAATCAGATAAGGCAATACTCTTATCTGAAGTAGGGTGTTGGGGCAAAATATGACATATAAGACAAATACAAATATTGCTGCAAATATCCCATCTTACTCTATTATAGATAATAATCGCCAATTTCGGCCACAGCGACTGCAAACACTAATAAGGCCGTCAAGTAAGAGTGTTGCAGCCTTTCTGGTATTTAAATTTATTAAAATTCGACTTGTCTTCATATTTATCCAACAAACTAGGTATACCCAATGATATTTAAAAAATACAGATACCTTATACCCTTACAAATCAACCAAAAAATCTGTTCCGAAAAGAGCTACAACACACACACGTTTATCTTTTGTTTAACTACACCAATCACATTGGTATAATACACGAAGGCATTTTAACGCTGTTTGTCAAATGTCAAGCACTTCTGTCAACAACAAAAGCGTGCGTATCGTCATGTATTGACAGAGCGACTACGAGCAGTGACCGTTCTGCGACTGCTCGCATTGCATGTTCTTACGCTCTTCATCGTCGGCGCGCTAGTGGCATATCTACCTCTTTTTTACATTATAATATCATTGGGTATACCTTAATATTTATCATAACACAGCTTGTCCTTGTGACGTAATCCTTGGCTTGTGCAGTCTGTTGTTTTTGGTATGACCATAGACTCACCATTCGTTAACACCTCTGTGTGAAGTATGTTATCGCTATTAAATCATTCGGTGATGACTATTTTAAGGCCATTTAAGGCCCCTTACACATGAAATACTTTTATGCGGTGTTCTTATCGCAGTCCAGTCTGCAATGGACAATTTAAGTTATCTGATTGCATACGATTGACACAAAAATAGAAAGATGGGTCAAAAGATATACAAACATAATAATATATCTTTGTAATTATAAATAATTGTGGTTCTTGATAAAATGTATTAAATAAAAACTAAGCGTGATTAATATTTTATAGCTTTTATTTTTTTAATATTGCTTTGGCCAGCCAGCAATGTTAGCATCCGAAGTTACCAAAGATTGGTTCAATAAAATGATATTATATACAAAATTTTAGCTCAATCATTAAATAACTAATAAAATTATCGTCACATTTGAGTCATAACATTATGGGTAAAATTGCAAGGTAATAAAACGCAACATGATTTGAATTACACCTAATATTGCGAAAACCGAAAATGTATAGGATAGTCTTGCCGTTTAAGTACGTTTTAGTAAGTACATGCATCGACACAAAACTATCATTTGGTAAAGTCAATATTAAAGGTAAGCAAATACTCCAAAACTTGAAACTAAGTCTCTTGAAACTAAGTACGGGCAATGTTGTAATATTTATTCACTGAGTAAAACTTACTTTTAAAACGATGTATTAGGGCTCCTTAATCCATAAAATAGTGTTTTAGTCTCATATAATTAAACTGTACTCTTATCGAAGAAAAGCCGTGTTTAGAAATTTGGTTTTAGAAATTTTGGTATTATGATATTATGCGTATTTGATCTTTCCCGTATATGAAGTGTATAAGCAAATAAAGGACTAATTAACCTTTCGGTTTAAACAATTATTGACAAAAAATAACCGACTTCAAAATTAGGGGTAACTCAAAAACTACTTGTCAGATCTCACTCAGATTTAAGTGGGACCATATGACAAGCACCAGTTTTCGATTAAAAAAAAGAATAATCAAAATCGGTTCACCCAGTCGAAAGTTCTGAAGTAGCAAACATAAAAAAAAAAAAACAAAAAAAAATACAGTCAAATTGAATACCTTCTTTTTTGAAGTCGGTTAAAAAAGAAAACCTCCGCATGTTTTGAAATTTGTTAAAAAACCTTTCAACTCAGGAAGCCCAGCGACATACTAACAGAAAAAGCAGTAATTAGCGTAAAAAATTAAAACTGCACGGTTAGAGTCACAGTGAAACTATTGCTTCAGTTGTATAACTTACGAGAAAGTTTGAATAATGTAGTTAGTTCAACTGTTAGTTCTTTACTACTTTCATTTTTACTCATACTCATTACAATATGTAGACTAAAAATGCAACATTTTTGCAGTCGTCGCATAAAAAATATTTAACGGTAAAGGTCACATGGTCCCTTTTTTTTAAGGAAATAGCCAGTAAACGAGTTGACGATCCACCGGATGGTAAGTGGCTATCGTCGCCCATGGACTTTCCGAGGGAACGTAAATCCAGTATGATTTAGAAAACGGTCGTTAAACCATGTCGAAGTTCTTCAGGTGGCCTATAATTTTCCGACACTTGGATTGTCAACAAATCAATTGTTAAATATGCTCTAGGACTCAGAGGGACCCTTAATTCTTCTTCTGTAGAAGATCTTTAATTTTTTTTTATAAATGCATGATCATCATGATACATGAATGTAAATGCTTGATCATAATCCCATCTGATGGTAAGTAAGTAAGTTGATGTAGTCTTGGGTAGTAAAACACACGAACCTAGTAACAGACTATTCAACCTTGCCTTGAAAATACATTATAATCACGGATATACCGATCGAATACAAACCGAATACAACGTAGAACTATTAAACTCCCATCTTTTTGCAAATAATATTCGCAAACTGAGTGTTTCACAACACAGCTACATTCAAATAGCGTCTGAGATTAATAGCGGTTTGAAACCGCTTTCTACTTAGCCCTAGGGTCAAATCTTTGAACATAGTTCTACTTGGCAGCTACACTCCCCCTTATAATTAACCCAAGTTAACCCAAAGATATTTTACTATAATCACAATTCAGTTTTCATTCGCTTCATTAATTGTTTATCTGACATTAGAATGATTTTATTATTTAATAAATTAAAATGTACTATTAAAACTTTTAAAAAATTTGCTAAAATATGAGCTGAAAATTGTATCTATCTTCTGATTAATTAGTCTATATTGCATCTTATGTGCCATGTCTAAATAAAATTACAAGAGGCTGAATTAGACTGACTCAATTTCTGCGTGCTCTTGGCACATCTGCCTCTTTTTGTACATATTAACTTAACCTTAATAAACTGTGAATTTTTTCGGTTGCATTACGATTTACGCGTTTCGGTTGTAAGATCGGAAATCCGCTTCCTTCTTTCTCACGCGCTTAATGACCATAAAAAGAAGCGCGTAACTGTTTTATTACTGTCTCTCAAAGAAAGTTGTCCTAAAAGAAAACCACGTCTTCTTCTCTCTTTCGGATATCTGTTCCAAATTCTGTTCTGTTATTTATTATGACACGTTAATCAAGTGCTGCTTTATTACAAACATCATTCAAAACATCGAAAACTGAGGTATCAAAGTAAGTTTCATATTATTCTTATTCTCTTTCTTTTGTAAAAATTATACTAACTGTCACCTGAATTGTTAGATTTTAGTATGAATGAATAAAAAAAAAAAAGTTACCTACTTGATACGCAAATAAACTTCTAAATTAATTAAGAGAATCAGAGAGGACCTTTGAATAAATAGTGAGTTCTACTTCTGTCAGTGTTGTTCTGCTATTAGACTAACGTCCCAACTCAGAGTCACTAACGGTTACTTTAATCGCTCCTTAGTAAAGAATCACCATACAAATTCTGTACTAAGGAGCGATTTAAGTAACCGTTAGTGCCGTTAAGTACCGTTAGTCCCATAACTCTGAGTTGGGGCGTAAAACTAAGACATATTGCTCCATAATATTATTATTTTATGGAAATGGCTGGCAAACGAGCTGACGATCCACCTGATGGTAAGTGGCTATCGTCGCCCATGGACATCAGTAACACCAAAGGCATCACTGATGCGTTGCCGGCCAGCAAGAGAGAAGAAAAAAAAAGAAAGAAATTCCCTAGAATTTGAGCCCCCTAAAGAAGATGCCGATATTTATAATATTTTAACCACTACACGAGGACCCACAGGACACGGCTCTTTCTTCCTAATAGAGGAAACCCAGAGTAGAGTCTACCACGCTGCTCCAGTGCGTATTGGCGGAGACTAGACTCGTACAACAGCGTAACTCTGTTTTAAATTGAAATTATTCTCTCTTGACGACCTCTCAACGACCTTGGATTTTCCCAATTATTTTATTCTCTTATTATCCTACGAGACATTTGTGTCCGTTAGATTATGGTAACCGTTGCCGCGTTGTACACAAAAAGAGAAAATCTTAAATCTAAGCTCAGGTCAACGGCACAGGATGTGCACTGAATATGAAATGGTTTACGCTGTTAGATACTGGAATCCTCCAGTACCATCCGGTCAACAATTAACATAGCAGTTCTTGAGAACAGCTGCTGTTTTGTTGGTAAGTCGATGGTATAATATTTCTGAGAACCCAATTTTTTTATATCCCGTAGTATCCAATAACTTGTTTGCTGAAATAATGGCCAGTATAAATATTTTTATAGTACGCCTATTATTTTGGAAATTAACATTTAAAAAAAATTGCAAAAAAAATCTGAGATATTTCATCAATTATATTCAACAAAAAGCTGGTGGTAACTGGTAAGCAATAAAAGTCTTGTAAATAATCGTATGAAACGTTAAATCAGCATTAGTATCAAATAAAAAATCAATAAAAAAATCTTGAGTCTTGATAATAATAAATAATTCAAACATGTAAAAAATATAATTAAATCACTTCTCTCGCCCACATTGTAATGTTACTTACCGAATAATTTATAACCGACTTTTGGAATCTCGACCAAGGTTAGGTAAAATATACAGATTCCAGTTTAAAAAATGCGTAATTGGTGCAGTTGACATTCACATTAAATATACGTTAAACTTTATTGTGGATTGTGGCCTGTAGATGACTTCTGGTGATATTTCAAAAGCTTTTTCTTTTTAAGTATTAAACGGTTTTATTTATAATAGCTTGCCCTGTTTGACCCTTTGAGTCAAATCTTGCAAGCTGAATTAGAACTATTTCCTTTCATCCTACGACAATGAAATTTTGCATATTGCTATGGTTCCAATGACAATGTATTTTTATAATAAGCGTGATCTGATAATACTTTTAGGGTTGGCTCTAGACGAGGGAACTTAACGGTTAACAGCACGGTCACATTTTTTTTTCTTTAGTTACTACAGTGGCTCTATAAAGCCGTTTATTTAGTTTTTGAACTAAATACTTGTTTGTGAAGAGCATAGAAAAGTTTACAAGTTTCACATTTCATTTATTCTTTAATTCGTTCGTACGTTCCTTAATTTGTTCCTACATTTCATACTCATTGTTAAATTTGTTTAGTCATGTCTTAATTAATTAATTCGTTCATTTATACCTTTATTCGTTCATTCATAAATTTCACTCCCGATCCCTCACAGTACACTGTCACCATCTGAGATTTATATAGACTACTAGCTACCCGGACAGACATCGTTCAGTCGAAAGCTTTTTTATTTTGAGATGTAAGCTATCCTATCTTTCAAGTTGGATCAAACTGCACACGGTGTGCAAATTTGATTAAAATCGGTTAAGTAGTTTAGGAGTCCATCGCGAACAAACAACGTGACACGTTATTTATATAATATATTAAGATATTAGATGAAAACATGGAATTAATGTAGCCCATGACGTTTATAAAATTACCACCTTTATAATTACCACCTACGTCGTAATTACCACCTACGACTATGTGCCAAAATTTGAGCTTTAGACGGCTAAAATGATCATCACTGTCAAACTGAGTACCTAGGAAATAGTTGAGAGGTACCTACCTACTCAAGGGGCTAGCCAAAGTAGAAGGGTCATTTATTCGGCAGGCACTAAAAATGTAAAAATGCGCCATTAAAAATTTAAATAATTTTGCCTAAATAGATACAATAGTTATGTATGAGGTAACCTTCACGCTGAACCGGATATAGGTAGTGATAAGTTCAAGGCTGGCAAAATAATTTTATTCCGGTTTTCTCTTTGACAAAGATCGTTTGAGTAAATTAATTGTGTTATACCTACAATGTGAATGAGGCTGTACTTGAAATTATGATTTTGTAGGACAGCTGAGGATTATATTACAAATGGCACTCTGCAAGCATTGTGATAGGTTATAGCTAAGGTTGTTTTTTTATAATAAGTAAGATAATACTTGACTTCAAACCCACCTGATGGTAAGTGGTACAATGAATTTGTGGATGAGAAAGCGCATTAACTAAAGCCTATTCACCCTTGACTTTAAGATACCCTATACACTGACGCGGCTAATGCTTTTTATAGTTTTTATGTTTTTCAAATGTGGTTCCTAAGACTACCTATACATAATAAAATCACTACATTATTATTGCCATAAAAATAGGTATTGTTAATGGCCAAATTGTTTAGAATATTTCTGTAAAAACAGACCGTCTGCATGATATTTTTGCAGCAAGACGACTCTATTCAGTACGCTGCTACACACTTTAATAAAACTACTTTAATATTTTCATTTTGGAAGGTGTTCCAACGCAACTTAACTTTATCGTCTCTTAAACTATAATTATGTTATATCAAATCGAATCATTCAAAATCTTTTATTACGAGTACTATAGGTATCACTGATACACATAATTTTTTTAATGTACCAGCTTTTCGGAAGGGTGCTTTGTCATGGAGGAGAAGAAAAGCCCTTTACGGCACAACTCCTCGGTACATCTTTTAAAATCATGAAAAATTACATAATTATGTTCTAACCTACGCCGAACTGGATGCGGCACTAATTTCCAGGCGTGTTTGTCATTAATAATATATTCATTAATACTATAGTATCCTTGTACACCAAGCCTCTTAAAAGAATATATTTAAAATTTTATCATTTTTTATTACAATTACTATAAAATATGTGTTACTGAAATAGTAAAACATGTCAATAACAGTTTATAATGCATTAGAAGAACATCCTAATTAAATTCAATGTCAATTATTCAAAATGTCAGCCTATTAATTGAAAGTATTTTCATTGAATTATAATTGAAAAATATTCATATTTTAAACAAAATTTTCTACAATATGCTAATCCTGATGAATAAGTAATTTTCTTGTACGATTTTTTCAAGGCAGTGTTAATTTTTCAAGTCAAATACGTGCTGTTTTTACTTGTATTAGATCGATGACAGAACCATTTAAATCACCAGGCTATCACAAGTCATCATAAATGTTTAACATTTACTACTAACGCTCTGCTTGTGCCTTTGCCCATGTTTTTAAACGATTTCAAAAAAGGAGGTATTCAATTTGACTGTATTTTTTATGTTTGTTACCTCAGAACTTTTGACTGGGTGAACCGATTTTGATGATTCTTTTTTAATCGAAAGATGGTACTTGTCATGTGGTTCCACTTAAAGGAGATTGCCCACGGATGGTATCGCAAAATGTAAGTTGTGTCACTACTTCATGAAATCAGTAATTCCTATTATTAATTAAAACAATTTTTGTACGTATTACGAAATAACAAATTCTCCGGAGATAAACTGACCAAAATAAAACTCGTTGTCTTGACCATTTATTTAGTCACCATCATTGCCAATTGCCATTAAGAGATGTATCAAGGAATCGATAAGTTTAGGTGAGATTCGATTATTTATGTAATATGATGAATAAGCAATCGACAATAAAATTGATTATTATATAAATATTAACTTTTACCAAGTACGACCGGTTATTTTGGCGTCAGACAACAGCAAACAATTAAAAGAAACTAATCCTGCAGCCAATTTAGGGTTATTATTATCTGAAACTATGTAGCGTTCAAGATCGATCTGTCGTTCGATTAATCGGTTTCTCTCGAATCAATCTCAGTTTGACATACCTAACCTTAGGCAAGTTACACATTACACAGAGTACTTAATCACTACGTCAAATAATAATTATTTTGTGACGTTTCCGACAGTTTGTTTTGAACTCGTGGTATAATATTCATTAAGTATTATTTCGTGTTTGATTCATTTGGGTCGGTAATTATCAAATATTGATAGCTAATGCTTTATTAGAATGAATAATCATACTAGTAACCATTATCTAATATAGCGAAATGTTTCAGAAAACGTAAATTAGCACTTAACGGCTTTCGAAATATCCAATTTTAGTGGTCCTTCATAACCATATTGCTGTTGAATCCCGAGAATTATAAATATTTTTTATATGTAATTAAAAGTACTAAAATCATACTATAAATTAAGCTCAATTACACTATGGCACAACAGATTTGATAGCGATACTGAGTTCCATAGTCACTTGGGCATTCTCCAAATGAGCGAGATCTGACAAGTATTTTTTGAGTTATTTGTTGGTTATTTTTTGGCAAGAATTTCGGGGATAATAAGTATCCTATATCTTATCTTATTCCAGATCATGATCTACCTGTGTGCTAAATTTCATGAAAATCCATTCAGTAGTTTATTTATTTATTAAAACTTTATTATACCTAAGATAGATGGTATAAAAGGCGAGCTTAATGCTAAGAGCATTCTCTACCAGCCAACCTTTGGGCAAAGTAGAAAACAGCGATGGCGGTATTAAATACTTAGTACTCTACGAGTTATGTATAAATAAATTTATATGTGAAAATTTAATGAATACGATACTATTACTTTATTGATAGCTTTGGCATGAAAGAGGAACAAATATCTGTACATTCTCACAAACTTTAAACATTTATAATGTTACTAGGAAATAGGATTATAAAATCATCATCGTATTTATCACCCATAGTGATGGTAGCAAAACCCACAGAGTAAAGAAAGGAGAAAGTATTGCAATCGTTATCGCGAAACTAGACGATCTAATTGCAGAGAACCGATCGCTTTCGCAATAGATCGTGGAAATAAAAATGGACCAGGTACGATAATATCTCCAAGTCAAGACTGGTCTAGAAGTGGTAGTGGTCGCGGACTAACCTGAGCAAATATGGAGATTGTTAAAGAAAGAAAAAAATATTTATTCCGTCATAAACATAGCAACAACGTTAAAATTCTATAGTAAGAAATATACGTTTGACTGAGTTCGGAGTAAAAAGTGTTAGTACAGAAGGCATAATTGGTGTTAGGTAACTTACTACGCCTTCTGATATTTCAGTGCGCGCGTTAATCGCGGCTAAAAGACTGGTCTAGAAGTCGTGGACTAGCTTGGGCAGATATGGAGATTGTTGAATTTAGCTCTGACGGTAACAGTCAAATGTGACAGGCTCAGTGACGGTGAGTGGTCATTGCCGTCCTTGTATTGCGTATCGTTGCATCGGGTTGCGTTGAGCAGCGATGGAGATCGTTAAAATAAAAATTCAGCTGTGATGGTAACAAATGACAGGCTCTACGTGATGGTGCGTAGTCATTGCCGTCATTGCACTCCAATATAATATTACTGTATACCAATTTAGCAATTTACTTGTAAGAAAAGTAATATTAGGAATAGGATGAAGTTAGCTGATCCGATAAGTAAAGGCCGCTATGGCCAAAAGCAACTGTTCATTAAAAAAATACATGCAAAGCAAAGCAAAGCAACAACCCATAGTTGTCTCACTGCTAGGCTCGGGGTCTCCTCTCACAATATGAGGGGTATTAGGCCATAGTCTACCACGCTGGCCAAGTGCGTATTGGTAGACTTCACACACCTTTGAGAACTTTATGGAGAACTCTCCGGTGTGCAGGTTTCCTCACGATGTTTTTCTTCACCTAAGCAAGTGATAATTAACTTCTAATACGCACATAATACTTGAAAATTAGAGGTGCGTGCCAGGATTTGAGATCAGGCCCCTTCGTTCGGAAGACCAACGTTCTAACCGCTAGGCTATCACTGCTGTTGTAAATACATAATATAGAACGTTGTTCGTTGTAGTTGAAACTATTCACCAAGACTTTAGATGGCCGGTAATAATGATGTTTTGTATTGGTGTCCAACTTGTAACATTTTTTAAATATTTTTAGGACAAAATATAACATGGTGTAAAAATTATTGCGATCGATTCAGTTACTGATTCTAAACAAACTACTTTCAGGTTTCGTATATACTCGTACTAAGAATTACGCTGTATAAGTATAGGTACACATTTCTGGCCAGCAATACATCGATGCAGCCGTTACTGTAGCGTTGCCATCATCTAAATCACCGCCTCGGGACAGGAATGTCAAAAACTCCGGATATTTTTTATGCGAATAGCCGACAAATGAACTGACGATCCACTAGATAGGATGTGGCTATCGTCGCCCATGGACATTAGCGATATCAGAGGCATCACTGATGCGTTGCTGGCCAAGAAGGAGAGAAGGAAAAGAAACAAAGAACTGGTTCTCAAACCCCCAGCCGGAACACGACGAGTCGTTTGGCGATTGACTCAAGCAAGTGTGTAGTAGATAGCCAGGCGGATCAAACATTTGGATGAAATTTAGATTTCAGTAGTTCAACAGCACCCTTCTAGCTGTCAGAGCCCTTAAAAATAAAGACGATGAAGGTACACTTAACTTCCTTACGTCATCGATTATCATCATACATCAAATGAAAGATAGTAGAGAAATTGTTCTTTCGCGTTTCTGTTATATTAATGTACGCAGCTCTTAAAATATTTTCAATTTACCATGCTTGTTTGAAGTGTTAGAACGACTAATGTTAAAATGTTAATAAAGTTACAAATGTTAAATCTGAAGACAGAAATCGATTATCTAAGGTTTACTTTAAGTCTTTAACTTCATAATTATGCAAGCTGACTTTTTCACACTACATTTACGTGATGACAACGGACGGAACTTTCATAATGTAGTCACATTAACGGTAGTCATTGTTTAATATTTCGAGCGTTCTGAAAGAAAGCGTGTATGCATTTCGCTGAGGTGACGTTTTAGTATTGCAACGATGAGAACGAAATTTTAAAAATTAACTGCGTAGTGTTAACATGCTTGTAGGAGAAAAATTTAAACATAAAAATACCTAGTGGGCAGAAAGTACTTATAATAAAGCTGTTTCGGTCGAATCCGTACATTAAATATTTTTTTTATACGGCATTGATACACTTTGAAAAAAAAGTAAAATATACTTTTTAATTATTTAGTTGGATAGCAATTGAACTTTCTAAACAGGAATATAAGTAATTGAAACGTTCTAAAATGAAAAGTTATTTAAGTAAACATTAAATTAAATTAAGTATTCTAAAGCGACAGCGGGTTATTAACATGTACAAATCTTAAGTGCAATTGCAGTAATGTTACTAAATTGCTACCTATGTACACGCACGGTACAAATAATTATGTGGTAAGTACACGACTCAACTTACGTAACAGTAGATGGTACATTAGTCGATTTCCAGCCGATTTTCCGGTCGTGGAACATGCATCCGTGTTGTTGTCGGAAATTATTCAGTTGGTCAGTAGCGCTACTGGAGGGAATGTAAATAAAGTACCTTTGTTGAATGCTGGGTGCTATTATCATTCATAAGGGGCCCTCCATAAATTATGTCACACAAATATTATGACTTTTTTCCCCTCCCCCCTCTTTGTTACAGCTGGTCACATTTGTGAGACCTCCCCCCTAGTATGACGTACACCTAGAAATTTTAAATTAAAACAGCAGTTCGAAAAATAACTTTTATTTCCATTAATTGTTTTTTAATATTTATCTATACATACCAATTATTTGATTTTGAAATGTGTCATCACGAAATTTAGGACCCCCTTCCACCCCTTGTCACACAGTGTCACAATACAACGACCCCCCTCCCCCATAACGTGTGACGTAATTTATGGATAGCCCTTAACATAAAGTTTAGTCTAGTTTTAATTTCTTGTGGAGATTGTAGGATTCCGTCTTGTTTGTTGTATGTTTGGTAAATAATAACAATTTCTAGGGTTGTCTTAAAATGTAAGGTTGAATGAGCACCGATCATTTTTTAAAAACAATATTTTTTTAATAACTACACTGGGTCACCGTTTGTGGTAAATATTACTTGAGCACCTCCGTGCTTCAGAGGGCAGGTAAAGCCGTCAGTCCCAGTTGTTATTATAAGAACAGTCGTTGAGCCACATGTTGAGCATGAATGTACACACTGGAGCAGCGTGGTGGAGTATGCTCTAGGCCTCCTCAGAAGGAGAGACCCGTTCTCAGTAGTAGGCCACCAAAACCCCCACTAATAGATAATTTTTCTTATACTCGTATATCTTCCATTTACAAACATGGATCAACTATTTATTATTTTTTATAATGATATGATGAATGATCTATAGACTATTTATGATTATTATTTGTGAAAATAACATTAAATGTTTCTTGCACTTTCACGTAGAATAAAAAAGCTAATGATATGATGAATGATAGACTATCTGTGATTATTATTTGTGAATATAACATTAAATATTTTTTGCAATCTCACGTAAAATAAAAAAAAGATAACGATATGATGAATGACAGACTATTTGTGATTACTATTCGTAAAAATAACATAAATATTTCTTGCAATTTCACGTAGAAATAAAAAAGCAATCTACGCTAGTGTTAAGGTTTTCGTATCCGTTGAAAGGCCTAGCCGTAGGAACTGTAATCAGTAGTGAGGTAGCGACCGCGTGGTGAACACAAAAAGTCGAGTGTGGTGTCGCGTCTCAGTGCACTACTTACGGTAATAGTGACGTTTTGCTTGGAAAGTGCGTCATTTTAATAAGGTAAGGTGCTTTTTATATCATGTTTTTTATTTACCATTTTTATTGGTATAGGAGTTTTATAGAGTTAAAATTAAGTAGATAGTGAGTTTTCTGTACAATTAAAAAATAATTATTAGAATTAAAGTCAATTATCTAAACTGGATTAATTATTCAGGATATTACCTATATATTTTTTTGAAAAACCATTTCGTAAATAATGTTACGTCATGAAAATAGGACATGTTTGGGTTTCCTTGTATATTGATTTATGGAAGTAATTTTTTAAGAATTTATTTTTGATACGCACGTTCGAACAATTTCAAAGGTCTAAGGTTCAAACCAGGATTATCTGAACGTTAGATTGTATTTTAAACCAATACTATTAGGTTGCTTCATAAACTGTAAAAAAGAGGCTGAGCGAGGATATTGACTAATTTAACTATGTTGTCGGAAGAGGCTAAAATGCCTCAATTAACTGTTACGCCTCAACTCAGAGTCACTAACGGTTATTTAAATCGCTCCTTAGTAAAGAATCACCATACAAATTCTGTACTAAACAGCTATTTAAGTAACCGTTAGTGACTCTGAGTTGGGACGTTAGAGATTTTTTAAACACATTCATAATTACTGAACTTGTAACATTTTGCTACAAAGCGGAAATGAAATATTTAGTTACGACCAGTACCCATAGACATCATTAACAACATTAACGTCAAAGGTATCACCAATCCGTTGCCGGAATTGCCAAAATGAAAAGGATCTTATGGCTGTTTCGCATCCCATCGATATTTTTGTATATTATACCTTCACTCATTGCATGAAGTTTCTCAACTCCGTTCATTCATCGAACAAGTCGACATATGACGAGTAACTTACGTAGCGAAAATCCCTGTCTAACATCGATACAATTAAAAATTCGGTTACTAAGATTATTTCTGATTTGTGTGACATGGTCACAAAATGTCACACATCAAACAATCATTTGTCATACAAACATCTACCATGTAACTCGGTAGAATCGAAAGGATATGGAGTCTTTTGGAACTAGTTGCAGTGCCGGCGTTAGGGTAGGGCGCGGTTTGGCGACCGCCCAGGGCGCCAGATCTGAAGGGGCGCCGTAGGTAGTCATAACGGAACCCTAATAGTTTCGTCTTGCCTGTCCGTCCTTCCGTCCGTCCGTCCGTCCGTCCGTGCGCAGCTTGGCGTCGAGACCCATAGCATAGTGCTGCGAAGCTGTAACTTGGCATGGATTTACATTTATGTATTTATTATTTTTGTATGGGTTTTAATGGCAGAAAGGGGGCACCGTAAAAATCTCGCCCAGGGCTAAAACCGTTACTGCCTAGTTGTATCGTATAAGCTGATATAATATGGATATCGTGAGATTCGTGAGTAGGTATTCTTTATTATACCAATAAGTATTTTTTCTCTGATTATACGTAAAAAACCAAAAGTAGTTACTTATATAAAATTTTAAATATTTTTTTTTTCAGCGTTAGTAAAATTAGATTTAAAATTTAACAAGTCGAATTAAATTATCAGTATTTTTTATTTTATATAGTAGACGATTTTATTTTACGAGTAATAGGTAATTTGTAGACAGAATTAATCAGCTTTACATTTTTAACCAATTAACATATCATGTTTTTACTATAGGCATAATAATTAGGTATATAAAAAGATGAAACTTAACGCGTCTAATTAAAAACTAGATATTTCAAGGTGTTTGACCTAATCTCAATAAAATAAACAGGCATTAAAAAGCTGATATAAAATGTAAACTAACTTTAGTAATATTAAAAGATTGCTTTTTCAAATTGTATATATTTGTGCTCTTTTGAGTTACGTTATCACACCCTCAGTGGAAAAAAAGCATCAATTAATCAATCAATTCTTTATATGCAGGATGTCGTGTTACTTTGAATTTAAGTTATTAATATGATTCCAAAGAGGGACAAAAGCTACATATGCTCAATTTTTTTCAAATTTTTATCAATAATCTTGACGGTTTTGTGCAAGAAATCGTAATGTAAATTCCTTTTACTTCTTACTGATATTTTAACAGTGTTTTTTCTCTGCTGTAAAATTGTAATTTTCGTTGTATCTATGCCTTTTTTCCACTAAGCGTTATTTATTTTGAAGTTTATCACTGCAAACCATTACTGTCCTACTCTGTTTTCCTCGCTCCTCAAGAAGGAGTCAATGTGAATAAGGGACACCAAACATAATCCACCAAGCTGGTCAAGTACGGGTTGACATACTTTATCTTTGACAAAATTATGAAAAAATCTTAGATTTTCCACTTGTTTCCACACCAGGAAGCTTGAGATCTTTGTAGAAATCGAACCTAGACTACCCTATTTTACCGACATTCAAACCATATCGTAGAACTTACAATTAAGTTTTAATATTTTTTCAGACCATTCAATACTTAAAAGTTACTTAGCGTTGTACAGATAGCCTTGAAGTCAAAATTGAATAGTAGTTCCCTGAAGGTTAAAAAGTTGAATAAATGTTATCGCTGGCAAATTAAATTAATTACATCGCACATAATGCAAGGTAAATAATATTTTTTCTACAGTGACTGGATTTCCCTGTAAGTGGGGAATTCCTAAAACAAGGATCTGACAGGTGTGATTTCCTTTTTTTTTACATTTTGCGTCACCGTGTGGTACAAACAGGAATTAAGTATCAAACCGAATGTACGCGACTCGTTTTTCCCGACTCACAACTCAAAAAATACGCACATTTGGCCTCACCCTAAGATTCAAGGCCATCTTAACATGTCATGCACGTGGTGTTTAACTATTTTAGTACCTACAACTACAAAGTTAGTATCAATTGGTTTTTGGTTTGTACCTACTGGGTAGTTATTAGCTTTGGCTTTTAATTTTACGTGTGGTACTTAAATTACATGTCTGTTTAATAAACGTTTAAAACAGTCGCAGCGCAGAATACATTAGTTGGTCAGCAAGATGTCACAATCGGTCAAGAGTGACAAGTTATTTAATCTATCATTCTACATTCCTTCATCAAGCGTAGGCTGTTAGGAGAGCTATATGACCTACATTTCTAAAGCTCTATAGAATGGACGTAAGGACGTAGCTTTCCTTACCAAAAAAAGGAGAAATAGGAATCCCAGAGCGCGGGGTCCCGTCGACATCAACAAGCTGAAAAATAAAAGGTTGTTGAGGCTAGCTATATGTTTCTTTCTATAAATAGGTAGGTATATTATACTATG
The DNA here is from genome assembly GCA_951805285.1 of Thymelicus acteon. Taxonomy (NCBI): domain Eukaryota; kingdom Metazoa; phylum Arthropoda; class Insecta; order Lepidoptera; family Hesperiidae; genus Thymelicus; species Thymelicus acteon. The sequence goes on from OX638234.1 coordinate 3,504,015, forward strand.
TCAACAAAAAGTTGAATAATATTAAATTAACATATGCGTTTGTCTCATATTTAGTCATCGAATATAACCTACCTATTTTAATGATCTTAGATTATGGCTATATTCTTACAAGTTTTTATGTTTTATGGATGGTCACATACCACACATTTTTATAGATTTTTTAAAATGAATCTGATAAATTATACGTGAAGAGAGTGGCGTTAAGCGTGAGATCCTCAGGTGAGATCTATAAACCATGCTTAAGCTTTGCTAAGACTTAAATTATCCAAACAAAAATAATGGTCCTAAATTAACCTTAACGTTAGCTGTTTTACATGACTTTTTAATTTTTTCGTACTAATAAAATTTCAGACAAAGTAAACAACTGAATTTTGAAAAAAAAAATCTTAACGAAATCAAAATTAAACAAAAACTGTTTTGCAAACAGTATCATGTGTATGTCAAGTGAAAGGGCTTGTTGTAAGAATCTCAAATATATTTTTGTTATAGTTCTAAAATGGATAGTTTTAAAATTATTCAAGAAAGAACGAAAATTAAAGCCAAAAAATTTACCATTCCCACTTATCTCCAAAACTATTGACGCTAGAATTTTGAAAAAATACAGCGAATATTACATAAATATTACAAGAAAACCTATAATAAGTCAATGGTTTAAAAAAAACGGCAAAAATAAATAAAATAGAAAAATAACGGTAAATACATAATCAACGTCCGGAACCCTCTCTAAGCGAGTTTAACTCGCACTAGTCAAGTTTATTTACATTAGAAAATCATTGGTTTAAGTCTGAATTTGTATCTAACGCAGAAATTAAATACCAAAGTAATGAAAGCATTACCGCAAGAAATATGAGTAGCAGTTTATGTAATTGAAAGTATGATATTTAATACTGTTTACGTAGTAGGTACCTACCTATATTAGTTCGATAGTTTTTATCTCACTGTCTTTCATATTATATCTACGATGTTATTATCATAATAATCGTTTTTATTCGAGTTTCAAGACTGGATAGCAATATACGTATTCGTAATAATTCATAGCGAGGACCACGTATTTTTACTTTGATTTATCCTAATATATTTTTTAACCGACTTCAAAAAAGGAGGAGGTATTCAATTCGACTGTTTTTAGGGTTCCGTAGCCGAATGGCAAAAAACGGAACCCTTATAGATTCGTCATGTCTGTCTGTCTGTCTGTCTGTCTGTCTGTCTGTCTGTCTGTCCGTCCGTATGTCACAGCCACTTTTTTCCGAAACTATAAGAGCTATACTGTTGAAACTTGGTAAGTAGATGTATTCTGTGAACCGCATTAAGATTTTCACACAAAAATAAAAAAAAAAACAATAAATTTTGATGGGTTCCCCATACTTAGAACTGAAACTCAAAAATGTTTTTTTCATCAAACCCATACGTGTGGTATCTATGGATAGGTCTTCAAAAATGATATTGTGGTTTCTAATATCATTTTTTTCTAAACTGAATAGTTTGCGCGAGAGACACTTCCAAAGTGGTAAAATGTGTGTCCCCCCCCTGTAACTTCTAAAATAAGAGAATGATAAAACTAAAAAAAATATATGATGTACATTACCATGCAAACTTCCAACGAAAATTGGTTTGAATGAGATCTAGTAAGTAGTTTTTTTTTAATACGTCATAAATCGTAAACCGCAAAAAACATTGATCAAAGTTACAACAAACTACAAGAACTTTTATATTATGTTACTTGCTGCTACGGAACCCTTCATGGGCGAGTCCGACTCGCACTTGGCCGCTTTTTATGTTTGTTACCTCAGAATTTTTGACTGGGTGAACCGATTTTGATGATTCTTTTTTTAACCGAAAGCTGGTGCTTGTCATGTGGTCCCACTTAAATTTGAGCGAGATCTGACAAGTGGTTTTTGAGTTATCCCTAATTTTGAAGTCGGTTATTTTTTGTCAAGAATTATTAATTGCCTTTTCGCTCCCCCAAGTTTAATCACAAATAAGAGTCAAGAAACAGAAAATAACTTCCAGACCAGCCCACTCTATACTTTGCTGTCGTCACTGCAGTAAAAACTATGGCTCGTAAAAATCTTGGTCTCCACATTGAAGTATTATTACTAGCATATAGAACCGACACCGACACAATGTATGTCCCAATGAATTTGCACCGATTCGTTCGATTCTGAAGGAAGAACGGGGGCTCAATTTTGAAAATAGAACCTCCCGGCGGGACACACATTTTGTTCGAGATGTCGGTTCTGTGACATTATACTTCAATGGGTCTACATAATAAAATTATTAGTCATGACAAGAGTTGCACACACAAGACGAATCGTCTGTTGTGGACGTACTATATCGCCTTTAGGCCGTAGTAGTAAATAATATACTTAGTAGGTTTATATGTCTAAAGAATTTCTTATAAACATTAAATTCCACTGATGTGATGTTGGCACAAAAGAGTTGATTGAGATATTTTTTCTTCCAAGGTACACAAGGATGAAGAATCGAATAGGTGTGGTGAAATGGCCTCTCCGCAAGATATGCCAGCGACACATGGTGACCACCGCCAAGTGTTTACAGGCGGCTGATGGCGGGGAGATCGGTAGGTTATTGTTCTTTATCTATTAGGTACTAAAATTATAGACATAACAGCAAGTAATCAAGGTTAAATCTATATCTATACTAATATATAAAGGGGAAAGATTTGATTTTTTGTTTGCATTGAATAGGCTCCGAAACTACTGAACCGATTTGAAAAATGCTTTCACTGTTGGGAAGCTACACTATCCCCGAGTAACATAGGCTATAATATATTTTCAAAAAAAATTAGGGATCCTTAATAAAACTCCAATAATGTAATCCAAGGTGTAAAAAAATAAGAAAACCGAAGCAAAGCGAGGGTGGTTACTCGTTGGAAATAAAATTAAAAGTTAGAACTATAAAAATGTTTTTCTTCCTTCTATTCTCTTTATTCTAGGCTGAAGCGCATCGGTGATGTATTAGCTTTACTGAAACATAAAAAAATGCAGAAAAAAGAATGTTCGCTCGTTGGTTGATTAATCACATAAAAAAATCAAAATAAAATTTAACTCCATTAACATACAAAGAAATAAACAAAAGAACTATTATTAAATGTAGTAATGCCACTAATTAAAATTTAGTAGCTAGTACTTCTGTAGCATTAACTATTAGTTGACTTGCAACTATCAAATTATCCGAATTAAAATGTCATAATATTTCAACTGATCATTTTATCGTCTTGTCATTTTTTCACTATAGAAGTGTATGTCTGTGGTAGATATAATTATTCTTCAATACAGTTGTGGATAATCTGGTTGCTCAAGTTCAATAGGTTTTTAATCATTTGTTTTTTACCAATGACTCTAGGAGGTGGTCTAACTTGAAGAACCGGTAACAGCCTTACCGGTTACCTGAGCATATTTCGTGCCTAGACTTCGCTATTAGATACCATTTTTAATGGCTATGAATTTATTTCATTTTTATTTTAATACTAGCTGTAACGGCGTTGCGCTTCGTTGAACGTAAATAATTACATAAATAAAATTATAATTATATTATATTATATTCTTCTTGCATAAATATAATTATAATTATATTATAAACAATAGTATATAGGTACTTATTCTATAATCACTGACTCTCTCTATTTTTAACGACACTACCCATAAATGATTTCTATGTTGGATTTTAAATAATTTTTATACAGGATATAAAAAGCCTACTTTAACATTTTTTCAGTCAGTCTGCTTCGGCACTTGTTATTATTTCAGTTGCAAAATACACAATAAAGTAATACAAGTACGATCTATACTAATATATAAAGAGGAAAGATTTGATTTTTTGTTTGCATTGAATAGGCACCGAAACTACTGAACCGATTTGAAAAATTATTTCACTGTTAGGAAGCTACACTATCCCCGAGTAACATAGGCTATATTATATTTTCAAAAAAAATAGGGATCCTTAATAAAACTCCAGTAATGTAACCCAAGGTGTAAAAAAATAAGGAAACCGAAGCAAAGCGAGGGCAGTTACTCGTATTAAATAAAGATGTTAGAGAAATCTGCATTGCGTCTCGAAATAGGGGCAAGTATCGTGTAGCCTTAAGGTCGATGCATACGTAACGTGGACGGGACGGGGACGGGTCGGGGACAGGACGGGGATGGGACGGGACGTGAAGTTTTGGAAACATCGTTTCATAGAAAATGTAAACGATAGCGCATACGCCACGGAGGCACGGACGGGTCGGGAACGGGGCACGCACGTATATTTATGCCCCGTCCACGTCCCGTCCCTGTCCCGTCCACGTTACGTATGCATCGACCTTTAATGTGGCATATATTTTTTAAAGTGAACATCCACACGTGCTCAAAGAAATTATAAAATAGGTACGTAGTAACATACATAGTGTTACGTAAGGATGATTCAAATATTTTTCTATGATTAGACCGGATTTATTTTCCGTCAATTTGCACCTTTGCCGCAAATGTCCTGAGCGTATTTGCCGATGACAAAGTCATGTATGATACTTTTGGAAGTCAATATTTAATATTCAAATATTTGATCGGCCTATTGTAGGTAGAAGTGTTTAATTTGTTTAAAACCGAAAAAAAACTACGAGGGAGTTTAAAAATTATAACTTAAAAAATCTATTTTTATTTTTATTTTTGAAGTTATACTTCTTTAGGCGCGTTATGAAAAAATGATGAGAGTGAAATTTTAAGATTTGTAACACAAAAGTTACAGGATGAAGTTGCCCGCAAAAAGATGCGCGCGCATCACTGTGAAGTTGCCCGCAAAAAGCTACCAATAAATAGAACCTCTATTAGTCATGTATTATTTATTGTTTATTGATATAAATTAAAATATTATTATTTAATATAATTAATACTAAATATTATTAAATTATTAATATTAAATACTTATTTAATGATGCCAAAGAAGTATAACTTCTCACGCGCGTACATAATTTTTATTATTTATGGTTTGTGTTTAGGTAACATCTCCCGGCCAGGTCAGTGCCCTCTACAAGGTCAGCGGGCGAGGTCAACGCATGCTATTGACACAGTCTTTGATACCGTGGCCTCTCCAGTCAAGTCCTGGGAGGAAGTGCCTGGGCCCAAGCCGTTGCCACTACTTGGCAATACTTGGCGATTTGTTCCTTATATTGGTAAGTGCTTAGTTTTGTATTACATATTAAGCTCATGCATTACATCTATCATTTAGCTATTATTAATTCCATTATTACTTGAAAATTTACTACCATAAATTACTTTATTATAATGTCTAAAAATGTACCTATTTGTATATAATGTATTGATTTTATTTTTTCATTCCATTTCATTCACTTTTTTTAAGTACAGATACACATAATTTATCTCTAAGCTAAAAACGTTACATACGTTTCACCTTGTTTCCGTTCTTTACCGATGATAAATATTTTTTCGGTCGTTTAAACGTAAATTTATATAAGAAACACTAATAGACACATTGTTTGCATAAATGAGCTCAGAACACACAGTGTTTTGTAACTTCCCATAATTTTTAAACTATGTGAATTCACGCTAAGGCCAGTTTTGTGAAATAGCGTAACTTTAAGTAACTTGAGATAATAACCTGCAATTTACCACATGCAGCTGATTGCAATGAAATACAATAAAATTGTTGGCATTTTAAAATAAGTGGTAATAAGTAGATAATCTTTGGTAATTGGTGAGCATCTGCTTACCCATAGCTTTCATTTTTAAAGACGCTACCAAATAAATTACCTACGCAAAAAAAATACCTAAATTTTCAAATTTGGACTAAGTCAAATTTTATATAGAGGAAATATTAGTATTTTTGTATGTTTATAAAGAATAAGCTCAAAAACTGACCGATTTCAATAATTTTTTCACCTATAGAAAGGTGGATTACTACTGAGTGACATAGGCTATAATTAAATGTGATTAATATTATGTTTTACTTTTTCATAAGTAAAAATGTTTCCCGCCCTGTGAAGTTGGTACGGTTCAGATAGTAATGTATGTAACCGATTTCAAAATTAGGGATAACTCAAAAACTTCTTGTCAGATCTCGCTCAAATTTAAGTGAGACACACGTGACAAACACCAGCTTTCGATTAAAAAAAGAATCTTCAAAATCGGTTCACCCAGTCAAAAGTTCTGAGGTAACAAACATAAACAAAACAGTCGAATTGAATACCTCCTCCTTTTTTGAAGTCGGTTAAAAGTGGGGTTAAATAGAGTTTCCCATCCAACTACCGACCGTGCCCGCTGTTACTTAACGAAGCACATTAGCGCTTTATGTAATTTAAGAATTAACAACAGTTAAAATAGCATTTGATGTTTGCAAAGCATTATTTCTTTTGTCTTAAATTCAAATAATGAGTACTGGCAATGATCTGCCTCTCACCTCACTTCACTTTCAAGGCTTTGAGAGCCGCGAGATCTTTTTAATTTGCTACAGCATGACCTCACTGACAAATTATGTTGTAAAAATCATGTAGGTATTGTAATTAAGCCTTCACCAGAGATAGAAACAAAATATTTATTCTTTATTCTACTGCCATTATAAAATTGAATAGAAGTAATGGATGGATTGTAGTTGTTCATTCACTCATTTATTAAAAACAAACATGCTTATAAAAGACAAACAAAGATTGCGATTAAAGTTAATTATAATGTAAGTAGGTATATTTAAATTTCTAAATGTTAATTACCAAGCTGTTTTGAGTACCTTAACCAAAGTTTGTTAGAGAATTTTCTATGTAAGGTATAAAGTGTTCTTTTTGCTGACCAATGTCAATAATTTATGACCAAATTAAATAAATTAAATACGTTATTAGTCAATGTTAAGACAAGCGATACATTCGCGTAGGAAGACATTCGTATTCGCATAAATATTATTAGATACTTTTGATACGTTGCTACCTTGTCAATTAATGATAAATATTTGCGTAGGTGTTCGATGCGTGTCAAATATCAGAGCTTTTTATCTAAATAAAATAATTTTACTATGAGATATAACAGGTGACATTTGAATGGATATTGAGTTAAATAACAGGAAATGCCATATAGGTACTTTATATGTATAAGTTGTAGGTGGTAGATAGAAAAGATTTGACGTCCATAATTGTATTGAATAATACCTAGATACATAAAAATATAAATGATTTGAGTATGAGTTTAAGTCACGCATAATGATATTATCATGGGTATCCACTATCTAATCCACATAGGCTAATAAACAGAATTTAAAACCAAAAATAAATATTTTACTTTCCTTAGGTGATCGAATCACGAAATGGTTGTAAAGGCGTCAACATATTTGTCTGTTCGTCTGTATGTCAACTCTTTTTTTCTCTAACAAACGTATTCAATGAACGAATACATGAACCATACCTTTTGTTACAACGGCAATATATCGCGTCCAGTGAATACTAATATCTTTCTTAATGATGCGTTACGAAAAAACACAAAAAGGGGCCAAGGCTGACAGTTAAATTTATGGCACATCACTGTACTTTTAGAGTACTAAATTGCTTCGTGATTGACACTTAAGTATGTATTTATGTGGCCAAACTTCAATTGTCTGTTATAATTCTGTGCCGTAACTTTAAACTAATTATTTTCATAATTATTCGTCATTAAGTATCCTGACGACCCTCTAGCGTAATTAGTAAAGATAAGGGTCCCAGGTTCGCTTCCATTGTGCATTTATTTATCAGACATAGGGGAATGTGGGGTGACACCGGATAGTTAAGAAAAAAACACCATAAATTCGTTATAATCTTATATATTTAAAAAATCAACAACACTTCTCAAAGAACATAATATAAGACATTACTTTGGCTAAAAATATCCGAAATCAATAAAGATAAAAAGAAGCAGAAATTTATTTTAATAAAAAACATAAATCCGGATTCACCCCATACCTATGGGTAAAACCGGATACGCGTTTTTAGTCAACGGGGTGAATACGAAAATTTTTTTTATGCCTTAAGCAAGCAAACGAGCTGACGGGTCACCTGATGGTAAGTTATTACAGTCGCTCATGGACATTAGTAATACCGGGGGCGTCACCAATGCGTTGCCGGCTTCGAAGAATAACAATAGACCTGCTTCTTGAAGGACTCCATGTCAAAGCTTAGTGGGAACACCGATGCAGGAAGTTCGTTCCACAGTTTACACGTGCGTGGTAGGAAATTACATGAAAAGCGAACTGTGGACGAACGCCAAGTATTAAGGTGGTGTTGATGGAACCTGATACATGGTGATGCGTGGTGACGGAAATCAATCGCAGGTATTAAACCGAACAGTTCTTCAGAACATTCCCCGTTGTACAGACTGTAGAATACGCATAGGGAGCCTACGTCTCTCTTCAACTCAAGTGATACTGAGGTCCTGTAAACTTACATATGAAAAATAAATAAAGTAAAGGTTTAAGATTTTAAGTTAATAAGCAGACATAACCTATTCAATGATTGGGGGTGACACCGGATACCCGATATCACCCCGTCCGGTCGTACCCCACAGGTGCCACTTTTAAAATACTACTTGCAAAATTTTTATTCTTAGACTCACAGCAACAATTAATGCTGTTTTTTTAACTTAAATAACCAAGATATTATGAAAAGAATGTTACATTATGATTGTACATGGCCAAAGCAAATGAGAATACGTCAAAAATTACAAAATATTAGATAACTTACCAATTTTTTCTATTTTGTGGAGTACAAGCACGTGATGAAATTCTATCCTGTCCGCCTTTTGCAAGCAAACTGCCCGAGTGTTCCCAAATAACGTTTGACTATTTAGAACGAGATAGCTATATGCCTACTAGTAAAATAGCAACTATCTGTTTTCACCCCCTGTCCGGTTTCCCCCCACATTCCCCTACATGTTTGTTCTTGGAAGTAAGGAAATAAATAAATAATAACATTTTATAGCACACTGTGACCTAAGGGTTAGGTGACGCTTTTCCGTGACCTAAGTAGCCTTCTTTTACATACTTAGTCTAAAAGTCATGACTTGTGGTCTATTACTGCAGTAGGTAGACCACGTTAGCACCGTATCGTATCATTTCACTGATATGTAGAAAGCTGAACCTAATGCCCGTATCAATAAACCGATCTAGGGTTAAGAGCCGTTATTAATACGGGCTCACGGACCTAAAAAAAAGACGGACGTAATCCCAACAACAAATTCAGTGAAGCACCTATAGCAATAACAACTCTTTATTCGTACAAGTACACACACCCACACATTGACACTTCACTGCTTCAATCGCGAATCAAAAATTACGCACACATGGTAAGCGGGCGGCCATTGCTATGCTTCACTCTCGATTAGACGAGGTTACATCCGTCTTTTTTTCAGGTCCGTGTACGGACTTAAGAGTTTTTAATGGTAATCTCAAAAGTGTGTTAAGGCTATCAATCAGTGCTTGTATAAAAACAAATCTTAAGCCACAGATAATAACAAATGCAGCTGAGCTTGCACTCCGCTAAATTTCGCCATATCTATGGTAATTAACACGTCTAGACCGTTATATTTAATGTGCAGTTTGTTCAATTCTTTAATGTTAGTGGGTCAAAGTATTAACACAGCCTGATGATTAAAATTAGACGATTTTGGGGTTTTAATTTAAATTTACACACGGTAGAACAATAATGTAACGTGCCTCCACCTTCCTTTTTTGGGTTTGTAGACGATCTCTATATAATTATACATATACCATGATGTCAAAGTGTGTGGAGTGAAGATGTATCTGCAGTGTTTCCACAGAATACTTAGATGCAATATGTTTTTAAACTTGTTAAACTTTCTGTTTCGTTTACTTGCGTATGGCAATATAAGTACATCGTCCTTTAACAGTGACATATTTTATGGAAATTCGTCGTCCATTAACGTTAGCAACACTAAAGGCATCGCTGATGCGTTGCCGGCCAAGAAAAAGAGAAGAAAAAACCGGGCAGGTGCGTGTCAGGCCACGCGCAGTGTAGGGTTCCGAAGTAGTAGTTTATCGACTTTTACTCATTAACTACTTACGCTAACATAGCTATGATAGTTTTCCTTAATTCTAATAATAATCCTATTTTTCAAAAATTTTTCACTTGTCCAACTCCAACTGTTGAGCCGGCAAGGGAGGATACTCGACTCTAACCAAATTAGCATTTAAAGCCAAATATTTCGCAAACGGGCCCCGAAGTCCAAAAATGGTCTTAAAAAAACGATAATATTTTTAAAAGATCTTTTCAACGATACTCCACACTATAGGGGACGCGTAATAAAAAATTCCTCCTCACGTTACCTGTAGGGGGAGGTACCCTGAAAAAAAAATGTTTTTCAAAATTTTATTGTACGATTCTCGAGTTTTAATAAATATGTATATCAGTGCCAAATTACAGCTTTCTAGCACTAAGGGTCTCGCCGCTTTGCTTCGAACGGATGGACGGACGGACGGACATGACGAAACTATGTATAAGGGTTCTGATTTTACTTCGGAACCCTAAAAAGAAAGAAAGCTCAGGCCTCGTCTTATACGTAAGCCTACAGATCATAGTCCACGCTGATCGGGTGGGAATTGCCAGTCTTTACACCCCTTTTAATAATTTAAATAAATTAATAATAGATAATTCTTAGGTAAGGTTTCTTCGCAATGTTTTATACTAATTTTCATTTGAAAGAGAGTAGGTACATTAAAGCGACTAAATAACTTCAAACCCACTATATCGTTTCCAAGGACTAGAAACTGCATACCGCATTTCCTTTTGCGCAATGTTGGTAACGCTTCACGGGTTCCTATTAGGGTTGCCAACATTTGTCTAAAATAATAGTACATTATGATACGGTGTGTAATGTGGTCTATTATTGCACGGGGGTAAAGTTATATATAATTATATGCCGTGCAATAATAGATTACTAGCGTCACGAGGATCTTAGTGAGAGTGCTAAACGCAGTGCATTATTAAGAAACAAAAAGTCACTTTTCGTACCGTGTAAAGGTCTACTTTTCCCAAGAAAAGTTATTATAATGACGCGTTCATAAAATTTACTAATGGATTTTTTTTGTTACATTCTACTATTTATACTGTATTTATACTACGATTGGCAACCCTAATTCGGAATTCCTGTCTACGTTGCTTGCGTACAATTATTACTTAGCAAAGCACATTTTAATGTACACAGTACCTAACTAAACTTGTTTCTTACCCTTACCATACTTTAATTCACCAGTTAGTAATTAAATACCATAAATGCCACTTGTACCTCCATCCTTCTTCCCATAGGTCATAACGTCGAATTCACATCATCGCGGATCTAACATTTGAAATAAAACGAAAAAAATAACATGATCACAAGTCATGATGATTTATGTTGACAAATTCAAAAAATGCTGTTCATTGTGCTGATGTGCTGCGAATTCACAATAAAATAACATTATGAATGAAAATCTCCGGCGTTTACGACACCGGTGACCACAAATTGTCTACTGTGTAATCTGTGGTTTCACAACTTTATTTCTGTAAACCTCAGACGGTAAAGTAGGCATTACAGTAAAACAATGGATATTGTAGACAATGGAAACTTTGGGAGTAAATGTATCTCGTGTTGATAATAAGGTGCAGCGCAGACGACGCTCTTTTTGTGCGATCGAGTGTGCGGACGCACAAATGTTTATATGGCGCGCAGCCGCACTTTTTTGCGCGTCGTATGCGTTACTGCATATAATTGCAAAGGTTCTATTTTCACAGACTTAAAAGTGCGTCACGGACTGTGTGCCGTCTGCGCTGCACCTAAGGCTTCCAGACATAAATAGAGTCTTAGGTTATTTGGATTAAAAATCAACTGCTTATGTGACTAATGAGATCATGGAAGGTGTTTGAGAAAAGCTGTTATTGGGGGTATTTATTAATGCAATACATTCAATATTAATAAATCCATTCGAGTGTGTGTGTGTACCTACCTATAGGCACAGTATAGGTTTCCCGAAGCCATGCGAGGGCAAATAGTTACTATAAAAATCTGCGTAAAATTCTTCTAAGTATCATAATAATTATCTATCTTCGTATTAAAGAAGAAACTGTAAATTACTGAGATCTTTATTAATGACGAATAATTTATTTTAGTTATCAATTTAAATACCGTTAAACAATTCAGCGATAAATTTTTATTTTTGTTAATATTTCAACGTTAAATCCAAAATTATATAAAGTTGTTCCAGGTAATTAATTACTCTCTGTTTCTTTGAAGCACTTTCACACGAATCATATATAATTATTCAAACAGTGAAAGACTTTCTTGCAAAAATGAATCAGCGCAAAATATTCACCGATATTCGTAAGTGTATACCTGCCTACGTTAAACACAACAGTGATAGCTGGATTCAAACCAGCTTTACCAGATCTGAAAATAAGTTTACCTACCTGGTATTTTACCAGATTTAGATTTATTTTTACATAAACAATGTTACACACCCATAGCTTCATACTAGGATTCCCTTTGTCTTGGATGCGAACGACGCACAATGGCAAGTACCCAGACCCAGAACAGTTTTAAGTCATCAACTCATCACTCAAACCGCCTCCCCGGGAATCGAACCCAGGTTCCCCGAATAACGCCTCATTGGTGGTCAAAATGTATCAGTATTGTATTTATGGTAGTTATCCATCCCTGGAAGCAACAACGTCTCCGTTCGTTGCAAGTTCTTACTACAACTAAATGCCGTAGACTTACGATTATTAACTCGATTCGTGGTAAAATTACCAAACATGTTTCTAATGAGGTGAGATTATATCCCGTCGACTCTCTAATGCTGATTCCCATTGGTGAGAGGTGGTGAGAAGTGAGGGGAGCCTGGTGAGAGTTACTCGGTGGGTTCGGAGTCATCCATGTCACGTTACTCACGATTTGCACTAACCGTATAAAGTCCTATTGTTAGCGAAACACGAAAAACTTGTACTAGCGATACCTCTAGTATTGTCTGGTTGAGGTTAACAGTTGAGTCTGTGTGAAATTTCTAAATGAGTAAAGAAACACCACTGAGTGGAAATCGGCGTGCAAAATACAAAATAATCTAAATTTTACTAACAAAAAATAACCGACTTCAAAATTACTCAAATACTTGTCAGATCTCGCTCAAATGTTGTTATGTGGGACCACACGACAAGCACCTGCTTTCGATTAAAAAAAGAATCATCAAAATCGGTTCACCCAGTCCAAAGTTCTGAGGTAACAAACTTAAAAAAATACAGTTGAACTGAGAACCTCCTCCTTTTTTTGAAGTCGGTTAAAAATAAAAAAAAACTGGTCAAGTGCGTGGCAGGTTCCGTAGTTCATTGTCTGTTACTCACTTACTACTTAAATTACTAACCTAGCCGTGATAGTTTTCCTTTTAAATTCATCATTTAAAGTACTGCCATGAATTTAAAATGAATTTGAACATTTAAAATTTATATATTTAGCTAACATGTCCCTTACATTTATTTGACTTTAACCAAATTAGCACTTTTTAAACCCGAATATTTCCCAAACATAATATTTTTGAAAGACCTTTTCAACATTACCCTACACAGTGAAAAAAAAAACATCCCTATCTTTACATGGGAGGTTAGCCTTTGTTCTAGGGAAGTAAAGGGAAAAAAATATTCTTTTAAAGATTATTCTACAGAATTTCTGATATTCTGAATAGCAATAATCTAAAAGGAATAGATATAATAAACACAATATTATTTGATTTTGGCAGAGCGTTTACTTTTATTAAATAAAGGTTTTTCGATAAATAATGGGATATTAGCCTACGCCGACTTACTAAATCACTAAATATATGTACTATCCTTTCCCAGGAGGCTACTCAGTGGAGCACGTGGACAAAGTATGTCTGTCTCTACGGAAGCAGTACGGGAAATGCGTCAAGATGGCGGGTCTACTCGGTAGACCGAACATGCTGTTTGTGTTCGATGCTGGTGAGGTGGAGAGGGTCTTCCGAGGAGAGGACGTTGCACCGCACAGGTTTGGGTCACCGTTTTATTGACCATAGGGGTCACCATATTATTTGACTAATAATGCGGGTCCTTTTCGTTTTTTAACCTTTGGCGTTACTGATCTATCAGCGATTTATATTTATGCGTTGTATAGTCACAGTCCGATTATCTTCAAGTTCAAAATATAAATTACATTTGTTGTGTTGCTTCTAACTGTTACAGTTGTAAAAAGTATAAACATTAATTAAAGGACTTAGAATTCCACATACACACAGTCACACATACGGCTCAAAAAAGTAACAGTAAATTATATAAGAATAAAATACTTTTACAGAATCACGAAGCTCTTGCACTTACATAGATTGAAATCGTGGACAGTTCTGTAGTTACAATAAAATTGATAGCGGATAAACGTGAGTTGTAACCGAAGAGAAACTATGAGGTGTTTGTGAATCATTTCAGACCATCAATGCCTTCTCTGAACTACTACAAACATAAGCTGAGAAAGGACTTCTTTGGTGCCGAAAAAGACTGCGCTGGAGTGATTGCTGTGTAAGGTTTAAAATTTGTTAGTACTAAATCTATTTAATGCATGTAACTGATGTAACTTTATTCAAAGTAGTTTTAGCGATTACAAAGTCAGCTACGACAATCAGCAAATGCCTCCTATTCCCTACTCTAAAATAGCTCGTGGTTCTCGGAGAAAGAAATTATAAGAAGTTTTTCAGTTTATAGAGAACTTATTGCTCGTTATATAAGTTGTTAGGTATAATGTATATGAGCTTAGTTAATCTCTATCTACCTTTAAACATTGAAAGATATTTGATATGACGTATTTGTAATGACGTAAAAACAGAAATTGAAAATTTAATTGTGGTCATTGAAAGAACACATTATACAGATACCGATGTAATGCATAGTTAGATAAGTACTGTCATTTTGATTGCTTCACAGTCCCAGCGGATGTTGTGCTTCGTCTGTGTCATTAATGGTCTGTTCTAAGAACCTGATAATCATCCATTCTCTTTCGTTTTGCGTTAAGGTCTTTGGATGATCTAAGAACTTTTAGCTTGACATACTTTTTTCTATATGAAATAACGACATGAAATTGTAGACACCTTCACTGCACCGGTGAGTATGCAGATTTTAAGTCCATTCATGTTTATACCTGTCTGAACCAGAGCAGATCAATCATAAGTAAAACTGGTTTAAATTCTAAAGTTCATATAAAAAATTTGAATCTCTAAAAAATAACAAGTCTCAGTTATAAAAAGAGAAGCAATAAAAACCTTGGCCTTTTAAACTTTGGTTTCCAGAAAAGGGGGGAATAACTTCCAAGGCAGCACAGTAACTCAGAAAATATGTGTTTATTAGAAACTACTTGCTTCGGGGAAGGAAAAAAGGAAGGGAACATGTTCTTTAGAGTTCTCCATGATAAAAGTGAAGTCTAGAAATACGCACTTGGCCAATACCCCTAAAATTGTGCGAACACATCTGAGCCCAGAGCAGAACAGTAGTATGATGGAAAGAGTCTCTCACGGATGCTCTGAACATTTTTTAATGCTTTGAGCAGGCAAACAAGCAGACGGGTCACTTGATGGTAAATGATCATCGCAGCCCATAGACATAGCAACACCAGGGGCGTCACCAATACGTTGCCGGCCTAAAATGAAAAGATAGACCCCCTTCTTGAAGGACCTCCTGGCCTAGCTAGGAATACCGATGCAGATTATGCAGAATGCAGAAGTCGAATGCATGTTTTGTTTGATTTAAGACACGGAGACTCCTGGGCAGCGTTTAGGACGAAAGTGTCTCGGGTGGCTCTGAGCGCCGGTGCCGCCGCGCAGTACACTGAACAAGTTGCTGAAGTGGCGGATGCTTTTATTGACAGGTATTTCCTTATTTTTCGGTTATTCGAGTCCATATTAATTCATCTCGCTTGCTTGGTTTGGGAGCCAGTTCTTTCTTCCTTTCTATCTGTTCTTTATTAGTTTGTGACGTATCGGTGATGCCTTGTCATCTGGCCACTAACCATCAGGAGAATCGTCAGCTCGTTTGTCGGTTGGTAACATAAAAGAGCACCCAGGACCAAAAAAATTGGGTTAGATTAGGTTTGTTTAAAGAGCTAGCAGAGTCTGTATGCTAAATTATGGTTAATTAACCTCCATCAATCCGCAATGGAGCAGCGTGAGGGAGTATGATTTGGACCTTCTCAGTTATGATAGACGAGCCCTTTAGTGGACCGTTAATGGGTTGAATTGAAGCCACGTTTAATCACTTTGTTAATTACTTAACACTTCGAAATAATCTTAAACGTAATCTTAATCCCAATATTTTCAGGGTACGACAAATTCGAGATAACAATTCGGAGACACCAGCAGACTTCTTGAACGAAGTCCACAAATGGTCGTTAGAATGTTAGTAATTTGAACTTACGTTATATTTAAGTTTTTCCATTTACCTTTTATTTAAAAAAATACCTTGGGCTACATACAACAAAAGTGGACTTGAAAAGCTTCCTTATCTGTTATGATTTACTAAATTTCTTATGATTAAAACTCTTTGATAAATCAGTTGTAAATATGGATTCTAATTTTATTATTATCTATTTATACCTAATAAAAAAATTCCTTAAAAAACGTAGCTTTTGACCCGGTAATTCAAGACGTGACAGAAAGTGTTTATTCCAGATGTTCGTGGTTTGTGAAAATATGAAATCTTAGGTCAGAGTTGTGAATGTACGCTTGCAAACATTCACATTAACATCTTATTTAACGTCATTATTTAAATTACAAGAAGTTTTCTTTCCTCTTCTTCTTCTTCTTCACTAACTTTTGCCTGTATTACAAAAACTGAAAGCGCATTATTTGTTTCAGCTCTAGGTCTCATAGCCCTGGACACGCGTCTAGGCTGCTTGGAATCTCTGGAAGGTTCCGAGAGCCAGCGTCTCATAGACGCTGTCCACACCTTCTTCCTCTGCGTGGGTGAACTGGAGCTTCGGGCCCCATGGTGGAGGATATACTCTACTGCTATGTTTAGGAGATATGTTGCTGCTCTTGATACTATTCTAAGGTTTGTTATCGTTACTTATGGAAGTTCTAGACAAATTTTTAGTTTATCTGACCCTATGTGGCAATTGCTCTCCGTAGTCGGAGTGTTTCAAATAGGACTTGTCTTAGTTGCCTTGTAGATCTGTAACTAACTATTCAACGCTTGAAAGGCAAAAAAATTTTTTTTTTTCTAAAATTAAAAGCTTTAAAATGCTTTAGTGTAAAATTGTCAACATGTCGCTTGGTAATTTTTGCCTTTCAAGCGTCGTATTGCATAACGCTGATCACAGTGATTGCTACTTTACTGTAGTTTGAAATGATTCTAATTCGAAAATAATTGTGAAGAAAGGTTCTAAGCTTTTTATATTGAGAGCATAGAAGATCTCCCGAAGGCGTGATATGGATTTAAAATCGATTGCCGTCCGAATTTCAGTGAAATGTTAAGATAGATCTAGAAATAGATATCTAAAACCTGATAGCGATGGATAAATTTTTGCATTAAAAGGTATGGCGACCCGTTTGGCGCAATGGTGACCATGCCGTATCGCCGTGCCTAGGGTCCTGGGTTCGATTCCCAGTGAGGTAGAAATTTGAATGATGAGTTCAAATTTCTTTTCTTTGTGTGTGTGTTCTTTGTGTGTTGAAGCGTTATTTATTTCAAAATTATTTCTAACCCTCTTCAGCGTAACGTTAAAGCACGTGGACCGCGCGTTGCAGCAGAGTCAAGAAGCCGGCAGCAGCAAGTCTCTGCTGCAAGACCTGGTGGCGGCGGCCGGCCGCAGGGTTGCTGCTGTTGCTGCTCTTGATATGTTCCTCGTTGGAATTGACACGGTATTGATATGTACTTTAAAACTATTTGGTTAAAAAAAAGGTATAACTACAATTTAAATAACTAATTTCTTAAAAGGTAGAAAAGCATAGCTTTTTCAAAGGTTCTTTCAGTTCCTGTCAAACATGAATAGCAAAGTTAACTAACTAATGTTAACCTAAGGCGCTCCACCCACTGAAGACGCGTCCCGCCGCGGTGCGCGGAGCGACAGATAACGCGCGCGGCGACGGAGGCGCAGATCTGCCTTACCTAGCGGTGTAATCTGCTCCCCCGCGCGGTGATGCAGATTACGACGGCATAAACTCATATGTTCACCGCGCGATCTGTCATATCCCGCGGTACGCCCCGCGCTCCCGCGCAGATTGGCAGAAACTGCGCGCGGGGCCACCTTCCCGCCCGTCTCCGCGTCGGCAGTGTGTTGTGCTAGGCGTGATTTCTATATAAATTGAGATATTTGCATACAATGGTAAAATCTGCCATCCCGCGCCCCGTCGCGGTGCGCGGTGCAGTGGGTGGAGCGCCTAAGACCACACTAGCTAAAATACTACACTATTATCCTTTTTCAGACGTCAAACGCCGTGGCATCGACCTTGTACCAACTATCTCTCAGACCCGACGTACAAGAGAGGTTATATGGAGAGATCACACAAGTGCTAGACGGCAGGCCTCCCAAGGCAGGCGATGTTAACCAGATGCCGTATTTGAAAGCTTGTATTAAAGAGGTTCTGAGGTAAGTCAATACGTTTATTTCCTCCACTATGTTCTTCCCTATATTCTCTTTTCCTCTTTTTTCTAGATTCTCTCCTCATTTCTTTTCTTCTCTTTTTCCATACATCCAAATATGGACCTTAAACATACCTAATTAAATGAACTGGATATTGTAATGTTTCTTATAATAAGTGGCATGGTATATTTTTGCAGAATGTACCCGGTCGTGATTGGAAATGGCCGTCAACTTACCAAAGATACCGTTATTTGTGGTTACAATATACCCAAGGGAGTAAGTATTAACGTCTGTTCTTGTGCCGATTATTTATATAAAAAGTACCACCAACCGCCAAACGATTCGTCGTGTTCCGGCTAGGGGCTCGAGAGCCAGTTCTTTCTTTCTTTTTCTTCTCTCATTCTTTCCCGGCAACGCATCAGTAATGCCTTTGGTGTTGCTGGTGTCCATGGGCGACGATAGCTACTTACCATCAGGTGGATCGTCAGCTCGTTTGCCGGCTCTTTCCATAAAACGAGTTATTTATTATCTGTTAGTAATGAAAGTAATTAATTAATAATATACCAAGCCAACGGACTTCCATTGCCTCTAAAGTCACCTTTTTTGCACCGGTTGCCTTAGTTCTTAGTTGTTTTAGTTATTCTTGGCTATTCTAAAAAGGCCATAATGATGATTAGGAATTATTACTTGTGCTCTGCCCGCGTGTCCGGGATAATAAGGACCCTACGTCTTATTTCAGTTATACCATGTGGGCCACCCATGTGTTTTTCATGAAAATCCGGTCAGTAATTCTTACGTGAAAAAGTAACATCCATACAACAACCATACCAATACATACAAACATCCATACAAAGTTTCGCATGTATAATAATATTAAGCAGGATATATTTTCTAAGTTATTTAAATAGCTAAATTAAAAGTTGTGCAATAACTATTCCAGACCCAAGTGATCTTCCAGCACTACGTAATGGGAAATAGTGAGGAATACTTCTCCGACGCGTCACAGTTCAACCCAGAACGGTGGTACCACCGTGCTGGTCGCAAGCACCATCCGTTTGCATCGCTACCCTTCGGCTTCGGCAAGCGAATGTGCTTGGGACGGCGGTTTGCTGAGCTCGAAATGCACGTTATGATTTGTAAGGTAAGGTTCAGAGTTTTTTGTCGCACGTTGTTTATACTAGACCGATAAAAATATGTTTGTTCGGAACTAGTATGTGTATGTTATTAGAGTCTAGAGTGGTCAAATTACTTTGATCTGCTTTTTTGCACTTAGTTTAGATGTGGCTTAAACCCATTAATGGCCCACTACTGAGCAAGGGTCTCTCCTCTTGAGGAGGCCTAGAGCATACTCCACTACGCTGCTCCAGTCCGGATTGGTGGAGCTTGGAAGAAATTGGATGTATTGGGCCCAGAATATTGATTCCATCCCGGTGGACAAGTGACTACTGAGTCGTAAGAGGCGACAGAAGTCGGCCCCCTTTCTTGGCCGACAACGCAACGCGTCGATGATAGCTAAGGTTTTACTGATGTGCACCGGCAACGATGGCCACTTACCATCAAGTGAATCGTTTGCTCGATCGTGCACTTAGGCTAAGAACTCACGGAGCGATTTTCACCCGCGCCCGCTTCTGCGGTGGCGGAAATTTTAAAAAGTTTCAAAACTCACGAGACCGAAGTTTTGTGCAGTAGCGCAGCCGCCGCGGTTGCGATTATCGCCCGCAAACCTGGCGGGTGAATATCACAAAACGGGCGGTATTTACGATCTGTACCCCCCCTGTACCCTCCCCCCCCCCCCGGTGCCCACCGCGGTCGCCCAGAGCGTGCGGGAGCAACCCGCCAAAGCTGAACACGACTCGCGCGATTCTAGTTGCCCGCCGCGGCGCCGGTACAGCGGGCGCCGCGAGTAAACCGCGCCCGCCGCGGGCGTAAACCGCGACGTGAAATGTGCCGCTCCGATTTACATACATATCCGCATTCTACAGGAGCTGCGGGCCCGCTACCGCGGCGGGCGTGGGTGAAAATCGCTCCGTTAGTTCTTAGCCTTAATGTCAAAAATATACAGAATCCTTTTACGTCACTAACCGGAAGTACTTTATCTATACTTTGTAACTGTCTATGTGCATAGAAGTTTATCTAACAATAACATTGTTTCAGATGGTACAAGCATTCAAGATGGAGTATCATCATGAGCCGTTGGAGTACCACATTCATCCCATGTACACGCCCAATGGACCTATTCGTATCAAGCTTATTGATCGGTAGTTCGATAAGCTTGTGTGGCAGCTTACTAGCTTAATTCGCCGTTCAATGAGCAGGCTAGCTTCCTTTTACAACCGTCTACGTGCCCCTTATTTTTGTCACATGGTCACCCTATCGTGCTATCGTACGAATGGCCTAAGCCTTAGAATAATAATAAACGCCTAAGCATTAGCCAGTCAGTTAGCTAGCTAGCTTCGCGTTTAGCTTCGCTAGCTGAACAGCGCTTTTGAGTAAAGAAGCTAGGCTGTTGACTGAACGGCTAATTAAGCCAGTTGGCTACGACAGCTTGGTACAGATTAGTTGTATAAAATATCCTGACATTTAAAAGAAGTATTTATGACCCTACCCTAAATTAGTTTTAAACTCACGAGGGATAATTTTTCCAAATACCGTCAGCAATCAGTTTATTAATTCTTGTAATTGATATTGTGACATTGGGAAAAATTGTCAAAACTAGTCAAAAGATTTGTTATTGATGTTCATCAGAACACAAATAATGTAGTGAAACTTGATATCGAACAAAAACCACCTTGGAACTTGCGGTAGAGATCGATATAAAGCGTTCTTTCTCACTCTTTTAGGGGCCATCTGTAATTTATATTACGTCACATGTTAGGGGGAGGGGGAGTTGATGTAGTGTGTCAAGGAGTGGGAAGGGGTCCTAAATTTCGTGACGTCACATTTCAAAATCGAATAATTGGTATGTATAGGTAAATACTAAAAAACAATAAATGGAAATGAGGCAGATTATAGTACAGGGGATGCCTACTACACAGCCCCTGCCAATGCCTCTCAGTTGCAAATGGCGGATAGCAGAATGAAACTTGTGTCTGAAGTCGAGAACTCTCTGGAGCAAGTCTCGGAATGGGGTCGACTTAATTTGGTCCAGTTCAACCCCACGAAGACACAAGTTTGCGCGTTTACTGCTAAGAAAACCCCATTCGTCATAGCGCCTCAATTCCAGGGTACCGCGCTCACCGTGATTAAAAGTGTTGGGATTCTGGGAGTTGACATCTCGAGTGATGTGCAGTATCGGCGTCATTTAGAGGCCAAGGCTAAGCTGGCCTCCAAAAAGGTTGGTGTCCTGAATCGGGCTAAGTAATACTTCACTGCGAGGCACCTGCTTAATTTATGCTTTATAAAGCTCAAGTCAGGCCCCACATGGAGTACTGTTCCCACCTCTGGGCTGGGGCGCCGCAATACCAGCTTAACCCATTTGACGCCATACAGAAGCGCGCGGTCCGAGTTGTCAATGACCCACGAGTCACAGGTTAGAACACTTGAGTTTCAGAAGAGACATCGGTTTTTTCTGCGTGTTCTACCGACTTTACAATAGTGAGTGCTCCGAGGAATTGTTCAACATGATGCCTACGTCTCCTTTTCATCATTGCACCACTCGCCGAAGATTGAAGTTCCATCCACACCGATTGGACTTGTGGAGAACCTCTACAGTCCGATTATTACGAACTTTTTTGCCACGTACCTGCAAACTGTGGAATGAACTTCCTTCTGAGGTATTCCCGGAGCGTTATGACATGGGATTCTTCAAAAATGGTGTAAAAAGAGTTCTCCTTCAGGGCCGGCGTTGCATTGGCGATTCCTCTGGTGTTGCTCATGTCCATAGGCGACGGTAACCACTTACCATCAGGTGGCCCGTAAGCTTTTTCGTCTGCCCTTCAGGCTATAAAAAAAAGGTAAAAAATTTCATAATATGTGACGTCACACTAGGTGGGAGGTCTCACACATGTAACCAGCTGTGACAAGAACGGGGGGAGGGGTCAAACATTCATGAAATTAGTGTGACATAGTTTATGGATGGCCCCTAATAGGTGAATGAAAAATGTATTTGGCTTACACTAAAAGAACAACACAGATAGAACGATGAAAGAATAATCTGTCTCTGTTTACACAAGATTTCGGAACTGATGAAACGAATATTCGTTGGTGGGGGTAATATATGGTGTGGTGTAAATCTGCCTTAAGATATTGCCACATATGTCAGGGTTGTCACATAGTGTACAGATTTACAATACTTTTATATAATGGTCTTCCCTAATTTCTGTTAGAGATCTGGGAACATATCTCACCTTCACGGTGCCTGGACCCTTGATCATCAACTCGACGGTAGGAATAAATTCGTAAGTGTATATCTACAGTTACCATTTAGTTTAAGTAGTGTATTAAAAATTGTCACAACATGAATTTATATTATATTGTGTATACCTAAATGTTTAAATATAGCTGGTACTTTCAAAGAAAAATACAAAATAAATTTAATTAAAAATAAAATAGTTTTTTTTACTTCAATCAATTTCAGGTTTTCGAACAGATAATTCGAGAGACGGGTAGGAATATAGAGGATTAGGATATTAGTTTGACAAAAGTATTGTAAGCTAATCAACTAGAATTCGTTAACTTATAGATTAGCTTAGCTAGCTGAATAGACTTGTCCTTTACTTAAAATTTAAATTATAGCGTTATTTATACAAATTGGGATGATAACTATTTTTGTGAAAATATTTTTAAAAACTATGCGAAAAGTACTTTAAAAATAGCGTTTTTAAAAATACGTTTGCAAGTTCCTATCAAAATTAGGCTAATTGTCACGTGACCGCTATGACGTCACAGTGTAACAACAACAATATAATAAAAGATGAATTCTAACTTTTGTAACTATACTGTTGTTACCTCACTGTTCAAATAGGTTAGGTATCCAATACTTTCGGGATACTTGTTTGATAGTAATTTAAATTTCAGTTTATTTATTCACGTTTCTCGTTCGGCGTGGCAAAAAGAATAAAAGGGCTAAAATAGCAAGCACGGATCCAATACTTGTTTCTATGTTTTAGTCAATCTTCGAAGCTCCTCGAAAATTTGTGTATTTTATTATCCCATATAAAACATAAACGTAAAATGAGAGCCAAGTTCAATATTGGAACGAAGATCCTTATCGCGCGTTGCGCAAGGGGGCTAGGCGGAAAATTTGGTAACGAAAAGTTGTAACGACACTTTTTGCCGTCGTTAGTCGTTACAACTCGTGCGGCGTCGTTACATGTCGTGCAGCGTGCGCATGTTTCTCTGTCTGTCTCTCTCTCTTATAGAAAGCAAGCCAGATATTTTCGTTTCTTGCAGTAAGTACTAGGATAGCAAAAACATGCAAGCGAGTGTGCCAAAACAAATCTGGGGTATTAAATTTCTCATCGGCTTTGTTCACCTAGCTACTAGGTGAACAAAACCGATGAGAAATTGTGTAGTACTGACTGCAAGGAACTTCGTTCCATCCGGGTGTCCCTTGACACCTCTCCAAGTTTTTTTTTATGATAAATGCCTTGGTTGTTGACTTCAAAGACACAAGAAGTGAAATCTAAATGGGTGCCAAGTTCAATGTTCTAAATGGTTGGACTTGGACAAGTTTGAAACAATTCTCAAAAATAATTTACTTATATGTCGATTTAACAAGCAAAACTATCACGGCTATGTTAGTATAAGTAGTTAATGAATAATAGTCGATAAGCTTACTACTTCGGAACCCTACATTGCGCGTGGCTTGATACGCACTTACCCGGTTTTTGTTTTAGAAAATATAACCAAATACATTTTGCTACAAAATAAAAAGTACTAAATGATAATGAATTATTTAAGTTTTATTCGCCAAATGTTTATTAATATCGTCGTTATTTTCTCCAGATAACTAAGTTTATCGAGGAAAATCACTAAAAGGATGTAACTAAATAAAACACAGTTTACATTCATAGAATGCTTTACTCAGATTATAAACAATCCTAGTAACTTTACATTCACATTTAAAATCATCATAAGTACATTCTGTAATGTTTACATAATTCAAAACATAGAAAAATATATTAAAATAATAATCTAAAATAAAATAATAAAATTAAAATATATATTTCAGGTTTCAGCAAACCCAAAACCTATACATGTAGAATCCCTTTTTAAAGAAACTTTCTGGGTGAAGGCACAATCATTTGTTTACTAAACTTTTATATATTTAAATACAAAAAAAAATCGTAATATATAATTTACGCTCGCACGATACATATTATGTAAAAAGTGTTCAGAAATTTACATCACGTCGTGTATTTTAATACAAAGAGCCACAATGACATGTTTTCAAATCAATGAACGAGATGTACAATAATGCTACTAAGCAAAACAGAATGTACTAGATTCATTTACATTGTGTACCCTATCTATATAAATGGCCACGTTTAGATTACTGGCAAATATTTACAAATAAAATTATCACAAATGAGTATAATAGTATAGAAAAAGTAATGGTAAAAAATATATTATTTTAATAATAGTAATTTCAGGGCACAATTACTTAATGTTGACTAGGGACATTAATAATATATAAAACATAGCATTAATAATAATATACTTGTTTTGTTTTAGGATGTTTCAATATTTAAAGACCTAGTAGCGGTAACTTATTAACCCCGATAACAATTGGGCACTATATTAATTAAATTCGCTTTAATGTATATTTAAATATTACTTTTATTTATCACCTCTTTTTGAATTTTTACCTTATTCTTTGCAAATTTATCTAAAATAGTTAACATTTTATCAACATAAAAGTGACAGCCCTAACTACTGGTCTTTAAGTTTGAGTTTATGGCACTATTTTATATAAATAAAATAATCCATGATTATACGACATAAAATAAAGCTAATAAGGCAGTGATAGTAATATAAGTATTAAAGAAATTGTAAGTATAAAACAATATTTTTACGTAATATCACAAAATATTAACATAATTTACAATCACTTTCAACAAGTCTGGTTTGCATTTGATTCGGAGTCGTTCTTCATCGTTCTGACTCTGTTTCTCCTATGCATATACAGCACAATAGCAAGCGATAGCACGACGAATAAGACAGCTCCGACTACAGCCATATAAGTAAAACCAAGGCTGTGACTCAATTCAGGAATATCTTCGTTTTTGCTCAAATCTCGTACGTTTCTTGTTCTTGGCTTGGTCCGTGCGAAATCAAAACTTGCTGGAAAAGAAATCTAAAATATTAAGATCTCAAACAAACCATTTTAAATGTATCAGTTACTAAAATGTCTCTGGTTTTTTAAATCCATAAATAGAAAAAAGGAAGTAAATAATATACGTTTATCACATTACTAAAGTCTGAGTAAACAAGACGTTGCCAAATCGGTAAATGAAACAAAAAAAAAATGATAAGAAACTGAAAATGGCAATGATACTTAAATGCAATCAAAATATAAAGTACAAAAAACTGGTAGATAATGCTTTCAGCATTAAGTCCGCCTTTGTATCTTTTACATTGTTGTAAGGTTAAAAAGTATAAATTTAAAAAAATTACATCTACGTACCTATATCTTGAGCATCGTCATAATAGTCGAACACCTTCGAAGCTAGTCTTCCGGAATTCACCTCATTTTCAGATGGGATTGGCGGCAAATATCCTATCGGAGGATTGGTGCTACTAGGGGCAAATGGTTGTGGACATTTAGGATCCTTCGATCCAGGGTAACATGAACTAGGAGTTGGAGTAGGCGTAGGCGTTGTGGATTTCGGGCATCGAGGATCGGTGCTGCCTGGGAAGCAGCGAGGAGGTTCAGGCGTTGTGGGCTTGGGGCAACGAGGATCGGAGCTACCGGGGAAGCACCGAGGAGGTTCAGGCGTTGTGGGCTTGGGGCAACGAGAATCGGTGCTACCGGGGAAGCAACGAGGAGGTTCAGGCGTTGTGGGCTTGGGGCAACGAGGATCGGAGCTACCGGGGAAGCAACGAGGAGGTTCAGGCGTTGTGGGCTTGGGGCAACGAGGATCGGAGCTGCCGGGGAAGCAACGAGGAGGTTCAGGCGTTGTGGGCTTGGGGCAACGAGGATCGGAGCTTCCGGGGAAGCACCGAGGAGGTTCAGGTGTTGTGGGCTTGGGGCAACGAGAATCGGTGCTACCGGGGAAACAACGAGGAGGTTCAGGCGTTGTGGGCTTGGGGCAACGAGGATCGGAGCTACCGGGGAAGCACCGAGGAGGTTCAGGCGTTGTGGGCTTGGGGCAACGAGAATCGGTGCTACCGGGGAAGCAACGAGGAGGTTCAGGCGTTGTGGGCTTGGGGCAACGAGGATCGGAGCTACCGGGGAAGCAACGAGGAGGTTCAGGCGTTGTGGGCTTGGGGCAACGAGGATCGGAGCTACCGGGGAAGCACCGAGGAGGTTCAGGTGTTGTGGGCTTGGGGCAACGTGGATCGGAGCTACCGGGGAAGCACCGAGGAGGTTCAGGCGTTGTAGGCCTAGGGCAACGAGGATCGGGGCTACCAGGGAAGCATCGAGGAGGTTCAGGTGTTGTGGGCTTGGGGCAACGAGGATCGGAGCTACCGGGGAAACACCGAGGAGGTTCAGGTGTTGTGGGCTTGGGGCAACGAGGATCGGAGCTACCGGGGAAGCACCGAGGAGGTTCAGGCGTTGTGGGCTTGGGGCAACGGAAATCAGTGCTACCGGGGAAGCAACGAGGAGGTTCAGGCGTTGTGGGCTTAGGGCAACGAGGATCGGAGCTACCGGGGAAGCAACGAGGAGGTTCAGGCGTTGTGGGCTTGGGGCAACGAGAATCGGTGCTACCGGGGAAGCACCGAGGAGGTTCAGGCGTTGTGGGCTTGGGGCAACGAGGATCGGAGCTACCAGGGAAGCAGCGAGGCGGCTCAGGTGTAGTGGGTTTCGGGCAACGAGGATCAGTGCTCCCGGGGAAGCATCGAGGCGGCTCAGGTGTTGTGGGCCTAGGGCAACGAGGATCGGTGCTTCCAGGATAACATTTGAACTCCGGTGTTGAGGGTGGTAAATAAGTTGGGGGATTCAGTGTTGTTGGTCTTGGAGGTTGTGGGCAACGTGGGTCTGGAGAGCCTGGATAACAAACAGGTTTAGATGTTGTCGTCGGAGCAGCCGTTGTGGGTTTGGGACAACGTGGATCGGTGCTGCCTGGATAACAGCGAGGAGGTTCGGGTTTTGGGCAACGTGGATCTGAGCTACCAGGGTAGCATCTAGGTGGAGCTGGTGTTGTGGGTTGAGGACAACGGGGATCCGTACTACCAAGGTAACATTTTGGAGGGGCAGGGGTTGTAGGCTTAGGGCATCGCGGGTCAGTACTTCCTGGGAAGCAATTTGGTGGAGCGGGAGTTGTAGGCTTAGGACAGCGGGGGTCCGTACTACCTGGGTAGCATCTAGGTGGGGCAGGGGTTGTAGGCTTAGGGCATTGCGGGTCAGTACTTCCTGGGAAGCAGTTTGGTGGAGCAGGAGTCGTAGGCTTAGGACAGCGGGGGTCCGTACTACCTGGGTAGCATCTGGGTGGGGCAGGAGTTGTAGGTTTAGGGCATCGCGGGTCAGTGCTTCCAGGGAAGCAGTTTGGTGGAGCGGGAGTCGTAGGCTTAGGACAGCGAGGGTCCGTACTACCTGGGTAGCACCTGGGTGGGGCAGGGGTTGTAGGCTTAGGGCATCGCGGGTCAGTACTTCCTGGGAAGCAATTTGGTGGAGCGGGAGTTGTAGGCTTAGGACAGCGGGGGTCCGTACTACCTGGGTAGCATCTAGGTGGAGCAGGGGTTGTAGGCTTAGGGCATCGCGGGTCAGTACTTCCTGGGAAGCAGTTTGGTGGGGCGGGAGTTGTAGGCCTCGGACAACGAGCATCTGTAGAACCAGGGTAGCACTTAAATTCGGGTGTTGAAGGTGGTAAATACGTTGGTGGTGTTAAAGTTGTAGGTCTTGGTGGCTGCGGACATCTTGGATCTGGTGATCCAGGGAAACAAACCAGTTTAGGCGTTGTCGGAGCCGGGGTCGTTGGTCTAGGGCAACGTGGATCAGTGTTGCCGGGGTAACAGTTTGGTGGAGCGGGCGTCGTGGGTCTAGGGCAACGTGGGTCGGTGTTGCCAGGGAAACAGTTTGGTGGAGCAGGTGTCGTTGGTTTTGGGCAACGTGGGTCAGTACTTCCTGGGAAGCAGTTTGGTGGAGCGGGAGTCGTAGGCTTAGGACAGCGGGGATCCGTACTACCTGGGTAGCATCGGGGTGGGGCAGGGGTTGTAGGCTTAGGGCATCGTGGGTCAGTACTTCCTGGGAAGCAGTTTGGTGGAGCTGGAGTCGTAGGTTTAGGACAGCGGGGGTCCGTACTACCTGGGTAGCATCTGGGTGGGGCAGGGGTTGTAGGCTTAGGGCATCGTGGGTCAGTACTTCCTAGGAAGCAGTTTGGTGGAGCTGGAGTCGTAGGTTTAGGACAGCGGGGGTCCGTACTACCTGGGTAGCATCTGGGTGGGGCAGGGGTTGTAGGCTTAGGGCATCGTGGGTCAGTACTTCCTGGGAAGCAGTTTGGTGGGGCGGGAGTTGTAGGCCTCGGACAACGAGCATCTGTAGAACCAGGGTAGCACTTAAATTCGGGTGTTGAAGGTGGTAAATACGTTGGTGGTGTTAAAGTTGTAGGCCTAGGTGGCTGCGGACATCTTGGATCTGGTGATCCAGGATAACAAACAAGTTTAGGTGTTGTCGGTGCTGGGGTCGTTGGTCTAGGGCAACGTGAGTCAGTGTTGCCGGGATAACAGTCTGGTGGAGCAGTAGTCGTGGGTTTCGGACAACGCGGGTCAGTACTTCCTGGGAAGCAGTTTGGTGGAGCGGGAGTCGTAGGTTTAGGACAGCGGGGGTCCGTACTACCTGGGTAGCATCTGGGTGGGGCAGGGGTTGTAGGCTTAGGGCACCGCGGGTCAGTACTTCCTGGGAAGCAATTTGGTGGAGCGGGAGTTGTAGGCTTAGGACAGCGGGGGTCCGTACTACCTGGGTAGCATCTGGGTGGGGCAGGGGTTGTAGGCTTAGGGCATCGCGGGTCAGTACTTCCTGGGAAGCAATTTGGTGGAGCGGGAGTTGTAGGCTTAGGACAGCGGGGGTCCGTACTACCTGGGTAGCATCTGGGTGGGGCAGGGGTTGTAGGCTTAGGGCATCGTGGGTCAGTATTTCCTGGGAAGCAGTTTGGTGGAGCGGGAGTCGTAGGTTTAGGACAGCGGGGGTCCGTACTACCTGGGTAGCATCTGGGTGGGGCAGGGGTTGTAGGCTTAGGGCATCGCGGGTCAGTACTTCCTGGGAAGCAATTTGGTGGAGCGGGAGTTGTAGGCTTAGGACAGCGGGGGTCCGTACTACCTGGGTAGCATCTGGGTGGGGCAGGGGTTGTAGGCTTAGGGCATCGCGGGTCAGTACTTCCTGGGAAGCAATTTGGTGGAGCGGGAGTTGTAGGCTTAGGACAGCGGGGGTCCGTACTACCTGGGTAGCATCTGGGTGGGGCAGGGGTTGTAGGCTTAGGGCATCGCGGGTCAGTACTTCCTGGGAAGCAGTTTGGTGGGGCGGGAGTTGTAGGCCTCGGACAACGAGCATCTGTAGAACCAGGGTAGCACTTAAATTCGGGTGTTGAAGGTGGTAAATACGTTCGTGGTGTTAAAGTTGTTGGTCTTGGTGGCTGCGGACATCTTGGATCTGGTGATCCAGGGTAACAAACCAGTTTAGGCGTTGTCGGAGCCGGGGTCGTTGGTCTAGGGCAACGTGGATCAGTGTTGCCGGGGTAACAATTTGGTGGCGCAGGAGTCGTTGGTCTAGGGCAACGTGGATCAGTGTTGCCGGGGTAACAGTTTGGTGGAGCGGGCGTCGTGGGTCTAGGGCAACGTGGGTCGGTGTTGCCAGGGAAACAGTTTGGTGGAGCAGGTGTCGTTGGTTTTGGGCAACGTGGGTCAGTACTTCCTGGGAAGCAGTTTGGTGGAGCGGGAGTCGTAGGTTTAGGACAGCGGGGGTCCGTACTACCTGGGTAGCATCTGGGTGGGGCAGGGGTTGTAGGCTTAGGGCATCGCGGGTCAGTACTTCCTGGGAAGCAATTTGGTGGAGCGGGAGTTGTAGGCTTAGGACAGCGGGGATCCGTACTACCTGGGTAGCATCTGGGTGGGGCAGGGGTTGTAGGCTTAGGGCATCGTGGGTCAGTACTTCCTAGGAAGCAGTTTGGTGGAGCTGGAGTCGTAGGTTTAGGACAGCGGGGGTCCGTACTACCTGGGTAGCATCTGGGTGGGGCAGGGGTTGTAGGCTTAGGGCATCGTGGGTCAGTACTTCCTGGGAAGCAGTTTGGTGGGGCGGGAGTTGTAGGCCTCGGACAACGAGGATCTGTACTGCCGGGGAAACATTTGGGCGGAGCAGGTGTTGTTGGTTTAGGACAACGAGGGTCAGTATTGCCGGGGTAACAGTTTGGTGGAGCAGGAGTCGTTGGTCTAGGGCAACGTGCATCAGTTGATCCTGGATAGCATTTTAATTCCGGTTCGGTAGGTGGTAAATATGTTGGTGGTGTCAGAGTTGTAGGTCTGGGTGGTTGGGGGCATCTTGGATCTGGTGATCCAGGATAACAAACAAGTTTAGGTGTTGTCGGTGCTGGGGTCGTTGGTCTAGGGCAACGTGAGTCAGAGTTGCCGGGATAACAGTCTGGTGGAGCAGTAGTCGTGGGTTTCGGACAACGCGGGTCAGTACTTCCTGGGAAGCAGTTTGGTGGAGCGGGAGTCGTAGGTTTAGGACAGCGGGGGTCCGTACTACCTGGGTAGCATCTGGGTGGGGCAGGAGTTGTAGGTTTAGGGCATCGCGGGTCAGTGCTTCCTGGGAAGCAGTTTGGTGGGGCGGGAGTCGTAGGTTTAGGACAGCGAGAGTCCGTACTACCTGGGTAGCACCTGGGTGGGGCAGGGGTTGTAGGCTTAGGGCACCGCGGGTCAGTACTTCCTGGGAAGCAGTTTGGTGGGGCGGGACTCGTAGGTTTAGGACAGCGGGGGTCCGTACTACCTGGGTAGCATCTAGGTGGGGCAGGGGTTGTAGGCTTAGGGCAACGCGGGTCCGTACTTCCTGGGAAGCAGTTTGGTGGAGCAGGTGTTGTTGGTTTGGGACAGCGAGGATCTGTACTGCCGGGGAAACATTTGGGCGGAGCAGGTGTTGTTGGTTTAGGGCAACGAGGGTCAGTATTGCCGGGGTAACAGTTTGGTGGAGCAGGAGTCGTTGGTCTAGGGCAACGTGCATCAGTTGATCCTGGATAGCATTTTAATTCCGGTTCGGTAGGTGGTAAATATGTTGGTGGTGTCAGAGTTGTAGGTCTGGGTGGTTGGGGGCATCGAGGATCAGGAGAACCTGGATAGCAAACAAGTTTCGGCGTGGTTGGTGCAGGTGTTGTGGGCTTAGGACAACGTGGATCCGCACTGCCGGGGAAGCATCGTGGTGGTTCAGGAGTTGTGGGCTTAGGGCAGCGGGGATCTGTACTGCCAGGGAAGCATCGTGGTGGTTCAGGAGTTGTCGGCTTAGGGCAGCGAGAATCAGTACTGCCAGGGTAACATCTTGGGGCTTCAGGCGTTGTGGGTTTAGGGCAACGGGGATCCGTACTGCCAGGGAAGCATCGTGGAGGTTCAGGTGTTGTGGGCTTAGGGCAGCGAGGATCCGTACTTCCAGGGAAGCATTTTGGTGGAGCAGGAGTCGTTGGTTTGGGGCAACGTGGGTCAGTGCTACCGGGGTAACAGTTTGGTGGAGCAGGAGTCGTAGGTTTTGGGCAACGTGGGTCAGTGTTGCCAGGGAAACAGTTTGGTGGAGCAGGAGTCGTTGGTCTAGGGCAACGAGGGTCAGTGTTGCCAGGGTAACAATCTGGTGGAGCAGGAGTCGTTGGTTTTGGGCAACGAGGGTCAGTATTGCCGGGGTAACAGTTTGGTGGAGAAGGTGTCGTAGGTTTTGGGCAACGAGGGTCAGTGTTGCCAGGGTAACAGTTTGGTGGAGCAGGAGTCGTTGGTCTAGGGCACCGTGCATCAGTTGATCCTGGATAGCATTTTAATTCCGGTTCGGTAGGTGGTAAATATGTCGGTGGTGTCAGAGTTGTAGGTCTGGGTGGTTGGGGGCATCGAGGATCAGGAGAACCTGGATAGCAAACAAGTTTCGGCGTGGTTGGTGCAGGTGTTGTGGGTTTAGGACAACGTGGATCCGTACTGCCAGGGAAGCATCGTGGTGGTTCAGGAGTTGTCGGCTTAGGGCAGCGAGAATCAGTACTGCCAGGGTAACATCTTGGGGCTTCAGGCGTTGTGGGTTTAGGGCAACGGGGATCCGTACTGCCAGGGAAGCATCGTGGAGGTTCAGGTGTTGTGGGCTTAGGGCAGCGAGGATCCGTACTTCCGGGGAAGCATCGTGGTGGTTCAGGAGTTGTGGGCCTAGGGCAGCGAGGATCCGTACTGCCGGGGAAGCATCGTGGTGGTTCAGGAGTAGTGGGCCTAGGGCAGCGAGGATCCGTACTGCCGGGGAAGCATCGTGGTGGTTCAGGAGTTGTCGGCTTCGGGCAGCGAGAATCAGTACTGCCAGGGTAACATCTTGGGGCTTCAGGCGTCGTGGGTTTAGAGCAACGGGGATCCGTACTGCCAGGGAAGCATCGTGGAGGTTCAGGTGTAGTGGGCTTAGGGCAGCGAGGATCCGTACTTCCGGGGAAGCATCGTGGTGGTTCAGGAGTAGTGGGCCTAGGGCAGCGAGGGTCCGTACTGCCGGGGAAGCATCGTGGTGGTTCAGGAGTTGTCGGCTTAGGGCAGCGAGAATCAGTACTGCCAGGGTAACATCTTGGGGCTTCAGGCGTCGTGGGTTTAGGGCAACGGGGATCTGTACTGCCAGGGAAGCATCGTGGAGGTTCAGGTGTAGTGGGCTTAGGGCAGCGAGGATCCGTACTTCCGGGGAAGCATCGTGGTGGTTCAGGAGTAGTGGGCCTAGGGCAGCGAGGATCTGTACTGCCGGGGAAGCATCGTGGTGGTTCAGGAGTAGTGGGCCTAGGGCAGCGAGGATCTGTACTGCCGGGGAAGCATCGTGGTGGTTCAGGAGTAGTGGGCCTAGGGCAGCGAGGATCCGTACTACCGGGGAAGCATCGTGGTGGTTCAGGAGTTGTCGGCTTAGGGCAGCGAGAATCAGTACTGCCAGGGTAACATCTTGGGGTTTCAGGCGTCGTGGGCTTAGGGCAACGGGCATCCGTACTGCCAGGGAAGCATCGTGGAGGTTCAGGTGTTGTGGGCTTAGGGCAGCGAGGATCCGTACTTCCGGGGAAGCATCGTGGTGGTTCAGGAGTAGTGGGCCTAGGGCAGCGAGGATCTGTACTGCCGGGGAAGCATCGTGGTGGTTCAGGAGTAGTGGGCCTAGGGCAGCGAGGATCCGAACTGCCGGGGAAGCATCGTGGTGGTTCAGGAGTTGTGGGTTTAGGGCAGCGAGGATCCGTACTTCCGGGGAAGCATCGTGGTGGTTCAGATGTTGTGGGTGGTAAATATGTTGGAGGTGTAAGTGTTGAGGGTCGAGTTGGCTGAGGGCATCTTGGATCTGGAGATCCGGGATAGCAGGAATTGAACGATGGTGTAGTAATTGGTGTATCCCTAGTAGGTTGTGGGCATCGGGGATCAGTTGACCCTGGATAACAAACAAGTTTGGGAGTGGTTGGAGAAGGTGTTGTGGGACTGCGGCAACGTGGATCATTACTGCCTGGGAAGCAATTAGGGCCTTCACGACAACTGGGGTCTGTTGATCCGGGGTAACATTTTGTCTGTGGTACTGTTGTCAAGCATCTCGGGTCTGGTGAGCCGGGATAGCACCGCTGTGGTCTGAATGTGGTCGTAATTATTTCATTTTCACCACAATTGGAGTCACAGTTGCTTCTGCAAAGCTGAAATCAAAAATGGATCGTTTATATTCAACCTATCCTTTATGATATCTTCAAAATGTTCTATATCTTTGCAATGTTTTTGAGCAAAATGCATAACGTACAGAATGATATTAGATATTTTATATACTTCCAATTAACATGCTTATAGAATAAAATGGTATGGCTTTGACTGACAAATAATGATATTTTATATAGGAATAGTATTTGGTACATTTCTGCAATATTCGAGTTTATTTAGTCTGGTGAAGTATTTTATTATATTTATAATTGTAAATTGATTGTAGGTTAGTTTAAGTTATCCAAAATAGACTCTTACCTCAACATTACACGTGAGATAAACCTGATCAGTTTCCGGGAAGCGGAAGGCTGACACTTTGCTGTAAGCAATAAGTGTCGCTCCACTCCTGCCAGTGTTGGTTGTCTTCTGCCATAAATCTATCAGTTTCTTCTTCCTGCGAATATTGATCGATGATTATATTAATTATAAATAATAATTACCAGCTGTACCCGCGACTTGGTTCTCGTGGGAGCATTTCCCGCCTAAATTCCGATCTGAGGGAACCCAGGGAACGTATCGGTATGAAATATACTTAAGGACCTACCCCCGTATTCAAGAACAACACTGTGAGGTCTCACAGTGTTTGCGAGTGCATAGTGGCATTAAAATCATTTCGTAAACAATACTTGATTGAAGTCCTTCGCTGTGCGTTTGTTAAAATCGATAAAGTAGCTGCCGACCTACTTTACCGAACGCATAGTGTTGGTTTGACTTCTGTCAAAATAGAAAGAAAGGATCGATTGTTTGTATTGTTATCTTTGTCTTTTGCTTGTGTCAAATGACTAGAGTGAAGTTAGCCGCATCAAATGGACCAATAAGAGGCCTGTATACAGCCTGTGCGTCCGCACAGCCAAGTGATACTTAAGGGTCGACTGTGAAACAGAAGGGTTGCCATGACGAACGCACTGAGAAATTCCTTACTTCGCATAGTATTGCTTCTTTACTTAAACAAGTATTGTTCTTGAATACGGGGGTTAGTCTCATATCTACTGTTGCGTGGTGGGTGACCGGGGTGGCCGAAGTACAACGGCCGACGTCCAGTCACGTCACGCTGGGTTCGATAACCCCCCACTTGACGCTCCGCAGATAGGGCGTGGAAACGGAGTCCACAACCCGCGCCGGCAGCGGAACGTCGGGTGCGCACTGAGGACTGGTGCGCCGATGCCCTGACTCCTCGGAGTCAACCACGAGGTGGGGGCCCAAGGTGGCGGGGAACGAGTACGCGTGTCGCCCGTGGGCTACGTCTGTTCACCGCTCCTTGATCGGGCCCTCGTGGAGGCTTTACGGCTGTGCTCGGGTTTGAGAAATTGACGTCCTGTTACAGGAATTTGACGTGATAGAAACAATATTTATTCTCAAACCACTGAGTCACAGGCCGGGCGATATCTTCTAATTATTCTTCGAAGCTACTCTTCGATTCTTCCTATTATTCTTCTTTTTCTTGCTGGGCTGGCATCCTGTTCGAAGTCCTAGTATTCTTCTTGTTGGGCTGGAATCATCCTCTTCGAAGTCCTAGTATTCTTCTCATATGGCAGCAATCATCCTCTTCGAAGTCCTGGTATTCTTCTTGGCTTCTTCTTGCTGTTCCTGGTTGTTCCTTGTTCCTTGTTCGTCTTGTTCCCTGGTGTTCCCCTCTTGTTCCCTGGTGTTCCCTGCTTTACTAAAAATCTGATTCTCTAATGTACGGCCCAGCAATACCATATTGAAAGCCCCTTTATTTCGGCCTCAAAAATGTACTTGGCGTAACTATTTACGCTATCGCCCGACCTGATTATCAGTTTATCCATTTTATTCATCAAGAAAACCACATGTATCATATATCATTACAATCGTCTCAGTGAGACCTATCGAAACCAATATTCATCATTTATACAGCATTATCACGTAAAAACTTATTCGACAAAATCTAACAATTTTACATTAGGATCTGACCTCTTATTTCAATGTTTCTTCCCTAATCGGGGTAAATCTTTATTACTTATCACTAAAGTTGTATACAATAAATAAAACTCTCAAACATCTATCTAGAAAACATAATGACAACATCGTAACCCAATAATTACAAAAACTACAAGCAAAAAACCTAAAAATGTATAGTAAAAATACTCACGTAATAATTCTTCAAATTTATCACAAATGTTACGATGTTATTTACGTAAATTATTATTCGAAATATACATTTACTCAATTTATTCATTTCTATTCATGTATATACTTTAATTCAACCATAAATTCGATTATTTACTATATGGCACTGTAAGAACAGTGCGGCAACATATCGCTATCTCGCTCTAACATGGAATGCGACGTATTTCTGTAATATTTTATGCTTTCTTCGTTTAACATTCTTTACACACATATACATACAGATACATTTACAAACTATGTATGTTGGTCGCCGACATCCTCCCCCTCGTGCTTCGCACCAACTCCTGGGCTCGGCGACTCTCCCGGCACCAACACCTCCAGCTTGGAAGTCGGCCGTCGCAGCATGCCAGCTTGCTTGCATCCATGGAGACGCGTGGCTCCCCCTCGGTGCAATATGTTGCGATGCATCTAGCAAATTATTTAGTATTACAATATTGCTCAAGTAATACTGCCAGGCGCTTTTTTCTTCTGTGTCCCCGATGTTTATTTCTTTCTTGTCGGCTTCTTCGCTGCAGACTTCCTTCAGCAGGCTGGGTCAGTTTGAGGCCCATCCACGCAACTCAAAACCGATCTTTCTGTGGATGAAATCGACTTGTTTACTAGTATATATCAAATCCGATTCAGAATGAAAACTGTGAAGATAGTCATCCATGTAATCATTGCGTTCCACCGCCCGCGCAGCCTCCGGATACTCGTTACTGAAGTCTGCAGCATTCCTATTTTTTACATAAATCGCCGTACAAGGGGACGAAGCGGCGCCGAATATAACCGAAGTCATTCGATACACTGTCGGCTTTACATCGCGTCGATCGCCGCGCCATAAAAAACGTAGGCTGTCTCTGTCTGACGCTTGGATGCGCACCTGTAAAAACATCTCTTTTATGTCAGCTGCCACGGACATTGGACCTTGTCTAAACCTCAGCAGTACGCCGAACAGGGACTGAAGTAGATCTGGACCTGGAAGTAGAGCGTCATTTAAACTCTTACCTCCCGACTTGGCCGCTGCATCGAATATCAATCTAATTTTCTTCTTAGGTGGATGTGTCACGGCGAAGTGAGGTAAATACCACTCTTTACCCTGTTCGGCCACTGACGGGGCCTCTTCGGCGTAACCACAATCCACCAGGTGCTGCATCTGCTTACCGTATTCTTGTCTGAGCTGCGGATTCTTGTCAATTTTCTTTTCAATACCGCGTAGCCGCTTCTCGGCTGCCGTGTAGCTCTCCGGCAAGTATTCATTTTCATTTTTCCATAATAATCCGACTTCGAATCGCCCATCGTTTAGTCGGTTGCAAGTCCTTTCTAATATCGCCAGCGCTCGCCCATCGGAGTCGGTGCTCGGACGCTTCGGTTGCACGCCTAAACTCTCAATTGAAAAATACTGTTTGATCGTTTCATGCATGTCATTATCAAAGTTACTTACGTGCAAACAGCTATTTATAAAGTGCACCGGTCTAAGTCCTTTTGCGTCGAATCCGTGGAGCACCCAACCGAGCTCGGTCAGCGATGCGACTGGTTGACCTGATTTGCCTTTTCGAATTTCTTTCGAGACGATCAGTTCCCAGTTGTCCTGTCCCACGAGCAGTCGTGGCGCCTCGGCGTCATATGACAGGACATCAGTCATTCCATTCAGGTGCGGGCAAGCTTCAATAACAGATCTGTTAACAAATTGTGGTGTTAACTTTAACTGGTCGACGGTGTGGACTCTGTTCAGATTTCTCACCTGATCGTGATGTATCCCTCTGATGCGGATCCGCAGCCGTTGCGAGTCATCCTTCCGCAGCAGTCGTCCACCAACCGTCTCCAACACGAGTTCCTCTGGCTTGCCTGTAGCGCCAATCTGCGCCGCGACCTGTGAGTCCAACAAAGAAACAGTTGAACCTTCATCAAGGAGAGCCATTACCTTGACTGTCCCCCTGGGCCCGTACAACTCGACGGGGACCATCTTCAAATACGCCCTCGCAGCTTTCAACGCGTTGACCGAAGACACGATGTTGGTGGTAACCTCTTCCACCTCTGCTGCAGGCTTCTCATTTTCTTTTCTTCGGTCGGAGTGAAGCAGTTGGTGATGCCAGCGCCCACAGACCTTGCACCCTGGTCTGCGGCATGAAGTCTTCCGATGACGGTCACTCAAGCACTTGAAGCAGAGGCGTGTCTTCTTGGCGTACGTCCACCGGTCCTCAGTTGAAAGCTTCGAAAACTGTGGACAATATATTATAAAATGTGCGCCTCGACAATACGAACAACTGACTTTGTTCGCCTCGTATCCGCTTCCGAGATCACCATTGCGATTTGATCCCTTCAGTTCATGTCCCCCACGGGGCACATAGCTTGAGACTTCGGTTGCAGCGTTAGCGACGCGTCGATTCGCGGCCCTTCTCTCTTCGCTATGCGGTTTCGACGATTCTAGTGTCGCATAAGCCCCACACTTATCGGCTTCCTTGTTCAGGAACTTGGAGACCAGGACTAGATTGGAGAACTCCCCCTCGTCTGAGCTTTCTGTAAAATCGTACCATCTAAACCGTAGAATCGAAGGCATCTTTTCCACGATTTGTTTTACAATTTCAGGCGAATGTAAGTACTGGGGTTTCTTCAACCCTTGTATAGCGGCGACGCTGTTGTTAACTTGACTGGCGAAGACGCAGATATCCCGTGGACTTTCCGTAATACGAGGGAGTGCTTTTACCTTATCTAGCTCCGCCAGTATCAATGCGTCCGTCCTCCCGAAGCGCCGTTGTAACGCCTGCAGTACCTCACTCGGGGAAGCTTCCGAATATAAGAGGCTCTTGATCGCCTCTCGTGCTGTTCCTCTGATCGCTCGTCGCAGCCGTGCCATGTTCTGTACATCTGAAAATAGTCTACACGTATTTTCATAGACAACTTTAAATGCAAACCACTCACTGCTATTTCCATCGAAGAGTGGTAGCTCGTGGATGTACTTCGGCTGCGACGCCGGTCCCTCTCTGTGTGCGACTGCTTCTCTCAAAGCATCTGCAAGTAGCCGCACGTCGACTAAAGTGTTATTCGGCTCTTCATATTTAACCTGTTGGGGAACCGGGGAATTCAAATACTCACTTGCATCACTCTTGTTCTTCATGGACGCCTGTATCCAATCCTGGACCTGGTCTTTCTTGTCTTCCGGGTCCTCGTCCATGGAATCCTCTTCTTCTTCGCACCGGGCTAGCTCGAGCCGGGTGCGTGCGAGCCTCGTCGCAGCCTGAGCTTGCTCTAGCTCAAGGCGTGCCAGCTCCTCTTGCGCTTCGAGCTCACGCCTCCTGGCCGCAGAGCTCGTGGTCCTTGTTGACCGCGCTCGTCGACTCGAGCCAGCCGGTACCAAAGTCGAGTTCGACTTATGTTCTGGTGCCTTCTGGTGAGTCACTTCATCGTCGATGATTCCGCCCGCGGTTCCCCTGTAAGCAAACATACCTGACGTTGCTTCCGTAGAACCGGTCATCGTGGTGCCACCTCCCGTCGTGGTACCGCACGTCGTTGTTCCGCCCGTTGTAATGGTACCATCCATCATCGTGGTACCCGTCGTGCCTCCTGATGTCGCTTCAGACGCAGCCCCTCCCATCCTGGATCGCGCTTCTCTGCTCGACGCGGCTGTTCCGCCCTCGGAACCCGCTGAGCGCTGGGGTACGTTGCGTTGGCTCCTCGTGATTGGCATCTTGATGTCTTCCTCAGATCCGGCTCGAAGGACCAGCTGTTGCGTGGTGGGTGACCGGGGTGGCCGAAGTACAACGGCCGACGTCCAGTCACGTCACGCTGGGTTCGATAACCCCCGACTTGACGCTCCGCAGATAGGGCGTGGAAACGGAGTCCACAACCCGCGCCGGCAGCGGAACGTCGGGTGCGCACTGAGGACTGGTGCGCCGATGCCCTGACTCCTCGGAGTCAACCACGAGGTGGGGGCCCAAGGTGGCGGGGAACGAGTACGCGTGTCGCCCGTGGGCTACGTCTGTTCACCGCTCCTTGATCGGGCCCTCGTGGAGGCTTTACGGCTGTGCTCGGGTTTGAGAAATTGACGTCCTGTTACAGGAATTTGACGTGATAGAAACAATATTTATTCTCAAACCACTGAGTCACAGGCCGGGCGATATCTTCTAATTATTCTTCGAAGCTACTCTTCGATTCTTCCTATTATTCTTCTTTTTCTTGCTGGGCTGGCATCCTGTTCGAAGTCCTAGTATTCTTCTTGTTGGGCTGGAATCATCCTCTTCGAAGTCCTAGTATTCTTCTCATATGGCAGCAATCATCCTCTTCGAAGTCCTGGTATTCTTCTTGGCTTCTTCTTGCTGTTCCTGGTTGTTCCTTGTTCCTTGTTCGTCTTGTTCCCTGGTGTTCCCCTCTTGTTCCCTGGTGTTCCCTGCTTTACTAAAAATCTGATTCTCTAATGTACGGCCCAGCAATACCATATTGAAAGCCCCTTTATTTCGGCCTCAAAAATGTACTTGGCGTAACTATTTACGCTATCGCCCGACCTGATTATCAGTTTATCCATTTTATTCATCAAGAAAACCACATGTATCATATATCATTACAATCGTCTCAGTGAGACCTATCGAAACCAATATTCATCATTTATACAGCATTATCACATAAAAACTTATTCGACAAAATCTAACAATTTTACATTAGGATCTGACCTCTTATTTCAATGTTTCTTCCCTAATCGGGGTAAATCTTTATTACTTATCACTAAAGTTGTATACAATAAATAAAACTCTCAAACATCTATCTAGAAAACATAATGACAACATCGTAACCCAATAATTACAAAAACTACAAGCAAAAAACCTAAAAATGTATAGTAAAAATACTCACGTAATAATTCTTCAAATTTATCACAAATGTTACGATGTTATTTACGTAAATTATTATTCGAAATATACATTTACTCAATTTATTCATTTCTATTCATGTATATACTTTAATTCAACCATAAATTCGATTATTTACTATATGGCACTGTAAGAACAGTGCGGCAACATATCGCTATCTCGCTCTAACATGGAATGCGACGTATTTCTGTAATATTTTATGCTTTCTTCGTTTAACATTCTTTACACACATATACATACAGATACATTTACAAACTATGTATGTTGGTCGCCGACATCTACCAAATATACAAAAAAAATAATTAATAATTGTAAGAATCGGTCGATTTGTTTCGGAGGAGTGCAACCACAAGATTTTTATATATTAGATTAAAAAAAGGATATTGACCAAAATAACAGAGATGAGTTCTCCATGGATGATTAATGAATTTCATAGGCGGTCTTCACCACAGTTTGGGTGTAAAGGTTTGGCTTGTCTGTCTATGGCATAGAGAGATTGGGTTTTTATGGAAATAGCTGGCAAACGAGCTGACGATCCACCCGATGGTAAGTGGATATCGTTGTCGTACATCAGCAACACCAAAGGCATTACTGATGCGTTGCCGGCCAAGAAAGAGAGAAGAAAAAGAAAGTTTGGCGGTAATATTTACACAGGCAGCATCACGCTGGCAATAAGGGATTGTTTGTACCTAATACCTATGCTGGCAGTTATCTCCCACGCAATAAGTGATTGAATTTAAATTGCCCTATGCTATACGAACAGCGTTAAAATTTTAGGTACTTACTTAGGACAGCCTCCTTTGTCCGTCAATTGTATTTTGTTTGTATTAGGACTATCATAATCTTCGCTGTCATAGGCCCAACAGTCGTGGATCTTCAAATCAAACTGTTTTTTCGTATCCTTCAAGTAAACTAGAATAGTCAGGTATTCGCCGATCTTGATCGAAGCTTCTAGGGGAGTTATCTGAAAAGATTGTTAAATTATTTTTAGTAACTTAATAAAATAAACACAAATTTTTCCTGAAGGTAAAATTTTGGTACAGTGTTCCTGTCCAGGTGTCCTAGAAGCCCTAGAACTACGCTCCCTGGTTCACCCTAGTACTTTACAAGTAGAGGCACATCATTACTCGTGCGTGTCTTTGCCAAGACTGGTATACAACTACACCTAGACTTCTATTTGTGCAGATGAGACAGTCCATTCTATATCATCTGCTAAATATGTGAGCTGCTTATCTCATACTGAACAGCTACATACATGGGCGTACCTTGCCTAGGCCAATTTACAT
Source organism: Thymelicus acteon (assembly GCA_951805285.1). Lineage (NCBI taxonomy): Eukaryota > Metazoa > Arthropoda > Insecta > Lepidoptera > Hesperiidae > Thymelicus > Thymelicus acteon. The sequence goes on from OX638234.1 coordinate 3,546,894, forward strand.
ATATGTCGGAAATCAGTGATTTCAAATCATAAAATGGAACGTCAAGCCGGAACTAGCTTGGGTGTATTCGGAAATTGAAGTTAGCAGCACCGTGCAAACGTGTGTCTTACTGTCATTTGAGTACACGCGGTGGCGGGGGTCACAGAGGACAGCTATTGACTTGCCAACCGGCAGCGGGCACTTTTTAGACAGCCTCCGAGCTGAGCGGACGCTACAGTAGAACGTCGTTATTATGATGGCTGAGTTTAACTTGCATTAGCATTGCACAATGTTCACTTTATGGAAAGCACAACTGGGTACAGTGTGTACTGATGGACTGCGATTGAGCAGGTATTGCGTGTGTTGACCAGTCAGTCGCGCGGTATGCCGGAGCCAGCGAGAAGTGCTCGTGGACTGTTTTCTATGCACAGTCATACCCTTTGCGAAGAGTAGCACCCATGCGGCTGTGATGGTTCGCTTCTGATGAGATAGGTCATGGTGCCAGCGATTGGCCGATTGATCACGCGGGTTTTAGCAAGCGCGGGAAGCGCGGGCAAGCTGTGGAGCCAGGATGGCTATGAGTGTGCAATGCGACGTGTGAATTATGGTTGGTTTCCCTGAATGCCGCACCGCGATGTAAATCCGACTTCACCACGTTCCATTAGCGATTGGTTATGTTATTCGAGCGACAATCTAAGTAAGTAGCGAAAGCTAAGCTAAGCGAGTAATCTGTTCAGAGCCATGTGTGTCTGTAGTGATCACGTACTAAATTAGTAGCGAACAAGTAAAACATGTGTTACAATGGGTTTCTAAGTAAAATCATGAAAACGCCCACAGTCTATTATTTTCTGGACCACCTATCTGCGACATATATATTTTTGGGGGCAAAACATATTTTTCTGGTATAAAGTGCAAAGACCTGAGACACGGTAAATCATGAATATAGTTCATGTACTTGCACCCTCGATATATTTTTGAAGTTAACACTTGTGTATCAGTGATACCTATATGAATAAATTACTTTGACTTTGACTATGAATTTGAATATGACTTTGACTTTATGCGCAATAGGCCAACAGTTGGTACATACTAGTAGGCCTACAAAATTGGAGAGTTCGGAGATCTCGGTACTCCCATGGCTACAGTATCAACTTACATTAGGGTAAACTCCTCGCTGTATATCCATCCAGCACTCGATGCTGCCGCCAGTGCCTTGCACAGCGACTACATCCAGCATGTCTACCATGAAGGGCTTCAGCTTAAGGGTATGCGACTGCTCTTGCGTCGTGACGCCGGTTGACGATACTTCCAATGTTGCTCTTGCGCAGGATACCTGGAAATTCGATGGTAAGGTTTTTCAGAATTCGGTTACCGGATATTACTTATCAGGTTTGGTAAAGGTGAACATAATTTTATTTTGGGTTTTGAGAGATGGGGTGGCCTGAAAAATTTTTTTTTTTTATTTTTTATTTATTTAATCAGCTTATGTACTATTACAAAGTTTAACATTCTGCCAAACTGAGATCCAGTTTGTCGGCAGTAGTTCTCGTGGATCAATTCACTTCCAAGTACATTATTATCTTTATAACTACAATTAATATAGTAAAATGGTACATATTCTTCTATGTTACTATAATAATATAAAATAAAAAATAAAATAATTATTCTGTGCATGTATATAATATGTATGTATTTATTTAAATATATATTTGTATGACAAGTTATATATAATTTATATATATATTAAGTTATATATATTAAGTTATAGGCATTCCGTCGCTGTGTTCGTAGTCCACCCGATGATTAGCATCCGAGAGACTACGGACAGAGAGACAGGTAATGCTTTCGCAACATTGTTTTGAGGGATGGGGATGGGGAATCATAAGGGATTAAGATTTGTCTCTGCGCAAGCGTCACTAATTCACCACTGCATTTCAAGAAAATATGTGTATGTATAAAAATGATACTCAACAAAATTGTTCTAATATTGATTCAGTGGTTCATGAGTTGTCGGTATTGTGAATCTCAGAACTGACTTCTTTTGAATTTGAATTAATTTTAGACAAGCTCTATGAATCGAAGTCTAATAAATTATCTTTATATTAGTTACTTTACGACATCGGCAACAAAATAATTGACCTTTTGACTACAGCTTGTACACCATTAAATCACCTTCATTATCATACGTATTACGCATGTAAAGTATTTCAAGCACAATTACCAGAAACAAGAATTCAATCGACATCAGCTTCACAGCGTAACGAAATGTTAGCTATAAATCTGCTTGATGGTATCAAGACAATTTTCTCACATTAATTACTAATGATCACGATTTATTACCGCACCTATTTATGAAGAATCCATTGTTGAAGAATTGGGTGTGTAGTTCGCATCTTATAATGCTTATTGCTGTAATATTCCATGAAAAGAATGGAAAAAACTGGTTAGATCTTTCCCTACATAAACGTACCCATATCATTTTAAAGTCATATCGTGGACACAAAAGTTCGTGGATATTTTGCCATCGACTATGGTAAAATCAAATGCCGAAATAACAAAAGTCATACCTTCCTGGCGAAATCTGCAGATCCCTGAATGAAGTCATCAGCTTGGAAGACCAGTATATTGTCAACGGTGCCACACGCATTGCAGAGAGGGCGAGTGCCACAACCGTTGAGAGGCACCAGGAAGGTGTACCGAGACTGGCTACCTCCAAGGGATACATATCTGTAATTTGGGGGAAAATATCATAATTAATAGTTACCCATTAAGTTTTCTTTCATCGAAGTCACTCATGATTTATTTGACAATCTCATTAGCCCAGGTTACAACTGTAGGTCTGTACACTGTACCGTTTATGTAACCTGCATACAATAATAATTGTCAATCAACAATCCTTTGGATGTCATTTGTAGGAACCCAGGCTATTGTGTGTTTCACATAAATCTGCACTTCGTTATTACGTTGGAAACTTTTACTTCAAGTGCAGGCTTATGTACAACACGTTAGTATATAAGTTCATTGTGTGAAACCCAGTATAGTATAGCTTGGGTTACTACAAATTACATCCAAAGGATTGTTGATTGACAATCATTATCGTATGTGTAATATCATTTAGTTCATTTGAGACCAAAGATCAAACCATCTAGGTTATACTTACGCTTATTCATAAATGTAAAGTCAAGAGTACTTACTTGCACCTGGGATCGTTCAAGTGTCCCTTGCTGTAAATAATGCCTTCGAACACATCGGGGAACTGCACAGTGACTGCAATAGCATCATCTGTACATTCCACCTCGATGTCGACGAGGCCAGCCTCAGCCGCGCGGGATCCTCTCACGAAATTGACCCCAGTCTCCTCGCTGTTCTCGAAGGAGAAGGGGGACAGCGCATTGTTGCCAGAGAGCTGAAGGTTCAGCTCCGCTGCAGTTAGGGTATTCTCATCTGAAACAGCTGTAGCGAGCGACAGCTACAGGAAAAGCAGTCTTTAGTTGGAGAAGATAAGGTTGAAATTAAAAAGAAACGAGAGACAAGATAATAATAGGAAATTGGCTAGAAAGAAATGAAGAACGAAACAAATGCAGCTATTCATCCATTTACTGTTGCCAACTCTTCCGATCACTTAGGATCGCCACAATTTGTTATGAGGTTATTAAATAATAGGTTATTGACACCAGATACGGAATACTTATCATTAATAAATTATCGTATTTATAATGAACGAGTAACCGCCCTCGCTTTGCTTCGGTTTTTTTTATTTTTTAACACCTTGGGTTACATTTTTTTAGTTTTCTTAAGGATCCCTATTTTTTTTTTTTGAAAATATAATATAGCCTATGTTACCCGGGGATAGTGTAGCTTCCCAACAGTGAAAGAATTTTTCAAATCGGTTCAGTAGTTTCGGAGCCTATTCAATGCAAACAAAAAATCAAATCTTTCCTCTTTATATATTAGTATAGAAGTATAGATAACAACATCATCATGGAAAATTTTAGCACAAACCAACTGTCAAGAATGTCACAATAATTTTTTTCACATGCCTAGGCAATTGCGATAACAAGACATAATTGAAACACGTTAAATAAAGATTGTAACGCTTGTAACAACTAACTGCTTTAGTTAGAGACTTTGCCAGATCTCTGACCGCTATCAACGTATCTAATATTATTGTTGCGCTCACACAATGCATATTTTTCCATACCCACGCAAAATGTTAAAGTTATTGCAGGCATTCGACGTTGTGAAAACCTGTAGTTACTGCTTAGATAGTAGGTACCAACTTGTTACATTCTATTACATCAGTTACTTTAGTTACAAGATTTTGGTTACTCTTATCTTAAAATGTACATTTAATGTACGTTGACAAACGGATAGTCAAGCTACATGATGTTGTGTTGAACACATACGGACAACATTTACAACAAAGGAATCACCGATGCGTTACTAACACAAAGTTTATTCTAGAAGAAGGAAGCTAGGCAAGAACGTACTTATTTTTAACCGACTTCAAAAAAGGAGGAGGTATTCAATTCGACTGCAATTTTTTTGTTTGTTACCTCAGATCTTTCGACTGGGTGAACCCATTTTGATGATTCTTTTTTAATCGAAAGCTCATGCTTGTCATATTATATAGTCTCACTTAAATTTGAGCGAGATATGACGAGTAGTTTTTGAGTTATCCCTAATTTTGAAGTCGGTTATTTTTTGTCAAGAATCATTTTCCTTTCTGTTCTTTTTTTCGACATCGAATGACTAAAGAGTAAGACTAAATAGTAAAAGTAATATATCAATAGCAAGTTACTTTAAGTTCTTAGCTTTGTCGCCCATGGACAGCCTTAAGTATAGACTTGATGCCGGCTAAGAAACAAAAGAGAAGGCAGAAATAAATAAAAAATTGCATGTATCAAGCACACTTGACAGATAAGAGTGGGCCCTACCTGGGCCTGTTGCCCACAAGTGGGAGTCTTTATACTAACCTGCACGAGTGCAATCAGTGCCGCTATGCGCATGACAGACGCTTCATGGGGCCCTGAAAAGAAGAAAGCTGACGTTAATAAAACATCCATTGTTTACACTGAAGTATAATGTACTATAGTACTAGAACAGGCATCGCGAACATGTGTCGCACCGGGAGGTTCTATTTTCAAAATCGAGCCCCCGTTCTCTTTTCAAAATCGACTTCATCCACTGAAAACTATACACAAGCAACAATTCAGCGCAAACATTGAGTTCGCGGTGTCCGTTCTATACGCTAGTAATAATTTATAATAGTTTAATGGCTGTCATTATTAAACATCTATTGACGACCTGCGTGGCCTAATAGTTACTAAGCAGCGAAGCAAAAATTTCAACTAGTATAAATTAAAAAATTAAAAAAATCCACCTGCTGTCAAGAAAGCTATCATGATATACCTTTTTAAAATCCTTATGATGAGCTCTTTAATTTGATACCCATATTGTATTATTCGATTTATTTTTATTTTTTGATACTTCAAACAATGGCATCTCACAGCCACCATATTTGATTTATTTTCATTTCACTTAACTTATTTAAGAACACGTGGGTTATAGAGACGAATCTACCGATATCTTAAATATAAATCCGTTCAGCGGTCTGGAAGATACAAGGTAATAAAGAATATTACACGCATACATACATACAAAATAATAATAATGATAATAAAAAGTAATGATGAGTTTGAATTTCTGTTCTCGGTCTGGGTGTGAATGAATTGTCTATGTGTTGTCCATGGCACCCACGACACAGGGAATCCTAGTGTGGGGGCTATTAGTGCGACCGTTTATATATTTATCGATGGTTTATTTCATGAATGGCATTCGATATTTTCCGGCAATGGTTCAATTAACTTTTATTGGTTTTTAAGTCTGAAAACAATAGGCTTTTATTATAATAATTTTATGCGCTCTTCATTCGAATTATATGGAATCACCATTTAAAAATTCTCAACGCTATATACCTAGTTGCAGGTGAAAAAATATTTTATTGCTATTAATGATATTAGTAACTCCCGAACGTATCAAATGTCTACAGGAGAAATTACTTTCTAATTGTAATACGATATCATGATTTTACATCATATCTAAATTAATACTGATATGGTTATGGTCTCAGATGAAAGAATCATCTGAGGTTATGGTATTAGTATCTAAATAAAAATATTGGTATTGTTATGTAACATAAGTTATTCGTATCTAAATAAATACCATGTACTACGGTTTACGGTTATGGTATCTTTAATGGTTAGTGTTATTGTTATATCTCGGCAAAAAGTAGGTGTAGTCATTGTAAAACCTTTATAATCTTGAAATAATATAATAATCATAACCAGAATTTATAATTTGACTTTTGTAAATAATCATTTGATTGTTAAACTTATTGTTAAACTTTTGTGTGTTTTTGATCCAACAAATATTTAATAATAATATAGCCTTTTTATTCTGAACTGGTAAAGTCTTTGAACTGTAGTAATATGTTAATATATACTCGTATAAATTACGTGTCACTTTGTTTGTCCACGACAGACTTCTAAACTATTTAACCGATTTTAATAAAATTTGCACACCGTGTGGAGTTTGATCCAACTTGAAAGATAGGATAGCTTAAGAAAGATAAGATAGGACATCTCCCATACGGCACACGGAAGGTTTTAGTAAAAAAAAACTTTTGACAGAACGAAGTTTGTCCGGGCAGCTAGTTTATATATATAATGTTGTTATAAGATGTCCCTCAGATCGGTGTGTCTTTTGACATAGGCCTCCTCCAACTGCTTCCATTTCACTCTGTCGTTTGCCACTCTGGTCCAGTAAGGTCCCAAGGCTAGGCGCAAGTCAACTTCCCATCTGGACGTCCCCGTTAATTATCTCCTTACATTTCTTGGGTACCAGAGTATTACCTGCTTGCTCCGTTTATCTGTCTTGCACCATTTGATATAGATAGGGTAGTTATTATCCCGGGAAAGGCAGAGCGGTAGTAGGTATATAAGTACGGTAATGGTGAAGAAAGAGTGATAGCCTAGCGATTAGAACGTTGGTCTCCCGAACGAAACGGCCCGAGTTCATATCCTGGCACGCACCTCTAATTTTCAAATATTATGTGCGTATTAGACGTTATCACTTGCTTCGGTGAAGGAAAACATCGTGAGGAAACCTGCACACCGGAGAGTTCTCCATAAAGTTCTCAAAGGTTTGTGAAGTCTACCAATCCGCACTTGGACAGCGTGGTAGACTATGGCCTAATATTCCTCACATTGTGAGAGGAGATCCCGAGCCCAGCAGTGGGACAATTATGGGTTGTTGCTTTTGCTTTCCTTTGGTGAAGAATCCGATGTCTTCAAAAGAATTGTGTAAAGTATTTGTAAAGCCCATCAGAATAGCGGTCACAAGGAAGTTTAATTGTGATTGCATAGTATTCGTGAGGTCAGTCGGGTCGCGTGAACCCGGCTACATCAGCTACACGTGCTTCCGGGCCGATTCAACCTGACGTTTTGTTTTCGTCAATTTCGACACAACTGACGCCTGATTATTGTAATTGATTGGAGCTATTTAATTTTATTACTCATTGGTTTAAGGCTAAGCTATAAATTAGTTTAAATTTGCACGGTGTTTTTAACTGATTTATTGGGTTAAAGTTATTTTTATTGCTCTATTATTCTATGAAGTTGTTTAGCAAATTAAGTCAGGAAGTTGAACTGTATAATAAATAGGTAAGTTATATTTTTATAGTAGGAAGTAAAGTGTATAAACCTCTAAAGTGAATGAATTATCAATTCTTGTGCAATTTTTTTTCTGTTAATTCAGTTAAAATATTTTTTTACTCATACAATTTTATCAACCTATTTGTTTTTAATCCTTTCTTAGAACACCATTTAATGTAGGTAGATCTAGATACCAAATACAATTTGGTGTTGTAAGTGTAAATAGTATAAATTAAGTGACCATACATAAATCATTACAGAAAACCATCAAACAATGTATTTTTGCAATGTATCAGTCGATGTATTTTCTTTCTTTCTTTCAAACACAACTGAAACAATGTGTTATAATTTACCGAACAAATTGCTAGCTAGTGTTTTTCATCAAAATAGTTTTGTTCATTGTACGAGTATAGCCACAATGCAGCTATAATAGTGCTATGGCGAAAACTAATGACTCTGCTAATTAGCTTGTCAAATCCGTTTTTAGACACCACAAGCGACATTGTTGAGAGTCAAGTAATGATCGGAAACAATAATTTCTACTTCCCAAGTTTTTGCAGGCAGTCAGCTACCGGAATGGAATGACGAGGGAACAATACAAATTACCAAGTCCAAACGTGTCTTCAGATTGACTGGAAGATAAACATTGAAATGTCCAGCTTTTGTTATTTTCTATCTATATCTACATAGGAAGGTACAGAAGGTAAGTAAAGCTACGTACTGATACATGGTATGAATAGAATAAGACATCAACAATACGTCGTCATAAGTAGGAAATAGCATGAAAATTAATTGCCATCACATAATAATGGACAAACAAAGTTTAGATCTGTAGTATGAAGTGTAAAGTATAATTTTGAGCCTCAATATGTGGTGTCACTAATGGTTACTTAAATCGCTCCTCAGTAAAGAATCACCATACAAATTCTGTAGTAAGGAGCGATTTAAGTAACCGTTAGTGACTCTGAGTTGGGACGTTAGTTTTTACTCAGATACTAGCCCATTGCCTTTGTTTACCGGGATAAGTACCCTATATGTTCCATTCCATATCAGTTAATCTACCTGTGTGCTAAATTTCATGAAAATCCGTTCCGTTGTTTTGTTAAAGAGTAACAAACTCCCTCATACACTTTAACATTATTATAATACATAGGTATTAGTGTAGATATGTTACTAGCGCGCCGACGATGAAGAGCGCAATAACCGGCAATTGACCGTTCTGCTCGTAGTCGCTCTGTCAATACAAGTCTTTTGTTGTTGTCAGAAGTGCTTGACATTTGACATACAACGTTAAATGCCTTCGTGTATTATACCAATGTGATTGGTGTAGTGAAACAAAAGATAAACGTGTGTGTGTTGTAGCTCTTTTTGGAACAGATTTTTTGGTTGATTTGTAAGGGTATAACGTATCTTTATTTTTTAAATATCATTGGTATTAGTAGGATCTTTTTATTTCAGTAGACGCAGGGCATCATATAAGTAGCAGTGAAGTATTGATGAAGTTATTGTAAATAAAGCAAATATACTATCGACATATGTACCCACATCTCACATCGTGAGAAACAATCGAACTTCCTACACTGAAGGACTCTTTCAGTATAATCTATGTGCGGATGATTAGATGTTATTAAATATCAGTTCAAAAGGTCGTTAAACAAAAAATAGTTATGCGATACATAATTAAGGTTTTCGTTAAGTTTAAGGTCATTATTTACACTATCGTGACTCTCAGAATATCTTCCTGTCCATCTGTCATAGATTTTTTAAATTTTAATAGGTACTCTATCATTATTGATGCATGTCCATTGCCCATCTTGAAATACTAAAGCCAAAAAAAAACATCTTTATACACCTTTATGGCTTTAATTTTTAACCGACTTCAAAAAAAGGAGGAGGTTCTCAATTCGACTGTATTTTTTTTTTATGTTTGTTACCTCAGAACTTTAGACTGGGCGAACCGATTTTGATGATTGTTTTTTTAATCGAAAGCTGGTGGCTGTCATGTGGTCTCACATAAATTTTATTGAGATTTGACAATGGCATCCATGAGAAAACCACATAAGTCGTAAATTTGTGTTAAGATGTGCGCGACAAATTGACGTATAACTCAATATCACGCCAACCGATTTCGATGATTCTTTTTTTAATCGAAAGCAGGTGCTTGTCATGTGGTCCCACATAAATTTGAACGAGATCTGAAAAGTAGATTTTGAGACTTTGAAGTCGGTTATTTTTTGTTAGTAAAATTTAGATTATCAACAATCTTTTCTTCTCTTTGCATTTTCTTAGTGCTTCCCAAGGGCAAGGGATTTTGCTTTTCCGAAAAATTTTGCTTTAAAGTGCTAATTTCGGTTAGTGTCATGTGTCCCCCCTCTGCCGGCTAAACATTTGGAGTTGGACAAGTGAAGAAATTATCAAAAATAGGGTATATGATATGATGAATTTACAAGGAAAGCTATCACGGCCATGTTAGCATAATTACATACGCTGTAAGGAGTAATAGTCGATAAACTTACTACTTCGGAACCCTACATTGCGCGTGGCCTGACACGCACTTGGCCGGTTTTATGTAATAATATTTTACACAAGAAGCTCGGAAAATAAATTATAACAAGGCTATCTATGAATATTTTCTCTGTCTAGTATTTGGTAATATTATTGACCTTTATATTACCAAAACTGATTGCGGGTGAAGACGACCAATTTGTTTAAAATTTCAAAACTTTTTCTAACGCGCGGAAAATTTTAGAACACGAAGAAGTTTTGATTACAATAATTGATTTAATTTGGGCATGAATGCGAAAATGCAGGTTAAAATTTCTACCATCAATTCACCTCGGTCGATAGACTTAATTCACCTGAGTACATACCGTGCGTAGGTCAATAAAGTCTGTTAAAGGTATACTTAAGACACCCGAGTGATTTAACCCAGGTGAATAAAGTCCACGGCACCTCCATTTTTACTAACTCTACTCTATACTAAGTTATCAAAACAGTAGCGTAAAATTCTTCAACTTCAACGGGTCTTCAGTGATGCCTTTTGGGATAACAACTATAAAAGCCCTTATCATCAAATGAGTCTCATTCGTCGGCTTAACATAAAAAGAGCTCATAAAATTATATAAAGATGGGTTGAATACAGCCCCATTGTCAAGCAATGTTCACAAATTATCACATGACGTAAGTCTGGACGTAAGATAAATCTTCTCGGGTGCGACCAGTCCAACCGGCTGAGCAAAGGCACCGGCGACCGTGACACACATCAACGACACCGATTGTATCGCGAATCGAAAACATCGATTTCAATGAAAATCGATTATTTAAGAATCACGCCCACGTAACGCCATCTGGCGAATTGACAATGCGAATTATTTAACACGTTTCGATTGCAGTTTATTTATAACGTTTTCGCACGATGTTTTATGTGTCAATTTGCTGTAAAAATCAAGAATTTGTACTGCTGTTTATTTTGTGGAAATATGTATTTTGTCACACAAATTATCGTGATTTTTACCTGCTTGTCATAAATGTCGGTTTCGTAAATCTATTTGCAATTTTCTACTGTTTGGTCAATGGTTACATAAAATATGCTTAGTGGTACATTATGTTATCTCTGGCTAGGCACGTTATACGCGTTTGAGTTCTGCATAAAAAATTTAATTATGTGCTGAAATTACTTATAATTTACTTGGCAATTATATTTAGGACAAAAAATAATCGACTTCAAAATTAGGGATAACTCAAAAACTACTTGTCACATCTCGCTCAACTTTAAGTGGGACTACATAAGAAGCACCAGCTTTCATTAAAAAAATAATCATCAAAATCGGTTCACCCAGTCGAAAATTCTGAGGTAACAAACATAAAAAAACAGTCGAATTGACTACCTCCTCCGTTTTTGAAGTCAGTTAAAAATAAAATTAAAAACAGAAGGTAAGTACCTATCCATAGGAATCAGAAGGCCTAGAAATAGGAAGTATAGGGAGCACCAAACGGTTATGTCCAAAACCGTACCTGTAATGCCTACAGTTTCTAAACTACCTACAAAGGCTACAAATGATTACCGCTTAGTAAAGTCCAAGGACTATTCTGCAACGTGTTTGTATAATCTTATTACACATATTTCTCTAATATTACGACTCTATAAACATATGCCTAGTTTACCGAATGAACGTTGGTTGAATACTAATTGGCTAAACTAATAAAATATTATATAAGTTAAATATATATAATCCTTTGACATTTATTTACAGAAACTTATGTTAAATATAACCGCGAAATGATTGCTACTCATTTTTTTTGGGCGCTCATTTCCCTACACTTACCTATACATTTTACCGTTATACTTTGCCCCTATAATAAAATCTTTGATTTCATCATCAGACCTGAATTTTGATTTTGGGACCAGTCTGGAATTCTTTCAAATAAATAAAAGCGTGGTTTTATGAAACCACGAAGCAAGTGAAACTTTTTTCGGTTTGTAGGCATTTAACTAAAAAATTTTTAGAAAATTATTCGATTTAGGGTATTAAAATTGCGTTTTTAATCTTAAGTTAATTATTGAAAAATGGGAATATTAATGGGAAATCAATAGTAGACAAAATATTCAATTAAATTAAAAACTGAGAGCAATATTTATTTAAATCATTGAATCTCCATTATTATTCTTACTCCAGGGCCTGCTGTATTGCGACATGCGACAGGTGGACGAAAAATTTTGGGGCGATAGAATAAAAGTTTCACTTTAAAAAAATAATTTTTCAAATCGGTTGATAACTAATGACGGAGTAAGTACTGAGTGTTACCATTAAAGACAATACAAACAACTTTTTTTTTGGACTCGTTGGCAGCTTGCGGCTTCCTAACTCTAGCCTGAGTAAAAAACTCATCCGCAAGGCATGTACATGGAGTACATAGGTTGGTCTTGGTATAGTCTCCTTTACCATCTAATAGGAGACCAAGGACTAAAATAAACAAATAATAATAATAATAAACGCTAACACACTCATACCCCCGCAGTAGGTTATTACCTGTGTCACGGGTGGCATGGACGACACATATAACACATCACAATCACACAAATGACCCGAGTACAAATATTTATCTATCACATAAATATTTGCCCCGGCCGGGAATCGAACCCAGGACTGCAGGAAGGGTCGCTATCAACTAGGCTACAGGGTCGTCAATGTGTTACATGCATTACACATTTTTGTGATTCTTTTATTTACTTTAGTCTCTGTAGCAACCCTATTATTAGTTGTCCACTTTCTCTAGTACCGCTGATATAATCGCGAATTTGCTCTAAAAATAATCTTGAAAACTATCCAGACCAGTTTACGAAATCAGTTTGTCACATCAATATCCTCTTTATATTTGTGAGGACATTTTAATTCCATTTCCAATTTGAATAATATTTCTTACAGCACGATTTATTTATCTGCGATCCAACGTCAGGGGAGTAAAAAAGGTTATGGCATTAAACGATTGCAACGAATTTAGAAAGTTTTTGATAAATACAATTGTTTCGTCAACTTAACTCATTTAAATTTTAACACTCGTTTAAATTTTAGCCGTGAAAAACTGATGCGTGATGAATGTGAAAATATGTTTTTAGAGATCTTTCCCATGCTACCATTACGGATTATTTTTATGGAAATAGCCGACAAACGAGCTGACGATCCACCTGATGGTAAGTGGCTATCGTCGCCCATGAACATCAGCAACACCAAAGGCATCACTGATGCGTTGCCGGCCAAGAAAGAGCGAAGAAAAAGAAAGAAAGAACTGGCTCTCAAGCCCCCAGCCGGAACACGACGAGTCGTTTGGCGGCTGACTCATGCTCAAGGGTGGTAGCTATCCAGGCGAACCCCATGGAGAAATAATAATAGTAATAATAGTGTTAATTTACAATTGAAATCAATATTAACAATACGATACCTCGAGGGGCCCTACCACCAGCGGGCCGGATTTAGTCGCCTCTTACGAAACCCATCCGCCGTGGGATTGGTGTTAGTATTCTAAGCCGCCCCAATACGGATTTGATAATTTAGTAAATTTTCTAATTAGTTTCCTCATTTTTTCATCGAGAATAAAAATACATAAGTAAGAGTAAAATATGAAATAAATTATTTGATTTTTTTGTATACCATAATATGTCAATATAAATTCATTGAAGATGAACTTTCTTATCCGAAGCCGAACGATAAACTTCTGAAAGCTACATTCAAGCGAGATGAATCATTACATCTTTGAATGAAATCGAAAGTATCATTAAGTAACACTTGAGAGACATGCTGTCTGTTCGTTATTCAAGATCGCCCTAAGGTCATGCTTCCAGGAATACTTCGGTTTTATTGCGCAGTAGGTAGACTATATCCTGCAGTCCACACTGGAGCAGCGTGGTGGAGAATGCTCTAGCCTTCTTAGTTGTAAGGAGAGAGAAAGATCCGTACCCTGTGGCCATTAATTGGTTTTAGCCATTTTTTTATATCTTACAAGTTAATGTTTGACTACTATCTCACCTGATGATAAGTGGCGATGTAGTCATTGGGTGGTAAAACGCATTAACTGAGTAAAAGCCTATTCACTCTTGCCTTGAAGACACATTGTCATGTTACTTACTTATATGTTATATTATTTATGTAGGTCTTGAAGGACATTTTCAGTAAATTTCCAGTCATCCCTGAGCCCAAGCTAAGCTCATGGTTCGCGTTCTTATCAAATATCATAAAATATCGATTAGTTACAGTTTTACTGTAATAATATGTTTTGATTTTTGTATTGTTTTTGTATTTTTGTCGTGTTCCGGCTGGGGGCTTGAGAGCCAGTTCTTTCTTTCTTTTTCATCTCTCTTTCTTGGCCGGTAACGCGTCAGTGATGCCTTTGGTGTTGCTGATGTTCATGGGCGACGATAGCCACTTACCATCAGGTGGATCGTCAGCTCGTTTGCCGGCTATTTCCATAAAAAAATGTATGTTTAATGTGATGTACAATAAAGATATATTGTATTGTATAGCCCTCTATATTATTCGAAGGGACTAATGAACTAATCTATACTAATATATGTATAAAGAGGAAAGATTTGATTTTTTGTTTGCATTGAATAGGCTCCAAAACTACTGAACCGATTTGAAAAATTCTTTCACTATTGGGAAGCTACACTATCCCCGAGTAACATAGGCTATATTATATTTTCAAAAAAATTTGGGATCCTTAATAAAACTCGAATAATGTAACCCAAGGTGTAAAAAAATAAGAAAACCAAAGCAAAGCGAGGGCGGTTACTCGTCAATAATAAATATTCACTTACAATGTTCATAACGACGCGGGTTTCTAAATTCAATTTCAATTTATTTATATGTCTAGCTAATGTATGAAACTTAATCTGTTTGTAAGCAAATTACGGGTAATACAGTCTCTAGATAAAGTAATATGTCAACATTCTTTGAAAATGTTATACATGTTTTTGAACACGATAATGTTATGCTAGTCTTTGTCAAAATGTCAAAAGAAGATTGAAATGTCTTTCAGGTGAGTTCGGCATTGAACGTTACATTCGTCTACATGACATTTTATACGTCGGAGAATATTACTGGGTTATAGAATTTGTTGTTCAAATTTTAGAATTAATTGAAAATATCATCGATTTCAAATTGTTGCAGAAACTATTAAGAAAACTTTATTTAATTAGTGTGTAAGTTTGTATGTATGGTTAATACTCTTTTGCGGAAAAGCTACGAAACGAATTTTTATTAAATTTTACACACAGCTACACCATGATCTGGAATAAAGGTCGATGCACGTAACGTGGACGGGACGGGGACGGGACAAGACGTGAAGTTTTGGGAACATCGTTTCATAGAAAATGTAAACGATAGCGCATACGCCACAAAGGCACGGACGGGACGGGAACGGGGCACGCACGCATTTATGCCCCGTCCACGTCCCGTCCCCGTCCCGTCCACGTTAGGTATGCAGCGACCGTAAGACATGAACCCACAATCACAAAAGGGATCCTGGTCAAAAAGGAAGTGAAGTAAACGAAAGTTAAGCGAAGAAATCAACCTGCTTAACAACATAGGTAAGTTAACTAAACTACATTATTACAAGTCAGGAATATCAACATAAGTATTTTATAATCGCATACTTAGTTCCATACATTTCCATTATGCGTCTCGGTGAATACTAAAGGTCATTTTACCCATTGCCAATGAATAATGAGTGAAGATTTTGCAATCTTTTACAAATATTCCAGTTCTCGCTTGACAGTTCTATGGAATATCGATGGATGTCGTTGCTTTAGCCTTTTATTTGATGCTTTATATTTATGTACTAGCAGTACTATTATTTCTTCTGTGGTACAGTCGGCTGCAGAAGTAGCTTAACATTTTGGTACCTTGTCACATTACATTTCTTGAATTTGTCATAGATGTTGCTAGGAAACCGTCGAAACATATATTACAAAGTACTAAAATGTTAAGCTACTTCTACGGCCGACTGTACTAGTGGATACCCGGTGTGCTACTACACACAAAAAAGTGTATAAGAAAAGTTGAAAATGTGCCTAATGCATTGTTTTAGTAGTCTCAAACCATCTTCGCATTATTGCCTTTCAAATGAAACCAGGTTGGATGGTTTCAGAGTCCATAAAGGACATGCGTAAAAACATTTTTTGTATTTTATCTTAATATATGTATATAAATTACGTGTCACGTTGTTTGTCCGCGATGGACTCCTAAACTACTTAACCGATTTTAATCAAATTTGCACACCGTGTGCAGTTTGATCCAACTTGAAAGATAGGATAGACGGAAGATTTTAATAAAAAAACTTTTGACAGAACGAAGTACATCCGGACAGCTAGTATTGTATATAAATTAAGAACAAAGCCAATGGAATAAAATATAAAATATGTACTAATTGTAAGTATAATATCACTGTAAATCTCTAGGTAGAAATCTCTAAATCTCCATCCTGGGCCTCAATTTAAAAATCAATGAATTAAATAAGGCATATTATTAAATGAAATTAACTTCTACTTGCTTTTGCAAAGAAAAGCATCATGAAAAATCTGCGCATCTAACGCCCGTATTCAGAAAGAACACTGAGGTCACACAGTGCTTGCAAGTGCATAATAATATAGTGTCATTGAAACCATTTCATTAATAATACTGGAGTGAAATCCATCGCTATGTATTTATCAAAATCAATAAAGCAGCCGCCTTGTTATTTCACCGAACGCATGTTGGTTTACTTATATGCAAATACAAAGAAAGGAACGATTGCTTGTACTGCCATCTTTGTCTTTTGCTTTTGTTTAATAACTAGAGCGAAGTTTTCCGTATCAAATGGACCGCTTTGCGTCCGCTTAGCCAAGTGATGACTGTGAAACTGAAGGCTTGACATAACGAACCCACTGTGAAATAGTCTTCTTTGCGTAGCGTCGCTATATTACTAAGGCAAGTGTTGTTTTTGAATAGGGGATAAGAGTTCATATCTTCAAAGCTCTGTAAAGTCTGCCTTCCTATGACTTTCGGTGACCTAGAGTTAATCCTCCTCACATTATGAGACCTGAACCCAGCAGTGGGACAGTTATGGTTTGGATTACAAGCTCATAAATGAATGACGAAGCAAATAAAATTTACATCTTTAGTACTACACATTTCAATAATTATTTAAATTAAGTAAAAGCCATTAACATCATAATTATTGATGCGATTAATCTGATGCTCGTATCATAAGTATTACGTGAGCTATGATGTAAATGAACGCGTGGTATTAAAATGAATATGAAGATGTTTTGATGAATAAAATGATTACCTATTAATGTGTTGAAAAGACGCAACTGGCAAACACGTTTGGATTTCTTCCGGTATTTACTAGCTCCTCCTGCCCCTGTATGTGGAAATGTGAGGTTGTTTGGATGCAGTCTTTTTATCATACAATAGAAGCGTTGTATGGATTAAGATGAAACTTGGTACACAGAAGTTCATATCCAGATTTAACGACCCGTAGTGACAACCCGTGTGACGCAATGGTTGCCATGCCGGATAGCCGCGCCAAGGATCCTGGATTCGATTCCCAGCGAGGCGGTTTGAATGATGAGTTTGAATTTCTGTTCTCGGTCTGGGTGTGTGCCCTTGTCTTTGTGTGTTGTCCATGGCATCCACGATACGGAATCCTAGTGTGGGGCTATGAGTATGAAGCGATGTTTATTTATTTAATCCTGGTTGTCTGTTCCCTTGGGATGATTAGGACGTTTTATATGTTTGTGACCCCCCCCGCATATCCGAAGAAGATTTTGTTAGAAACACGATACTAGAAAACAACAACAATAGTTCTACTAATATTATTAATATTAAAATGTGAAAATTTATATGGATGTTTATTACTCTTTTACGCAAAGACTACTGAACGGATTTTCGGAAATTTAGCACACAGATCGTGATTTGGAATAAGATATACTTAAGATACTTATTATAGCGGAAAACGCGTGTAAAACCGCGGGTAAAGAGCACTGTTCATTATCAATGAACCTATGACATGTAACGAACCAGATTTTAGATGCGTTGCTCACCAAAAACCTCGTCATCTCTCCATCAAAACCGAAACACGTAAAAACGATTGACGATCGATTGATAAACAATGCTCCTTACAAGAATGCAACATTAAGGCAATTCTCCTTATTTACCATCATTGCGCAAGCAGGGCGTGCTTCAAGGGAGGCTAATTACAAGTCTGTCCGTGTGTTCCGAGCTTAATTTGTAACTGGCAATTTAAGGCTTCTTGCTCAACTGACTTCTTAGTCAGAGGAGCTGCACTCGCGGTTGCATTGTTTTTGAATGGTTTTGAAAGCTTACCCTGTTTGAGTGTGTCAAATCTTGCAAACCTAATTAAACCTACTTCCTCTTTCTCTAAGAAATTGAATTTCAACATATTACTTAAGTTCTGATGAGTATGTATTTTAACCGACTTCAAAAAAGGAGGAGGTATTCAATTCGATTTATTTTTTATTTTTTATGTTTGTTACCTCAGAACTTTCGACTGGGTGAACTGATTTTGATGATTCTTTTTTTAATCGAAAGCTGGTACTTGTCATGTGGTCCCACTTAAATTTGAGCTTGATCCCAAGAGTAGTTTTTGAGTTATTTTGAAGTCGGTTAAGTTTTTCTTGGTAAAATTCATAGTTTTCATTATTGTAATAAGCACAACAAACTCAGGTTTGGCTTGAGACGAGGGAGCTCCATATCGATTAACTGCAGTCACATTTTTTTTTTGATTTGGCACGTTGACTCTATAAAACCGTGTAGGTATTTCGTTTTTAAACTATTAACTTGTTTATCAGTTACGAAATTTTCTGTATCGCGTATACTTTATCTCAAATAAATCAGTTTTTTGAATGCCATCATTTGACATAAGCCTTCCTAATTGCCGCCTCTCTGACCAATCCTGGGCCCTCTGAATCCAGCGGCTTTCTGCTGCCTCTATGAAGATTATCATACAAACAGACAGACTTAGCATACGTTTGAGTTGTTGTGAATATTTATGAATCTTGACTGTGTTACTAATGTTTCTATGTCATGCCATGCTATACGAGACACAGGGAAATTTAATGCAGGAGATTGTCAAGTGCGTGTTACTTTAAAAATATGTTTAAATTTTTTCGTTATGTAAGGGACATTGTCCACAAAATGTTACCGACCCATGTAAAGCATCGAATCTTAACAAGAAATCATGTCCTTCGTGCAAACAATTTGAAGGTAATTCGAAGTTTAATAAATTAAATTTGCTGCTTTAACTAGTAATTATGTGCGGGTCTGTGGTATTTGCTTACAAAATAGCCATTAGGGATTATTTTCCAGCTTTGTTAAGGGTTTTGCCTAACTAGATTAGACCGCAATTGGATGCATTCTGTGTTTTGAATATTGCTCAGGTATTTTTTAGGCGCGTATGTTTTGATGTCTACTCTGTTGGTTGTTTGGTTTGTAACCTGTAGGCTAGATTCCTTGTGGATCGAATTGGTTTAATAAACATAGACGTGAAAGTAAAAAAGTCAAAATAAGTATTTTTTTTTATTTTCTTTCTTAGCCGGCAACTTATTGATGATGCCTGCCTGCCTTACTGATGTCCATGGACCATTATGATTTTCAGATATTCACAATAAAAACGTTAAATGTTCATGATTTTATTACATTTACAAACTAAAATTGGTTATTTCTTAAAATTATTTTATGAAATGACTAAATATCTTATTGTATTTAATAAATAATTAAAAATTTAAAATCATTTAGACTTAAACAACAATTAACAACAGTCCGTCCCACAATCATACAATCAAACAAATGATTGGCTTGTTGACAGTTTAATCACAATCATGTTTTACACGGAATATCAACAAAGATTCCTTATAAGTTGCAATCAAACTCAACGCAATCATTAGAATGACAAATCGCTCTTTATAATCAAATCTCATTGGTGCAGTTAAATCGTTAAATTCTCATCAGATCATAATTACAAGTGATCATGTTAGTTTGGTGTGTAACTAATTATTACGGTCGTAGTTGGCTTTTACGACAGATGCGCAATAGGTCAAGCCAAGAGTTTATGTAATCCGTTTCATCCAATGTTTGTTATAGTCTGTGAAGGTTTTCGTGGTTACAAATAACTATAATTTTTATGTTTTATTTAGAAATGATTTGACATTTCGTTGGTCAGTAAAGGACTTTTCTGGGGAATATTTTGTTAATAGACTCATTGAAATTGATGATTGTTTATCGATTAAGCAAACAAAAAATCAATAACAGAAGCCAATTACTTATTTCGTGGGTATTCAGAATTAAAAAGTCATAAAGTACAGTGTGCATGGATTTTGAAAAATAATAATTTATTTGCTATTTTTGAAACTTAACCTTCTCATAATCATACCTATTCGTCTTCATTATCAAGATATTTATTTATCTCTTGTAAATATACTTTTTTATATAGTACTTATTTTAGTTAAGATCTTTTTTTATAGTGTAAGTAATAGTGATTTATTTATTGTTAGTATTAGTTTAATTATTTCCATAAAAAAATAAAAAAAATAGTTTTTCTTTTTTTGTTTATTCTAAGTTAATAACTGTAAAA
This sequence comes from Thymelicus acteon, assembly GCA_951805285.1. Lineage (NCBI taxonomy): Eukaryota > Metazoa > Arthropoda > Insecta > Lepidoptera > Hesperiidae > Thymelicus > Thymelicus acteon. Next base: position 3,567,716 of record OX638234.1, read on the forward strand.
ATTATCTGACATGATTCATTAATATTCAGAGGGGCTTTAGAATATTTCGACTTCTAAGAGCGGCTACGCTAAGTTTGAGAACCTGTGGATTAAACCCATTCCAATATGAACGTATCCTGTATCACATACTGTCATTGGCAGCAATGACTAATACTTCGATAATGTCTAAGCAAAATGGCTTCAAGTAAACTGCAGTCACGATGTTATAGGCCGGTATTTAGTTATTAATAACCTAGCTTCTACTGAGCACTTAAGTGTTATATTTAAAGACCATTGAACTGGATGATACATCCGTTAACATGTTATTATTATCCGTTATAATTATTGGCTAAAGTTTATCATAATTAATATTTGTTACCGTCTGAAGGGCATGTTTAATCAGAATTGTGGGGGCTAAAATGCTTCGTTGTGTCATGCCATCTTATGACACGACATGACGAGTACTGTCTAACGATCCCAGCTAGAACTGTGTCAATGTAAGCGTGGAAATAAGCATGCTATGTATAAGCAATGAAGCTTCAATGTGAGACTTCTTTTAACATCAGCTGAAATTGTAGTAAAATATACAACATTTAAAATATTAAACACAATCCTGAAAGTAGTTTGTTAAGAATCGTCAAGTGAATCGATTTTGTGCATTTTTAATATAGGTAATTGTTTATCTCAAAAATGAATTAAAATTAAGTAAATTATGTCATCTACTTCTTTAAACAGCCGAAACAAACAAAAATAAACATTGTGTCAATGCAATAATATCATTAACGAAATAGAAATTGTTACTGTCGGTTACGGTCAACTATCTAAGTTTTGACCGCGCTCGAAGTTGCTTTATCTGCCTAAATACGATTTTTGACGATATTTGACTAAACTTGATATTAATTATGTGACAACATTTTATGGCATTAAATAAAGGAGCTCGTACCTACTTGTCAGATTCATCACGATTTAGGAAGTAATAAAAATTTTAGCGCAAAAGTGCAACGTTTGTAAACGATGTGAGATGCTATGAGGATGTTCCTAGATTAGTGTTATTTATTACACAAGAATTGTGACTTTTTTGCACTAAATTGGTCTTGGAATGGTCGGGTAACTTTTAAAGTGCAGTGATTAGGGCTACCACTTTTAAAATGGAGACATTGAGGAATTTATTAAGTTTGAACTGTTTCAAATGTAAATGTTTATGTATCGCAACTACTCGTAATCTACTTGAAAAAAAAAATATTTGCTTAAAGTATTATTAAAGTAAATTTTTAATAATGTATAATTTGTATGTTTGTAGTTAATCATCATTTCTTTAAAAATATTAACCATAATAGCACGTACACAAATTGGTTTTATTGATTTTATCTTAAATAAAAATAACTAGATTTACTAAGAAATTTCAGTATAATTTTCTACAATTTTTACAAATCTCATAACGACTGATATATACAAATAAATATCATTTGTAACCTAATTCAAAATTGAAAAAATGTACTTTAATTTAAAACTTACCTAATATATTTTATGGCAAAACTGAAAATAATAGTAAAAAAAAAAAACTATAAAACACGCTTTTATAGAAAATCCAACTAAAAATAGAAAATAAATTTTAGTTAAGAATCGTGTAATTATAATAAAAGCGTGGTTTAGTTAAATTTTCTATAAAAGCGTGTTTTTTAGTTTTTTTAACTATTATTTATTTTTTTCATTTTTAGTTTGATTTTTTGAAATGAAATTTAGTTTTTTTTTCTTTCTTTCTTTTTTTAATACTGAATTGTCGTCGGTCCTCGATAAGTCTATGAAGTTTAAATTTAAATAAAATCTGACCGTTTGAAGTGGGTCAAAATCAAGTCCAAAGGAGTCGGTTACATACAAGTGAAATTAATATAAAGCGTGTAAAATACATACATTGTCGATTGGTAAGCACAAAAAATAACTTTATTTTTTAAACCGCATTGACAACCCTACACAGGTCATCGTGGCAAGGTGATAAGTAATCATACGAATCTATTTACATTCGAGACGTGTGAGCGAGCAATGGGCGATGCTTAAATCAAATGCTAAACCAAATTGCTCAAATGTGTGAAGTGTCAAATGTCAGGAACTTTAAAATAAATAGATTTGTTCACTGTTCATCATTGTTATGTCACCGCTTGCAATTCTCGTGAATGACACAAATAGGAATAATAAAGAAAGTTCTATGACATTCTTCAAATATTTTTCTAACGGCCGTTTTCAATAATCTATCCTTCCCGGCATAAGATAGAACATAAATTATAATGCTTATAGCACGGACCTAAAAAAAGACGGACGTAATCCCAAGAACAAATTCAGTGAAGCACACATAGTAATACCAACTCTCTATTCATACAAGTACACACACCCACACATTGACACCATATTGCTTCAATCACGAATCAAAAATTACGCACACATGGTAAGCGGGCGGCCATTGGTATGCTTCACTCTCGATTAGACGAGGTTACGTCCGTCTTTTTTCAGGTCCGTGGCTTATGGCTAGGTAATGGATAGATATAATATTGAGAACGTAACAAGGATCAAGTTGAAAACATTGGATTCCACATACCTACACCATTTCCCTACTACAAGTACTACATTTATTTGTCAAACTAATTTGACTAACTTAATTTGAAAGCTGACTCATGAGAATAAGAATATTTATCTATTACAAAACAATTGCTACGGAACAAATTATTATAAATCAAAAGCGTACTTGTTCCGTAATGTCTGTTGAGTTGCATTACTGAAATGTCAAAGGATTCACTAGCCAATTAAAGCCAGTTGCATGCCAACAAAACAACCGTGAAGTCTAGTGAATCATGAAACATTGTGACATCTTACGGCTTTTTCCCACATGCATCCATTGATGATTCGGCTTGACAATTCAATTGGAACGATTGATGATGTTCATGCGTTTGAGCCAAGATGTATTCATCTACTGTAGTGACGATAAAAAAATACCAAGAATAAAAAAGGAAAAATATTGTGATTTTCAGTGTGTGCCGTTTTATTGTGACGAAAACTGTTATCAAATCGCCTGATGCGGTCTTATACGTTCTATTATATGGTATAAGCCAGAATTAACGCGAATTTATTAATCATTAACATTTATTTAAAATAAATCTTACCATAACAAACAGTATTTATATTTAGAATCAAATTAATAAAATATTTTATAACAAGCAGGTGTCAAAATTAATTAAAATAGTTTTTGAGGCGAAGGATGAATCCTAATCCGACGGTTATGATTTAACCATATTTGGTATTATAGTGCTGTGTGGGAGTGACAAGCTTCTGACCTTTGACTTCTGACTGACTTAGTCAGCGAGAATACACCAAGTGTCACAATATGAATGGATCCCGTCTACTTACGGTGCAAACCATAGATTTATGAGAATAAAGAGATGGAGTGTAAAATAATTATTACTATAGGTATATACCCAATTGCCTATGCTTTTATAGAGTAACAAACAAACAAAGAATAATCTGAATTTGACATGTTTTTTGGTATTAAAATTAAATCCCAAATTTTAAATTGCAAGTTTAAACTTAGCCTTCGATTGAAGACTATACAACAAATGCTCAAGCAAATAACACCATAAGTTATCATTTCATACTTTGAACTTGGAATTGAAATCGACCAAACAAGTTAATATTTCAGTTTAGTGGATTTTTCGATTTCCAAGGACTCCAGACTCTTTGTAGCTGTAACTTAACAGCGTTCAAGGCTCTTTTTTCTTACAACAAGCTGTCTGTGAAAGAATCAGACAAATATCTTAACTATTATTTTTCTACGCTCTATCTCTCCAAACTCGCAAATCTATGGTTGAAACGGTTAGAAAGGAGGTGGCCAACATCTGTATGGGCGTTTGCCCCACTTGTGAAGTATAATGTACACATTTTATTTTTACCTTACATTAAAGCTTACAATATCTACTTTGATAATTTTATCAATAAAAATCTGTAAAACTCGGGATTTTCCTTTTACGAGCAGTTTTAGCTCTTGTAGGTTGACAGTTTGATAAACATAAGTAATCGTGGAAAAGTGTTTTAAAGAGAGATTTTTATATTAAATACAAACTATTAATCTTTTGGATAATTCATTTATTTATTTTACTTTAATTATGACGTGCCCACCCCAAATACCAAACTAATGTAATCACATGAAAATGCCATACCTGTACTGCAGTGATCCATTCTACCAATATGGATTGAAGGTTTCTTGCTAGCGAAGATATTGAGTGACGTGCCATGCGCTCAATATCAACCGCACAATTAATGCACCTCATGACAAAAAATCAAACACAATTATTATTTTGTAGAAATCAAAATCAAAAATCTTCTTTTGGCATTTGACAAATGGCAATATAGCATAATATTCGTATTTCTGTCAGTCAATTGTTAACCTCCAGTGATAGCAATGGAGGTAGTAGAAGATTAAGTGTATACAACACAACTTATTATTATTGTTAATTTATTATAACTACTCAATGCAGAGTTCAGAAGAAAATTAAAATTCTAGTTATGTTATAATAAACGGAAAACATGTCTTTTCAGAGGACTAAAACCTTGTACAAATAAACGTATTTTAACCATTTCCAGGGCAGTGTATACAACACAACTTATTATTATTGTTAATTTATTATAACTACTCACTGCGGAGTTCAGAAGAAAATTAAAATTCTAGTTATATTATAATAAACGGAAAACATGTCTTGTCTGAGGACTAAAACCTTGTACAAATAAACGTATTTTAACCATTTCCGGGGCACATGTTGGCCACCTCCTTTCCAATGCAGTCTGGAAATATTGCAGAGTTTGTCGCAAGATGCGGCTAAATAGAAAACAATATTGTAAGCCCTGTACTTAAGAATTACTGCGTTACTCAACGGTAAACTGTTCTCACGAGCTTTGAATATATGTGGATCTTTATAGCATTGATGGCTAAGATGTTAAATGATTATTACCTATGGAAATTATCACGACTTTCGTAAAAACATAAAATTAAAATAAATAGAACCAATAATGAAAATAAACGTGTACTTTATGTACGCGCGTGAGAAGTTATACTTCTTTGGCATCAAAAAAATTAAAAAAACTTAATTTAAAAAAAAAAAATATTAAAAAAACAATATTAAAACAATATTCAAAGAAAACAATATAATAAATATAATAATAATATTTTTTCCAAAACGCGCGTTATAAAATCGACGTTCATAATTTTTTCCATTTATTTCATAACGCACCTAAAGAACTTTAACTTCAAAAATATATAACTTACACAATACAAAATTTTTAATCTAAAATTCCTGTGATTATCTCAGGTGATTATCATCACGATTCGACTTTTTATTTCATTAGCATCTATTATTTCACAGTGATCTGCTATTGATATGTGACGGAGGAGTCATCGATTTGTTTGCTCTGGAAAGTATGATTTTGATCCAATTCGATATCGTAAGAAAATTCTAAAATTTTGATATTATTATAATTGTCTGTTGTCATGTCTTTGTCGTATAAAAATATAAACTTTATTTTAATTAACTCTTAAATATAATTTTAAGCTTGGATGCTATAAGTAAAATCGTATGTTGATACGAGTAAGATAAGTGCTAAGATTTTATTCATTGAGATATTCAGTAGTTGCAAATAGATATGTAGTTATGCATATGTTAATTGATATATAAAACGTTAAGCATTTGTTATTAAGTTTAAACAGAAATACAGATGCAAAATAAGTAACTTTTGGTTACAACCTTATTTTTTCTATTTTGTTTTTAACACAATGCGGATTTCACACACTTGTCAGGTGATTTCCATGGACGAAGATGGCTTGTCAGTTTGTCGATGGTACATAAAATACAGATGTTACATGTAAGACATTTTACATGGTATGCATAGCATAATAATATTATATATCTAGGTATTTCTGCTACGTCTAGGTTGGTTACTCAATCATAAATGTTCTCACGGAGTTCATTACTAAATGTGTCTTCTTCTTACTCATACTTCTATCTGTGGTTTTATCGCTCATCTCACGAGGCCAGTTGTTATCTGTGGCATTCAATAAATTCAAATACGATGGCAATCCAAGCAGGTCTGCATCGTTTTTATTTATCTTTATTTTAATGGACAATAAGCGGATATGAGGTGCATTTGAATCTAAGTATCTATTTTCTGTTTTTATTAGGAGTTTGTTGAATAAATAACTATGTAGTTTAGCTGGTTTAAAAGGTGTTTTGATTTAAGTTTTTTCTAGTTCCTACTATTTTTTTATTTTTCTGTTATTCTTTTTGATTTTCTTTTTAAACTTTATTTTCCGTTTTCTTTTTCTTTTCTTTCTTCGAAATTTATTAAGCTTGTTTTCCAATTCTAATAATAATTCTTAAATCTTTTTATTTTAGTATCCTAAAACACTGACTGAAAAATATTAGATTATAATAATTCATTAATATCAATTGCAATTAATCAATTAGCTATTAGCTACGAATATTTAATTACTATTAATTATTTTCTGCTTTGAATTGCTGCTCAATGAAGTAAGTTTTATTAATATTCTACTTCTATCTTTTAATATCAGTGGATTTGTCAGATCTTTATTAGATATAATATATGTATTTATAATGGATGGCATTAACATTTTTTATGTTAATAATATCTAATAACTGAGTATCATATATTTATTACTATGTTAAAATAATTTACGTTTCAACAATCGAAATCAAAATATCCTTTATAACTAAATTATCTAACAACATTGGATTTTTATTTATTTACTACTACATATAATTTTTTCAAGTCGGTTGTTTTAGACTTAATTTTACATAAATTCTATTTTATCGTACTAAAAGATACGTATCCTAAAGGTTAATCTTGGCATAGCATGTGATTGATTGCCGTGTCGTTCGAAAATCTTGCCTCGTCGTTGGAAAAGCTGGTCCCAAGGCGAAGGTCAAAGGAGACCCAGTCTGACCAGTTTCTGCACATGTCACTAATTTCTAAGCTTCGAGGTGGTATTCTACAATACTAAAGTATTTTTTATTTTTAACCGAAAAACGAGCTGATAATTGTTATTATATTTATATCTCATTTGGCTGTGTTATGAGATTACAATTTAATGATAACTTTGTTATTTTTAGTTAATTTTAGAGTCCGACCGAAACTGGTTTTTCAGCCGAAACCGAAACCGAAACCGAACCTTCGGCCTTAGGTCCAGTTTCGGCCGAAACCGAAACCGAAACCGAAACTTAGGGTGAGGCCAAACGAGCGTATTTTTGGTGCTGTGAGTCACGTGAAATGAGCTGGTTTCATACAAAAGATCTAATTCAATTCTTTGAAATTTGTATTTTACGCGATTTTACGATTTACGCTATTTTACGCGACGCACAGCTCAAAAATACGCTCGTATGGCTACACCATTAGGGTATTTTTTGAGCTGCTCATTTGTGGACCCAACAGAAAAAAGTAGGTTAAAGGAGCCGAATTTTTTAGGTCAACCTTCAAGCTATCTGTCCCCTAACGTTGACCCACTACTTACGGGACACCCTGTATAGGTACTGAAATCTTGCGCGTTTTTTTTTCACATTTTTATTTGTAGGTACATTTTTATGTGTATTAACTGCCTTCAGTTCGGTAAACTTATCTTAACGTAAACGACAAAATTCGAAAAAATGTGGGTACCTATGGATGAACGCTGTTTTTAACCCCTGACGAAAAAAGAGGGGTGTTATAAGTTTGACGTGTCTGTGTATCTTTATGTCTGTCTGTGGCATCGTAGCTCCCAAACGGAGGAACCGATTTTGATCTAGTTATTTTTTGCATGAAGGTGACTTAATCGAGTGTGTAATTAGCTCTGTTTAGTGTATATCAAACTGTCGGGGGTTTTTTAAATTTTAATTTAAGATCATTTAAATAGATCATTTAAATCTTAGCCCCATTTTACTAAAATACGTCAGTGAAAACAGCATGCAAATTGATTTAGCCGATTTTGAAATTACCCTGAACAAACGCACATAAAATACAAACAGACGAAAATTCTAAAAATAATTGCTATGGTCTCTTTTGCGTTGACTTTTGTGTACAGACATATCGATCAGTTACCGTTTCATTGTAATGGATGATTTGGGATTTAGACTTCGAAAATACTACTAGTGAATGCCCTCGCTTTGCTTCCGTAAACCTTTCTGTAAGCCCTCACTCAATAAATGTAAGTATGGGCGAAATTGACATAAAGTAATTTATTTATTTGTAAACCGTTTGAAATAAACCAACCACTAAATGTTAACCAAAGCTCACTACAATACTATACTGTATTGTAAGTTATAAGGGAGTGAAAACCGCAGGTAAATCTGTTATGTCGTTCCTGAGAGTAGCCAGAACAAACGCACAGATAAATAGACGAAAACTACTTTTTATATAATCTATTACGATTTACGTCTAATTAATACCCCTAGTAAAAGTTTTACTTAAATATCTTCCAGGTACAGTTTCTATACCATGCTTGGATATGAGTTCCGTATCATTATCTATACAGCATTAGACACTATATTATATCCTTTTTTCTACCTGTTGCCGTTATTAATATCGAGCAAAAAACGACTAAAATCAAGCGCCAAAGCACCCTGTGCCCTGTCAGACGCTCTTCAGATTAATGAACAAATATAATAAACATGTTAAATCAATGACTTCACTTGAAAAGTCAGCGCCCACGGGTTAGCCACGAACTTAACCGAACGACGCACGAAAATTCACGAACACAGAGTTTCGGTTTGGCCGAAAGTTTCGGCCAAATTTTTCCGAAACCGAAACCGAAACCGAAACTAGATTTTTTGGCCGAAACTGGCCGAAACCGAAACCGAAACCGAACCTTCGGTCGGTCTCTAGTTAATTTACGTTCATTTTTGTCTGAAAAAGTTAATTTTATTTATTTATTTATTTATTCATTTATTTGTATTAAGTACATTAAGGCACTTAGCCTGTATTAGGCATACAAATATTGTCCAGTTTGGGTATCTACAAATATAATTCATTAATTTAATATATATAATTCATTAAAATATAACACAAAAACGAAATATGACACAAAAACTAATTTTAGTAGGTGGTTGTAGGCTTTAAATAGCTTTAAATAGGTGTACGTGGCACAAAATTGCAAAATCTATCCTAATATTACAGTCTTAGGTACCTATAATATTATGTGTCATCAGTCATCTATCTTCGTTTCAGTCTATTGTCTATCGAACATGTATCGAACGCATCAGGTGAGTAACCGCCATTTAAATTTGACATTTGCGTTCATTTTGCGTTATAGTTGCGATGCGCAAATTAACAATTTTGTCATGAAGTCTTTTGTCTAATCCAACCTTTAGGTTTACAAAGACATTGAGATAAGAACTTGTGAACAGGTCTTAGGGCGCGGTATGACTACGATTTAAAAACGTTGATTTCACTCACACAACCGCATATCTGCGTTAATCTAATGTTACATTTACATGACGCTGAATAGGGTTCAAAATTGCAGAGCATATTTTTGCTAACAATGTAACTAGATTGCGAATAAACATTTAATTTGAGGGTTTTCCTTAGGTTATTCAAAATATACACATTAAATTCAATATCTGTCCGGTTTAGGTTTTAATAAAACCATATACGTATTATATTCTCAAAAAAAAAAATATGTTGTTACCGCTGAAAATACAGAGAACTTCGACGATTAAGTTTATTTTTGTATAGCAAATTACGATTTTTTATTGGGAATATCAAACAACTATTTAATATTCTATTCGGTTAACATTTTTCTTTAGACCTTTTTCTATGCTCTGTATTTTTTGCGTGCGATATTTTCATTGGGTTTCCTCGTACTCAAGCACCAAAGAAACCCAGTTTTGTGAATATTGAGATCACACCGCGCCTTAATACGAGTGTTTTACAATATAAAGTACCCGAAACACCGAGCTTTGCTCGGTATTTTTTTTAGCAAACAACGCCATCTACTGAAGTAACTTAAGTGTTGCTACTCGCCAATAAATGTCAGGAGGAATCTATTGTAGCAATTTTTCATTGCCTGAAAACACGGATAAAATTACATGTTTTTTAAATGTAACGATGTAACGATTTATTGCCCCCGAAACCCCCTGCATACTAAATTTATTATAATTTATTTTAAGAGCAATATTTATTTAAATCATTGAATCTCCGTTATTATTCTTACTCCAGGGCCGGCTGTAATGTGACATGCGATAGATGGACGAAAATTTTTGGGGCGATAGAATAAAAGTTTAACTTTAAAATATTTTGGGATGACTTCAATAATGAAATGTTTCTTTTCTTCTTTAGACATAAATTTCAACTTACCTACAGCTTATTAAAATTCTGGCGAGTTACCTCTATACCGTGTGTATGGAGAGAAAATGTATTGTTAGGATTTACGGTAATGCGGTTTGGCGATTACCAATACGCTACGCAATAATCTTCTCGGTGAGTGGCGATAATCGCTAGAGAGTTTTTGGTACGTTGTAGTATACAGTATGCCATCAAAAACAAAACTTGTAAAAAAAACCAAGTCTCGCAACTCAGTTCTTCTACCGTAAAAAGTTGTGAGATCCATGTAATACCAAGTCGGTTAATTTATTCAGTTCCTACTTAAGGGTCCTTCTGTCTTAAGTTGTTACGTAATTAGCTAACCTAACAAGTAACAACATCTTATAGTGACCATATTATCAATATTAAAAATCTTTTATGTTTTAAATAAATAGATCGACTTGACCATCGCATGAAAACACAATGTACCTCACAAGTAATACCTACATATTGTATTAAATTTGATTGTTTAGTGCGATTGCCAAGTCAATCTATTTATTTAAAACATAAAAGATTTTTAATATTGATAATATGGTCACTATAAGATGTTGTTACTTGTTAGGTTAGCTAATTACGTAACAACTTAAGACAGAAGGACCCTTAAGTAGGAACTGAATAAATTAACCGACTTGGTATTACATGGATCTCACAACTTTTTACGGTAGAAGAACTGAGTTGCGAGACTTGGTTTTTTTTACAAGTTTTGTTTTTGATGGCATCTCATTTCTTTTTGTAGATAGTTCTACTTTTTTTCCTTTTACAAGTTACCTTTGAACATAATTATATCTAGGTACCTATCTACACCTATTATTCCATTATAAATATTATATACAGGTACACTGATTCATTCACTGCAAATGTTACTTTGTTATACAGGTACAGTAATTCATTAACTGCAAATGTAACTTTGTAATTCTATATATTTATATGAGATTACAAAGTTATTTATGCAGTTGATGTATCTAGAAAACTGGACCGAAATTGCAAATTATTTTAGTTTTCCCTTGATCTATACACTAAACACTAATTGTGTTCCAAATTTGAAGCTTCTATGTCTGCTAGAAGTGCCTTAGAGTTTTGATGATCGGTCAGTCAGTCAGTGAGTGACGAAATTAAGAAACTTTGACTAGTTATAATTCTTAAACTACTGGTTCAAATTGAATGAAATTTGAAATATACCGTGTTTATACAATGCCTGCTTGGTTACTAAAAAATCAGGCTTCTAGCTTTATCCACAACGAAGTTATAGGGGGTCGAAAATGGCCAGAATTGCTTCGAGAAAAGGATGGTACGGCCGTGCCGCTTTTTTGCTCGACTTGGCGGGGGCACTGCCGTGCCCCCAGATATATCTGCATTGTTGAATCAATCAATCAATCAATTGTCAATCAATTTATAAAGCTTTAAATTAATATTGTTTAAATAAATAAAAATGTAACTACTTAACCAAAAGCAAATATAATATATATTTTTAATTACTCACAGAACTCATAAATGGACTCTATGTTATTAATAATTATTATGATATACATCTGAGCACTTAACCCATATCAACTAGGGATGGGCTAGCCAGTAATTCACGCTCAACACCAGTATTAATATTGAGATAATTATCGGTTGTCTCAGAACTAGTGGTATTCTCATGCCAAGTTTCGCATAGGAACATCTGTTTATTACAATATTTAATTTCAAGGGCTGGTAATATGTAAGTTCGTTGAAACAATGGAGCGCGTTGGGCAACGATGTCATAAATGTGCTTGGACAATAGACGATACAGTTTCACAGACAAAAACTAAAGCAAGCGATTGCAACAGATTTAAGATCGAAGAATTTGAATTTACTTAGTTCACAATTACCGGTGCAATAATCGATCTTATAAAAAAATCAATTCGCATATCAACGGATGAAAATAAGTTTTCTCAAACTTTCAACCAGTATTCGTTTGAATACAAAGCAGGAGAAATAAAATTAAATTAAATCGCTCCTTAGTATAAAATCGCCACACAAATTATGTACTAAGGAGCGATTTAAGTAATCGTTAGTAACTCTGAGATCGGGCCTTAAATATTAAAAACAGGCTTAACAGTTTAGTATAATTTTTAACCCACGACGAAAAAATAGGGGTGTTATAAGTTTGACGTGTCTGTGTGTCTGTATGTCTGTCTGTGGCATCGTAGCTAGCAAACGGACGAACCGATTTTGATCGTTTTTTTGTTTGAAAGGTGACTTAATCGAGTGTTTTTAGCTATGTTTAGTGTTAATAAAACTGTTTTTTTTATTTTAATTTAATTTCATCTTTTAAAATTTAAAACGATTTTCTTTTTTAGCTCGAAAATTATCCACAAGTTGTGGTATTTTAATGGACACAATTTGCAAAGAGTATAAAAAATACATTTTCTTCAAATTTTCAGTAATTAAACTTGATTTCGACCACAACAAGAACACGGACACTAGCAATTATAAAAGTTTATAAAGGTCGTTGCTCATGGAAATGAGTTATTGATGGATTGTACACGACAAAGGGCACGTCTCATTATAATTTTCATGGCTCATCTTATGTCGTGACGATGTGGGAAAGGCGACGGCGGATCAAGTGTCAGTAGGTTTAGTGTAGTATAGGTGATCGTGAGCTGAGCTACCTACTGTCTGAGGGAAATATAATGTTAGATATAATAATCTAAATTTTACTAACAAAAAATAACTTCAAAGTTTCAAAAACTACTTATCAGATCTCGTTCAAATTTATGTGGGACCACATGACAAGCACCTGCTTTCGATTAAAAAAAGAATCATCGAAATCGGTTCGCCCAGTCCAAAGTTCTGAGGTAACAAACATAAAAAAAAAATATATAGTCGAATTGAGAACCTCCTCCTTTTTTTGAAGTCGGTTAAAAAAATGAGAGGTGTCAAGGGACACCCGGATGGAACGAAGTTTCTTTCGATTAATACTAAGCGACCAGAAGTCTTTGAGGGTGCGACAGTACAATCATAACTTTTCGTTACAAATTTTTCCGCCTAGCCCCCTTTCGCAACGCGCGATAAGGAACTTCCTTCCAAAAATACCGACTTCGAAACAATACAAATCAAAATTAGCACAATATGTTCTCAAAAATTATGTTTAAGATTTAGTAATGTTTATCGGCTTGCTGGGTGTTACATATTTTGTTATAAATTGGTAGTACGAACATTGAAGTATTATTACTAGCATATAGAACCGACACCGCGAACACAATGTATGTCCCAGTTGACGCCGATCGGCTTCAATTTTCAATGGATTCGTTCAATTTTGAAAGGAGAACGGGGGCTCAATTTTGTAAATAGAACCTCCCGGCGGGACACACATTTTGTTCGAGATGTCTGTTCTATGAATTATACTTCAATGGGTACGAACAACTGTTTTAAAACTGCATGCTAGATTAAGTTCTCGTGTGAAGTGACTATTGTCTTTATGTGAATTATTTCCTTAAACATTATTGCTCTCTTCTTTTAATACCTTCATAACTTAAATAGGTAAATCTCAGGCTGTGTGCTAATACTGAAAAACCAATAATAAATACTGCTAATAAATAAATAAATAAATAAATAAATAAACGCTAACACACTCATACCCCCGCAGTAGGTATTCATTACCTGTATCGCGGGTGGCATGGACGACACATATAACACATCACAATAACACCCATGACCCGAGTACAAATATTTATCTGTCACATATGTAAATATGTGCCCCAGCCGGGAATCGAACCCGGAACCCCTCGCTTCGCAGGCAGGGTCGCTACCAACTAGGCTACAGAATGCTAATATAAACTTGGTTATATTAAACATATATCAGGATGTAACATAATAGGCTAATTCAATGCCATTAAAAATTAAATTAAAAGTTTCTTAGGGTCAAATAATTCATACTTATTGTTTATTGAAGCATTCGGAATATAGCCTTTACGATTAAATATGCAAATGACCACAAAACACGTTGCTTCTTGAATTTTTGTCCCTGACATTTACTAGATTTATATGACTTGTTATTATTTAAAGTAAATAATAACAAATAAGTATTAGTTACAGATAACAGATAACTTAGTTTAAGTTCGAAGATTTATCGATCGTAAGATCTACCGTGATAAACGGTACCGAAAAATCTTTAAGACCTACTTATTGGGTACCTAATTAATAAATCAACTTTGAGCAGGGTCGGTAGTTCTATGAGTGATCAATGGTAAAAATTCCTTGTGTTTTATTTACATAAAATAAGTAAATGCTTAAAAAATCCCGCGTGATTGCTGTAGTGAAACAAAAGATAAACGTGTGTTATGTGTTGTAGCTCTTTTCGGAACGTATCTATATTTTTTTAAATATCATTGCTGACAGAGGCAATAACACATGTACTTTTGTATAGGCATTCTGTAGTGGGAGCAATAAGAGAGGATCTTTGAAAATTCATCCCCTAAATAAGTAAAAGGTTGGTTAATAAAATAAATTCGTACGTATTAGCATTTTCTGTTCCGGTTCATCATGTATTTGAAAACAATCATTTACTTACTTTAATTGAACCTGAGACTGGACTACGAGAGAGGGACTCTCTCTGGGTTATAGGGAACAAAGTACAAGAAAACAAAAGCAATGACGTGGTGTTCCTATTCAGTATTCTTTTGAAAACTCCCACATTATTATTTATTTATTTATTTATTTTAACTCTTTATTGACTGTACACACTAAAAAACATTTACAAAAGAGTACACTGTTAACAGGTAGATAAGTACAATACAATGGGCGGCCTTATCGCTTACAAGCGATTTCTTCCCTTTATTAATACGGGATCACCGTCAATTTTCCGGTATTTCCCGTTCATTTTATTTTATTATAGGTCGGTATATACTTATAGCGAATTTGATATAATAAGGTCAGCGGTTGTTTGAATGGTCCTCTTTCGACGACCATTTTCTTAGAAGTCGGTTATTTTTTCGCATAACTTTAATTTATTAAAGTCATTCACATAAAAACCACAGTGTATAATAAAGCCATTTGGTACGTTAATTAGTTGAAATTAATTTTAAAGAAAAGTTTTTAAACAACAAAGTTTTTGGACAACACTTGTTTCTAGGGAGGTTTTCAAGGTCGATATTATTTCTATAAAACCAGAAATAGAGCGAGCGAGTTTTGTTGAAAGTTTTTCTGATAATATTAATTTGTATGAATATTAATAAGCCGGCTTATATTATACGAGTAACCTCCCTCGCTTTGCTTCGGTTTTCTTATTTTTTTACACCTTATTGGAGTTTTATTAAGGATCCCTAATTTATTAAAAATATAATATAGCCTATGTTACTCGGGGATAGTGTAGCTTCCCAACAGTGAAAGAATTTTTGAAATGGGTTCAGTAGTTTCGGAGCCTATTCAATGCAAACAAAAAATCAAACCTTTCCTCTTTATATATTAGTATAGATAAGAGTGTTAAACATAATAATGTAAAAAAACACATTTTATTTATACCTAGTTATAGCTAAGCAAGGCTAATTTAATAAGCTCATAGCTAATGCCGGGTCGGGTTTTCCCAGCCTTACATAAAGTTGAAATGTCTGTTCTCGTATCATGCACGTTAGCGATCTCCAATGTCCATGACACGTGTTAGCTACCACCCGCGACACAGGGAATACTATTGCGTATGCGTGATTTAATTTCTGTTTTTTCTACAGCCTGAAGAGCTGACTTAGAAGGAGACGTCACATACATGATCAGGAACAATGCTCCGGGAATACCTCAGAAGGAAGCTTAATCCACATCTTATTCGTGCGTGTCAATAACTATAAATTTTAAAATACCGAGGATATTTTAATATGACCACACATCAAGCACCAGCTTTCAATTAAAATAAGAATCATCACAATCGGTTATCCCAGTCCAAAGTTCTGAGGTAACGAACATAAAAAAGCCTCCTCCTTTTTTGAAGTCGGTTAAAAAGTGTTTACTTGTGATGCTGACTGTACAAAGTCATAGACCGGACTTACGCTTTTAATCGATGAGATAATTGCAGATTAGATAATATCATATTAATATCCATGTAATTTATTTAAACGCTTGTCAGTATGTCTGTTTTTATCGAATCTCATGATCTTTATGCATTTCCTTACATTTGCTAACGTGATATCACACGTGTAAATAAATACTTAATTACGGATTTAAAACTTCTCAGCCATTTAGTAGATAATGTTAATATTTTGTATTCTTAAATTGATGACGCGTGTGTGGTTATTGACCACTGTATCAAAGTTACATCAAGGTTTATACGGGTGGGTGATCGATGATTGTATGTTTGTTTGCATTGGATAGGTTCCGGAACTACTGAACCGATTTGAAAAATTCTTTCACTGTTGAAATGCTACACTATCCACAGATGACATAAGCTATATTATATTTTCAAAAAAAATAGGGATCCTTAGTAAAACTCCAGTAACTCAAGGTGTGAAAAAAAATAAGAAAACCGAAGCAATGTGAGGGCGGCGGTTTCTCGTTTTAAAATCAAAAAGACAGTAAAGTCTGAAAACAAAATTTTAAAGAATCTCTTAGACTCATATCATTTTGATTTTTTTTTCGGTCTACCAAGACACAAACCCGAAGCAAACCTTTTACTAGTCTGAAGTAAATAGATATTCCTCACATTTCCTAAGCATGGTCTTAGGTGCAAAAGGTTCAATCTAAAATCATTACTCTTAGTAAGAGTCATTCATTAAGGGTCATTCAAAACCCATAATGTACATAACAAAAATTGTTTTTCTCAATGACTAATAAACTTAGATGAACACACATAAACCGAACCTAATCACAACGTATAATAAAAATTGTTATTACCATACGTGAGAAAGGTCAGAAGTTGTATAAATTATATCTATATGCAATTGCGAGTGAAGACGTCGATGTCGAAAATTTTAATGCCATCATGTTTAACGCCCAACGACTTCGGTCATATCGAGAAGTTAAGCAACGCCGGGCGTGGTCACAGTTAAAGACGTTTCCAATTTCTGATCATACAATCTGACAGAACAATCTGGCAATTTAACTATTACTCACGAAAAGTACTTCGTGGTCTTCCCTTAGATATAGTCTGACAACTACTAGTAGTAGTATGATAGTGACGTTAATGTTATTTAAATATTATGTAAATACATTTTACTAAATATAAATTTGCACACCATCAACATGGTAAGTACGTTGAGAACTGCACAAAATCTAAAATTAAGACATCTATATAACCACAATTTTTTCAAATAAATATTCATTAATTTATTTGAAAAAATTTGACGACCCGTGTGGCGCAATGGTTACCATGCCGGATCGCCGCACCAAGGGTTCAGCACCAAGTCCTGGGTTCGATTCCCAGCGAGGCGGAAATTTGAATGATGAATTTGAATTTCTGTTCTCGGTCTGGGTATGAATGTCCTTGTCTAGTGTGTTGTCCATGGCACCCACGACACAGGGAATCCTAGTGTGTGTGGGGCTATGAGTGTGTGGCGTTATTTATTTATTTATTTATTTATTTATTTATTTATTTTATTCATTCATTCATTCATACTTACATACAGTGAATCTATTTACTTAATAAAACGCTAAATATCTATTTCTGACAGAGACAACACACATTTGCACAGGGGTTTAGTGGAAGCATTATGTAAAGAGTAAAAAGTAAAATAAACTACATCCCTGCTCTAGGATTCCCCAGCTTGGATCTTAATTGAACCTGGGACTACTCGGTACGAATCGAACCCGAGATTACTAAGAGGATGACGAGTTACTACCTACTGGGCTACAGGGCCGTCAAAAAGATTTTACGATGTGTTGCCTCCTTTTTATTTGACAAGTTAGTATATCTTCGATTACTCTTAAAATGGAGATGATAATTTACCTGCGTATCTTCGGTTATTTACATTAATTATAAAGACGACACACTTAAAATTAAGTAACACTTCAATAGGGTATTTGACTAATTTTTAAAAATCATTTTAATTTATTCTTTATTACAAAATAAACCCACTCCATTGATATTTCCGAAAAAATTAACAGTATTGTTAATAAAAATCAATGTAAAAGTTTAAACTTCAAAAACCGCGCCAAAAACGCTGTTTCTGTCATGGCGGCGGTCTATGATACGTGTGACGTCACACGCAAGTATCTATTAAGATTCTATATAGGAAGGATCTGATTTTTTACTAGCGTGTGACGTCATCAAAGTTGTCACCAATCACAGGGCGTTTCGGTCACTGGTAAAATTTCCTAAAATTACAGTATTTTAATTTCGTGTTATTTGCAAAAATATACGTGATTTACTTAAAAATAAAGTGAAATATGTTTTTTAGTGCTACTATCTGATATAATAATAACAATTTGTAGTATATTTTCAATGTTGTCAAATACCCTATTATGCTGTCTTATTTAACCAGCACAATGGATGATGTACCTACATTGACCGATAAGCTAAGATTGTTGTCAATTAGTTATGTCCACCCACAAATTAACTTTACGAAATAAAGGATTCGATTCTTACTGTATAGAAATTACATGGCTGAATTTTATTAATGTCTCTTGCCTTGTCTTTTCGTGCGTGAATATGACGAAAACGAAAACACGTGTAGAAATATATAGGTAATGTTCCTATGCTTAACGAAATAATGGTTTTAAAACATAGTATTTGTATGATGCAAATAAAGTAATAGTAAGCATTATTTAGTTTTCAATAAATAATGTAAGACTGTTAAGTACGTCAATATTCATATTATAATATAAGCGAAAATGCAATTTCAATTTGATGCTACTCATAGTTTTGATTTTAACAACATAAAATAAATCGACGCTAGAAAGCAAACACGTAGTAACCCGCAAATATCAAATTGTTCATCAGCGCCGAAAAAATTCATAACTTCTCTATTGAGTAAAGATTCTACGAATTTTCTACGAGATTCTCTATTCATAACTTCTCTATTTAGTTGAGAACTTATGAATTTTTCTCTGTTAGTAGAAAAGTTATAAATGTGATGATATTTTTTTCGAGAAATCAAAAAAATTATCGGGTCTGATGAACAATTTGATATTTGCGGGTTACTACGTATTAGCTTTCTAGCATCAAAATGTTTTCGTGGTTATAGCTGTTTTAACACCTTTAACTGAAGAATCAGTCGTGACAAATACCGTATTATTTCACCAATAACTCGACCTACAAAAAAGTCACTTTAATGATCGGGCCTCAGGAAATCAAAAATTACTCAATAAATATGTCATTTTGCGGCGCATCATTATTTTTCTCTAAATGTCAGAATAGAAAGCTTTAATTACTTAGGGACTATTATTTTTTACTGTCAGTTTTGTCTACAGAATTAAGTTTATACTAGAGATGTTTTTTTATTTGAATTACTTGTTATTAATTAAGTCCTAATTCATTAAATAATTAATAAATGAAATAAGGACAACGGGGCAAGATAAATTATATAAAAACTTAAAAAAGAGAACAGCTGTCATGGGACGGCTGACAGATGTGAAACATCGAAATGCGTCGCCACGATCGTCAAGTCTAAAATCAGGTTCATCCCTCGCGTAAAGATGTTTCACATCAAAAATGACAGCTGTCATGGGACGGCTGACAGATGTGAAACATCGAAATGCGTCGCCACGATCGCCAAGTCTAAAATCATGTTTACCCCTCGCGTAAAGATGTTTCACATCAAAATTAAACGACTTATTAAAAATTTATAATAGATAACGTGTCAGATAACCGCGCCGTTTCTACCTGTCATCAGTTCTGTGGTTCGTGATCAATAATGGTTGCATAATATGATCAAATGTATTGTGTGTGATATAATCGTAGATAACATGACATGTGCGCTATTGTGAACCGTGAATTGACTGTTTATTCTGAACATAGTGATTGATCGCCGGTGTAATTGAGGTCTATGTTTTTAGTATTCTTACGAGTAACAAGTCTTTTAAGAAGGACACGCTTCTTTTTATTTCAGCGACCCACGACATTAAAGGTCCTGGGTTCGATTCCCAGAGAGGTAGAAATTTAAATGATGTATAATATGTATATTCTTGTCTTTGTGTGTTCGTTCCGTGGTTGCACTTATAACACAGGGCATCCAAATGTGGGGTTATGAGTGTGTTGCGTTGTTTATTATTATTTATCTTCTTATCGAGTCATCTAAAGAAGAATGTACATAATTATATTTCCATAGATAACCCAGTAGCATAGAGAGTAGTGACAATGGGCTACAATAACCACTTACCATCAGGTGCCTTGTCTACTCATCTCTCGATTATTTTATTATTAAAACTTAATTTTCATTAACTTAACAAAATTTTCCCTAACAAAGAATTTTTATTAGGGTTGTCAAAACATTAATTAATCCAAAGTTGACTAGGTTGCAATTTGAGATCGAATATTTACAATCAATTTGTGTGTTGTATTATTTAATTATAATATTTTTTATCCAATTGCCAACACATAAATATTTATGTCCGAGCTATAAATAACAAAGCGGATTCATATGTCATATAAAGGTGAGCGAACTATTGAACTTGACGCCATATGTTTATCGTCGCATATTAAGTGCATTATAAGAGGATGTCCGGGATCCATTCGAGATGCGTAATCTTTGTTTTCTACTGGCGATAAGTTAGCGATAGCTTAGTAAACGATTGCAGTAGCTCGAGCACGAATATTTGCGAGAAAGTATTCGTATGGTTAACGTAAGCAATTTGTCAAATTTGTATGGCATTTTAGTACCATTTACGTACGATAGGGGCGCTTTTGAAAAAATGCCATACAAATTGCTTACGTTAACCATACGAATACTTTCTCGCAAATATTCGTGCTCGAGCTACAGTTCTTGCACACTCTTATTCCTGCAGTAGGATTAGATATATCTGCAGGCAGGGTCACTACCAACTAGGCTATAGGGTCATCAATTATTTTGAAAGGTCTATGACGAAGGAACTGCAATTTTCTACGTATTTTTTTATTAGTTACTAGCTGACCCGGCGAATTTCGTATCGCCTTACTGTTTTTTTTTTATAAAAGTAGCCTAAGTTACTCCTTGTTACATCAGCTATCTGCCAGTGAAAGTCCCGTCAAACTTGGTCCAGCCATTTCATTAGCCGGAACAAACAGACAGACAGACAGACAAAAATTGTAAAAATTGTTGTTTTAGTATATGTACCGTGTATAAATCCAAATGCACTTAGTAAAAAACGGTTATTTTAATATTATAAACAGACACTCCAATTTTATTTATTTGTATAGATGTATAGATGTTAAAATAAGCGTATTAAAAATAATATTATTATTTTCTTCGGTTCATGAACTAAATTGACGATATCCGTATTATATTTTTTATTAAGATTATCGTCAATCAGGCAAATACTTCAGTTTATACTAATTATAAGCAAAGTGTTAAATTTACAGTCAACATTTAATGATTTAAGATTCGAACCCGGGACCTCACTAAAATGTGGGGCGGTATCTGGCACATTGAACACAATGGTCTATCAGCTGAGCCTATTCCCACAACATTGCTTTCTCCTCCGTGATAGACTGTTTTCAATCTCAATCGCATCTCGAGACGTGATGCGTCGTTCAATGCACTGCACAGAGACGGATTAAGTTGGATGGATGGATGGATGGGGTTTACAACTTTACTAATAAGAATGAGGCATGAACATGGTAAAAATTAGTACCTACTGGTGTACTGCTAATTTTGTTATGGCGTGTTAATTTGTTTTATGTTACAAACTTTATTTTGTACCTTAATTTGATAGACCGAGACGAGAAAGTAAATGGGAAAAAGTGGAAAAAAATATGAAGGTGACTTATTTTAATAAATAATCTTAGTTTTATTACAATTTCTAAAATATAAAAATTTATTGCTTTGTACATTTTTTTTCCTGCTCTACTTCGTCCTTTATTGAAATTGACTTAGCTTGAAAACTTTGGGGTTTTAAGGGGACCACTCTAAAAAAGTATTTTTACTAAAGACATTGAATCCGGCCCTGTGCCTTACTATTTTCGCTAGGACTCAGTGTCGTACCGCCGTGCTCGCAAATGTACTATTATGTATTCTGTGACGTTACATAATCATTTCGTAACATTCATTTTGTCAATTCGCAACTTATTATTATTTATACGACAACTTTACGTACGTAGAAAGTTTTTTTTTTTATAAACGCTAACACACTCATACCCCCGTAATAGGTTATCTGTGTCGAGGGTGGCATGACATATAACACATCACAATCACATCCATGACCCGAGAACAAATATTTATCTGTCACATAAATATCTGCCCCGGCCGGAAATCGAACCCGGGACCCCTCGCTTCGCAAGCAGGGTCGCTACCAACTAGGCTACAGGGTCGTCTAGTATACAGTTTTGATATACATTAGTTAACTTATAGTCGACTTACTATGTAAATTTAAATAATAAGATAAGGTTTTATTTAAATAATAAGATTAGGTTTATGTGATTAAATTTATGTTTCTTCTACCAGACGGAAAGACAGAGGATTTTTATTATTATAATTATTATGAACACAACAAATGTAAGTCGGATTTTATACCTAAGGCTACTAGGATCCTGTTTTAGTAATAAATTAGTAGACATTCTTGTAATCATCCAATTCGTTTTATGACATTGCAATAAACATTTTTATTAGGGTCATATAATCAGCTGACATTTTTTAAATTTTGAATGAAAATTCCTAGGTATTTTTAATATCAAAGGTATAATTATTGATGGAAGAATTTTTATGGGCGATAGTTACATAAATGAGTTTATAAACTCACATAAGGTGTTAAATTTTTCAATTTTAATAAAGGAAAATGCCATTAATTTTATCATAACCCATAACAGTTTCATTCAGTCCAAATTTTGTCATAATGATAGAAGTTAAAAATTAGAGTAAATAATTCCAGTCAAGTACAGATTAACACACTTCATTCCTACATTTGGTTACGAATTTTCACGGAAATTCCTATTTTCGTCACGATGCTTTCCTCCAGCGAAATAAGCGATAATTCCTTTCTCTATATGCATCAACATAATGTTACAAATTGTATTTTAGATTCGAGCATAGAGCTTCAAAAAGGGATAACGATATTCAAACCATTTGATTTAATAAATAGTGATAATTTAAGGACATAATATCTATACTAATATATAAAGAGGAAAGATTTGATTTTTTGTTTGCATTGAATAGGCTCCGAAACTACTGAACCGATTTAAAAAAATATTTCACTGTTGGGAAGCTACACTATCTCCGAGTAAGATAGGCTATATTGTATTTTCAAATTAGGGATCCTTAATAAAACTCCAATAATGTAACCCAAGGTGAAAAAAAATAAGAAAACCGAAGCAAAGCGAGGGCAGTACTCGTATAGTATAAGATGACATATGTAAATACTGGCAAACATAATAAATGGAAGTTAAAAATATTCATATAACCGACTTCGGGCGGATCTAACACCGCCCACTTGTTAACAGAAAAAACCTCTTAAAGATTCCTTGACAAAAAATTATTCAAGCATTTCCATTCACTTTGAATTAACACTTAACTTCAAACATTAATAAATTTAAGGATTAATCGAATCATCTCTTCAAGGCAATATTGTTTTTGTCGGTAACGTTTAATGTACCTATTACAATATAATATACAGACAGGTATACAAAGGTTAGGTGTTTGATAAAAAAATTAGGAATACCCCAAATACCTTTAAATACTACTAATGTACGAAAATCGACGAATTAAGTAAGATTAGAGTACCAATTTTGATGCGGTTTTCATTGATACTATATTCTGTATGATTTTTATATTCGAGGCTTTACGAGTAGCTTATTACTGTCATCGTAGCAGTGCTACGACATAATATATTATATTAAAAGCGTATTTTAAATAATAAATAATAAGTAACAATAAATATTATTAGAATAAACAAGTCGCGGTAGACTTGTTTATAGTTTTTTTTTATTCTAAAAGTGTCCAACTCACTGTTGTTAATCGGCCAGGTCTATTTATAAGCAGATGATCCAATGATGTTTTTTTTTCTTAATTCAAGTGATACTGTAACCAGTTCTTTTCACACCAATGAGTAGAAGAAAAAATACGTACCTGAAATGAAACAGAAAATAAAAATTAATGATTTACTGTAGCGTAAGCTAGAGACATATTGCAGAATGAAAGTATTTTTGAGTATTCTAAAGACTGTAATGTATCTTCAGACTGTAATAAGCATACAATTTTATTAAAACAATAAATTAGTTCTTAGGAAATGTTTTTTTTTTTTAAATTATAAACTAATAAGAGCCATTTCTGGTGTGACCAGTCAACTATGTTATTTTATTTTATATTATTTTATAACGACGAACATTATGGTAATACCATATCATTATTATAGATAATGTATATTTTTGTAATAGATAGTAAAAGATTTGATTGTTTGCATTGAATAAGCTCCGAAATTACTAAACCGATTTGAAAAAATCTTTCACTGTTGAGAAGCTACACTATCCCCGGGTGACATAAGCTATATTATATTTTCAAAAAAATTAGGGATCCTTAGTAAAACTCCAATAATATAACCCAAGGTGTAAAAAAATAAGAAAACCGAAGTAAAGCGAGGGCGGTTACTCGTTCTTAATAATTTGCACCTTTAATATCTTAAACTTTAAGATATGAAATATACAGATTCCCAGATATTTTTCTTATCAGACTACTTTCAAAATTTAGCTAATTAATTGATTATGCTGTAAAACCAACGTAGACCCCCGTCGAGTCTCCCATGGATTCCTGGGGGTCCACTTGGACCACTTTGGGAACTAAGCTTAAACGGTTGGAACCTAGATTATTTATTTATTTGCAATATTTTACTAGATTCATAAATACAGTTTAAAATTTTTTACAACGTATAAAACATCCGTTCAGTAGGTTCATTCATCGTTCACATTATCGTAAGTGCCAATATCATTTCCTATAATGTTATTTTTGGGCAGTTAGTAATTTAGTATAATACACTGTCAAGCAATGTAGTTGATTTTTAACCGACTTCAAAAAAGGAGGAGGTTCTCAAATCGACTGTATTTTTTTTTTATGTATGTTACCTCAGAACTTTCGACTGGGTGAACCGATTTTGATGATTGTTTTTTTAAACGAAAGCTGGTGCTTGTCATGTGGTCCCACTTAAATTTTATTGAGATTTGACAATGGCATCCATGAGAGAACCATATAAGTCTTAAATTTGCATTAAGTATGAGCGCAACAAATGGACGAATAACTCAATATCACGCCAACCGATTTCGATGATTCTTTTTTAAATCGAAAGCAGGTGCTTGTCATGTGGTCCCACATAAATTTAAACGAGATCTGACAAGCAGTTTTTGAGTAATTTTGAAGTCGGTTATTTTTTATTAGTAAAATTTAGATTAGAATTTCATCTTTTTTTAAATAAACCCACCTAATTCACACCGTAAAACATTTAACGTGTATTAATAAAAGAAAAAAATTAATTTCAATGATATACCCTTCTCAAAGATATTATTTACACTGATAAATAATCACTCACAATGGGAATAGATATGTAATGAGCTTGCCTGTATGATTCAAATCTTTATAATATTTTTTTATATTATATACTTATCATAAAAATCAAAATATTACAATTTGTCCTCGATAACTGAGTGTATCTTAGTAGTGTTTATATTTTAAGTTTGCGATGACAAATTTTGTAAGAGTAGTATGACACCCGTCGGTTACCAAACGCAGCTGTGATGCGTTAAACAAATTAATTTACGCAAATATTGCACAATACGCGAAGGAGTTCGGACGCGTTTGCTTAGATGAGTGATCGCTAGAGATTGTTTGTCATATCTGTACTTTTGTTGCAATAGTAAATCTTTTTGCCCTGTGGCAGTAGTTAGGTAAGCATGCGACTTTACGGGCAGATAGAACCATTTTTAAGATGTACAGACAAAACATGAACATTGAATTCAGTTTGTACAGTTTTAACTTAGTACATTTTTGCGTTTTGTCTAGTAAATAATAGTTTTAACCAGGGGCGTAGCTACCGCCGTATCAGCCGTAGATATCAATTATACGGGGCCCCCAGCGTATAGGGGCCCCCAATAACACTACAACAAAAAAAAAGCTCACCGGCGGCCTACGACCAGTACAGTTGGCACTCCTTTTTATTTGACAGTTAACGTCGAGAGGGGCCTACAATAAAATATTGATATGGGGCCTCCTTAAAGCTATGCCACAGGTTTTAACAATGGCATTCAGTAAAAAATTGTTTAAACCTAATAGAGTTGTAAAATACATTTGACACAGATGAATGTCACTGTTAAACACACAATCACACATATTATTATTGTAAATATTTTTAATTCGTAAAAATATTCATCAGGCTAACCTGATACTCAACATATTAATTTTATACCTTTGAAATAATGCTTAATCCACAAAATACATTTGTAAATATGTTATTAGTCAACCAATTTTTTGTAGATGTTACATGTTACACGCGTATTGAGCTTTCAGAGGGTTTTTGAAGAGGTCATATTGGGTAAAAAACTTGAAGAACACCCTTTAAAAATAAATATATAAATAAACACTTATGCCCCAACTCAGAGTCACTAACGGTTACTTTAACCGCTCCTTAGTAAAGAATCATCATACAAATACTGTACTAAGGAGATACTTAAGTAACCGTTAGTGACTCTGAGTTGGGGCGTTACACACTCACTTTAAAAAAATAAGAAGCTACCTAGCGATCCTTTTAAAGGTTTCCACGCCAGTTTCCGAAGCAACAATAACTTTGAAATCTAAGTAAAATAGGTACGTTTTCAGCTTACAATTTGTGAAGGTCTAACAGTCAAAGGTAGCTCAAAGCCACGTTATCTTACGAAATTCCAATAGCTTAATCCACACACAGGAAACTACATTTGTATTATACTTGCTGATTAAAGGTTAATTCGTTTTATAATCAGGAGGAATTTGTAGACATTGCAAATTCTAGTATCTACGAGAATGTTGTCTATACATCTATACAAATAAATAAAATTGTAGTGTCTGTTTGTAATATTAAAATAACTGCTTTTTACTAAGTGCATTTGGATGTATACACGGTGCATATACCAAAACAACTTTTTTCACAATTTTTGTCTGTCTGTCTGTCTATCTGTTTGTTCCGGCTAATCTCTGAAATGGCTAGTCTGATTTTGACGGGACTTTCACTGGTAGATAGCTGATGTAAAAAGGTGTAACTTAGGCTACTTTTATTTTAGAAAAAAAAAAATAGTTTGTTAGGCAATACGAAGTTCGCCGGATCAGCTAGTTTTTTAATATACCTAGTTTATATGTCACTATTTACTCACTAACATAACCGAATAGGGTTGGGACAAGACAAGGACTAGTTAAGATTACCACCCATAACCTATGTCATGTCGTGTTTCTATAACAATCGTAACTGCGATAAGTACCTAACATTAGGAGCTGGACATTGCATAAGTCGCTAAATGGCCAAATGCTCACGTAGGGTTTGACCCGCCTGGGTCATCTTCCTAAAATCAACTATAAAATGTTTTAAAGCATTTTGCCGCTTGTTTAGTTTGGTAACTATTAGCATAAAACACTAGGTAGTAGGAATACTCTATTCTTGTGGTGAGTTAGTAATATACATTTACTGTGACATAAAATACCATACCATGACAAGTAGCAAAATTGTGAATGATACAATATATGCTACTTCTATACTAATATTATAAAGAGGAAAGATTTGATTGTTTGTGTGCATTGAATAGGCTCCGAAACTACTGAACCGATTTGAAAAATTATTTCACTGTCGGGAAGCTACACTATCCCCGGGTGACATAGGCTATATTTTATATTAAAAAAAATTAGGGATCCTTAATAAAACTCCAATAATATAACCCAAGGTGTAAAAAATAAGAAAACCGAAGCAAAGCGAGGGCGGTTACTCGTAAATAATATAGCAAGTACTAATACATTACAGAACTTCCTTAATTCATCTGACTTAGATCAGAATCATTCTATAATATAATCTTTTTGTGATAATATTGCAGTAACAATAGAATCCACAATACTAAACTTAGTGAGCCAATCCTTTTATAATCGAATAGTCTAAAGGCAATCTTTCTTGTCTTGATTCAGACATAAGCATGACAAATTGCCTAGGACACGAGGAAAATCAGGTTTAAATTCTCATAAACTCCATCATAGATTATCTCACGCCCTTAAAAATGATAATAATTATTCACAAAGACTGCAACACAATCTATTGAATACAATTCTCGCAATAGGTCAGTACGTGTGTTATTGGTTACGTTGTCAAAGAGTTGTTTCGCTTCATTCGGCCTATTCTGAGAGACTCGTAAAACTCATACCTGTAGCCACAATACTCATTGTTTATAACAATATAAGAACGCAAGAAGTTGCGTAATGTAATGTACATATTCCATTCTACGACGAGTTAGTGCTAGTTTAATCTAGTGAAAAGTGTAGTTTTGTTTTATGATCAACAATTATTATAACATTGTAAATGAAAAACGTCTCGACATAGAAACACATAGCTATGAGTCCCTGGTATTCTAGTTTGCATAAACGAGTGGGATTATAGTCTCTTACAAGTAGATTTCCGTCAGAAAAGTGACTTTGTTGAAATGAAAATTGTGGTTACTTATATGTATAATGCGTATTTGGTTGCTTATATGTTTATTTAATGCGTATTTCAATACATGATTTAAAATCTTAGCAAGTAAAATGTTATTTAAAAAAGCGGCCAAGTGCGAGTCGGACTCGCCCATGAAGGGTTCCGTAGCATCAAGTAACATAATACTTAGTCTGGCCATAAATACTGTTACAATTAAAAATAAACAAAATATTACATTTGAATTTGGAATCTAACATTTTTATATGATTGTTCATTGAGTTTTCTCATTTTGGCGCCAATACATTGGACAATTTTTTGCGATTTTAAAATGGAGTGGAGTGATAAAGAGAACCGAATCGCTGTGATTGCATTACACAAAGTAGGTATGGAGCCAAATGCAATTTTTAAAACTCTCCATTCGCTTGGTATTAGTAAAATGTTTGTGTACCGGGCTATTAATAGGTACAATGAGACCTCCTCTGTTTGTGACAGAAGAAGATCTGGCCGTCCACGTAGTGTTCGTACGAAAAAGGTGGTCAAAGCAGTAAGGGAAAGAATTCGAAGAAATCCTGTCCGAAAGCAAAAGATTTTGTCTCGGGAGATGAAGATAGCACCTAGAACCATGTCGCGTATTTTAAAAGATGACTTAGGACTTGCAGCCTATAAGAGACGTAATGGTCATTTCTTAACTGATAATTTAAAAAAGAAAAGGGTGGTGAAATCGAAACAACTACTGAAGCGATACGCAAAGGGAGGTCACAGAAATTTTTTTTTTACGGATGAGAATTTTTTTATAATTGAGCAACATTTTAACAAACAAAATGACCGTATTTATGCTCAAAGCTCTAAGGAAGCTTCCCAATTAATCGACAGAGTGCAACGTGGGCACTATCCGACTTCAGAGATGGTTTGGTGAGGTTTTAGCTATGAAGGAGTGACTGAGCCATACTTTTGTGAAAAAGGTATCAAAACATCGGCACAAGTGTATCAAGATACCATTCTAGAGAAGGCAGTGAAGCCCCTTAACAACACCATGTTCGATAACCAAGAATGGTCCTTCCAGCAAGACTCGGCGCCGGGTCATAAAGCTCGGTCTACGCAGTCTTGGTTGGAAACGAACGTTTCGGACTTCATCAGAGCTGAAGACTGGCCGTCGTCTAGTCCCGATCTTAATCCGCTGAATTATGATTTATGGTCAGTTTTAGAGAGTACGGCTTGCTCTAAATGCCATGATAATTTGGAGTCCCTAAAACAATCCGTACAATTGGCAGTGAAGAAATTTCCCATGGAAAGAGTGCGTGCTTCTATTGATAACTGGCCTCAAAGTTTAAAGAACTGTATTGCAGCCAGTGGAGACCACTTTGAATAAGCTTTTTATATTTTTAATTGTTTTATATTTATGTATTAAACTAACACACTGTAAAAGTAATAAATGTTATTTGCAATAGAAAAAAAAGTTTTTCTTTGTTTCAGTATTTATGGCAAGACTAGGTATAAAAGTTCTTGTAGTTCGTTGTAATTTTGATCAATGTTTTTTGCGGTTTACGATTTATTACGTATTAAAAAAAAACTA
Organism: Thymelicus acteon; assembly: GCA_951805285.1. NCBI lineage: Eukaryota > Metazoa > Arthropoda > Insecta > Lepidoptera > Hesperiidae > Thymelicus > Thymelicus acteon. The sequence continues at coordinate 3,598,347 of OX638234.1, forward strand.
CTTACTAGATCTCATTCAAACCAATTTTCGTTGGAAGTTTGCTTGGTAATGTACATCATATATTTTTTTTAGTTTTATCATTCCCTTATTTTAGAAGTTACAGGGGGGGGGGGACACACATTTTACCACTTTGGAAGTGTCTCTCGCGCAAACTATTCAGTTTAGAAAAAAATGATATTAGAAACCTCAATATTATTTTTGAAGACCTATCCATAGATACCCCACACGTATGGGTTTGATGAAAAAAACATTTTTGAGTTTCAGTTCTAAGTATGGGGAACCCCCAAAATTTATTGTTTTTTTTCTATTTTTGTGTGAAAATCTTAATGCGGTTCACAGAATACATCTACTTACCAAGTTTCAATGGTATAGCTCTTATAGTTTCGGAAAAAAGTGGCTGTGACATACGGACGGACAGACAGACAGACAGACAGACAGACAGACAGACAGACATGACGAATCTATAAGGGTTCCGTTTTTTGCCATTCGGCTACGGAACCCTAAAAAGCAAAAGCAAAGCAACAACCCATAATTGTCCCACTGCTGGGCTCGGGGTCTCCTCCCACAATGTGAGGGGTAGGCCATAGTCTACCACGCTGGCCAAGTGCGGATTGGTAGACTTCACACACCTTTGAGAACTTAATGGAGAACTCTCCGGTGTGCAGGTTTCCTCACGATGTTTTCCTTCACCGAAGCAAGTGATAATTAACTTGTAATACGCACATAATATTTGAAAATTAGAGGTGCGTGCCAGGATTTGAACTCGGGCCCCTCCGTTCGAGAGACCAACGTTCTAACCGCTAGGCTATCACTGCTTTTTTTTTGTTATTTGGGTGGGACTAATTGAGACAACACTTTTGTAACGGCAACATTTTTAACAACAATTATAATTTTCTAAGATATTCCACAAACATATTTTCTGAATACATTTACTTTCTCTATCCAATTATTCGAATTGATGCTATAAAACTTAAATGAAGCTTTTTTCATTATCGATACTGATTGTACCATATAAATAATGTAGGTATCAAAATTAAAAACTTCAACACTTTTACACCTGAAGTAGATTTTTTGCCTTTATTTCATTACAATATTTAAGAACTAGTTGAAGATATATATAGCATATCATAGAATTTTCTCTAGTGAAAATCGCATCCAAATCTGTCAAGACGTTACCTAAATTTAGCGGAACAAAAAAGTCAGACAAACCGACAAATAGACGAAAATTTTATAAATAAGTAATGGGATCTTTTAAAGAAATACATACTCCTAGTAACATATTTTGTCAAACATCTTTCATGAACTATGTAAACATACAGATGTAAGGTAAAAATACTAACCGGTCACAAACAAGTTAATAGTTTAAAAACGAAATAAATAAATAAACGTTTACACACTCATACCCCCGCAGTAGGTTTTTACCTGTGACGCGGGTGGCATGGACGACACATATAACACATCACAATAACACCCATGTCCCGAGTACAAATATTTATCTATCACATTAATACCTGCCCCGGCCGGGAGTCGAACCCGGTCCCCTCGCGTCGCAGGCAGGGTCGTTACCAACTAGGCTACAGGGTCGTCAATAAACGGTTTTATAGTGCCATTGTAGGTGGTAAAAAATTGTGATCTTCCTGTTAACCGTTAAGGACTACTAAAAGTACTATCAGGTCATGCTTATCATAATAACCTAAATTTTACTAACACAAAATAACGAACTTCAAAATTACTCAAAAATTACTTGTCAGATCTCGCTCGCTTAAAAAAAGAATCATCAAAATCGGTTGACCCAGTCCAAATTTCTGAGGTAACAAACATAAAAAAAATACAGTCGAATTGAGAACCTCCTCCTTTTTTTGAAGTCGGTTAAAAATGTATTGTCATCGGAACTATAGCAATATGAAAAATTTCAACTTCGTAAGAGGAAAGGAAGTAGTTATAATTCAGTTGCAAGACTTGACCTAAACAGGGCAAGTTAAATATAACCGTTTAAAAACTTGACATGTGATTCGTTTATCGGAGAAGCGAAAGTGATGGTCGCACCGTCCGACCACGTGTGTTCGTTCAAAACAAACGCGAAGATTCGTCTCGCTCAGCGAAAGTGGTCTAGTGTAGAGTTGCCAACCGTCCTGTTTTCCCAGGACATGTCCTAGTTTGTGTAGTGTCCTGGGACGTCCTGAATAATTTTAAAGCAGCGTCCCAGGACGCAATTAAAAAACCCAGCAAAATTTAAAAACCCAGGTTTTTAAATTTTAAAATTTGCGCGCCTCTTTTAAAATTCTTACTATGTTCGGTTTACACGTATTAAGTAATTAAGTAGATAACAAAATTTTTACTAAAAAGTTACTAAATTGTCTATTTACACGTATTAATTTACTTAAAATTTAGTTATCTACTTAATTACTTAATTTAATACGTGTAAACCGGACTTTACGGGCGGCCTTACGGCTCGCAACATTGCAACTCTATTACTGAGTCCTGTTTTCAAACTGAATTGTCCTGGTTTCTCTAACTTCAAATCCTGTTTTTTTAAGTTTGAGGTTGGCAACCCTAGTCTAGTGGTCACCAGCACCACACGTAATGCACCGTTAGCCGCCGGCTCTCGGCCATAAGGTGTAATCACCTTGCATTAGGTACCATTATGCTTATTCAGTTTACTGGAAAAAGATTTTTTGTTGCTAATCCTACAAAATCATACTAATATTATACATGTGAATGTAAGTTTGTTTGTTACGCTTTCACGCGAAAACTACTTAACCGATTTGGCTGAAATTTGGAAGGGAGATAGCCTATACCCTGGATTAAAACATAAGCTACATTTTTTTTCTGGAAAAATTCAAGGTTCCCGCGGGATTTGTAAAAATCGATCTCTACCGCGGGTGAAGCCGCGGGCAACAGTTAGTAATATTATAAATGGGAAAGTTTTGTATGGTTGTTATTACTCTTTTACGCAAAAACTACTGAACTGATTTTCATGAAATTCAGCACACAGATAGGCCATGATCTGGTATAGTAATGGTACTTATTACCTCGGGAAACGCGAGCAAGGCCGCAGACAGATCGCTAGTTTTAAATGATCAAAAAATCCTATAGAGATTGAAGATTATAAAAGATTAACTCCCAGTAACATTCTCACATAGGGGTCATCCATAAATTACGTCACACGTGAGGGGAAGAGGGCGGGGGGTCGATGTAGTGTGACATTGTGTGACAAGGGGTGGAGGGGGTCCTAAACGTGACGTCACATTTCAAAATCGAATAATTGGTATGTTTAGGTAAATATTAAAAAAAAACAATTAATGGAATTATAACTTATTTCGGAACTGCTGTTTTAATTTAATAATGTCTAGGTGTAAAATATGAAATTTTACACCTGGTGGTTTCTAGGTGTAAAATATGAAATTTTACACCTAGAAATTATATAAAATTATTATATGTGACGTCACACGTCTAGCAAATGTGACCAGCTGTGACAAGGAGGGGGGGGGGGAGGGGTCAAAAAGTCATGAAATCAGTGTGACGTAATTTATGGATGGCCCCATAGGTACATTATCACAATCACAAATTTTAGGTTTTCAAGACTTGTCACGATATTTTCCTTTACGAAAGCAAATGGTAATTAATTTTTAAGACCTATTGTATATTTTAATATCATTACTTATTTATTTGATAAATGCAATTAAGATTAACATAATAACATAATGTCTTTTGCTACATGAAATACCAACAGGCACAAACATATACTATCTTGAACTTAAACATCTTCAGAATAACTTGTAGACACAATATTCGCTTCATTATAATGTAGGCACACCTTGAATACGTTGGTGGCTAAACTTGTTACATAAACATCAAATTTATTCAAATTAATATCAAAATTTACTAAAGACAAAATTTGTATATTATTAATTGATTCAAAACATTATAATTTATAAATTATACGTTTAAAGTCTATGCAATCTCCTAAAACCATAATGTAACTTCGTTCCGGATCACGATAAACATTATGTAATTTTAAATGGTAGGTAGGTACTTTTAATGATCTAATTCTAATTTACAAAATATACTTTAAAAACGGAGATGTTTAAATATTATCGAAATATTTTATTTATTTTTTCATATTTTTGACGATGCCTAGTTGGTAGCGAACCTGCCTGCAAAGCGAGGGGTCCCGGGTTCGATTCCCAGCCGGGGCAGATATTTATGTGACAAATAAATATTTGTACTCGGGTGCAGGGTGTTGTTGTGATGTGTTATATGTGTCGTCCATGCCACCCGCGACACAGGCAAATAATCTACTGCGAGGGAATGAGTGTGTAAGCGTTTAAGCGTTATTTTTTCAGTAGCTTTAGGAGAAGTAAAATCCAGTCATACTAATTAGGAGGAATATTTAACTTCCTCTACATTGAAACATTACGCGACATGTGGCTGGCTTCAACCCATTAACGGCCCACTACTGACAGGTAAATAACCTACTGTTGTATGAGTGTCTAAGCGTTTATTATTATTTACCTTTTTCAATATTTTTATTATTATCATTAATAAGTTTAATCATAGGTATATATTACACCGAAAAACGCAGGCAAAGTTGTGGGCAGAGGGCAGTTGCACATATTTTGAAAAGTTAAGAGTGCATGATCGCTTACTCGAGTGACTTAGGACAACAAGCTAGGCTAATCATTTAAAAAAATAGCTGTCACCTGTGTATGTAATTTACCAACTTATTTACAGATTCATTCAAAGATTTGTATGTAATATTCAAAGTCAGTCAAGATTAGGCAAGTCATTTACATAGCTGCGAATATAAGATTTACCTTAGCAGATATTAATGACACAATTATGACATTTTTAGTTTTGTTTTCATGGTAACTAATTAACTGAGTAACTCAACACAAAAGTCACGGTCGTATTTTATATTTCACACCTGCTGAGAATAACAGTAATATTCGTTCATTAGTGATAGATTTGTTAATCAATTTCGAATATACTAGAGCACGCGTAGTGGCTGAAATTGGACCATAAATAATTTCTTTTTCAATTGTAATTTCGTATGAATTTCCATGTTTTATAGCTTTTTTACTCTAAAATATTTTTATTTGTATATCTATTTACATTATTATATAGGTATGTAAAGGGAAGTTATGAGGTAAAAAAATAGAACCGAATTGAGACCTTCTCTTTTCTAGGGTTCCGTTGTCAAAACCGAACATATGTTGCTTTCTTTTTAAAATATTCGTTAAATAATAGGTATTTTGTGTACCTTTTTATACACCAATCCAATGTAAACGAATGCCTGAGTGATTTTTTATAAACATTGCTAAGAGTTTAGGAAATTATTAGTAAGTATTTTACAATGATGACCTACGAATCCTACAGTGGGTCACGCCAATTAACCTTTGAAAAAGACTAAAAATGACATAATAATCACCGTGATTTACCCCACAAATTACTAGTTTTATAGTTCAGCAATAAATATATTATTTGAGCGAGTAATGGGTCTATAATTATGAATTTAATGCCAACAGTTTGTTGTGAAAATTTCGTATGTTCGGAGGTCATAATAATGATCGTGTAGGTGATAAATCATGGAATTATAACCATTGCAAATAGATTAAAACAAATATCTAAGTAACGCACAGAGGTCAGTCGATCTTGTTAGATGGACAATGCAATAGGTGTATTAAGATAGATATAATTTAGGAATATTTTACTGAGAAACGAGTTACTAACAACAACGACTGACGGACGGACAATATGACGAAACTGTAAGGGTTTAATTTTGACTATGGAACCGTAAAAACAGACGAAACTGTAAGGGTTTAATTTTGATTATGGAACCCTAAAACAGACGAAACTGTAATGTTTTAATTTGGACTATAGAACCCTAAAAACAGACGAAACTGTAATGTTTTAATTTTGACTATAGAACCCTAAAAACAGACGAAACTGTAATGTTTTAATTTTGACTATAGAACCCTAAAAACAGACGAAACTGTAACCGCTCATTTAGATGCGCGTGTCGCGGATCGTCTCGTGGCGCGTCCGTAAGCCACGCCCCCTACGCGCGTGTGAACACCGCGCGAGCTCTCGCGCGAGCCCCTTTGGCGCGCGCCTAGAAAACCGCTCTCGACGCGAGCAATGCGAGCCACGAGACGCGCCGCGGTCTGGTCCGCGAGCGCCCTGTTCAGACGCGCGCGCAAGCGCGCGTCTCGCGGATTGTCTCGTGGCTCGCGCGCGCGTGTAAATGGGGTACAATGTTTTAATTTTGACTATAGAACCCTAAAAACAGACGAAACTGTAAGGGTTTAATTTTGACTATAGAATTCTACTAAAACTTGAGCTAGGCCTATTTTATTCGACATCATGGCTTACCCGTATGCATAATTTCATAAAAATCTGTTCAGTAGTACTTGCTTGAAAAAGTAAGAAATGATACAAGATGATACACCTTAACAAAAAAAAACTTTCACGTTTATATAATAACTAGGTGACCCGGCGAACTTCGTATCGCCTAACAATTTTTTTCTAAAATAAAAGTAGCCTAAGTTACTCCTTGTTACATCAGCTATCTGCCAGTGAAAGTCCCGTCAAAATCGGTCCAGCCATTTCAGAGATTAGCCGGAACAGACAGACAGACAGACAGACAAAAATTGTAAAAAATGTTGTTTTGGTATATGTACCTTGTATACATCCAAATGCACTTAGTAAAAAGCGGTTATTTTAATATTACAAACAGAAACTCCAATTTTAATTATTCGTATAGATTGTATTATTAGGATAACTAGAATCTAACCAATACACTTTTTCAATATAATTTTATTCCTCAGAACGTAACTTCGAGTGACTGGCGACATCTTTATGTTTTAGACACATGTTAGTTCGCCAAAAGCCTCCGTAGAAAGTGATGTTGGAAGATAACCAACCTTGCATAATTCGTAAATACCCGTTTCTCGCATGCGGGCGTCTTGCTTAGAAGGTTACTTATAGATATTGTGTAAAATCTATGAATGTCCTCGTAAGGTCGATGCGTACGTAACGTGGATGAGACGGGGACGGGACGGGACGTGAAGTTTTAGAAACATCGTTTTATAAAAAATGTAAACTAAAACGCATACGCCACGGAGGCATGGACGGGACGGGAACGGGGCACGCATGTATATTTAGTTATGCCCCGTTCACGTCCGTTACGTATGCATCGACCTTTAGTTTGGTCATGTATGTATAAGTGACGGATTCTTGCAAACTCTGCAAGAAGTTTACAGAATAATTTTTACTGTCAACTATCAATTGTCCATTGAAAAAAAATCAAGCAGCCACCATAATGGAAGTGACGGATCCACATTATTATACTAGAAAGTTTTATTAGTCACTAGTAATCTGCCCTCTTTTCGCTTCGGGTATCTAACGCCCCAACTCAGAGTCACTAACGGTTACTTTAATCGCTCCCTAGTAAAGAATCACCATACAAATTCTGTATTAAGGAGCGATTTAAGTAACCGTTAGTGACTCTGAGTTAGGGCGTAATACTCCCAAATAAATAATTTTTAATCAGCGTTAGCAATGAAATCGCTCAAAATCATTTTTTTAACGCTAATCGATTTATTATTTTTTTCTTTCCATACAACATGTTTATATTTATAAACCATCCAATGGAAATTATGTAAATAATGATGAAAACCGCATCGAAATCCGTTGTGTAGTTTAAAATCTACGCGTAAAGATGCGGGAAGAGACTTTGTTTTATACAATGTAAAGATTAGTAAGTTTAGGCAACGCCAAATTTTAACATAATTACTGTACTTATTATTGTACTTTTATTATTTTTCACAAAGTTGTAAGGCTTTGTTTGTAGATATAATTAGTATAAAATTTTTTGTTGAAAAATTATGTCATATTTTTTTTTAATGTGTGGTAAGGACACCACGGACACTCACTAAAAGAAAATTTAAGGGCTAAAGACAGAAAAGAAATAAAATTATGGATGCTATGTTTAGATTATACGTTTATTTTTTCATTGCCGACCCGTGTGGAGCAATGGTTACCATGCCAGATCGCCACACCGAGGGTCCTGGGTTCGATTCCCAGCGAGGTAGAAATTTGAATGATGACTTTGAATTTCTGTTCTCGGTCTGGGTATGAATGTTCTTGTCTAGTGCGTTGTCCATAGCACCCACGACACAGGGAATCCTAGTGTGGGGCTATGAGTGTGAAGCGTTATTATTATTATATTATTATTTAATCGCTACGGTAACTAAGCACGGCTCTTTTGCTAATTTAATAAAATTGCCTAACATCCTCGATACACCGGTCCGATCAAACACTGATAACGATCTACCCTCGCGTGCGTTAAACCAGTAGCACTAGCACTACGACCTTAGCTAACAATCGTTGATTTACACCGGCAATAACTTCAAACGGGCGTATCACGAGAACAATATATAATTCAAACGAAGGCGAGTAATGTGGGAATTTACACTAATTCGTAAATAATAGCTGTTGCTTCATCGTTCGAAAAGAATAAGGTCTTATCTCTTTACAAACGACTTGATCGTTGCTGAAGTGATGGATCGGTTGGAAAACTTTATTATTTATGCCAAGTACGAGTCGGAAACGCGTTAATATTTTTACGCTATTGAGGCAGGAAGTAAAGGTAAATTATTTGGTGAAGGAAATCCCGTTGAAGGCCTCTGAGCCTTCTTAATGACGAGGGATGTGTTCTGCAATGGGTTTCAAATTGGTTGAAGTAATTATTTGAGTGTTGAATCATTATTATTATCATAAATTATATTAGGATACAAGACACAGGTAAAAACTTATACCAACCTATCCACCGATCAGTGTTAGAACGTTGATCTCCCGAACGGAAGGGCCCGAGTTCAAATCCTGGCACGCACCTCTGATTTTAAAATATTATGTGCGTATTAGAAGTTAATTATCACTTGCTTCGGTGAAAGAAAACATCGTGAGGAAACCTGCACATCGGAGAGTTCTCCATAAAGTTCTCAAAGGGGTGTGAAGTCTATCAATCCGCACTTGGCCAGCGTGGTAGACTATGGCCTGTACCCCTCACATTGTGAGAGGAGACCCGAGCCCAGCAGTGGGACAGTTATGGGTTGTTGCTTTGCTTTTTTTTTATCCACCGATCAACTTTGAAAAGAAAAGGGTCTTAACATGCCGTTTTTAACCGCCTTCAAAAAAGGAAGAGGTATTAAATTCGACTGTATTTTTTTATGTTTGTTACCTCAGAACTTGCAACTAGGTGAAGCGATTTTGATGACTATTTTTCGAGTTTTCGAATTTCTGAATTTGGAAGTCGATTTTTTTTTATTTTTTTTTTTATTAGACTTGTTCTCTAGATAGCACCATATTGAATTTTGTAACGACAAAGCCTACAATGTAGGTGTCTTCAAGAGAAGACTGAATAGGCTTTTACTAAGTGTGTTCTCCATCTTGGACTTCATCGCCACTTACCATCAGGTGGGATTGTTGTCAAGCACTAACTTATTCCATGTGAAAAAAGGTTATTACCAGCGCATAATTATGAGGCGGTTTCCATACCTCATTTACCGAATCATGATAAGAAGTTATAAGGGAACATAAACATAAATATAACATACATATATAGGGGTTAAAATCATAACCTTTGGTTTGACCGTAATCAGGTAAAAATATCCTCATGACTCAATAAACTGTGAGTGAAGCTATATTAGCATATAGATCTTATTATAAATATTAATAAAAGCTTGGATCCTTGCCTAATGAGTCCCTCAACAATAAAATTCTCCAACGATATTTTTAATAATACTGGATTTTACACAGCATTTAATATTACTCATGTAGTATCAGATTACTTCCAAGAATGTTTCTATGTGTGTACATTATCATACAAATGAGTTGATATTATTAACAAATGGCATATAGTTCTTAAAGATGACCAGGATATAGTTGAATGAAAATTGCATAATAATGTATGCACAGTGGCTTATAAGTAGGTAAGTAGGTAGTAAGTCAATATTTATAATAATTATAAGTCATATATAGTATTGTGCTTATAATAAGGCTTAAAATATTGTGCTTTATGCTTCAATTCATTAAGTAAAGTTGTTTTTTTATTTCCATTAAAAAAAGTAAAACGTAATATCGCACCCTCAGTGGATAAAAGGCATAAGTCGTGTTACTTTGAATTTTAGTAATTACCTAATATGATTAGAAAGAGGTACTTTTGTGCTTCATATGCTCAATTTTGTCAAATTCTTATCATTATCCTTGATGATTTTCTGTAAGAAATCGTAATGTAAATCCCTTTGACTTCTGATATTTTAACAGTTTTTTGCTCTCCTGTAAAATTGCAATTTTCAACTTATGCCTTTTTTCCACTGAGTGTACGATATGCGTTGTAAAAAAAACGTTGGTAGATACTCGTACTTTCTTTTAATAAGGTAATTTTTGAAATCTGATAGTAATTGCAACAGCAGGTGCGGTCAGTAGTTGAATGGGTGACCGTTAGTTGCATGAACACTTCCGTGACTTTGACCACTAACCTCCCTACCAATCCATGGAGCTGAGTTGGAGTATACTCTAGGCCAGGGTACCGCAAACTTTTTGTGTTCAAGGTACACCTACAAAATCGGGAAATTTCAGAGGTACACCTTAAATAAAAATTCAAATTTAAATTATATCATTATTGTATGTTCTTAAACTCGCACTTAATTTTAAAGTACAAAAGGTATTTGATAAGTTACGATAAGATTTGGAAGCGAAAAGTTCGTAAAGAATACTTTTTCCGTCCGCCTTGCAAATTGTTTAGAAATATTATTTTTTTCCGCGGCGCACCAATTAATGACCACGACACACCAGTGAGCCGCGACATACACTTTGCTGAACACTACTCTAAGCCTCCTCAAGAGGAAGACCTTAACGGGTTTAAATCAAAAGGGTACAAACAAACAAACAGATCTCGGGAAGATAAATGGTGATCATTACCCATGAACCTGATTAAGAAACTGCTTTACCACTGTCTTTGGTTGTATTAATGTCAATGAATGGACTGTCACGGGAGATCGATGAATAAGCAGTTCCATAAAACGCACAAGATTTGTATAGTCAATAATGAGGTCAAGGTAAAAAGCGTTTAAAAACCTGTAGTATCTATGTTATTTTACCCATTCGGCTCGTTTAATTCACAACGTGTAAATATGGAACTACCCGCGTTCGTTGAGGTCCACCGAGTATTATCAGTCATTGTTGCCAAGTTCTCACGGAAGAACATGACTGACACACTTACACACTTCTCTAGTTACGTATAATATTGTGATAGCTAATTTGATGTTTAATGTTAAATGTAAATACCTTTTAGGTACTTATGAGCTTTTATAAAAGTGTCGTTTTTTGAAGATTTTAAAATACAAGTATTACATCATGTCTTCTGAGGTATTACTTTAATGTAGAGACGCACAATTTTTTTTAATTATATTTGTGTAACGCAAGATTTTTTGATTTAATCTATGTTGAGTTCAGAAGCAAATGAAATGCCACAATTTTGTCGAATTGTGCGAATTTATTAAGGTTTTTGTGACTAACAAATCTCAATTAATAAGCTCCTTTAGATTGACGTGGTTTTTACGAGACACCATACATAAATTGATTTACAAAATACAAACATACGAACAAAAACAATGAAGCTACAATCATTATCAGCGATGACAAGAGATCCGGCCTAAGTAAATGATTGCTAATAGGTTGCAGCCCCTCAACTTTAGATAATAATACATTTATGCTTGAGCAATCTGTACTATAATGAGGACGGTATTGTTCGAAGGTGGCGTCGGATACATGATAGTAGGTGGAACATACGACCTAATGACATTTAAAATATTAATACATATTACAGTGCGCAGGCCGGAGGAAATAAATTTGATTCTGTTCCGTTGAAATATAGTGAGTAAAAGTTTTCAAAGGCATTATTTAACCGACTTCAAAAAAAGGAGGAGGTTCTCAATTCGACTGTATTTTTTTTTATGTTTGTTACCTCAGAACTTTCGAGTGGTTGAATCGATTTTGATGATTCTTTTTTTAATCGAAAGCAGGTACTTGTCATGTGGTCCCACATTTTGAACGAGATCTGACATCTGTTTTTGAGTGATTTTGAAGTCGGTTATTTTTTGTTAGTAAAATTTTGATTATTTAGACGACTGATCAACAGACAACTCAGTGATTTTTAAGGACAAGACAGCTTGGACGTGAGTTTCATACGTTAATAGAGACAAAAATATAGTTGGGGGTTTCATGCCATTTATTCTTATCACCACTCATCATATGGATGAGTTGAAGTGGTGGTGCATTAGATTTTTTTATGTCTGTTACCTCAGAACTCTAACATTAGTCAATAGGTATAAAAAATCTGTTTTTGATAAATATGGGATCAATCTGAAAGTATATGTTATCACTTATCAGTAAGACATATGAGGTAAGAAACAAAAAAAATCCGAATTGAGAACCTCTTCTTGAAGTCGACTAAAAATTAGTACCTACTAGCTTTTGTTTCTAAAGCATAGGTTTCATAGATCACTACGAGGTTAATAAAACTTATTTTTACATAGGCTCAAACCAAACCGTGACCCGTGACTTGTAATCAATGTAAAACGATGTCACGTAACCACACGTAACCATCTTCGCTTTCGCCGCGTGACCTCTGATATTACCGGACTATACTTTAGATGGCTGCAATAATAATAGTTTTATATTATAGCGCTTTCAATAAGGTACTCGCGGTTTTTGTACTTTATATGTTACGAGTAACCGCTCTCGGTTTTCTTATTCTTTTACACCTTGGGTTACATTATTGGAGTTTTATTGAGGATCCCTAATTTTTTTGAAAATATAATATAGCCTATATCACCTGGGGATAGTGTAGCTTCCCAACAGTGAAAGAATCTTTCAAATCGCTTCAGTAGTTTCGGAGCCTATTCAATGCAAACAAACAATCAAATCTTTCCTCTTTATAATATTAGTATAGATTACAATGCTCACGAAACTATAGTGAGGAATTCTTTGACAGGTGACACTTGACAGATACAAATGAAAGTTATTAATCTTTTGAAATTTTTCTTTTAAATACCATTGGGATTTAAATTGCAATTTTATGCTCCCTTGAGACATACTCACGGGTTAAATTTAAAATTGAATTTAAGGGTAGTGATTTTAACACCATTTCCTAATATTATAATTACAATACAATACATTTTTTAACGAATTTAACACTTAAAAGCTTGGAATCGAACCCGCGCTTAGCAAGCTTATTAATAATACAAATGAACATCTGGCAAATGTTAACACATGTTAAAACATGTCAAATCAAAACCTTAAGTGATCCAAGAACGCCGGTGACATTGAATTTTGTGTAAATAAATAAATTTTAATATTATGTATCGTCCGTAATGACCTTAATAACGTTTCGTAATCCGTGAGACCAGATGAGTACCGTTAATTATGTATGAAACATTTTATGCAAAAACATCCTTATTTGTAGCGCAATAAATTTCAATTTTATTTAACTGGTTAATAGCTACTTGTCTTTAATACACCAACCAGTTAAACCAATATTGTTGGATTAATAACAAATAAAAACCACATTTTTTAGGGTTCCGTAGCCGAATGGCAAAAAACGGAACCCTTATGGATTCGTCATGTCTGTCTGTCTGTCTGTCTGTCTGTCTGTCTGTCTGTCTGTCCGTCCGTATGTCACAGCCACTTTTTTCCGAAACTATAAGAGCTATACTGTTGAAACTTGGTAGGTAGATGTATTCTGTGAACCGCATTAAGATTTTCACACAAAAATAGAAAAAAACAATAAATTTTGGGGGTTCCCCATACTTACAACTGAAATTCAAAAATGTTTTTTTCATCAAACCCATACGTGTGGGGTATCTATGGATAGGTCTTCAAAAATGATATTAAGGTTTCTAATATCATTTTTTTCTAAACTGAATAGTTTGCGCGAGAGACACTTCCAAAGTGGTAAAATGTGTGTCCCCCCCCCTGTAACTTCTAAAATAAGGGAATGATAAAACTAAAAAAAATATATGATGTACATTACCAAGCAAACTTCCAACGAAAATTGGTTTGAATGAGATCTAGTAAGTAGTTTTTTTTAATACGTCATAAATCGTAAACCGCAAAAAACATTGATCAAAGTTACAACGAACTGCAAGAACTTTTATATTATGTTACTTGCTGCTACGGAACCCTTCATGGGCGAGTCCGACTCGCACTTGGCCGCTTTTTATTTGGTTACTATGTTTTGTTTGACGACGCTATAGCAGTACGAAGTAGCGAACCTGCCTGCGAAGCGAGGTGTCCCGGGTTCGATTCCCGGCCGGGGCAGATATTTATGTGACAGATAAATATTTGTACTTGGGGCATGGGTGTTATTGTGATGTGTAGTCCATGCCACCCGCGACACAGGTAAAAACTGCGGAGGTATGAGTGTGCGTTTATTATTATTATTTATCTGCTAAAAAGATACCCGTTTTTGTAGGTAGAATTCATGAATGTCTGTAATTCTTAGCCATTAAAATCCTCTTGATATAAATCTGCAAACGAGGACGCCCCGATAGGTCTAGTTCAATTCCTCACCAAGGTATACAATTTTATTTAATTTAATTATTTTTATTTTTAGTATATACATTAAAATACCATCTATCATAACTATTGACTGCGACGTTGTTAATCAAGTCGAATAAAATTGAAATACGTACTTTATCCCGATAACTTTTGATATTTTCTAAAAACCTATCATCATAACGCTTCCCGACCACGTCAGGCTTTTTGAAGGACAGATTTTTCCTGCCATATTATTTCTGACCGACTCTTTGTAGGACGTGTGCGTTGCACTATGGCTATCAGTACGTTCTATTTTTCTCCTACAAAAAATCGGTCACCGATTATCGGACGTGGGCGGGAAGCGTAATTATGACGTCAGTCACGGTCAGCAATTAAGTGACGGGTAACGTGAGTAATTTTTAATGTACTGCTTCGTCACGTGCCAAAATTCACATGTGCAACTAAAATTAATAATTTCAGCTTCATTATAATATCTAAATAACACACAACACAGCTTTGTTCTATTGCAACATAATATTAGTTCAAAGGCCTCAATCGTGCGTTAGCTATAAATATCATGTATGAACATTGAAACGGTTAAATCAATTCTTTGCACGCCTCTCGCTTTTATTTCTTTTAATGGATAAATTAACCTCAACTCGAGTTACCGGAGTAGTTTTTACATAGCTATTCTGTTTCATGTCTCTTTCAGTAGGGTAGCGTGGGCTCCTGCCGCCCGTGGCCGACCGAAAATTTGCCGATGATCTTTGCCGCCCCCATATTATTCAAAATATTTTTTTTATTAATTAAAAATGCACTTTTCTTGTTTTTTCTTTCACAGCACAATTTACATTAAAATTTAAATGAAAAATAATTAATTTTAATGTATAATTATTTTTTTTATTTAAAAATCGAGTGGCTTGCCGCCTTCTCTTCATGTGTCGCCCGGGGCCATGACCCCCCCGGCTCCCTCCACGCTACGCCACTGGTCTCTTCATATTTTTCTGTTTTCTCTGTTTATTAGTACACAACAGGATTTTGTATTTATTCTTTTTTCCTTTTTAACCGACTTCAAAAAAAGGAGGAGGTTCTCAATTCGACTGTATTTTTTTTTATGTTTGTTACCTCCGAACTTTGGACTGGGCGAACCGATTTTGATGATTGTTTTTTTAATCGAAAGCTGGTGGCTGTCATGTGGTCCCACATAAATTTTATTGAGATCTGACAATGGCATCCATGAGAAAACCACATAAGTCGTAAATTTGTGTTAAGATGTGCGCGACTAATTGACGAATAACTCAATATCACGCCAACCGATTTCGATGATTATTTTTTTAATCGAAAGGTGCTTGTCATGTGGTCCCACATAAATTTGAACGAGATCTGTAAAGTAGTTTTTGAGACTTTGAAGTCGGTTATTTTTTGTTAGTAAAGTTTAGATTATTTTATTTATATATTTGTATCGTGTATGATTACTTTATAATCGCAAACAACGCGATTCATTTTTAAATTCAGTCGAAGTAACATCACTAGTATAATTTTAATTCAGATGCATAATAACAACGGTACAGTAAGAGTTATTTTACATAATTATGTATTTTCTCTCACAGATATTTCCTTCACTTTACCTTGACTCCACATAAATTGTCGTAGAAATCTAATGTTATTTTCGTCAGCAACAGCCTTGGACGGCATGCGATGCGATATGTTTTGGTTACATTTTTGGATTGCCACACGTATTGGTAATTTGTCACTGCATGACAACTTGCGAAATGCCATTTATACTTTAAACTATAAGAAAACTTTTCTACAGAGCCGAATGAAGCTCTATCGCGTTTAATGGGATGTAAATATAATTATAATTATTTTTGGATATAAAGGCCCCACAGACCCGAACCTTGTTGAGTAATTGTCGATGAACTACATAACCCTATATTGCGCATGGCCTGACAGTCCTGAAACGCACTTGGCCGGTTTCGTAGATCATGCCTTTGATGTTATCGATGTCCATGAGTAACCAGTGAGCGCTTACCATCATGTTGTTTGTAAGCTTTAATATAGTTACGTTATCTATACATCTATATATTCTATATTCTATACAAATAAATAAAATTGGAGTGTCTGTTTGTAATATTAAAATAACCGATTTTTAGTAAGTGCGTTTGGATGTACACACGGTACAATTATACTAAAACAACATTTTTCACAATTTTTGTCTGTCTGTTTTTTCCGGCTAATCTCTGAAATGGCTGTACCGATTTTGACAGGACTTTCACTGGCAGATAGCTGATGTAGCAAGAAGTAACTTAGGTTTATTTTATTTTAGAAAAAAAAAAGTTTGTTAAGTGATACGAAGTTCGCCGGGTCAGCTAGTACGTATATAATACCCACATTATTTTCTGAAACGTATTCACTTGTATTTTACTGTTAGTTTCGTTGGGACTGTCTTCGCCAATATTTTCACTTCTAGTATTGGGTCACGGCGAAGTTTAGTTCTACGTGTTATGTCCATGTACAACTACATAGTACAACTACGTAGTACAACTACGTAGTACATGGACGAACGACTACTTGTAATTACATATTACATAGATAAACATACTGATAAATATTAATTAATTCTATCGTCTTGTTTGGTTAATTTCTATGAAATAAAATTATATTCTAAACATCAGTTGGTACTTTGGAGTATTGATTAAATTTATCCGATTTGTATTTTACTAAATTATTTACGTAGGTAACTACTTCAACAGATGTCAAAGAAATGGGTATATACTAAAAGGGACTCTTAGCAGTCAGTTTTATAAAACTAGTTCAAGGAAAATTAAAGTATTTAACTACGAGTTCCGTATAGAAAGTGACTTCTATAATCTAAGATAGATTACCTCCGCTATTACATTGACTTATTAGCAGTTCTGTTACATATAAGCTAAATCGTAACATTTATATAGATTAGGATTACATTACTCGACTTAGGATTTAACTGATACATTTTTTTATGGAAATAGCCGGCAAACGAGCTGTCGACTATATTTTATTTCAAAAAATTAAACTAAAAAATGAAAAAATAAATAATAGTTAAAAAAACTAAAAAAACAGGCTTTTATAGAAAATCCAATAAAAAAAAAATAGAAAATAAATCTGAATCATGTAATTGTAATAAAAGCGTGGGGTGCATGGTGTCAATGAGTAGAAGGATTATTTTAATAATAATATTAAGGATCATTTTGATAATATCTTACAAAGCACCCCACGCTTTTATTACAATTACACGATTCTTAATTCAGATTTATTTTCTATTTGAGCCTGTTTTTTTTATCTATTATTTATTATGTAACTTTCATTCTTCATTCAAACTTTCATTCCTGACTGGGCTATATAAAATATCCCACTACCAATACATGAGAACATAGCCGTGTTGTCTGACTGAGTGCACCACGAGAAAGAAAGTTTGGCCCTTATGTTCGGTTTACACGTATTAAGTAGTTAAGTAGTTAACTAAATTTTAAGTAAATTAATACGTGTAAACGGACAATTTAGTAGTTTAGTAATTTAGTAGTTTAGTAATCAAGTATATAAATAATTTAGAAATTTTTAATTTTTTATTTTCTGTTAAGTAGGTGGGTGGGGCTTATCACTTAACACGTTTGGACAGGCACTTTTAAGTTAAAATTTAGTAAAATGCTTAAGTAATTAAGTAATTTAGTAAAATGCTTAAGTAGTTAAGTAGAGTTGTATGAACTAAAGAGCTTTACTAAATTATTACGTGTGGCCGGACACTAAATATTATTCACTTAAAATTTAGTTAAAATTTACTTATCTACTTAACTACATAATACGTGTAAACCGGACTTTATTGACAAAAATAAGACAAGGAATCTATTCAATTCAATCAATTTATTTGCTCGAATATCGGTTAGTAACATTAAGGTGATAATGTTACAATTTAGTACGCCATATTCCGCGTTTTATGGCATGCAAAATTTATATACAAAATGTCAAAAATTGTATCTATACAGACCTAACTTAACGACACATAATATGCGAATCACATATTTCTAATCTTGCAACATACGAAAAAGAATCCATGACATTTTAGCCATCTTTCTATCTCAGACTTAGGAACACATTTCCTAAGTTTTAAGTTTATAGAGCCATGCCCTGATTACAAAATCCATTCCGATTTACAAAAATAACTAACTATCCAAAAATACGTGCGCAACATTGCGTAAATTATCCGAAAAATTCACTCAGACAATACTTTCCCAGTGCTACTGGCATTACAAATCACACAGATAACCTCTTCAATGAAGACGAATTATGTAATAAAGTCGTAGTTACAAAAAGATCAGATATAGACTTCAAATTGTTAATGGTTTTTGTTCATTCCGAGGCGTACCCAATTGCGAATAAGATATCACCGATATTAATCATGTTGTCGACTCCGTAACGGGTCATTGTTACTACCTTTACAGTCGGTATCAATGATGTTACATCGTTACACAGATACTAATCATCTGCCTAATTTGTTAGTGGGTTGCATCCTTTTTGTTACAGTTGCTTTCTTATCTTTGGTTTTGAGCAATTGTTTTCTGATGACAGTTTCTCTGGCGAAAGTTATACGAATTAATTTGCTTATATGATTCTTTTGGGGCGTTTGAAAAAAAATATGAATATATACCGACAGCCAAAAAGCGACATGATGATGTTAGCTACTAACTGTCTCTCAAGTTTCCGTGTTACGATGCGCGCGCACACTGGCAGTCAAAAAGCGACATGGTGAAGTTAGCTGATAACGGATTCCTTTTACAAACAAAGAGTTTTGGCATAGGGAATGAAATCTTTAGCTATTTTTGTTCTATTACGCCATAGAAGTATAACTTCTTATGTGTGTACATAAATAAACACACACGTTTTTTTAACCGACTTCACAATAATTATTGATAATAAATAACCGACTTCAAAATCACTTAGAAACTACTGGTCAAATCTAGCTCAAATTTAAGTGGGACCACATGACAAACACCTGCTTTTGATTGAAAAAGAATCATCGAAATCGGTTTACGCAGTCGAAAGTTCTGAGGTAAGAAACATAAAAAAATACAGTTGAATTGAATACCTCCTCCCTTTGAAGTCGGTTAAAAAGTAGGAGGTTCTCAATTCGGTTGTGTTTTATGTTTGTTACCTCAGAATTAGTTATTTGTCAACAAATCTGGAAAATTCTTTTGTTTAAAAGGATATACCAGATTATTTTCGTATTTATCAAAAGTCTGGTCAAAATGATAAGTTCCATATTGAAGGAATCAAGAGATTTGGTAATTGACATGTACATCTATACTAATATGATTTTAAAGAAAGATTTATGTTTATTTGCATTGAATAGGCTCCAAAACTACTGAACCGATTTGAAAAATTATTTCACTGTTCTGAGGCTACACTTTCCTCTGCTAACATAGGCTATATTATATTTTCAAAAAACTAGGGATCCTTAATAAAACTCCAATAATATAACCCAAGGTGTAAAAAAATAAGAAAACCGAAGCAAAGCGAGGGCGGCTATTCGTAAATGATAAGTTTAGTAGTCTTTGTTCGAAGACTATTTCTTTGTGGTTGGGTTTTTGGTAAAATTGAGATTATTTCATATGCATGTATATTATCTGACCGGGTCATAGAGTACATAACAACGCTAGTAGCCACACACAGCTAAAGACCTTGTTTGTAGCGTTAGTTAGCTTGTAAACTAAATGTTAAAGTTTAAAATCAATGACATAGTTACGCTTACATATGTATTTTTATTACACATTGTTATTAAAGTCCCAATCAGTAATCATTCTTTTTTTATAAATCAAGAATGTGGTGTTTAGTGTCATTATTTCCTAAAGAATTTTGTGCAGCTGTACATATAATTATATAGTTAATGAACTTGTATCATTAATCAATATGTTTAATATATTTTTTATCTTGGTCTTTAACCTTTATTTCGCAGTTAATATAAGAATTCTGAAACTACTTTTTAACAATACTGCAGCCAAAATGTAATGATACAAATGTCATTGTCATTTTTAATAAAATTATTTTACTATTTTTAACAGAACATTAAAATTTTAAAAACCTGTTTTGAATATTGTTATATTTCTCAAATTCAAATGTCTAGTAAACGCCAATAAAACATTGGTTGTTTACAATCAATTTAGGTACAAATATAACAAAAAACTTCAAAAAAATACAACAATACAATGCATCTGAAGCTACCATGCTGTTATCTGGAGTTCAGAACGTGCCGTGAGCGTGCCTTTAGCACCATTAGTCTGCGTCCATACTGAACCATCATTGTAATGGATACTGCCAAGCATTTTTTGCGGTAAGAGAAGTAAACTAAAAAATGCAAGCGCCTTACTGGCCTAAATAATTCATCGAATCCACGATTTCATATTATTTTTTATTAGGAAAGGCAAGCTTTGACAGCTCATACTCAGCTGGAAATCGAACGCGAGGCTTTTTATTTCTTGACAACACCAACTGGACTTTAAGGTCGTCAAATGGTCGTCAACACGTCACAAAAGCAATAAATGAAGTGAGGACGTAATGGTTTACAATTTTATGATAATTATATTATTTAAACTTAGAATAGTAATTATTACATTTTGAAGTTAATTGATATATTTAAAGTAAGTCGAATTCTGATATGGATTGTTACTTATTTATCCTAATGTTAAATATCAGTTACACTGCAGTTCATTAAATTACTTTGTACAATATAAAAGTACGACACTCACATTAAATAAAAGATAATAATTATGTAGTAGGTAAGTAAGACGTTAAATTATATTTTTCACGAAATATAAAGCGTTTTGTGCAACACATTGTGACTTTGTTAAGAACCTTTTAAAATTCTTTATCCAAGCTTCATTAGTGGTCAGTAAATTCAACTTACAAGATCTTTTATTCTTCGACACTTGCGTAAACACTTAGACCAAAGGTCAGCCTTTAACTGTCATATAATGATGAATATTAAATGTCTATCATCAGTGCTGATCCTTTAGTGATGTCACTATTGTCTTAGTTCTTACACGACCGTTTGACCTATAGACGGAGTTCAGATGTACATTATACATCAACTTTTATGTTCTTGTTATATTGTGTCGTGTGATTAAGATATTTTGTGATATTTTGTGATATTTTGTGATTTTGTGATATTTTGTGCAATATTTTTAATTTAGCAGTAGCATAAAGTATATTGGTGATTCCATCTATACTTAATATTATAAAGAGGAAAGATTTGATTGTTTGTTTGCATTGAATAGGCTCCGAAACTACTGAACCGATTTGAAAACTTATTTCACTGTTGGGAAGCTACACTATCCTCGGGTGACATAGGCTATTTTATATTAAAAAAAATAGGGATCTTTAATAAAACTCCAATAATGTAACCAAAGGTGTAAAAAATAAGAAAACCGAAGCAAAGTGATGGCGGTTATTCGTTAATAAATAAATTTATTTACTCTACATTAGAGTTCTCTGTCGCAAATATCACGGATACATCTAATGTATATATTTGTTGCTAGGAATGGAACCCTGACACTTTGGATTTGCAGGTCGCTATTAACTTTACTTTTTTCTGAAAACTAAAATATTCAGGTACATTTCTAGATTTACTTAAATAATGATTTACCTATTATATTTTTTTACACAAATCGTTGTGTTATAACCTAAACAAATTACGAAATCCCAACTTATTTTTGTACATGATGATAGCCAAGAACAATTATTTCCAAAAGTCACTTAAGTCTCAGCATCCGATTTTGACATTCAAAACTATTGAAAATTATTCACATGATATATCGATTAGCACGGTATGAACGTGGCCTTATGATTCAGCGCTCGAAATGACCTTAGGCTGTCATCGACTGTATAATAATATATCGTAAGGTGAATTTACTAAACGATTGCCGAAGACTCAAAGCACTTTATTCAGCCAAAATGACAAGAAGCATTCAAAATTTAATAAGATAATAAATATTAATTTCAACTCATCATTACTATTCGTGTTATGTGCAATGTATAATTTAATTGAAAACGTCATATTCAATTATTGTTTTCTGATCAATCAATATGTATTTGATTGAATTTTGACAATAATGCTGTTAATAATGGTAATATACGAAGTTAATTATAGGCAGCTGATTAGTATATAATGTCAGACATAAATAATAGAGCTATCTATCGTTTTGAGATATACCCTTTGGCTACAAAACTAGGATCTCCTATTGTAGTCAAATAGGGGTTAGTGGCCATTTAAAAAAATAATTTGTCAACAATAAAGCTTAATGTAATAGGTATGTCTATTATTTCTAATAATTTCTAACAGTATAATGTATTAAATCCTACTAATATCTATACATCCATACAAATAAATTAAATTGGAGTCTGTTTGTTTTATTAAAATAACCGCTTTTTACTAAGTGCATTTGGATGTAGACATGGTACATATACCAAAACAATACTTTTTACAATTTTTGTCTGTCTGTGTGTTTGATTCGGCTGATCTCTGAAATGGCTGGACCGATTTTGACGGGACTTTCACTGGCAGATAGCTGATGTAAAAAGGAGTAATTTAGGCTACTTTTATTTTAGAAACAAATAGTTTGATAGGCGATACGAAGTTCGCCGGGTCAGCTAGTTTTAAATAAAATTTTGTAAGCCGTATACAACAACCCATTATTATTTTTGTATTTAATTTTCTCAGAAGTTACGTCAAAAATACAAGCATCTTGGCTTTCAAATAATTAATTGATAACGGTCAATAATTTCATAATGAGTTGATAACGAATCTCGGTGCAATTAGAGGAATAATGTGCCTTTGTTTAGTCACAATTTGAAACATTTTTAAACATTTTGAAACTAGCTATGTCCGCGACTTCGAACGTGCGGGAGTTTTTCGACGTAAATTCAACTGCTGACCGCGTCTGCATATATATTTTTTTGTTAGATATTTATTTATGTTATTCTTTTGTTTATTTTAAATAAAAAAGTTCTTTTACCCGTCATCTCAAACAAAAATGCTGAAATTGTTCTCATCAAAGATTTTACTTTTATAAAAAATACACAGCTAAATTTCTTTATAGTAACTCGTATTTAAAACTTGCCTCTAGCATTGATAAAGCTATAAAATTCAAAGTTCAAGCTAGTATTAAAGTAGTTTTAAAGCTCAGGCATCATGTGTGTGTGGGATTATGTGTGTGTATGTGTGTGTGTGTGGAATGACACCGCCCGCTCACTTACTAACAACGAATAGGTTATTGGAGATCCTACGATAGAACCTTAACACGAAAGGTCGGGAGCGCTTCAAGTCATCTTATCTCAGTCGAAGAGCATTTGAATAATTTGATGCTCACTATTATACTTTGTGGTGTTTGGGGAAAAATAATATAAAATAAATATGGGAACCAACGAGAACATAATTATATTTTATGTAGAGTATATCTTTGTCCGTCGTTAGAATGTTTTTAAACCACAAAGTTTCAGGTTCTTAGGTTCAGGATCTTAATAAATTCACTGAAATTTTTAAACGATATGCAATGAATACTTAAACTCTTCCTTTTAATTAATTCACTGTCATTCCACTTCATAAAATATACGTAATACTAGTGGATACCCGGCCACTACGCTAAAAAAAATTCTGATGAGAATGACAGATATAAATAAATAAAAATAACGCTTCACACTCATAGCCCCGCACTAGGATTCCCTGTGTCGTGGGTGCCATGGACAACACATTAGACAAGGACATCACACCCAGACCGAGAGCAGAAATTCAAACTCATCATTTAAATTTCCACCTCGCTGGGAATCGAACCCAGGATCCTCGGTGCGGCGATCCGGTATGGTAACCATTGCTCCACACTGGTCGTCAATCAAAGATCACTGTTGAAATGTGCCAAATACATTGTTGTAGTGGTCTCAAACCATCTTCGCATTATTGCCTTTCAAATGAAACCAGTTTGGGGCACATCGCTTGCATGGTTTCAAAGTCTATAGAGGACATCCGTACAAACATTTTTTGTGTTTTATAAATATAGATTACGTCCCCAAATTGTAATTCCATGCGAAACTATTTTACAATTTTTATTTCTTGTTCAGGCTTATTATGTTAGATAGCGTTTATTTATTGAATCGATCTGTCTACATGTAAAAATAACATTAAATTCTGCATAATAGTTTGTGAAATTATTGCATTTATATTGATTTATTTCGCATGATTTATAACCAGTTGAGTTCACCATGAGGCCAATTGGCCAACTGTGATTTGGCCAATTACACGCATTTGAGAATACCGTATAGAATTCTCATGAATGCAGATTTTCTATCAATATTTTCCTCTCCCAAAACGAGTGATTATTATTTCATACGCTTTTAATGACGATGATACGAGTATTATGTTAATTAAATGTTAAATATTTTATGTTATCAATTTTTATTAATAAATTTTTGCTATTTATATTTCTAACGAAATCGATTATTTATTTATTATACTTAATTTATAAAATTTTAATACTTACCTTATTTTTAACCGAATTCAAAAAAGAAGGAGGTATTCAATTTGACTTTTTTATGTTTGTTACCTCAAAACTTTCGACTGGGTGAACCGATTTTGATGATTCGTTTTTTAGTCGAAAGCTGGTGCTTGTCAAGTGTAGTTTTTGAGTTATTTTGAAGTTGGTTATTTTTTTCTTGGTAAAATTCAGTTTATTAATAATTCATTTTAGATTGTAATTTTAAGTTTGTAATGGATCGTAGCTTTAGGAAATATTCGAAAATGACGTTAAAACTTAAATTACTGTTTTGATATTGGGTTTTATTCATTAGTGTAGTTTGCCTTGAGCAAGGTCGAAATATCGAGATGTTTTCCGAAATTGCATAAATAATCAGATAAAGTGACATAAAACGCATAATTACTTATTATATTTATTATATCGTAACTAATTACGGTAATTTGAATTTTAAATCTATCTTCAAATTCATTGCCAATCAATACAATAAAAATAATACAGCCTTTATATACAGTTCTCTTTTTTGTTATGGACTGAATTCCAAATGTTCATAAGATTTCGTAAATAATATTATGATTATTTTTAAAGAAATAATTGCTTTGATTGCTTTCAAAATGATTCGACAACTTTATTGTTCAGTTCACCTTGCTGCACGAAGAGTCTCAGGTTCAGGTTCAGGTCGGGGTAGCATCCACAGTAATGTATGTAACGCACTATTCTTTTGCGTTTAATTTTAGGGCCTTATATTTTTTATATGTATAAATGCTATCTATAAGTGGTCCAGAGTTAAATATTCGAGCCCAAAAACAAATCTATTCTTACAATTTTTTATAAATTTGAAAGTCAAAATCATTTCACTTAAGTTATTATTCACATTATGCACCTTATTTTATTGAATACTTATTTTTCAATCCATTCCTTTGCATAAGGATAAGCATGATGTTAATTCAGACTTAAGTCCGATTTACACGTATTAAGTAGTTAAGTAGATAACTAAATTTTAAATTAATTAATTTTAATACGTGTAAATTTAGATAATTTAGTAATTTTTCAGTTAAAATGTTGTTATCTACTTAATTACTTAATACGTGTAAACCGAATATTAGGCTTAAAAATCGTAGTACAATAAAACTACCCGCTTGTGTTTAAGCCTAACCGTTTCTAAGTGATGTATTGGAGATGCTGCGATAGAACCAAAGCTTACTGATGGTTAAAGGTTAATACGGTGAAGGCGTTCCGTTGCAGTTAGAGTACGGGATGTCGCAAGGTTTTGTTTGCGACTATTGGTAATTTATTGGCTTTTCTCATAAAAAAAAAGTTTTGAAAGTTTTCGCTAAAATTTTCGTATTCCATCTTTGAATTGAATCTAGTCCATACTAATATATAAAGAGGAAAGATTTGATTTTTTGTTTGCATTGAATAGGCTCCGAAACTACTGAACCGATTTTAAAAATTCTTTCACTGTTGGGAAGCTACACTATCTCCGGGTAACATAGGCTATATTATAGTTTCAAAAAAATTAGGGATCCTTAATAAAACACCAATAATGTAACCCAAGGTGTAAAAAATAAGAAAACCGAAGCAAAGCGAGGGCGGTTACTCGTATGTTATAAAGCTGAAGAGTTTGTTTGGTTGAACGCGCTAATCTCAGGAACTATTGGTTCGAATTGGAAAATTATTTTTGTGTTTGATAGTCCATTTGTTGAGGAAGGCTATTATAGGCTATATAACGTCATATATTTTAGTAGTTTTTCCACAAATTATTGTGGGTGGATCCGCGGGGCACAGCTAGTGTTAAAATAAAATTGAAAATTTAGGAATATTGTTTATAAAATTGTTATATTTTCATTATTACAGAACTGTAAAGAGCAATTTATTAAAATGTAAGACGAATCAATGTTAGTAGTCAATTTAATCTGATTTATTGCTAACTGTACATTTATTTATGACTTATATTACTTACTACAGTGAATAATATTGTTAACAGGATGAATGTAGGTTAAACTATTGAGGTTGGGTGCGTTATACTTAAATACTAATATATCAATATTAAATATCAATATATTTAAATATAAATAAACAAGAGCATTATTGATAGACTTCTAGGCTAAATTCCATTAAAAAATTGTGGTGATACATTAACGCACCCATGCGGCCATGTTAACTTTTCTAGGTCACCCATTTAAGAACCTAATTATTATTATATAAAAATAAACAAAAATCTTTATACCATACATTTTAAAATATTATTCCTTAAGAAAATTGCATGAAATTCAAATCTTTTAATGAATATTAAGATATTGATTCTTATATGCGTGAAGAAATATGCGATATCTCGTTGATGTCTTTTTCTCAGACGTGTGTTGATTGTAGTTGCGACCTCCTGCGGCTGACTTATAATTAATATAACCCTTATAATTGACTTATAATTGTATATAACCCTTGTAACTTAGGTACTTATTTAATAACTATATTACGTTTTTATGTGCTTATATTTTTCATACTTTTATTAATCCCTTATACATTATTTTTTTTAGGTGTTGTTTATTATTTTGTCGTACTAAATGTTGTAGTAGTTGTTAATTGTTTGGAATTATTATTTTTCATTTTTATTATTAATTTATTATTAATTATTTTTATTATTAATATAATTAACTGTATTGTATTTTTTAAATAACAGCATTTAATATAAATTTTAAATCAATATTTTTTTTAATACAACAATATTTTAATTTAAACCCACATTAATAAATAAATAAAAATTAATCATTACATATTTATACTATCACAACTAATCAAAAATTACTTTTAACATCCTCAAAAAATCATACTCAAAAACCTCAAAAAAAAAACAAAAAAAACTCACCCTGTATACACGAAAATCACACAACGTTACACACACAATGTAAACTGTCCGTTAACGTGTCCGTGTCTGTCTGTGCGGTGCGCGCGCTGGGGTCAGAGTGCGTTGCGCATCCCGTACTCGCGCGCTCGCGATGTGAAAGTGTTTATATACGCGCGCTCTGACATCACGTGCAATCGCGAATCCTCCAGGGGAATCGATTTTTGCTTACCTCATTCTCCAGGGGAATCGATTTTTGTTTACCTCATCCTCCAGGGGAATCGATTTTCTTTTGCTGCCTTTTCTTTACTTAGGTATTAGGTAAGTAAGCGGTGCTTAGGTAAGGGATTTATGCTTTGCTACCTGAAAAATTGGTTTAGTAAATAAAGCTGAATGATATAAATTACAAATGCCAAGATCAATCAAAATCTGTTCATTTGTTTCAGCTTGATGCTCGCACAGAAGGATATAAGACAATTTTTTTTATGGAAATAGCCAGCAGACGAGCTGACGATCCACCTGATGGTAAGTGGCTATCGTCGCCCATGGACATCAGCAACACCAAAGGCATCACAGATGCAACCCCATGGAGAAATAATAATTGTAATAATGCTATTAATGAAGAGTTAAAATCAATATTACGAATATAATCCCTCGAGGGTCCCTACCACCAGTGGACCGGATTTAGTTGCCTCTTACAACATCCATCCGGCGTGGGATTGGAGTTATTATTCTAAGCCACCCGAATACGGCAAAAAGTCTATAGATTTGCCTTCGATACAATTTTATTGTAATAAAGACTCACGAGACAGACTTTGTGATAAAATAAATAGCAATCCCCTGCATGTATAATCCCAGAGGAATCAATAATGAGAAAGTACAGGACCCGTTATAACTGGCTCTCTGAAATACTGCTACACGCCAGCTGAGTAAATCAAAAAAAAAAATCAAAAATCGTTTATTATTCCAGAGTTTACATTAATTACCTTATGCGTGGGACCTTTCCATTTAAGTATATAAAACTTGTGTTTGGAAAGTCCCCTCTTCCCTATGTGGTGTACAATGAAATACCCCACATATTAAATAAATGAAATAATGAATTTTGCCAAGAAAAAAATAACCGACTTCAAAATAACTCAAAAGCTACTCGTCAGATCTAGCTCAAATTTAAGTGAAACTACATGACAAGAACCAGCTTTCGATTAAAAAAAGAATCATCAAAATCGGTTCACCCAGTCGAAAGTTCTGAGGTAACAAACATAAAAAAAACAGTCGAATTGAATACCTCCTCCTTTTTTGAAGTTCGGTTAAAAAACGAAATGAAATACAATTTTATTCGAAGTAGAATTTTTATAAACATTTTTCGAACATAAAATTACGCCATCGCTTCAACAACTTCATGGAGAACTTTACTGTTTGGAGTAACAATACTAGCTGAAGAGACTGTTTTCTGTAGCTTCATCCATTGTTCAGCAGTCCACTGCAACCAGGGGAGGTTCACTTCGGCTCTAGGATGGACAAGAGAAGAGAAGCCTTTTTTTCGCCTCGCTGGGAATCAAACCCTTGACGCGGCAATCCGGTATGGTGTAACCATTGCGCCACACGGGTCGTCAGTGAACTAACAATTTATCTTCCCGCTAATATTCTAAAACCGTATGAGTTCACTGTCATTCAATGACCTAAAATCATAGTCGTAACTCCTAATCAATTTAGCTCAAAAGGTCATAAAACAGAAACTTAATTACAATAATAAGTCATATCTTTAGTCCTGAATGGATCCTGCTGCCTCACTCTGTCATAAAACGTTAAAGTTAGGTAATTGCCTTATTTGTTAAACATTTAAGACCTTAACGAATAATTTTATTTATTTAAGTACTTGCTTATGAAGCTTGTTTATGACTTGACTTCTATGTTATATTGTTGTATTGTTAATAACTTAATAATTGTTAATAGTTAGTTTACAGGCTAACGTCCCAACTCAGAGTCACTAAAGGTTACTTGGATCGCTCTTTAATACAGAATTTGTTTAAGATCAGATTAAAGTAACCATTAGTGACCCTGAGTTGGGGCGTATGACTTGTTCACACAGCGCAAGTCTTAAGCGAAGTCAAGTGCAAGTAATGATTCTGTCGATCGAAATGGACCATGAACTTGTTAAGAATTTAATAAAATTTACGTAGAATAAGTGTTGGAAGTATTCCATCCAACTTTGAGTCGAATATTATTTTCATTGCCTATTGCTGCCAAGTTACTGAACAGATTTTCGTAAAATTTTGCACACAGATAGACCATTATCTGGCATAGAATATAGGGTTGATTGATTATCCCGGAAAATATATAGAACATACATAAAGGGCTATCCATAAATTACGTCACACGTTTGGGTGGGAAGAGGTCCTAAATTTCGTGACGTCGCATTTCAAAATCGAATAATTGGTATTTATATGTAAATATTAAAAAACAATTAATGGAAATAAAACTCATTTTGGAAGTGCCATTTTAATTAAGTAATTTCTTGGTGTAAAATTTCATAATATGTGACGTCACACTAGGGGAGGAGGTCTCACAAATGTGACCAGCTGTGACAAGGAGGAGGAGGGGTCAAAAAGTCATAAAATTAGTGTGACGTAATTTATGGATGGCCCCTAAACGCTCAGTCATCACTTGGTATGATGGCACGATATAATTCATGTATGTAAATAAGACTTTCGGATTCACGACCTGAAAACAAAAATGTATAGACTGTTAAATAGATGCTGGGAATCGAACCCAAAGTTCCTCGCTCAGTAGGCAAGTTTCCTTAATAAGTCGACACGTCTGTATGTTGGTGTAATTATAATTTTATTCAGAAATCCATTTTTTATCTTAATGTAACTAAGCATAAGCATAACCGTTTAAGCATTAAAAATATGTGCCAATAATTCTTGACAAAAAATAACCGACTTACAAATAACTCAAAAACTACTTATCAGATCTCTCTCAAATTTAAGTGAGACCACGTGACAAGCATCAGCTTTCGACTAAAAAAAGAATCATCAAAATCGACTCACCCAGTCGAAAGTTCTGAGGTAACAAGCATAAAAAAATACAGTTGAACTGAATACCTCCTCCTTTTTTGAAGTCGGTTAAAAACGAATTTTATTTAATTAGTGTTGAACATAATAATATTATGTGTAAGCCATTTTCTTGAATGGTAAATTTTGATTCTATGACAGTTTAAGTGTGACAGATGTTATTAATATCTTTTAGTGATCCCTTGCTTAGCTAATCATCGCTTATAAACTGCCATAAACTTGCCTGTGTAAATGAGCAATACGTTAGTCTCTTCTAAGAATTTACATACATAGAGACTAATGCAAATTGTATATTTTATATAATGGTTTGAACGTCAATTTCCTGTACTTCGAATCCTGTAAGCATCCTGTATGAAACCTGTAAGCAAGTATAAGACGTCAATTATTTTTTCAGTACTGACGAGGCATATTTAACTCTCTCTACATTGCAACAATCGACGACATGTATAATGGTTTAAGTACCCGGATGACGGAGCTTTGCTCGGTATTTTTTTTAACAAACAACGCTGTGTACTGAAGTAGCTTTAGTGTTGCTACTCGCCAATAGATGTCAGGAAGAGTCTATTGTAGCAGTTTTTTATTGCCCGAAAACACGGATAAAACGACATTTTCTAAAAACTAATCCTAGCTAGATCGATTTATCACCCCCGAAACCCCTTGCATACTAAATTTCATGGAAATCGTTGGAGCCATTTCCGAGATTCAGAAAATATATATACAAGAATTGCTCGTTTAAATGTATTAGATTATACTTAAAAACATGCGTGGAACCTTCTCACAACGAAGACATGCACTACAATAATTAAAAGTATATACCAACATACATACTAGCACCAACACGTGTTTCGCACCGAAATGGAGCGTTGTCTGGGTAAGTTGACTCTACGATGGTTAGTCGTAAAAACTCTCTAGTAATAAATACTGGCGCCAATTGCTTAACGTACCTTCTGGAGCACAAAATAATGCTACTATCGGTTGCATCCTCTTGCGGTCTTTTTCAATATTCTACCTAGCCATAAACCTTTATCAGTTGAATAGCAACTGACGAGAAGTCACAACTTTACAGTCTTACGCCCCAACTCAGTGTCACTAACGGTTACTTAAATCGCTCTTTAGTAAAGAATCACCACACAAATTCTATACTAAAGAGCGATTTAAGTAACCGTTAGTGACTCTGAGTTGGGGCGTTAGTTATTTAGAGATTATATGTAGATAGATTATTGAAAACGGCCATAAGTTGTTTAGATATTATGTTTCAGGGAATGAACGGTTCACAGAAAATATTTTAATCAAATTTTATTAAAATCGTATTTGTATTATAGATAAAAAAACAACATAAATAATTTATATGAAAATGACAAAATATTATCTATTCAACTTATGTAGGTCCCAAAAAGTCTAACTTTTTCCATGTCATTTGAATCAAACGATCTGTAGAAACAACTTATACATAGTTATAATATATGAACCGTTAATTATTTATCCGAAAAATAACAACATTACCAAAGATATACAACTGAACAAATATATTATTCATAGTCCTTATCTACACTGAATCAACAAGACCACGAATTCAGTGAATTGAAGAATTGTGAAAACAAGTTACTATAATATCATTTTGAAATATAAGTCGTAAAACTAAACCGGAGTGATCTTTAATAGCAGTTAACTGAGAAATTTAATTAAAATGATAGCTATTATAACGTTTCAGTGATTAATCTCTGCGAGTAACATCAGCCATTGTTTAATTGACCTGATGAAACTTTAAATTAACCTATTGCGGTGTTCTGAACTATGAAATAGATATTGATTTATACTGAGATAATTTAAAGGTTTTATATAATAACCGAAAGGTGCAGATGGACAGATTTGTCGTGTTCCGGCTGGGGGCTTGGGAGCCAGTTCATTCTTTCTCTCTCCTCTGCCTTGGTTGGCGACAAATTATTGATGCCTTTGGTATCACTTGGTCGACGGTTGCGTTACCATCAAGTGGATTGCTAGCTCGATTGTCAGCTAATAAAAGTGGAATTTTATAACGTTGAACATATCACAGACGCTAGATTCTAGGATTATCTGCTGCACGGTGATTCTAGGAGAGTGGTAGGCTTAGTAGCTAGTAGGCAGGTAAATCATACCCACTCACCATCACTGGGATTAGATTGGATACTGACTGGCTTTCATTTCTTTCTTTCTTTTTCTTCTCTCTTTCTTGGCCAGCAACGCATTAGTGATAACTTTGGTGTTGCTGATGTTCATGGGCGACGATAGCCACTTACCGTCAGGTGGATCGTCAGCTCGTTTGCCAACTATTTCCATAAAAAAAATTCAGCAGGAGAAGTGTTGCCCTAGACTCAGATATAAAAGGTCACTTAGCTTTACCACATTGAAGGCTCATGAGCTGTTGAGGAGGCCTATAGCATATTCAACCACGCTGCTCTGGTGCCTAAAGATTTCCCATTTTCATCTACAGATTTCAACATACAAGTTTGTATGTACGTTGTTGTATGACCCCTTTTTCACCCATAAGTATTTTGATGTGAAACATCTATAGCCGCACGTAAAACCGATTTCTGGCGTGGCGACGCATGCCGTGGCGACGCGTCGCCATCTTTCTCGCTACACTGAGCTCGAATACCTATAGTGTATACTCCGTAGTGTACAGTGTTGTTTACTACAGTAAACATAACCTGTGTTTTACTTGAAAACAAATTATTTTTCTGATAATAAAATCGTAATATTTTATTTTATCATTATGACATATTTAGTTCCTATCACAATATGTTCTTTTCTGCATATTACTTTTACAAAATAATGTCGATGTTTCACATCTGCCAGGCGTCCCGTGACGGCTCACATTTTTTAATCTTCTTTATTTTTGTTAAATTCTCATCAAAATACGTATACAAAATTTCAAGACAAAAATAGTCTTACTTATTATATATATATATATATATATATATATATATATATATATATATATATATATATATATATATTATATATATAGATATATATATATATATATATATATATATATATATATTACATTACGTATTTCACCCATGCCATCAAAACTTTCAACCCATATTTTAATCCTTTGAGGTGTTATTTCCCGAAATCTTGGCCCTATTGTGGCCCACTATCCAAATCTCGTAGTTCTACTCGTAGCATCAGTAGTTTAGGTTCTGCTTGATGAACACGCCAAATTTGGCCTTCGGCTTTCTAAAATCAGTAGTGATGATTACAACAATATTAAACAATAAAAATTTATTCTTATAATCATAATTGTATCAAATTTCACCTAGAATTATTCATTTAGATAAGGTTACAAAACCCAGAGAAACAAAATAACTACATGCATAAAGGTGGACGACGTATAAATAAAGAAACGTAAAATATTTTGTTGTAGTTGTATTAAAATATGCTAATTTAATTAATACTGATGAAACTAATATGAAAAATGCTTGTACCTATATAACATATCTTATCTGCACATGTTTAAAAAGTTTACTGAATGTAGCTGTCAATCTTGGTTAATGTGGTGATATCAATGATATTGTGGTGATATCAATTCAATTGAATTCAAATTATAAGACTTTAATTTCAAATAGGCCATGTTGTAGCACTTTTGATACGTCAAAATCAGTAAATTAAAAATCAATAAGAAATAATATTTAAAAAAAAACTAATACTAATACTGAAACTAAAGTAACCCCGTCTAATCGAGAGTGAAGCATAGCAGTGGCCGCCCGCTTACCATGTGTGCGTAATTTTTGATTCGCAATTGAAGCAATATGGTGTCAATGTGTGGGTGTGTGTACTTGTACGAATAGAGAGTTGGTATTACTACGGGTGCTTCACTGAATTTGTTGTTGGCATTACGTCCGTCTTTTGTTTTAGGTCCGTGAATATCACATAATATTAATTGTAAGTTCTAAACACGCTCCGGTTTGAGAAGCCCACAACAAACTCAGCTCTTTTTACTCGACTGTCAGGAAGGGTTACGTTTTTCGCCTATGTCTGTATGTATGCATGTAATATTCTGTAATACTCAATAATAACTCAAGTGTTCGTAGATAAGTGAAAAAAAAAAAATAAAAAAAAAAACAAATCAAAACAAGCGGCTGTGAGATGCCATTGTTTGAAGTATCAAAAAATAAAAATAAACGCTATACGGGTATCAAATTAAAGCGCAATACGGGTATCATTTCAAAAAAATATATCATGATAGCTTTTTTGATAGCAGGCGGTTTTTTCATTTTTTTTAAATGTATCTTTAAGCTAGTTTATTAACTGTGACCCAGCAGTCAAGGGCAAAGAACCAAAAATGTTTCTGATATCTAAAGTCAAGACATAAACCATTTCTATAGCTAATTTTAATTATTCTGTACCCATCTTGCATACATTATTTTTTATGTAAATTGTTTGAATGTAGTATTAATTAATTAATATATTTGAGATGACCGGATATGTGCAATTTTCAATAAAGTAGGTTTTTTATTTTGTTGATGCAGATATGTACCATAAACAACTAATTTAAATAATATTTTGACATTTGAATAATAATAATATTCATAAAATCATTTATAATTTGGCCCATGATTTGATCTTGCTACTATAACTTACAACAAGGTTATTTCAAGGTTTGTCATGTCAGAAGCTTCAAAGAAAATAACAGTGCTACTCAGTAGCGTAGCTTGGGGGGGGGCCGGGGGGGGGCCTGGCCCGGGGCGGCACATGAAGAGAGGGCGGCAAGCCACTCGATTTTTAAATAAAAAAAAAATATGTAACTAAAATTAATTATTTTATATTTTTTAATGTAAATTGTGTTATGAAAAAAAACAAGAAAAGTGCATTTTTAATTAATAAAAAAATATTTTAAATAAAATGTGGGCGGCAAAGTTCATTGAGGGGGGCGGCAAATTTTCGGTCGGCCCCGGGCGGCGGGAGCCCACGCTACGCCACTGGTGCTACTTTATATTGCTGTAATAATATACTCGTATTGTTTACTTTGTCAGAAGACATGTGCTAATAGTAGGTAAAACCATCAGGCCTAATCACAATCAATATTAAGTTTTCACAAGAAATTATATCAAAACTAGCTGCCCGGACAGACTTCGTTCTGGCAAAAGTTTTTTTTATTAAAACCTTCCGTGTGCCTCAAGGAACACTGTAAGCTATCCTATCTTTCAAGTTGGATCAAACTGCACACGGTGTGCAAATTTCATTAAAACCGGTTAAGTAGTTTAGGAGTCCATCGCGGACAAACAACGTGACACGTAATTTATATAATTATATTAAGATTGTTAGGAATTTCTCAAAGTTATGAAACATTTTTAATCCTTTGTAAAAATAAGAAAATACTACTAAATATTAAAAATGTAAAACTTTGTGAGAATGTATGGATGTTTGTTACTTTTCACGCAAAAACCAATTTTCATGAAATATAGCACACAGATAGCTCATGATATGGAATGAGATATATGTACTTTGTACTTATTATTGGAAAACGCGGGTGAAGCAGCAGGCAGAGAGTTTTTATTAAACTACCGCTTTCAAATTAAGATTTTTAAGAACAATAAAACTGAAATCCTCAAATTAGATGACCGAAAGTTCTCAATCAAGGTGAACAAGTCGAATACAGGTGGAGTGCCCAACAAAAAGTATCCGTTTATGAGACGCACCTCTTTCGGATACGTCCAAGGATGTCTCCGCCATTACGTGTACTCATCACGGGCTTGCATAATCGCATTTCTGTCTACGCTGGGTCAGGGTGTCAAAATGTCAGACAACTACAGGTCAGTATTAGTCAAGGATCGAATGGTAAGGCCTATAACACATTTTTCTGGACTAAACATAGACTTAAATATATAGACGGGCTGTTCCGAACAAAATCCGTGTCACATTTTTCATACTCACTGACAGCTTGGTGATAGCGATTCGTTCGGTCAAGATGGCGGATATCAAATACTTTGCACTAAATAATTTTTAAAAATGTAAGTAAAAATATAGTTATTTACCAATGATAATTTAAATAAACTCAAATAAAGTTCAAACATAAAGACGTTTTACCTATGCACAATAAACAATATGCGTTATTATGTTCTTGAACGGTCGGGGTTTTTCAAAAATGACATCTACTTGTCTCGCTTGCTCGCAGCCGACAGCTCGTAAATGTCCAAAGTTTTAGTACTGTAAGGCTATTCTGTTTTGTAACTCGACAGCGGAATCCGCGATGAGTGTCAAACTTCAAACGACTAAAGATAGGATTTTGACACTCATCGCGGATTCCGCTGTCGAGTTACAAAACAGAATAGCCTTACTGAACAGCCTGTCTAGTATAGTATACAATACATACAGGGCTATGGGACTAAAACCCATTTTTTGAGAGCCAGTTCTTTATTTTTTGCTCTCTCTTTCTTGGCCGGTAACTCATCAGTGACGCTGATGTCCATGGGCCATTTACCATCACGTGGATAGTCAGCTCGTTGGAGAACTAATTTCCGTATAAAAAAATACATGAATTTCTTCTCTCTTCATTCTTGGTCGATAACGCATCGCTGATTCCTTCATACTAATTTGAACAATTCTCTTCCGGAATCAGTATGTTTAGTTATTTTAAATCATTTATTGTCAAGTGTGTCACTCGCCTAAAAATCATCGTGCTCATACATCGTGGGTCATTTCGAAGCGAAAATTAACTACCTTAAGATAAAAATGATACTTTGATCTATTGCTTAAGTTATTTCAAATGACAACATAATTTATTTAACATTTTATGTTTTGTTTCTAATACAATTTAATGTTTTGAGTACCTTGTGAAATGGAAGGGAAATGGAGTTTATGATGCTGTTACTCGCGACTTCGTCCGCGTGGTATTAATTATTATCAAATTTTTTATCGATCCTAGTTTTATTCTAAAACATTTTTTTTACTAAAATAAAAGTAGCTCCTTGTTACATCAGCTATCTGCCAGTGAAAGTCCCGTCAAAATCGGTCCAGCCATTTCAGAGATTAGCCGAAACAAACAGACAGACAAAATTAAAAAAAAATGTTGTTTTGGTATATGTACCTTGTATTAATACATCCAAATGCACTTATTAAAAAGAGGTTATTTTAATATTACAAACAGACACTCCAATTTTATTATTTCTATAGATGTATATAGATATGGTTTGCTGACATTCGTTTCGAATGGAATAAATACTAAATACTTTTGTATTTTATGTCCAGCTTTATCAAAAGGAGATCTTCCGCCAGACCAAGATAAGATATCTCAGCTCTGCCGAAAGAAACACGTATATAATTATTTTGAAAATTGTTGTTAAGTGTAATTATTGTGTTGTGATCACTTACAATAATACACCGCTATATTTTGTTATATTTTGCACGTTATATTTTGAGAGGAGATCCAAACTCAAATCTGGGAAAGTTGCCTTACCCTGAGATGATAACACAAATATTGAAAAAGAAAACTTAGCCATGGAGTTGTCGAGGTGGTAATATTATTAAATTACAATTCGTTGAGGATATCATTCGCAACACTTTGAATTTATTACAACATTATGCCCATATTGGGCTTCATTTGGTGGTCGGAGCACCACTGAATTAATTAAAATACGATAAAATCGAATGATGTTAACGTTTTGACCGGCTTAATAACTGGTCACTTTGCTGACATAATAATTCATGTCGTATGCTTATTAAAAAGTTGTAGCTTTTACTTTTAATATACTGTTTGCGTATATTTTTGGGTGTAGAACATCACTTTAATCTTAATATATGAATGGGAAATAGAATGATTATTATTTATTGACTAGCTGCCCGGACAGACTTCGCTCTGTCAAAAGTTAAAAGTAAAATTAAATAAATAATATGCATATTTACCTATAATTATTTAAACCTTCCGTGTGCCTTAAGGAACATACAAAAAAAAATAGCCGAATTGGTCGAGCCATTCTCGAATTTTGCGCTTAGCAACATTCGTTTTTATTTATATAGAAGAAGAAGAATCCTGGTTTCACATGAAGTCACAAATATAAACGTCCCTATCACCCCAGGGAATAAAATCTTACCTGCTACTGTCCTGGACATTAACTATGTATAGCCCTACATTAAATGCAATTATTTATCTATGAAGTTTACAGTTTGGGCAACTCCTTCAGTTGTTACAATAATTGTTGTCGTCAAAGTTGTTACAATTGTTGGTCAACGCGTCACAGTCAACATACATAAACAAATATAACAAAGGCCAGAAACATTGTATAAAAAATGTTATGGATTGTTAATCCATGTTAACTGTTACCAAAAGTTGAACAATATTAACTCAGCAACATTAACATAACATAATTTTTTGTTATTCAGATGTTTACATAATATTGACATTTGAAAAGGATGCTCAACAAACTGTAATCACACCTGGATGTATCGCTTTTACAATGTCCGTAAGTTATGCGATTGTTTCACAATAAAGAGTAATTATAATCACATTACAACATCTTAGCATATATCAATATTAATTATAATTATTAATATCCGCTAGGGGCGGAAGACAGTACATTTCAAAGGCGTCAACATCTAAATCAAGTCATACCACAATCACCAAAGGTTAAGCAATAAATTCCTGGTAATTGACATGATATTAATAGTGGAAGACATGATGACACCACCGAACAATCATCTGTGAGATGAACGCACAAATGACGTCAGACGTTACTCCATCCTTGCTTAATTAAGCCCTTACTTGAACACTATTGTTAAGTTGGATGTAATTTAATTAGGGTTTTATAGCCAATTCTTTTAACCGACTTCAAAAAAGGAGGAGGTATTCAATTTGCCTGTATTTTTTTATGTTTTTTACCTCAGAACTTTTGACTGGGTGAACCGATTTTAATGATTCTGTTTTTAATCAAAAGCTGGTGCTTGTCATGTGGTCCCAATTTGAGTGAGATCTGACAATTAGTTTTTGAGTTATCCTTAATTTTTCTTCGGCGACGGTAGCCACTTCCCATCAAGTGAGTAGTCAGCTCGTTTGCCAGCTATTTCCATTAAAAAAATAAGTTACATGCGGTCATAACACGATGCTCATTGCCCCGCCTTGTGTTAGCTTCAGTGATCGATGCAGTTAAGCAAATTCAGGCGATGATAGTATTTGATTGGATGGCCAAGTGGCAACATTATAATATAGTAGGTAATATACCTATGCATTTACATAAATAGTTGAAAGAAAAAAACGAAATGTGTACTGAGACACATAGTAAAAGTGAAACTTCAAACATTTAAAAAAACTATTTCAAAAAAAAATAAAAATAAAATTATGAAATAGAACTGGTCCGACGAGGAGCCGGTAGGTGGCTACAATAAATGCACGTTATTCGAATATGTAATAATATTAATTCAATATCTACTAAAAATAAAAAATGTTATTAAGACTAAAGACCGTTCAAAACCAGAGGCATCACCAATACATTGCCGGCAAAAATAAAGCGTACCAATTAACTATGCCATTAAGAGAAGAAAAGCAAAAGTTATCTATAAACTTATCTTAGTACCTAATCAATGAAAATACCCTTTTCTTTAATTTGCAACTCTTACGATACTCATGAAGGATATCTTAAAGAGAGACACGTGCACAGTTTCCGTGCACATATATTATGATCATATTTCCATACATCACGTTTCAAATATATCACGGAAGTCGCTTTACAATAGACGTAAAAATCTTTGCAATTAACAACAATAAATTAATCACAAGAACTGACAGTACGTACAGGTTTTAATTATTACCAAACTTACGTACATATGTATCTACATACACATACTTTTTTCGCTACACACTCATAGCCCCACACTTCCCCTGTATTATGATATGGACACAACACAAAGATAAGAACACACACACCCAGACCGAGAACAGCAAGGCTATTTTGTAAGGATGTTTTTGTAACTCGACAGCGGAATCCGCGATGAGTTTCAAAATTCCTATTCTATGAAACTCGACCGTACAGGTATGGTAGTGAACTTAGCAGATCATTTCCCAGCAGATCAAAAAAAAATGTGAGTTCTATTCGCATGCACAAGAGTTCTAGAGTTCCTGATGCTTTTGGAGAATAGTTCTGGCGATTTAACCCAAAAAAATAAAACGATGAAATGCTCTGCTAACTTCCTGACGTAGCAGATCATTTTTTAGTAGATCAAAAATAAAAAAGAGTTCTAGTCACATGCAGTGAGTTCTAAAAATTGTAGTAATTTTGGGTTATAGTTCTATCGATGAAATAAAAAAAATCAAAACACGTAAAAAAAATAAAAATTTCGAATTTCAAACATTATGCAAAAATTGTTATTTTATTTCTAGAAGCTAAAACTATTAAGATTCTCATTCAATTTTAGAAAAACTATAATGGAAAACATAAAACATTTCCAGAACTCACGCCAAAGTGCCAGTAGAGCAAGAAAATAGTTAAAATTTTGAAATTTCGTAAGTTGTGAAAAAAAAAGATCTAGTCTATCTAGAAGCCAGAACTATCAAGTTTCTCGTTCAAAAGTATTAATACATCAATCGGAAATACAAAACATTCCCGGAACTCACGTAAAAATGTCAGCAGAGCATAGGTGAAAAGTTAAAATATCGAAATTTTGTAAACTGTGAAAAAAAAAACAGTTGTAAACTTTTCGAAATCCAGAACTATCAAGTTTTTCGTTCAATAGTATAAGTACAACAATCGGAAATAAAAACATTACTGGAACTCACGTCAAAATGTCAGCAGAGCATAGATGAAAAGTTGATATATCGAAATTTCGTAAGTTGTAAAAAAAATAGTTGTAGTCTTTCTAGAAGCCAGAACTCTCAAGTTTCTAGTTTAAAAGTGTAAGTACAACAATCGAGAATACAAAACATTCCCGGAACTCACGTCAAAATGTCAGCAGAGCAAAGGTGAAAAGTTAAAATATCGAAATTTCGTAAATTGTGAAAAAAATAGTTGTAGTCTGTCTAGAAGCTAGAACTCTCAAGTTTCTAGTTTAAAAGTGTAAGTACAACAATCGAGAATACAAAACATTCCCGGAACTCACGTCAAAATGTCAGCAGAGCATAGGTGAAAAGTTGATATATCGAAATTTCGTAAATTGTGAAAAAAATAGTTGTAGTCTTTCTAGAAGCCAGAACTCTCAAGTTTCTAGTTAAAAAGTGTAAGTACAACAATCGAGAATACAAAACATTCCCGGAACTCACGTCAAAATGTCAGCAGAGCATAGGTGAAAAGTTAAAATACCGAAATTGTGTAAATTGTGAAAAAAAAATAGTTGTAGTCTTTCTAGAAGCCAGAACTATCAAGTTTCTAGTTCAAAAGTGTAAGTACAATAATCAATAATACAAAACATTCCCGGAACTCACGTCAAAATGTCAGCGGAGCATAGGTGAAAAGTTAAAATATCGAAATATTGTAAGCTATGAAAAAAATAGTTGTAGTCTTTCTAGAAGCCAGAACTATCATGTTTCTAGTTCAAAAGTGTAAGTACAACAATCGAGAATACAAAACATTCCCGGAACTCACGTAAAAATGTCAGCAGAGCATAGGTGAAAAGTTGATATATCGAAATTTCGTAAATTGTGAAAAAAATAGTTGTAGTCTGTCTAGAAGCCAGAACTCTCAAGTTTCTAGTTTAAAAGTGTAAGTACAACAATCGAGAATACAAAACATTCCCGGAACTCACGTCAAAATGTCAGCAGAGCATAGGTGAAAAGTTAAAATACCGAAATTGTGTAAATTGTGAAAAAAAAATAGTTGTAGTCTTTCTAGAAGCCAGAACTATATAGTTTCTAGTTCAAAAGTGTAAGTACAACAATCGATAATACAAAACATTCCCGGAACTCACGTCAAAATGTCAGCAGAGCATAGGTGAAAAGTTGATATATCGAAATTTTGTAAACTGTGAAAAAAATAGTTGTAGTCTTTCTAGAAGCCAGAACTATCAAGTTTCTAGTTCAAAAGTGTAAGTACAACAATCGAAAATACACAACATTCCCGGAACTCACGTCAAAATGTCAGCAGAGCATAGGTGAAAAGTTGATATATCGAAATTTCGTAAATTGTGAAAAAAATAGTTGTAGTCTTTCTAGAAGCCAGAACTCTCAAGTTTCTAGTTTAAAAGTGTAAGTACAACAATCGAGAATACAAATTTTTCCCGGAACTCACGTCAAAATGTCAGCAGAGCATAGGTGAAATGTTAAAATATCGAAATATTGTAAACTATGAAAAAAATAGTTGTAGTCTTTCTAGAAGCCAGAACTATCAAGTTTTTAGTTTAAAAGTGTAAGTACAACAATCGAGAATACAAAACATTCCCGGAACTCACGTCAAAATGTCAGCAGAGCATAGGTGAAAAGTTAAAATATCGAAATTTTGTAAACTGAAAAAAAATAGTTGCAGTCTTTCTAGAAGCCAGAACTCTCAAGTTTCTAGTTTAAAAGTGTAAGTACAACAATTGAGAATACAAAACATTTCCGAAACTCACGTCAAAATGTCAGCAGAGCATAGGTGAAAAGTTAAAATATCGAAATTTTGTAAACTGTGAAAAAAAATAGTTGCAGTCTTTCTAGAAGCCAGCACTCTCAAGTTTCTAGTTTAAAAGTGTAAGTACAACAATCGAGAATACAAAACATTCCCGGAACTCACGTCAAAATGTCAGCAGAGCATAGGTGAAAATTAAAATATCGAAATTTTGTAAACTGTGAAAAAAAAATAGTTCTAG
This sequence comes from Thymelicus acteon, assembly GCA_951805285.1. Taxonomy (NCBI): domain Eukaryota; kingdom Metazoa; phylum Arthropoda; class Insecta; order Lepidoptera; family Hesperiidae; genus Thymelicus; species Thymelicus acteon. Next base: position 3,642,167 of record OX638234.1, read on the forward strand.
TCTTTCTACAAGCCAGAACTATCAAGTTTCTAGTTCAGCAGTGTTTTTAAAAAATCTGGAATACAAAAAATTTCCGGATCTCACGTAAAAATATCAGCAGAGCATAGGTGAAAAGTTCATATATCGAAATTTTGTAAACTGTGAAAAAAAATAGTTGCAGTCTTTCTAGAAGCCAGAACTCTCAAATTTCAAGTTTAAAAGTGTAAGTAACACAATCGAGAATACAAAACATTCCCGGAACTCACGTCAAAATGTCAGCAGAGCATAGGTGAAAAGTTGATATATCGAAATTTCGTAAATTGTGAAAAAAATAGTTGTAGTCTTTCTAGAAGCCAGAACTATCAAGTTTCTAGTTCAAAAGTGTAAGTATAACAATCGAGAATACAAAACATTCCCGGAACTCACGTAAAAATGTCAGCAGAGCATAGGTGAAAAGTTGATATATCGAAATTTCGTAAATTGTGAAAAAAATAGTTGTAGTCTTTCTAGAAGCCAGAACTCTCAAGTTTCTAGTTCAAAAGTGTAAGTACAACAATCGATAATAAAAAACATTCCCGGAACTCACGTCAAAATGTCAGCAGAGCATAGCATAGCATTAAAATATCGAAATTTTGTAAACTGTGAAAAAAATAGTTGTAGTCTTTCTAGAAGCCAGAACTATCAAGTTTCTAGTTCAAAAGTGTAAGTACAACAATCGAAAATACACAAAATTCCCGGAACTCACGTAAAAATGTCAGCAGAGCATAGGTGAAAAGTTAAAATATCGAAATTTTGTAAACTGTGAAAAAAAATAGTTGCAGTCTTTCTAGAAGCCAGAACTCTCAAGTTTCTAGTTTAAAAGTGTAAGTACAACAATCGAGAATACAAAACATTCCCAGAACTCACGTCCAAATGTCAGCAGAGCATAGGTGAAATGTTAAAATATCGAAATATTGTAAACTATGAAAAAAATAGTTGTAGTCTTTCTAGAAGCCAGAACTATCAAGTTTCTAGTTAAAAGTGTAAGTACAACAATCGATAATACAAAACATTCCCGGAACTCACGTCAAAATGTCAGCAGAGCATAGGTGAAAAGTTAAAATATCGAAATATTGTAAGCTATGAAAAAAATAGTTGTAGTCTTTCTAGAAGCCAGAACTATCATGTTTCTAGTTCAAAAGTGTAAGTACAACAATCGAGAATACAAAACATTCCCGGAACTCACGTAAAAATGTCAGCAGAGCATAGGTGAAAAGTTGATATATCGAAATTTCGTAAATTGTGAAAAAAATAGTTGTAGTCTGTCTAGAAGCCAGAACTCTCAAGTTTCTAGTTTAAAAGTGTAAGTACAACAATCGAGAATACAAAACATTCCCGGAACTCACGTCAAAATGTCAGCAGAGCATAGGTGAAAAGTTAAAATACCGAAATTGTGTAAATTGTGAAAAAAAAATAGTTGTAGTCTTTCTAGAAGCCAGAACTATATAGTTTCTAGTTCAAAAGTGTAAGTACAACAATCGATAATACAAAACATTCCCGGAACTCACGTCAAAATGTCAGCAGAGCATAGGTGAAAAGTTGATATATCGAAATTTTGTAAACTGTGAAAAAAATAGTTGTAGTCTTTCTAGAAGCCAGAACTATCAAGTTTCTAGTTCAAAAGTGTAAGTACAACAATCGAAAATACACAACATTCCCGGAACTCACGTCAAAATGTCAGCAGAGCATAGGTGAAAAGTTGATATATCGAAATTTCGTAAATTGTGAAAAAAATAGTTGTAGTCTTTCTAGAAGCCAGAACTCTCAAGTTTCTAGTTTAAAAGTGTAAGTACAACAATCGAGAATACAAATTTTTCCCGGAACTCACGTCAAAATGTCAGCAGAGCATAGGTGAAATGTTAAAATATCGAAATATTGTAAACTATGAAAAAAATAGTTGTAGTCTTTCTAGAAGCCAGAACTATCAAGTTTTTAGTTTAAAAGTGTAAGTACAACAATCGAGAATACAAAACATTCCCGGAACTCACGTCAAAATGTCAGCAGAGCATAGGTGAAAAGTTAAAATATCGAAATTTTGTAAACTGAAAAAAAATAGTTGCAGTCTTTCTAGAAGCCAGAACTCTCAAGTTTCTAGTTTAAAAGTGTAAGTACAACAATTGAGAATACAAAACATTTCCGAAACTCACGTCAAAATGTCAGCAGAGCATAGGTGAAAAGTTAAAATATCGAAATTTTGTAAACTGTGAAAAAAAATAGTTGCAGTCTTTCTAGAAGCCAGCACTCTCAAGTTTCTAGTTTAAAAGTGTAAGTACAACAATCGAGAATACAAAACATTCCCGGAACTCACGTCAAAATGTCAGCAGAGCATAGGTGAAAATTAAAATATCGAAATTTTGTAAACTGTGAAAAAAAAATAGTTCTAGTCTTTCTACAAGCCAGAACTATCAAGTTTCTAGTTCAGCAGTGTTTTTAAAAAATCTGGAATACAAAAAATTTCCGGATCTCACGTAAAAATATCAGCAGAGCATAGGTGAAAAGTTCATATATCGAAATTTTGTAAACTGTGAAAAAAAATAGTTGCAGTCTTTCTAGAAGCCAGAACTCTCAAATTTCAAGTTTAAAAGTGTAAGTAACACAATCGAGAATACAAAACATTCCCGGAACTCACGTCAAAATGTCAGCAGAGCATAGGTGAAAAGTTGATATATCGAAATTTCGTAAATTGTGAAAAAAATAGTTGTAGTCTTTCTAGAAGCCAGAACTATCAAGTTTCTAGTTCAAAAGTGTAAGTATAACAATCGAGAATACAAAACATTCCCGGAACTCACGTAAAAATGTCAGCAGAGCATAGGTGAAAAGTTGATATATCGAAATTTCGTAAATTGTGAAAAAAATAGTTGTAGTCTTTCTAGAAGCCAGAACTCTCAAGTTTCTAGTTCAAAAGTGTAAGTACAACAATCGATAATAAAAAACATTCCCGGAACTCACGTCAAAATGTCAGCAGAGCATAGCATAGCATTAAAATATCGAAATTTTGTAAACTGTGAAAAAAATAGTTGTAGTCTTTCTAGAAGCCAGAACTATCAAGTTTCTAGTTCAAAAGTGTAAGTACAACAATCGAAAATACACAAAATTCCCGGAACTCACGTAAAAATGTCAGCAGAGCATAGGTGAAAAGTTAAAATATCGAAATTTTGTAAACTGTGAAAAAAAATAGTTGCAGTCTTTCTAGAAGCCAGAACTCTCAAGTTTCTAGTTTAAAAGTGTAAGTACAACAATCGAGAATACAAAACATTCCCAGAACTCACGTCCAAATGTCAGCAGAGCATAGGTGAAATGTTAAAATATCGAAATATTGTAAACTATGAAAAAAATAGTTGTAGTCTTTCTAGAAGCCAGAACTATCAAGTTTCTAGTTAAAAGTGTAAGTACAACAATCGATAATACAAAACATTCCCGGAACTCACGTCAAAATGTCAGCAGAGCATAGGTGAAAAGTTAAAATATCGAAATTGTGTAAATTGTGAAAAAAATAGTTGTAGTCTTTCTAGAAGCCAGAACTATCTAGTTTCTAGTTCAAAAGTGTAAGTACAACAATCGATAATACAAAACATTCCCGGAACTCACGTCAAAATGTCAGCAGAGCATAGGTGAAAAGTTGATATATCGAAATTTTGTAAACTGTGAAAAAAATAGTTGTAGTCTTTCTAGAAGCCAGAACTATCAAGTTTCTAGTTCAAAAGTGTAAGTACAACAATCGAAAATACACAACATTCCCGGAACTCACGTCAAAATGTCAGCAGAGCATAGGTGAAAAGTTGATATATCGAAATTTCGTAAATTGTGAAAAAAATAGTTGTAGTCTTTCTAGAAGCCAGAACTCTCAAGTTTCTAGTTTAAAAGTGTAAGTACAACAATCGAAAATACTTAACATTCCCGGAACTCACGTAAAAATGTCAGCAGAGCATAGGTGAAAAGTTAAAATATCGAAATTTTGTAAACTGTGAAAAAAAAAATTTGTTGTAGTCTTTCTAGAAGCCAGAACTATCAAGTTTCTCGTTAAACAGTGTTAGAACAACAATCGAGAATACAAAACATTTCCGGAACTCACGTCAAAATATCAGCAGAGCATAGGTAAAAAGTTGATATATCGAAATTTCGTAAATTGTGAAAAAAAATTGATGCAGTCTTTCCAGAAGCCAGAACTATCAAGTTTCTCGTTCAACAGTATAAGTACAATAATCAAGTACAGAAAACATTCCCGGAACTCACGTAAAAATGTCAGCAGAGCATAGGTGAAAAGTTAAAATATCGAAATTTTGTAAACTGTGAAAAAAAAAATTTGATGTAGTCTTTCTAGAAGCCAGAACTATCTAGTTTCTAGTTCAAAAGTGTAAGTACAACAATCGATAATACAAAACATTCCCGGAACTCACGTCAAAATGTCAGCAGAGCATAGGTGAAAAGTTGATATATCGAAATTTTGTAAACTGTGAAAAAAATAGTTGTAGTCTTTCTAGAAGCCAGAACTATATAGTTTCTAGTTCAAAAGTGTAAGTACAACAATCGATAATACAAAACATTCCCGGAACTCACGTCAAAATGTCAGCAGAGCATAGGTGAAAAGTTGATATATCGAAATTTCGTAAATTGTGAAAAAAATTGTTGCAGTCTTTCCAGAAGCCAGAACAATCAAGTTTCTCGTTCAACAGTATAAGTACAATAATCAAATACAGAAAACATTCCCGGAACTCACGTAAAAATGTCAGCAGAGCATAGGTGAAAAGTTAAAATATCGAAATTTTGTAAACTGTGAAAAAAATAGTTGTAGTCTTTCTAGAAGCCAGAACTATCAAGTTTCTAGTTTAAAAGTGTAAGTACAACAATCGAAAATCGAAATTTTTTTCATAGTTTACAAAATTTCGATATTTTAACTTTTCACCTATGCTCTGCTGACATTTTTACGTGAGTTCCGGGAATGTTTTCTGTACTTGATTATTGTACTTATACTGTTGAACGAGAAACTTGATAGTTCTGGCTTCTGGAAAGACTGCATCAACTTTTTTTCACAATTTACGAAATTTCGATATATCAACTTTTTACCTATGCTCTGCTGACATTTTGACGTGAGTTCCGGAAATGTTTTGTATTCTCGATTGTTGTTCTAACACTGTTTAACGAGAAACTTGATAGTTCTGGCTTCTAGAAAGACTACAACAAATTTTTTTTTTCACAGTTTACAAAATTTCGATATTTTAACTTTTCACCTATGCTCTGCTGACATTTTTACGTGAGTTCCGGGAATGTTTTCTGTACTTGATTATTGTACTTATACTGTTGAACGAGAAACTTGATAGTTCTGGCTTCTGGAAAGACTGCAACAATTTTTTCACAATTTACGAAATTTCGATATATCAACTTTTCACCTATGCTCTGCTGACATTTTGACGTGAGTTCCGGAAATATTTTGTATTTCCGATTGTTGTATTAACATTCTTAAACTAGAAACTTGATAGTTCTGGCTTCTAGAAAGATTAAAACTTTTTTTTTTTTTCACAGTTTGCAAACTTTCGATATTTTAACTTTTTACCTATGCTCTGCTGACATTTTTAAGTTAGTTCCGAAAATTTTTTGTATCCTTGATTGTTGAACTTATACCATTAAACGATAAACTTGATAGTTCTGGCTTCTAGACTGACTACAACTATTTTTTTTCACAGTTTACAAAATTGCGATATTTTAACTTTTCACCTATGCTCTGCTGTCATTTTTACGTGAGTTCCGGTAATGTTTTGTAGTTCTGATTGTTTTACTTACACTCTTAAACTAGAAACTTGATAGTTCTGGCTTCTGGAAAGACTGCAACAGTTTTTTTTCACAATTTACCAAATTTCGATATATCAACTTTTCACCTATGCTCTGCTGACATTTTTACGTGAGTTCGGGAAATGTTTTGTGTCCCGGATTTTCGTACTAACACTGTTGAACTAGAAACTTGATAGTTCTGGCTTCTGGAAAAACTACAGCAATTTTTTTTTTCACAGTTTACAAAATTTCGATATTTTAACTTTTCACCTATGCTCTTGTGACATTTTTAAGTGAGTTCCGAAATTTTTTTGTATTTTCGATTGTTGAACTTATACCATTTAACGAGAAACTTGATAGTTCTGACTTCTATACTGACTACAACTATTTTTTTTCACAGTTTACAAAATTGCGATATTTTAACTTTTCACCTATGCTCTGCTGACATTTTGACGTGAGTTCTGGGAATGTTTTGTATTCTTGATTGTTGTACTAATACTGTTAAAGTAGAAACTTGATAGTTCTGGCTTTTAGAAAGACTACAACTATATTTTTTTTCACAGTTTACAAAATTTCCATATTTTAACTTTTCACCTATGCTCTGCTGATATTTTTACGTGAGTTCCGGTAATGTTTTGTAGTTCTGATTGTTTTACTTACACTCTTAAACTAGAAACTTGATAGTTCTGGCTTCTGGAAAGACTGCAACAGTTTTTTTTCACAATTTACCAAATTTCGATATATCAACTTTTCACCTATGCTCTGCTGACATTTTTACGTGAGTTCGGGAAATGTTTTGTGTCCCGGATTTTCGTACTAACACTGTTGAACTAGAAACTTGATAGTTCTGGCTTCTGGAAAAACTACAGCAAATTTTTTTTCACAGTTTACAAAATTTCGATATTTTAACTTTTCACCTATGCTCTTGTGACATTTTTAAGTGAGTTCCGAAAATTTTTTGTATTTTCGATTGTTGAACTTATACCATTTAACGAGAAACTTGATAGTTCTGACTTCTATACTGACTACAACTATTTTTTTTCACAGTTTACAAAATTGCGATATTTTAACTTTTCACCTATGCTCTGCTGACATTTTGACGTGAGTTCTGGGAATGTTTTGTATTCTTGATTTTTGTACTAATACGGTTAAAGTAGAAACTTGATAGTTCTGGCTTCTAGAAAGACTACAACTATATTTTTTTTCACAGTTTACAAAATTTCCATATTTTAACTTTTCACCTATGCTCTGCTGATATTTTTACGTGAGTTCCGGGAATGTTTTGTATTCTCAATTGTTGTTCTAACACTGTTTAACGAGAAACTTGATAGTTCTGGCTTCTAGAAAGACTACAACTAATTTTTTTTTCACAGTTTACAAAATTTCGATATTTTAACTTTTCACCTATGCTCTGCTGTCATTTTTACGTGAGTTCCGGTAATGTTTTCTGTACTTGATTATTGTTCTTATACTGTTGAACGAGAAACTTGATAGTTCTGGCTTCTGGAAATACTGGAACAATTTTTTTCACAATTTACGAAATTTCGATATATCAACTTTTCACCTATGCTCTGCTGACATTTTGACGTGAGTTCCGGGAATGTTTTGTATTCTCAATTGTTGTTCTAACACTGTTTAACGAGAAACTTGATAGTTCTGGCTTCTAGAAAGACTACAACTAATTTTTTTTTCACAGTTTACAAAATTGCGATATTTTAACTTTTCACCTATGCTCTGCTGACATTTTGGCGTGAGTTCCGGAAATGTTTTGTAGTTCTGATTGTTGTACTTACACTCTTTAACTAGAAACTTGATAGTTCTGGCTTCTGGAAAGACTGCAACAGTTTTTTTTCACAATTTACCAAATTTCGATATATCAACTTTTCACCTATGCTCTGCTGACATTTTTACGTGAGTTCCGGAAATGTTTTGTATCCCAGATTTTCGTACTAACACTGTTGAACTAGAAACTTGATAGTTCTGGCTTCTGGAAAAACTACAGCTATTTTTTTTCACAGTTTACAAAATTTCGATATTTTAACTTTTCACCTATGCTCTTGTGACATTTTTAAGTGAGTTCCGAAAATTTTTTGTATTCTCGATTGTTGAACTTATACCATTTAACGAGAAACTTGATAGTTCTGACTTCTAGACTGACTACAACTATTTTTTTTCACAGTTTACAAAATTGCGATATTTTAACTTTTCACCTATGCTCTGCTGACATTTTGACGTGAGTTCTGGGAATGTTTTGTATTCTTGATTGTTGTACTAATACTGTTAAAGTAGAAACTTTATAGTTCTGGCTTCTAGAAAGACTACAACTATATTTTTTTCACAGTTTACAAAATTTCCATATTTTAATTTTTCACCTATGCTCTGCTGATATTTTTACGTGAGTTCCGGAAATATTTTGTATTCCCGATTATTGTACTAACACTGTTGAACAAGAAACTTAATAGTTCTGGCTTCTAGAAAGACTACAACTATTTTTTTTTTCACATTTTACAAAATTGCGATATTTTAACTTTTCACCTATGCTCTGCTGACATTTGGACGTGAGTTCTGGGAATGTTTTGTATTCTTGATTGTTGTACTAATACTGTTGAACGAGAAACTTTATAGTTCTGCCTTGTATAAACACTACAAATTTTTTTTTCGTAACTTACGAAATTTTGATATATTAACTTTCCACCTATGCTCTGCTGCCATTTTGACGTGAGTTCCGGAAATGTTTTGTATTCTTGATTGTTGTTCTAACACTGTTTAACGAGAAACTTGATAGTTCTGGCTTCTGGAAAGACTGCAACAATTTTTTTTCACAATTTACGAAATTTCGATATATCAACTTTTCGCCTATGCTCTGCTGACATTTTGACGTGAGTTCCGGAAATGTTTTGTATTTTTGATTGTTGTTCTAACACTGTTTAACGAGAAACTTGATAGTTCTGGCTTCTGGAAAGACTGCAACAATTTTTTTTCACAATTTACGAAATTTCGATATATCAACTTTTCGCCTATGCTCTGCTGACATTTTTACGTGAGTTCCGGGAATGTTTTCTGTACTTGATTATTGTACTTATACTGTTGAACGAGAAACTTGATAGTTCTGGCTTCTGGAAAGACTGCAAGAATTTTTTTCACAATTTACGAAATTTCGATATATCAACTTTTCACCTATGCTCTGCTGACATTTTGACGTGAGTTCCGGAAATTTTTTGTATTTCTGATTGTTGTACTAACACTCTTAAACGAGAAACTTGATAGTTTTGGCTTCTGGAAAGACTGCAACAATTTTTTTTTCACAATTTACGAAATTTCGATATATCAACTTTTCACCTATGCTCTGCTGACATTTTGACGTGAGTTCCGGAAATGTTTTGTATTTCCGATTGTTGTATTAACATTCTTAAACTAGAAACTTGATAACTCTGGCTTCTAGAAAGACTACAACTAATATTTTTTTCACAGTTTACAAAATTTCGATATTTTAACTTTTCACCTATGCTCTGCTGACATTTTTACGTGAGTTCCGGGAATGTTTTCTGTACTTGGTTATTGTACTTATACTGTTGAACGAGAAACTTGATAGTTCTGGCTTCTGGAAAGACTGCAACAAATTTTTTTCACAATTTACGAAATTTCGATATATCAACTTTTCACCTATGCTCTGCTGACATTTTGACGTGAGTTCCGGAAATGTTGTGTATTTTCGATTGTTGTACTTACACTTTTGAACTAGAAACTTGATAGTTCTGGCTTCTAGAAAGACTTAAACAATTTTTTTTTCACAGTTTACAAAATTTCGATATTTTAACTTTTCACCTATGCTCTGCTGACATTTTTACGTGAGTTCCGCAAATGTTTTGTATTCCGGATTTTCGTACTAACACTGTTCAACAAGAAACTTGATAGTTCTGGCTTCTGGAAAGACTACAGCTATTTTTTTTTTACAGTTTACAAAATTTCGATATTTTAACTTTTCACCTATGCTCTGCTGACATTTTTAAGTGAGTTCCGAAAATTTTTTGTATTCTTGATTGTTGTACTAATACTGTTGAACGAGAAACTTTATAGTTCTGCCTTGTATAAACACTACAACAATTTTTTTCACAATTTACGATATTTCGATATATCAACTTTTCACCTATGCTCTGCGGACATTTAAACGTGAGTTCCGGGAATGTTTTGTAGCCTCGATTATTCTTCTAATAATATTGAACGAGAAACTTGATAGTTCTGGCATGTAGAAAGACTAAAACTATTTTTTTTTCGTAACTTACGAAATTTCGATATATTAACTTTCCACCTATGCTCAGCTATGCTATATTTTGACGTGAGTTCCGAGAATGTTTTGTATTCTCGATTGTTGTTCTAACACTGTTTAACGAGAAACTTTATAGTTCTGGCTTCTAGAAAGACTACAACTAATTTTTTTTTCACAATTTATGAAATTTCCATATATCATGCTCTGCTGGCACTTTGGCGTGAGTTCTGGAAATGTTTTGTGTTTTCCATTATAGTTCTTCTACAATTGAATGAGAATCTTAATAGTTCTAGCTTCTAGAATTAAAATAACAATTTTTACATAATTTTTGAAATTCATTTTTTTTTATTTACGTCTTTTTATTATTATTTTTTTTTATTTTATCGATAGAACTATTACCCAAAATTACTAGAAACTGTAGAACTCACTGTATGTGACAAGAACTCTTTTTTATTTTTGATCTACTAAAAAATGATCTGCTACGTCAGGAAGTTAGCAGAGCATTTCATCGATTTATTTTTTTGGGTTAAATCGCCAGAACTATTCTCCAAAAGCATCAGGAACTCTAGAACTCTTGTGCATGCGAATAGAACTCACATTTTTTTTTGATCTGCTGGGAAATGATCTGCTAAGTTCACTACCATCGTACAGGTGGCGCCGCAGTGTAGAATGCGGCGGTGAGAAAAACTACTTGTTCAGGCTAATTTGACGTTTGGTATTCGGTAAGGGTTTTATTTGTCTCGATCATCGAATCACGTCACCTTCGAAGCTCGTGTCGAATTGTCAAACCTAGATCGAAGTGACCTATCTCACTTAAGTGAGCTTCGATTTCGAGTTGGTATTTTAGAGAATAGCCCTCCTGAAATTCGAACTCGTCATTCAAATTTCCGTCTCGCTGGGAATCGAACCCTAGGCACGGCGTAGCAGCGATCCGGTCTGGTAACCATTACTCCATCGCGCCACACGGGTCAATCAATCAATCAATCAATTGCTTATTTGCAGGATAAGGTATACATAATTTTTACATATCTGTAGTTTTTACAGAGCTCCTATCCTCGCCTATCAGGCGTGCAAAGTCAAATTAGCAAAACATGCGTGTGTAATAAAAAAAATCAATTAAATCAGCATTAAATTAAGTTAATATTAGTCTACTTTGCAACAATCCGCGGATAACATGTATGATGGTATATACTTTAACGGCCGGTCGCAATAATGTACTAACAGTTATAAAAATGTAGATAAGGCTACCATTAATACGTCAACTGTCATATTTGTCAATTTTTGCGTCTCAATAACCTTCAGTGGATCGAAAATATCTATCGCTGACATTGATCTACCGTTCGGAGGGCCTAGTCATACCGTAGGTATGTTGGTCCATACAAAAATAAATACTTGCGTCTCAATAACGCTTTGACAGCTAACTGTCGGTAATAAAAGTTACCAACTATCGGAAATTTTCACATCGCTCGATTTCGACGGATAATTGGTAGATTTCTCATATTGTAAAGAAAATTTATCAAAACATCATGGATTTATTAATCAGTGATGAGTGATAATGAATTTTGTGAAGCCTGTTTATTTGATTCCGCCTTTTTAATACGATACCAAGATCGCCGAAATTGGCCTCGTATAAAATATATGACTACATATATGACTGAATTGTGTGAATCCAATTTTGTTTATAACTACCTAGATTCAGATTAAACAATCCATAATCTAAATTTTACTAACAAAAAATAACCGACTTCAAAATTACTCAAAAACTACTTGTCAAATCTCGTTCTTTATGTGGGACCACATGACAAGCACCAGCTTTCGATTAAAAAAAGAATCATCAAAATCGGTTCGCCCAGTCCAAAGTTCTGAAGTAACAAACATAAAAAATACAGTCGAATTGAGAATCTCCTCCTTTTTTTGAAGTCGGTTAAAAACGGCAGTGAATAAGAATTGATAACAATTCCTATCTTTAAAGTTTTAGGTAAGTAGGTATTTTAATAAAACAAGAACACTAAGTTTTTTAAGTTAGATTTATTTTGAAATTATAACAAAAACATTTCGCCTTTTCAGAAATAATGGTGTATCCCTGCTACCTCAATAGCTATTGGCTACTATTTTGGCCTTATGAAGAGGTACTGCATCTTTTGTGAAGGGTCTGGACTTCATCTGAAAAGAAACTTCCTTTAGTACATTTGGCAACATTTTTTTGTTTAAAAGCAAAAACCTCTCGCAATGTGAGCGGTATTAGGCCATAGTCTACCACGCTGGCCAAGTGCAGATTGGTAGACTTCAAACACCTTTAAGAATTTTATGGAGAACTCTCCGGTGTGCAGGTTTCCTCGCGATGTTCATTGTTTTCCTTCACCGAAGCTAGTGATATTTAACTTCTAATACGCACATAATACTTGAAAATTAGCGTGCCAGGATTTGAACTCGGGCCCCGGACATGTGGGAATAAACACTTCGTTCGGGAGACCAACGTTCTAACCGCTAGGCTATCACTGCTACAATTACAACAATTTACAATTACTACAATTTTTTGTTTACTAAACATAATAATATGTTTTATTTTATTAACAAATAAAGTCTATACTCACGGTAATTGTTGAGCTATGTGTTTCATTATATAATCCTAGTTTATTCATAAAACTAATTAATATTAAGTACTAAAATTATGAGAAAATACACGTTGTTTATATTTTGGGCAACCAAGCGACATAAACGAATGTCAAATGACAATAACATGTCATCGTCGTCCGGGATACCCATGAGTGATAAACGTCAAATGCTGCGTTTTGTTACTAGTGAAGCATTGTTCCAGGTTACACATAACATTATTTTATTAACTTCATCCGCGAAATTCACAGTACATTTGGAACAAATTATCATTTTAATATTAAAATGAAATAAGTTTATAATCAAAAACACTGAGTTCCTTTTTATGATAAAAAGTATAAAAAAAGTATAAAAGTATAAAAAAATATATTGTTATGCGAAAACGGAATTTTCAGAGGGACTTAAAAACCAGAGGCAGAAATGTCACTGAAATATTATCTACCGATGATCTTACTTTTTTTTGCTTACTTTTGATTTGTGAGACGGCAGTTAGCGGGAGATCAATGTTTACTTTTTATCTCTGATACGTACCAGAGTTCCACTGACAGTATAATATTGAGACCGGCCGTAAGACATGCGTGGCACCTCCCTCCCTCCCACAACGGAAACATGCACTACAATAATTAAAAGTATATACCAACATACATACCAGCACCAACACGTGTTTCGCCCCGAAACGGAGCATCATCAGGGTAAGTTGACTCTACGATGGTTAGTCGCAAAGTCAAAATTAAATATTGGTTATAAAACATTATGAATCAATAAATAACAATCGTCGTCTCTTAATGCAGTATTTTTATCCATAACATAAGGAACATAAGGTGGTATGGTTTTTAGTCAGATTTACTAGCGGGGCCTCGAAACACACGCCCCGATTGAAACTTATACTACAAGATTAATGTCAATTTCAATTCTCAAACAAATCCAAACAATATCGCTACCTATGATCGCTAATATTTGCAGCGCAACTTCGCTTTACACGGTCGAATACATACTTTTTAAATCTTGATGCTTAAATCTTTAAGATTTCTGCCCACTATACTGTATAGATAAAATCAATTAGCAACTTCTACTGGTTTGATCGACTCTTATATCCTGTGACTTCAGTGCTATTACAACAACATGTTAATTATTATCTTAATCAGCGGGACTATCCAACTCTTCAACAAATTACTGCATTACCCAGGACCCGAAGACCCCATCCATCTAGGCATCAAAAGGGGATCACATCGCATGACGATGAGTTGGAACTCACTTTTGATCGAAGCACGTGTGAATCAGGTCTTAAAGGTACAGTCAGTACCGGCGTTAGAGCCACTGACGCCCTAGGCAAGAATATGTGGGTGACATAAGAAAAATAAAAATCGAGTTTTTTTGTTCGAAATTTTTTTTTCTGAACCAATCGGTTCCCAGTGGTTTATTAAGAATTTTTTTTTGTTTTTTTTTTGCTCCTCACCCCAAATGTGGCGCTCTAGGCCCCACCTCGTTCCCCCCCCCCCCCCCCCTCCCCGCCTATTGGGCTTCTATTGTCTCTGTTTGTAGTGATAAACGTACTCGTATATGTAATTTGTTTTGGTGGTTACGTCATTAATGATAACGGACATCCTCTTCCCGTCCTATAATTCTTATTCATCAGATTAGCAATTTATTTATGTGCCAATCTGTGACACGTCACATGTTTGTCTGCATTACTCTGTGGTATTTCCAGATTATTTCACGCCTCCTTTTATTATCAACAGGAACGGTTTAATTTAGATTACGCAATTATTAGTGTTATTTTTGTTTGGATTTTTTCCCGACAACGGGTAAAAGAAGGCTTATGATTTAGGTACAGATATATTGCTTTTCACGCGTTTTCTTGGATAATAAGTTATATTATATCATAATGTATATAAATTACGTGTCACGTTGTTTGTCCGCCATGGAATCTTAAACTACTTGTGATTTTACTTGTGATTTTCAAGATTTTCAGTCTGTTCCCGAAGAATGTCAAAATTACTTATACTTCGACAAATGAGGTATCGTTGGAAGCGTCTTGATTGTCCACTGTTTTTTGGCTGTGACGTCACATTAAATTCAGACTTCCTCTAGAGACTATACGGCCGTAAACAAGACGCCCTTTAAACAATGATTTTTAAAAAATATAGATACGTTATGCCCTTACAAATCAACCAAAAAATCTGTTCCGAAAAGAGCTACAACACACACACGTTTATCTTTTGTTTCGTTACACCAATCATATTGGTATAATACACGAAGGCATTTTAACGCTGTATGTCAAATGTCAAGCACTTCTGACAACAACAAAAGTGTGCGTATCGTCTTGTATTGACAGAGTCACTACGAACAGAACGGTCAATTGCCTGTTCTTACGCTCTTCATCGTCGGCGCGCTAGTGACATATCTACCTCTTTTTACATTATAATATCATTGCCTTTAAAAGCTTAATTAGATAACTTGAAATATATTATTTATATTGATTATTTACTTCTCTGAATCACAAAATAATAAAAAATAAGCTACAATATAATAATATTAGAACTTTGTGGATTCGCTAAATTTTTTACTACACAATATATTATTAGGTGAGACATTATTCATTAAAAAAACTCGTTTCGTTTGATATTTAAGAATACGTCATCGAACAGAAATAAAAACTAAAAATCTTTGTTATGGAATCTATTACCTTACCAAAAACCCCCAACGGCAATTTTTCTCAAATAACCACAATGTACACACATCGATCACTTACAATTATATGTTTAGATATCAACGCTAACACGATATAATGAACCTGAGACAACCCAATGACTGTGACGACGAACAATAGGCGTGTCTAATCTCCATAAACATATTTTCATCTCTGTATTACACCATCAAAAGTCAATTGAGGAATATTATATCATCAATACCCTAATAATATTGTCTGTGGTATATAACTATCGTAGCAACGGTTGTCATAGAAACGGAGGTAGCAACTATGTCAAATTGTATGTCAATTCAAAACTTTGGTTTGTCGACATTCTCAATGATCTTATATTAAAAGAGGTAGATAGGTTATACGCGCACCAAAAGTGGCACGCCAAAACTGGGCTAATTAGCACAGTTGAGCGTACGTACGTCAGATGTTGATTGGTGTAGGGAAACAAATGATAAACATGTATGTTTTTCGGAACAAACTTTTCGGTTGATTTGTAAGGGCATAACGTATCTTCCTCTTTTAATATAAGATCATTGGACATTCTAGCTGTATTGGGGTGCCTCAGAATACTGACCCCAATCCCATTCCGTCAGACTAGGGTATCCTGCGTAGAGATTATATTATTATAATTAATCTATACATCTATACAAATAAATAAAATTGGAGTGCCTGTTTTTAATATTAAAATAACCGCTTTTTAATAAGTGCATTTGGATGTATTCACGGTACATATACCAAAACAACACTTTTCACAATTTTTGTCTGTCTGTCGGTCTATCTGTCTGTCTGTCTGTTTGTTCCGGCTAATCTCTGAAATGGCTGGACTGGTTTTGTCGGGACTTTCACTGGCAGATAGCTGATATAGCAAGGAGTAACTTAGGCTACTTTTATTTTAGAAAAAAAAGTTTGTTAGGCGATACAAAGTTCGCCGGGTCAGCTAGTTAATTAATATTATTACTGGTATGTTTCCATGAAGCCTACTTAGCTCTGCTAGCTACCACGCTTCTGCTTGGGTCAACCGCTGCATGACTTCTAGCTGGGAGCTTGGGCTAGTTCTTTCTTTCTTTGCTGCCTCGGTCGGCAACGCATCGCTGACTCCTTTGGTGTTAGTTATGTCCATGGGCGACGGGGACCACTCACTATTAGGTGGCTCGTCAATTCTTCGGCTATTATTTTATTACCGCACCAACTCAGAATCAGTAACGGTTACTTAAATCGCTCCTTAGTACAGAATTTGTATAGTGATTCTTTACTAAGGAGCGATTAAAGTAAGCGTTAGTGACTCTGAGTTAGGGCGCAAGTGAGTCAAAAAAGTCTGTATCAATGTAACTCTGCACTCATACATTACACAACTGCGATAGGATCTTGAAAATGGCCGATTCGTTTCAATTATCATTCTCCCGCTAACTCTGTGGTTTCTAAACAATACGAGCCACAGCTTTCGACACTTTACGACGCCAGTCTGATTTAACTCAGGGCATTGGAAGATCTTTTTATGACCCGTTGAGCTGCGATTCAGAAAGGTCGACATGTTACGTTATTTCATCGTCTTTTTCGGTTTTTGGTAGAAATATACTGAAGTATCTATTCGGTCCGGTATGTTTGAGTCACAGATCAGAAAGACAAATGCGTGTTTTCCACTTTCACTCCCTGCTCGGACCCCCTAGGGGGTCACGGACAGTAACTATTCCACATGGAGCCCTATTACTATTTCCCACTGAAAGAAACTTAATGATACCATTGAAGTATTATTACTAGCATATAGAACCGATACCGCGAACACAATGTACGTCCCAATGAATTGGCGCCGATCGGCTTCAGTTTGCAATGGATTCGTTCGATTATGAAAGGAGAACGGGGGCTCAATTTTGAAAATAGAACCTCCCGGTGGGACATACATTTTGTTCGAGATGTCTGTTCTATGACATTATACTTCAATGAATGATACGGGTTTTTGGGCATACAAATAAAATAATGTAAGGGGAAAGCACAAACAATTAAATAAACAACAAAATAGGTACTTAATACCTAAATATTATACAAGTAAAATCCTATATTTTATTTCAGATCATGATCTGTGTGCTAAATTTCATGAAAATCTTCAGTAGATTTTGCATAAAAGATTAAAAATCTTCCATGCAAACTTTCACATTATAACAATATTATTATTTGAATTGTCTCTTTCAATACGAGTCCTTTTCATACACTTTTTCCTCTACTATCTAATATTTTTATGTCCTAAAATTTATTATAATGGAAAATGATATAACCATGATCCAGAGCTTATTATAGTTACTGATTTTTGTTAACTATTTATAGCATCCTTGACCTTCTTACAATTTATCACAACTTTAGATTTGTGATCATCAATTCACTCTCAAAGCGGTAAATTAAATTGAAGAAGTTTTAATTTAAAACGGCTAATAACACCAAGATTCCTTTTTGATCTATAATAATACAGAATTAGTATGCTAACAGCATTCGATATAATTTACATATCGTGTTATAGTGTTTTAGTTCGATTCTAAATGCCGCCAAACAAAACGAGAAAATACCTACTAATCAAGTTAAAAGAGGATTCGTGTAGGAAAGGTTCCGTAATATAACTCACACTTTGGAAAATCATCAAGCAGTGTTCGAATAATAAGGCATTATTGGTACATTCGTTGGTAACTAATTATTGAATCCGGTCATTTTAAATCGAAGCAGAATTAAAAAAAAGAAAAGCAGCAACAATTAGAGCAGAAACCTTGCGCTAAATCTCACATGAATTTGGAGTTTCTCAAAGCATCCTTGATTAAAGCAGTGGATGATAAAGACGTACGTGCTACGATTGACTACAGGCCTAGGGTACTGAGGGCCTGTATTCAAAATCAGGGACGGCATAACCTAGGTAAATAAAACTTTAGCTAACATTTAACTAAATTTGTTTTTATATAACGAATTTACAGATAATGTTAAGTTTTTTTTGTGAAGTGATTGTAACAGTATTAATGGACAAACTAGGTATATTTTATAATATATTAATAATTTCACCACATAGACTATCTATTTTTTTTTTTTTTTTATTTAATGCTTTATTGTACACAGGTATTAAAACATGATAATTATGAGAGTTAGTACAAAGGCGAGATTATCTCTTGGCCGGTCTCAATATTATACTGTCAGTTGAGCTCTGGTACATAACAGAGATAAAAAGTAAAGATTGATCTCCCGGCAACTGCCGTCTCTCAAATCAAAAGTAAGCAAACAAAAGTAAGATCATCGGTAGATAATATTTCAGTGACATTTCTGCCTCTGGTTTTTACGTCCCTCTCAAAATTTCGTTTTCGCATAACAATATATTTTTTTATACTTTTATACTTTTTATTATAAAAAGGAACTATTATTGATTGAAGTATTTTTGATTATAAACTTATTTCATTTTAATATTAAAATGATAATTTTTTCCAAATGTATTGTGAATTTCGCGGATGAAGTTAATAAAATAATGATAAATGTAACCTGGAACAATGCTTCAGTAATAACAAAACGCAGCATTTGACGTTTAGTACTGACATGTTTCCTAGACAACGATGACATGTTATTGTCATTTGACATTCGTTTATGTCGTTTGATTACCCAAAATATAAACAACGTGTATGTTCTCATAATTTTAGCAATATTAATTAGTTTTATAAATAAATGAAACACAGTTCAACAATTACCGTGAGTATAGACTTTATTTGTTAATAAAATAAAATAAAATATATTATTATTATGTTTAGTAAACAAAAATTTGTAGTAATTGTAAATTGTTGTAATTGTAGCAGTGATAGCCTAGCGGTTAGAACGTTGGTTTCCCGAACGAAGCGTTTATTCCCACTTGTCCGGGGCCCGAGTTCAAATCCTGGCACGCACCTATAATTTTCAAATATTATGTGCGTATTAGAAGTTAATTATCACTAGCTTCGGTGAAGGAAAACAATAAACAACGTAAGGAAACCTGCACACCGGAGAGTTCTCCATAAAGTTCTTAAAGGTGGTTGAAGTCTACCAATCTGCACTTGGCCAGCGTGGTAGAATATGGCCTGACACCCCTCACATTGTGAGAAGAGACCCGGAACCCAGCAGTGGGACAGTTATGGGTTGTTGCTTTTTTTTTGCTTTTAAACAAAAAAATTGTTGCCAAATGTACTATAGGAAGTTTCTTTTCAGATGAAGTCCAGACCTTTCACAAAAGATGAAGTACATAAGGCCAATAGCTATTGATGTAGCAGGGATACACCATTATTTCTGAAAAGGCGAAATGTTTTTGTTATAATTTCAAAATATATCTAACTTAAAAAGCTTAGTGTTCTTGTTTTATTAAAATACCTACCTACTTACCTAAAACTTTAAAGATAGGAATTGTCCTCAATTCTCATTCACTGCCGTTTTTAACCGACTTCAAAAAAAGGAGGAGGTTCTCAATTCGACTGTATTTTTTTTTATGTTTGTTACCTCAGAACTTTCGACTGCGAAAACCGATTTTGATGATTGTTTTTTTTAAACGAAAGCTGGTGCTTGTCATGTGGTCCCACTTAAATTTGAATGAGATCTGATGTTTTTGAGTAATTTTGAAGTCGGTTATTTTTTGTTAGTAAAATTTAGATTATGTTTAATCTGAATATAGGTATATAAACAAAATTGGATTCACACAATTCAGTCATATATTTTATACGAGGATAATTTCGACGATCTTGGTACCGTATTAAAAAAGGCGGAATCAAATACACAGGCTTCATAAAATTCATTATCACTCATCACTGATTAATAAATTCATGATTTTTTCATAAATTTTCTTTACAATACGAGAAATCTACCAATTATCCGTCGAAATCGAGCGACATGAAAAACTCCGATAATTGGTAACTTCTATTACCAACAGTTAGCTGTCAAAGCGTTATTGAGACGCAAGTATTTATTTTTGTATGGACCAACATACCTACGGTATGACTTGGCCCTCCGAACAGTAGATCAATGTCATCGGTAGATATTTTCTATCCACCGAAGGTTATTGAGACGCAAAAATTGACAAATATGACAGATAACATACTAATGGTAGCTTTATCTACAGTGTTTTAAATGTTAGTACATTATTGAGACCGGCCGTAAAAGATATTTCTCTATCTATCAGCGGAAAAATAGAATCACCGTGCAGCAGATGGTATATAAGTAGTAATCGAAATTCTAACTAACAAAACAGTAGACTTCAAAGAAATAGTTTTTGAAAGTAACACCTTAATAATGGTAAAAAAACTTTTTAAAAGCAAACTTTATTGCGACGTTGTATTAAATTTCGTGTTGTCCTCAGCAAGCCCTTTCATTTGATACCCATACTGTGGTAGTGCAGATAAAATAACTAGTCCGCCATCTTGGATGATCCGCCATATTGGAATTAGAATGACGTCACATAGCTAAGCATGCATTGTCATCCAATAAGCGTGTATATTAAATTTCAGCTCAATCGGTTAAAGATAACTGATTTAAAATTCAGTAACAAGATTCCACCCGGACAAACATACATTGCAAGTTAAATAAAAAAAAAAATATTGCTGAACATGTAAAAATCGTTAAATTTTTTCATGGATCCTTTTATTATATTATTATCCTTTGTAAACAATTTTCTAAGTCAATAAATTCAGAGTTTTTAAATAACAAACATTAAATAACAAAAATAATATATTATAATCGAATGACAAAAGTAATAACAAAGAATTTATTGAACTTAAAATTAATACAACAGACTTCTATAAATTTCTGATCGGGTTAATAAATCTAAGATACGATACCGCGATGTAGACCTAACAGTGATGCGCCTAACCGTTTTACGTGCTGTCTCGAGCAAAAGTAAGTCAACTTGACACCGTCATGGCCGCATTCTGTCACTTCAAATAATGTGACGTTTGGTGACAACGAAGACGATGACGTTAAATGTCATAATTGACAATTTTTCCTTATAATATCTACATACAGTTGAGCACTTGGAAAAAACTTTACTTGAACCGGTTAAAAATGTAACTGTGAGTAAAGTAAGGTTTTCAATATTTCATTGGATGATGGAACCATAAAAGATGTGTTCACACTGTTCACGCTCCGTTTCAAGAATCTAGTTGGTTTTAGAAAAATAGAATTCCTCGCCCCGATATTATCTTGAAACCTTTGTGCGTTAGACAAAGGAAGAATTGTTTTACTCATTGAATAAGTATTGAATTCAATCGGTGTTTAGTGTGTATTGGCCTTACATTTATGCATATCTATCACACTTCACAGTGTAGATATTCAATTATTAAAAAAATATTAAATTATGTTTGTATATGCGTTTATGCGGCATATGCGTTTGGGGTTAGAGCAGTCTTCCCAGGTACTACATAATTACGGAGATCTACCGTAGATTTTAAGTGTTCTTTGTACATTTTACCGTATTTTGACCAACATAAAAATCACATTTTAGTAGGAATAATCTAAATTTTACTAACAAAAAATAACCGACTTCAAAGTCTCAAAAACCACTTTTCAGATCTCGTTCAAATTTATGTGAGACCACATGACAAGCACCTGCTTTCGATTAAAAAAAGAATCATCGAAATCAGTTGGCGTGATATTGAGTTATTCGTCAATTTGTCGCGCACATCTTAACACAAATTTACGACTTATGTGGTTTTCTCATGGATGCCATTGTCAGATCTCAATAAAATTTATGTGGGACTACATGACAGCCACCAGCTTTCGATTAAAAAAACAATCATCAAAATCGGTTCGCCCAGTCCAAAGTTCTGAGGTAACAAACATAAAAAAAAAACAGTCGAATTGAGAACCTTCTCCTTTTTTTGAAGTCGGTTAAAAAACCTCAAATCTCATATAATCTATAGTATTTTATTAGAATCTATGGTATTTTACGAAAGAATTTACCGTAATCCAGTTTTTTTTACCTGGCAACACTGGGTTAAAGATTTTTTGTTTGTATGTATGTATGTCTGTTATCGTTTTTATGAAAACTACTGGGCCGATTTCATTATGGGTTTTTGCATTCAAAAGATATCGTTATAGAGCAGGTTCATAGATATGTTTTATGGCGGTAGACCACCATGTTAGACCACCTTTTATGGACCACCAGACGGCGCTGCAGTAGCCTGATAATTATTAGCTACGTTAGGGATTTCATCTTTATTTTGTTTACATCCGGCGTGGGTTTTTCAAAATTTTTAATTTTGTGATTATTACAGAGAAAAATGTTGAAAGTCAATATCTTAAAGTAATTAAAAAAAATTTGGGCGTACAAAATAATTTTCACCTGACAATTCTATGATAACTTTCAGCAGAAGCGAGGTAAAAACAAGCGGTTCGGCTATGGAGCTGCGAAACACCTTGCGGCAAATTGCAATCTACATATACTCTATACAATATCTATACATCTATACAAATAAATAAAATCGGAGTGTCTGTTTGTAATATTAAAATAACTGCTTTTTACTAAGTGCATTTGGATTTATACACGGTACATATACCAAAACAACATTTTTTACAGTTTTTGTCTGTTTGGCGGGACTTTCACTGGCAGATAGCTGATGTAACAAGTAGTAACTTAGGCTACTTTTATTTTAGAAAAAAAAAGTTTGTTAGGCTATACGAAGTTCGCCGGGTCAGCTAGTGCAGTAATAAAACATTGCGCTTTTTTGATACGTGTGAATTACAACTAATCTTTGAACAACTCCCGCGCATAGTAGGTACATCTACATATATGTATTTATAATTATAGTTCATAAAACAAAAACAAAAATCATCACCATGTATCTATTATTTGCATAGTACATCTACATGTTCATATAGTTCATAAAACAAAAACAAAAATCATCACCATGTAACTATTATTTGCATAGTACATCTACATGTTCATATATAGTCAAAATTATCTAAGATGCCCATAATGATAGCTGCTATTTATTAATATGAACTAACCTTGTATTGGTGTATTTGAGCGAAATGGAATATTCATTTACTTGACATGAATAGTTGAATACTTACGGACAAAGGATTTTGCCAAAATTTGTTAAAAATCCCTACTCATTTTCATTGGCGTTGATTATAAATCATAATATACGTTAAAATCTAGTAAAAATCCCATCACATCATAATTTATGCAAAATTTAATAAAAATATAATGACGTCTTAACAATCTTATATGAAGAAGCCTAAATCTAATCTGACGTAGGGTGATGTGACGACTTGAAACCGTTTATAAAACCAATCATAATCGATACATTACTATAATCGAAATTTAAAAATGAAAATTGATTAATTTAATTACATTGTTATAAATGATTTGCTTGCATTTGGATTTAAAATTAGGTACCCAATAATACGACGACGAATTGGATGCTAACAAAGGACATTTTCCATTATGTATGTGCGTGCCCATACATACTTCGCCATCCATGGATAGTAACTGCAGATAATATGTTATATGTAATTAAGTATTTAAGGTTGCGGTAAACATTATTTTTTTCAACAAAATAATAATTATTATGTATACATGAATGTGTCTTACGAAATAAACAAGAATTTATTCACTGTAGTTTTTTCCTGACGCTCATATATAATATTATGTCAAAATATTATTATGAAACTGAGCGGGACTTTCATTCTATAATGATCTATCTTTCTTTCTTTTTCTTCTCTCTTTTTTGGCCGGCAACGCACCAGTGATGCTTTTGGTGTTGTTGATGTTCATGGGCGAATGGATAAAAGAATATTTTATTGAAGTTGTAAATAGGTACATATTGACGGTACGAGATAGCTCAATCAAGGTAGTAGGTAGGTAACTAGGTACCTAAATATTACGGTTTTTAGTTTAAAATTTAATTATCGAATTGATTAGAAGGTCTTATAATTTTGAATCGATTTGTTGTAAAAATTGGTTTCTTTCGTGAACCGATTTTTTTGTACATCTCTAATGTCACTGTGATGGCAAACGACAAATTGGGCTTCTTAGTTCATGGTGACTATAGTTCATAAAACAAAAACAAAAATCGTCACCATGTAACTATGACTTAAAACACTTGCATCGAATTATTTTAACGACCAGTATGGCGTACCTAATGGTTACAATGCCGGGCCGCCGCCGCGCTGCCCCACGCCATGGGTCCTGGGTTCAATTCCCAGCGAGGCGGAAATAATGATGAGTTTGAATTCCTAAAAAGTCTTTGTAAATTTTGTAAAAGTAATTTCATCGGATATAATTACCTACTTTGCCTTATTTACGAAACTTTAAAAGATTATATGCCATACAACACAATGCGCGGAACACATAATATGTTTATTTGACATAGTTACGACTTACAAGGCATGTATATTATATATTTAATTTATGTGGTATTCCCTAAAGCAAATTCAATTAATATTGAACAGGATTTCCTTTTGCGGTTTATTCTAGTTCATTTTATTAATATATCCTATTAGCTAGAGATAACAATAACAAACAATACTTAACAACAACAGTTTAGTTAAAAATAATTATATATGTCGTCGTATAGTAAAATAAGTTCTTAGTAATCTATCAAAATTAAAGAACTGTCATTACGGTAGACAGATTGATAGGATCGCAAAACAAGGTAAAACTAAATAATATTAGTCCATTGAAAAGTTACATTTGGGGTTGCGTTTTTTAGAGGACGCAATTTTTTTTTTTTGATGTGTAGGGGGGGGGTTTAAGAGATATATCGTAAAAACCATTTCAACCCCTATTTTCAAGATGGCGGCCGTGGGACAAGGGTGGCGACCCCACGAACTTGGTTTTAGCATTACACTGACCCCCCCTACACATCAAAAAAATAAAATTGCGTCCTCTAAAAAACGCAAGGTAAGGCCTAAAAAATGTAACATTTCAATGGACTACATTGAATTGATGAAATCGGGTGTTATCTATACTAATATATAAAGAGGAAAGATTTGATTTTTTGTTTGCATTGAATAGGCTCCGAAACTACTGAACCGATTTCAAAAATTCTTTCACTGTTGGGAAGCTACACTATCCCCGAGTAACATAGGCTATATTATATTTTCAAAAAAATTAGGGATCCTTAATAAAACTCCAGTAATGTAACCCAAGGTGTAAAAAAATAAGAAAACCGGAGCAAAGCGAGGGCGGTTACTCGTCAGGCAATAAACATAGTGTATCCTTGTGCCTGTCGAATTGTGTATTTTATTTAGTATCCTGGCAGTCCTGACATAATATAACTACGCCCACAGAGAGAGATCTGTGTTCATAGTACTGAAGTGCTCTTTGATACATGGTTTACAGAGATGATCTGAATATACGAAAACATACACTCCAACCCAGCCTTCTACGATATATGTATGTATAATATTAAATAGTTCACACCAGTTTAGCCGTATTGGGGCGGCTTAGAATACTAATCCCAATCCCACGCCGGATGGGTGTCGTAAGAGGCGACTAAATCCGGCCCGCTGGTGGTAGGGCCCTCGAGGTAATATGATTGGTAATATTGATTTTAATTGTTAATTAATACCATTCATACTATTATTATTTTTCCATGGGGTTCGCCTGGATAGCTACCATCCTTGAGCATGAGTCAGCCGCCAAACGACTCGTTGTGTTCCGGTGGGGGCTTGAGAACCAGTTCTTTCTTTCTTTTTTCTTCTCTCTTTCTTGGCTGACAACGCATCAGTGATGCTTTTGGTGTTGCTGATGTCCATGGGCGACGATAGCCATTTACCATCAGGTGGATCGTCAGCTCGTTTGCCGGCTATTAAAAAAAAACCTGGATCACATCGTTTTTTATTAACCGCTTTCAGTATTACAAGATAGTTAATATGCAATCTTTATACATGTAGGCAACTCATTGAGTCTCATGTAGACTTTAATTTAGGTACACAATTTATTTCAAAAGGTTTTAAAGCTAGCGAGAGTCTTGGTTGGAGAAAACGACAAAACTCGTCCGAAGCACTTCGCTACTTCGACTTTATCGCCACTTACCATCAGGTGGGGTTGTAGATCCTTAAGATTGGCTTCAACCCATTAATGGCCCACTACTGGGCACGGGTCTCTCCTCGTGAGGAGGCCTAGAGCACTCCACCACGCTGCTCCAGTGAGGATTGGCGGAGGGGTTAGTGGCCAACCCAAGTGTCGGATGTTTTCATGCCGCCCGAGGGCCTCCGACATGGGTTAACGACTGTTATCTTACAATAACAACCGGGAACGCCGGCTTTACGTGCCTTCCGAGGCACGGAAGCGCACAAGAAATTTTTACCACTAGCGGTCACCCATCCAACTACCGACCGCGCCCGCTGTTGCTTAACTTTGTCGATCGCTTAGAATTGACGCAAACCGCCGGGCTATGAGCGCTTCAAGTCAAGGATTAACTTATTTAAACTAATATTATTAAATAAAAAACTGCTGGATCGATTTCAAAAATTCTTTCACCATTATAAAGCTACATTATTTCGGAGTGATATTTGATTTTGATTACTTATATTTTTATGTCATATAAATATAAAACATGTTGCAGAACAATGTTTGCTGGGTCAGCTAGTAAGTTATGAAAAAGAGCTCATAACAACTTAGCGTGTGATCATTGAAGTATAATGTCATAGAACAGACATCGCGAACGAAATGTGTGTCCCGCCGGGAGGTTCTATTTTCAAAAGTGAGCCCCCGTTCTCCTTTCAAAATCGAACGAATCCATTGAAAATTGAAGCCGATCGTCGCCAATTCATTGGGACATACATTGTGTTCGCGGTGTCGGTTCTATATGCTAGTGATAATACTTCAATCAAATGGGTGTGATTACCATTTTATAAAGCGAAGTAGCAGTTTTATCTCCGCGACACGATGGTGAATCGATCGATAATTATCGATTATTATTTGTATTATAATACAAAGATGCAGGCTACTCTTTATTTTAGTAGGCTGTAGAAGCACTAAACACAATGCAATTGAATAATTATAAGAACATTTATTTTAACTCTTAAGGTCATTTATACCATTCGATAAAAGTTCATAAGTGAAGGTCATCACATTGACCGCATCCGTTTTGTGAGAAACTATTCTAGTGATGTCAATGCTAATAAATGTGTATAATGATATTTTTATTCTTTTCATAGGCAATAAGAGAAGTCAAGTGCAATTACAAGAGAGTTCTAAGGGTAGAAATTTTATTTACTTTATTATGTCGATATAGTTACTCCTATATTTAAATTCAAAATCATTTGATTCATTGTATTTCATCATTCAATATACTTAAGCACTTTTTTACTTTTATCACCGTTTTGAAGATGTGCTTTCACAAAGGAGAAGACATGGCGAAAGAAACTCTTCAGAACATCTTTTAAATTAATATTGTATACAAATTAATAGTGCATATAAATTAATAGTGTAGTATGTAGCAAAAAATGTTTTTGGAGTTAGTTTCAAATTCATACTTTTCAAATGAAACATGTTTTGCAGTAGCAAAATATGTCTTGCTATCATTTTATACACCAGCAAAATTAAATTCAGCAGAAAAAACTGATAACAGAGAATCTGTTTATTATGTGTTGGTGTACTGAGACCAATTAGTGTCCATTTATTTATACGCCAATGATACCACAATCAGTGTAGCATAAGCAACCATAAGTAATAGTCGTTTAGCATGATATAAATAAATTGTTAATATGGTTAAAGTGAATACTAAATTATTTATATTTTTCGCAATGTTTGTCATAGTTCGGTGTACTGATAGTATTACTGACATGAAACCTAGTGTAGCTTTTGTGATTGACGACACGGCATCTATGGATAAAGTGATTGAGCAAGTCAAAGAAAAGGCTGAAGATATTTTTAGGGCTGTATATGAATCCAAGGCATCCATCATTGGAGATTTCATTTTGGTCACATTCAACGATTATGAAGTTTTTAAAGACGAAGGCGTAGTCATGGACTATGCGCGAGTGCGTAAGTAACTGTTTTTAAGTTTTAAGTAGGTGGAAAGAATCCTAGAGAATATTGACTCTGAATTTGGTATGGAGAGGAAAGGGTGAGAAATGATTTATTAAATGTCGTAACAATATAAAAAATAACGTGACTTAACGTAACATAACGTGACGTAAATTAACGTGAATTTTACCAAGAAAAAAAAAATAACTGACTTCAAAATAACTCAAAAACTACTCGTCAGATCTAGCTAAAATTTAAGTGGGTCCACATGACAAACACTAGCTTTTGATTAAAAAAGAATCATCAAAATCGGTTCACCCAGTCGAAAGTTCTGAGGTAAAAAACAAAACAAAATATCGAGTCGAATTGAATACCTCCTCCTTTTTAGAAGTCGGTTAAAAACTTAAATAATCGAAATTGTTTACAATTTATGGTCTAAGATTCGAACTAGGCGCGACCTTCACCCATCTGTTTACAGGATGAAAAGTGTTTTATACCCATTTTAGTATGCCAAAAAATATTTTGCGAGTGGGTTGACTGAAAAATATATCGCGAAAAAAAATCTTGCTAATTGTAGAGATATTTTTTTACGGAAATAGCCGGCAAACGA
This sequence comes from Thymelicus acteon, assembly GCA_951805285.1. Taxonomy (NCBI): domain Eukaryota; kingdom Metazoa; phylum Arthropoda; class Insecta; order Lepidoptera; family Hesperiidae; genus Thymelicus; species Thymelicus acteon. The sequence goes on from OX638234.1 coordinate 3,671,097, forward strand.
GCTGCCTTTTCTCACTCTCCATATTATTTTTGCAAACTGAATTTGCATTTGCTATTGATATTACGTTTTTACATCCAATTAATAAACAATAGTATATTCCTAATTATTATAATTTATATTATAATATCTAAAATTCGTTACTTAAATATCATTCGCTTTTTTTGTGTACCTACATGGAATTCGTTTACGGCATAAAGTTTAAAACATATTTCTTATTAATAATTTTATATGTTGTTTTACGGCTCAATAATTTGCATCTACATTATATTTTAAATATTTAGTGCCGCGTTGATATTTATAAGTTTAAAGTCACAGATATAGATCTAGTATCTGTCTATAAACATATCTATTTATAAAAACAAAAAAGCAAAGCAACAACCCATAACTCTCCCAATGCTGGGCTCGGGGTCTCCTCTCTTACAGGCCATAGTCTACCACGCTGGCCAAGTGCGAATTGGTAGACTTCACACACCTTTGAGAACTTTATGGAGATCTCTCCGATGTGCAGGTTTCCTCACGATGTTTTCTTTCACCAAAGCAAGTGATAATTAACTTCTAATACGCACATAATATTTGAAAATCAGAGGTGCGTGCCAGGATTTGAACTCGGGCCCTTCCGTTCGGGAGACCAACGTTCTAACCGCTAGGCTATCACTGCTATCGATCTATCTACATATATCTGTGTTTAAAATCATAAGAAAATAATTGTTTCAGCCGTCAAAGTCCGGACCGTCACGAGAGATCCGGTAAGATTCTTAAAGAAACTGGATGAAATAATCGTAGAGGGCGGTGGCGAATGTCCTGAGATGTGTTTGAGTGGAATCTACGTCGCAATGGAAAAATGTAAACCTAACTCCTACATATATGTTTTCACCGATTCGTCTTCAAAAGACTACCACCTAAAACAAACAATTGAAAATTTAGCCCAGCGAAAGTCAGTTCAGGTAATACTTTATTAATAGATAAGTAATAGATAGATAGATTAACGCCCCAACTCAGTCAATAACGGTTACTTAAATCGCTCCTTAGTACAGAATTTGTATGGTGATTAAAGAGCGATTTCGGAACTGTAAATTCTAGGTGTAAAATTTCATAATTATGTGACGTCACACTAGGGGGGGGGGGGGAGATCTCACAAATGTGACCAGCTGTGACAAGGACGTAGGAAGGGGTCAAAAAGTCATGAAATTAGTGTGACGTAATTTATGGATGGCCCCTTATTCTCAGGAGTTGAAAAATTTCATATTATTTTAGTTCTAATGACAATGATTTTTAACCGGCTTCAAAAATTAGGAGGATCTCAATTCGACTGTATTTTTTTATGTTTGCTACCTAAGAACTTTCGACTGGGTAAACCGATTTTGATGATTCTTTTTAAATCGAAAGCTGGTGCTTATCATGTGGTTCCACTTAGAGCGAGATCTAACTAGTAGTTTTTGAGCTATCCCTAATTTTGAAGTCGGATATTTTTTGTCAAGAATTATTTTACAAGCATGACGTAAATCTACTCTCAGGTTAGGCTCCAAACAAGCGAACTCCTGAACAGTCAAGAACACTGTAACATTTTTTTTGTATAAGTACCTAGATTGCAGATTACCCCCGATAGATACCGCATACAAGGCAAGTGATGCGCGCCAACACGTACGTGCATTTGCAAGTTCACGACATTAGTGTCGACCAATACTGACGCGTCAAATCCAAGTATGAATTAGAAATAGCCAATCACAGCGCATTGTTTTGTCCCCCGCAAGCCGCGCCTTCCGCCAAATTTTGTGAGTTCAAACTCTAAGAAAATTTCACTTATGCGGTATCTATTGGGGATAATCTGTGACCTAGATCGACACTATAAAGCCGTGTATTTAGTTAAACTATTAACTTGTATACAGATAACTTTCCTGTTAACAAAAGGGAATCCCTACTGTGACATAGAAGATGACACTTTATATAGAAACATATCAAAAGCAACATCTGGAGAAGTTTTTCGGTTAAATGAACACGATATAAGTGAGGTATGTATATCTTTAGTATCCCTAAGGTTATCTAAAACAACAATGAGTTTGCCTGCATCTATTGCATGGAAAAGAGTCCCATTTAGTTTTGTCGACGCAATGGGCATTGATGACAGATTTCGAAATACTGTTCTATATTGTTGGGAAATATATTATAATTACAACGTATATCATATTTCCGCAAAAAAATATGGTTTAGTATAAAATAAATACATTTCAATTTATAAGTCTAAAATTCGCACCAAAACGCTTCAAAGTGTCATGGCGTGGCTTATGACGTCACGCCTCAGAAAAATAATAGACAAGATGTCATTATCAATATGGTCATATTCGTTTGTTTAAAGAAGCGTGACGTAATTTGCGCAGATTGAGACTGATTGGCGTTCAAGATATCATGGCGGCTTGCCGTATTTTGTAGATTTATTTTATTAAAAATATTGTTAAACTTGCTCATAATAATACGATAAATGCGTGTTTTGTAATCCATTAATACGGTTTTATTAAATTAATACATAGTTTTAGGGATTTTTACTTATTGTCATCATGCCTATTGCTGATGTTGTTTGATATTAAAAGTAGAAACCCGCTCTGCGGTCAAAATTCGACCGTAAGTGTCAAAGGTTTACTTCACATTATATGTATGTCAAAAGCTGATACTATTGTCTTTATGTAACTTTTATTTTTAACCGACTTCAAAAAAGGAGGAGGTATTCCATTCGACTGAATTTTTTTATGTTTGTTACCTCAGAACTTTTGACTGGGTGAACCGATTTTGATGATTCTTTTTTTAATCGCAAGCTGATGCTTGTCATGTAGTTCCACTGAAATTTAAGCGAGATCTGATGAGTAGTTTTTGAGATATCATTATGTTGTTATTGTTGTGTTGTGTTTTTCTAATGCATATGGAAAAAGAGTGCAGAAAGGTAAAATTTTTATATAATATTGGACCGATTTCAGACATTTTTTTACCAGTAGGGTCCTCGATATTGTTTCTAACTAATACGGGCTTCATTTTATTTGAAAATAATACGGATCTATAACTACGGAAACCGAAGCAAGGTGAGAGCGCTGATGATTTTACATCTCACTTCTTGGACTATAATACTAAAAATATTATTTTTTATTATTTACAGATATTGGATTATATATCGCTTCGTATACAAAGTCCACAAACGTCGTTGCTGACTGTACCAATTCAGCCAGGGACTTCTAACATCCGTGTATGTCTAAATTTTCATGTTGATTTATCTAATGGTCTCTGCCTCATGAATATCAGGAAATTTACCAAAGAGTAATGCGTAAAACTCTAGAGTAATGTGTAAATAGAGTTCAAAACTAAAATTTAAAAAACATCGATAATACTGAATTCATACGAAGAGACAGGCTAAAACTTAACCGTCATGAATATGACCAAATCTGACATCATTGACTCTTTTCTTGCACATGCTTGTACTATAAACTTGGTAGTCAAGCCATAATAATTATACCACCTATTTTATTTCAAATTAGAAAGAACTTAGATTCTATATTCAACAGTCTAATTACATATTATATGCCCATACCTCAACTTAATACCTATCAAAAGAAACTAATTACAAAGTTATGTAACTAGACTTCGAATTAATAGAACATTAAATTTTATGTTCTTAATTACAATGCTTGGCAGGAATTTAATACAAGTCACTATTAGTTTTCAGGTGACAAGGATATGAAGAATCTCACTGTTAAGGTGAATTGTGAGGTTGATGGTTTCGTAGGTGTAAACGTAATTGGACCTGATGGAAATAAAGCACCTACAGACAATTTAGTTAACGTGGATAATACCAAGGTATGAGTATAAGTTCTTTAATATAATAATTGTACCAACTTGGCATGTGTAACAAAAATGTTTGACGTCCCAACTCAGAGTCACTAAACTGTTACTTTAATCGCTCCTTCGTAAAGAATCTCCATACAAATTCTGTATTAAGGAGCGATTTAAGTAATCGTTAGTATCTCCGAGTCGGGGCTTTAGTCTAAATTTTAATACTTTTTGGTGCAGCGCAGACGTCGCTCTTTTTGTGCGATCGAGTGTGCGGACGCATAAATATTTATATGGCGCGCAGCCGCACTTTTTTGCGCGTCGTATGCGTTACTGCATATAATTGCAAAGGTTCTATTTTCACAGACTTAAAAGTGCGTCACGGACAGTGTGCCGTCTGCGCTGCACCTTTAGGAACTGTCAATAGTAAAAAAAAAAATTACCAATTAAATAACCCTTATTTCTGTCAAGCGTATGGATATTACGAGTAGCTGATGGCAAAATTTAATAATTAAAGCATTAATTAACCGTGAATTAGGTTTACTATACTCCTCGGTAGTAGGCTCGTGTATAACTTGCCTTAATCCCCTAGGTGAACTAAGTCTACTGGGTGCATAGGAGAATAAAGTCTTCTAAAAGTAGACTTAAGACACCTGGGTATAATAAAGTCAACGGCACCTTTTGTTTTTGATGCTATTGTTAGATTTGAACCGATTAACTCAGTAATTTATTCACCGGTCTTCAATCACAAACCATAATTGTTGTTAGTCGCTAAAGAATTTAAAATAGCTTATTACTTTGCTTTTAGTACATGTACTAATATAATAATATCACTGCGAGTATATTGTTTTGTTATTTATTTATATCACTATATTTATTTTACTGCATCTACTAATCCATCATAACTTTGGTACAAGGTTCTTCTTATACAAAATCCTGCAGATGGAAATTACGTCGCAAATATTAATAGTAATAGCGCAGGAGAAGCATCGGTTAAAGCTTCAGTAACTGTTGACTTTTTACATGGGTTTAGTACATTTGATTCGAGTCCAAGTTCGATGAAAAACACTAAAACTAGACCAGTACCAGGTGAGATACCAATTATAATAATTCATTTCATATTTAAATCTTACGTAACTCTTGAATTTGTAGTTCAGTATACTGTCAAACATTGGTGTCAAACATTGGTTGGACTTGGTTCTTATCCAGTAACATGAAACAATGCTTTCATATACGTTATTCTACCATCTATATTTACACTATTAAAACAATGAACATTGATAATGAGAGCTACATTGGGTTTACACCACAACTGGACTTATCGACACAACTGTCAGCCAATACCAAAGATACTGATTTAACTTTAAACTAACAGCTGATATAGTTCATTTCGTTGCGCGTACCTTTACAGATGAAGAATCGTACTTGGCGATACAACTTAAATTGTCAGGCACAATTGATGCTAAAGTAGAAACTATCCATATAACTGATATGAACGATAAAGAACTAATGAGTATGCCTGCCAATGTTGCAAATGAAAAGGATAAGATTTACGTCAGTGCAGCGTTTAGACCACCTAATGCTTTGTTTAAAATAATGGTAAGCAAACATTTTGTTTTAAAAATTTGTAGGAAAAGGACGTGGAATTAAATTTCATATTTGTATATTTATTTAAATTTCAGATAGTTGCAGTAGATCTGAAAACTTGCGAAGAATTTAAAAGATGGTGTCCTACACCGATTCAACCGCAATCGCGTCCTGCAAGTAATAAATTAATTTTAAATTATTTTCCAAAGTATAACACTTAATAAGATATTTGGAAGATTACTGAGTAAACTGATTTAAATCATGTATTGTGTCGTGCATTTCCAGTTCGCCTCGAATATAAACAACCAGAAGTAACCATCGGGAACAGCCCAAAAATTGAGGTTATATATGGAGACTCTATAAAATTAGAGTGCAAAGTAAAGGCGTATCCTAAACCTGTTATTGAATGGGAAGATAAAGAGACTGGCCGAAAATTACCTTCAAAGGTAGTAAAAGTAGCTATAGTCCGGAGTCCGATAATTTTTCACAGGGCATTTTTATTGTAGAAGGTTGCAAAAATATTTACAAATTTAACTTTATTACTGTAATTACACTTACGCGCCAACTCAGAGTCACTAAGGTTACTTTAATCGCTCCTTACGGCCGGTCTCAATAATGTAATAACAGATGGAAGATTGTGGATATGGCTACCATTAGTATGTCTTCTGTCATACTTGTCAATTTTTCAGACGCAAAAAAAAAAATTTCGAAAAAAAAAATTTTGCTAAAAAAAAATCTGTCATACTTGTCAATTTTTCAGACGCAAAAAAAAATTTGCGTCTGAAAAATTGACAAATATGACAGAAGACATACTAATGGTAGCCCTATCCACAGTCTTCCATCTGTTAGTACATTATTGAGACCGGCCGTTAGTAAAGAATTATCATACAATTTCTGTTCTAAGGAGCGATTTAAGTAACCGTTAGTGACTCTGAGTTGGGGCCTTAATCTTCTAAATAATTGGAAAAAAAAACAGTTTTTTATGCTACAGCAAACGTTATCATTTTGATCTGTTTTAATTCTACAACTATTATAAATGCGTAAGTTTGTGAAAATGTTGGGAACTAGACACACAAACGGACCAAGTCCAGATTTAATAAAACCGGGTAAATTTTATTCCAGTTACACATTAAAATTGGTTATTTTCGACAACAAACAATTACATGCACATAACAGTAACAGAGGATTAAAAACCATGACTCATTTGCTATTTATATCTTGAACAGGTATCAATACTGGAACTTCCGTATGACTATATTAGTCATTTGGAGATTAATAACGTTAATAAAGAAGGAGTATATAAATGTAAGGCCATCTCCAGTAAAACTGTTGTAACAGATGAAATAGAAGTTAAAACATTCAGGCCTCGGTTTTTGAATATACTCGAATCTCCCAAAGGTAATAAACCAACATTTAAACTTAATTGCATTACACTGATATAATAATTGTATTAATGGTAGAAAATAATTGGTTAACATCCGAAATATAGTTTTATTACAAAAAAGCACAACCAATTTTTGTTAAGAAATTGGATTAATTTAACATGATTAATTAATGAACTATTCGCTGATAAATGTTTTCAGATACTATGATCGATTATAAAAAAGACTCTAAAATATATTGTAAAATCGAAGCTTGGCCACCGGGACATGTTACATGGTACAGGGATGATAAAGAACTAGTAAACGATGCTAATTTTGATATATCAAATGATAAATCGACACTTCTGATCAAGAAAATGTCGCCTGAATTAGAGGGCTCTTATTCTTGTAGGGCTACAAATGATGAAATATATAAAACTTCTTACTTCACTCTTTCTCTATCTGGCATCGGTAAGTCTTCTTGAAACTTATTACATAAAATAAAATAAAATGTTATCAATTGAAACCTGTTTGGTAAATTAGTATTTTTATTCGTTTCAGAACGTCCCATATTCGATAAAACTTATGCAACTAGTACAGTTGAGGAGGGCTCAATATTACTTATATCTTGCCGGTATACATATATCAATATTTTAGGAATTTTTATTAGTATAACAACTATGTAGCCCAGTTTACGACACATCGTTTGTTATCACTCGTGATGTTGCGTTCATACCCTCCAAGATACAGAATTCTAGTGCGCGAGTGTGAATGTGTAGAGGTTTATTTTATATGTATGTTGATGTTCTCAGCATCATCAAAGGATGGCCAACACCAACAATCACATGGGAATTCAAGAAAAATGACGCTAATGAATTTGTAAGTCTGGCTTATACAGGGCTGGATATTCAAATAGATTCTGTCAATGTTGATAACGCTGGGATTTATAGATGTCATGCAGAAAATATAGTTGGAAAAGATTATCATGAAATCGTACTAACTGTTCAATGTTCGTATAGCCACTTAATTGAGAAAGATGTATCTAATAATAAATATAATATTATTTATCAGTAAATGTATAAATTAAAGATCACTTAAATTACGAAACTATTAAAATATATAAGATATGTATTTAATAATTTTACCCAAAATAATAGCAATTTTACCCATAATAATATAACAGCAGTGATAGCCTAGCGGTTAGACGTTAGAACGTTGGTCTCCCGAACGAAGGGGCCCGAGTTCAAATCCTGGCACGCACCTCTAATTTTCAAATATTATGTGCGTATTAGAAGTTAATTATCACTTGCTTCGGTGAAGGAAAACATCGTGAGGAAACCTGCACACCGGAGAGTTCTCCATAAAGTTCTCAAAGGTGTGTGAAGTCTACCAATCCGCACTTGGCCAGCGTGGTAGACTATGGCCTAATACCCCTCACATAGTGAGAGGAGACCCCGAGCCCAGCAGTGGGACAGTTATGGGTTGTTGCTTACTTTTTACCCAAAATAACTCCCGTAAGCTAGTTCATAGAAAATCCTAACAGCCTTTACCTATAAGTAATCAGAAGTAACTATATAGCGATGCTGAATTTTTTGACTTCATGATTTTTTTTAATTTTCATTGTTGATATACATATAGAGGTACATAACATAACTTTGGGCAGTTTCTTTGGAGGCACTCAAAAAATTCTTCAAATTCCAGTTACCGTATTTTTATTTCAGGCAAACCCAAAATAGAGAAAAGTAATTCGAAGGTCATAGTTAAGCTAGGGGAACAGGCTTTCATACCATGCAGGTAAAATATTAAAATAATTGAGAAGAAAAATATCGTATCTTTTAATGTCATGATAATAGCAATCGAGCTTGCAGTGCCACCATCCCCTACCGCTCGTGTATGTACACCGGTGATAAACCTCCATTCTGTAAAATCGCAATATAATGCACCTTTCGGTTGCTTCATTTTAATAATCTTTTAAAGCTATATGAGAACCTTAAAATCACAGTATTGATTAAAGTCCTTTAAATGTTTTCAATAAAACAGTAAGTACGCATACACATGAGCCATTGATTTCATTTAAATATTTCTTTTCAGAATCAAAAAAGGTATCCCTGAGCCAGATATAACTTGGGAATTCAAAAGAAAAGGCGCTACTGACTTTATTGGTATTACGGAAACAAAAGAGAGTCATAATATAGCATTGGCTGATTCAGAAAACGCCGGTGTTTACAAATGTGTTGCAAAAAATGTAGTTGGCGAAGATTCTCATGAGACAGAACTAACTGTATTACGTGCGTATTAACTCTGACACCAAATATTCTTACCATTATTATATAATCTGATTTGTGTACTCACAGCTCACATAATATAGTAAATATTATTAGCTATATGAAACTATAATTTATTTTTTAGACCCTCCAGAAATAAACAAAATAGAATCGACGAAAACGGTTAACGAAGCGTCTGACATTGAAATATCATGCAGGTAATATAATAAAAGTCGAAATTTTATTAATCAAATTATAGATTACCAATGATTTTCATGAAAACAATTTTTAACTTACATTGAGTACTTAGCTAAATGTTCTGCGGCTAAATATTTTTCCGTGGACAGTCCTGTTAAATATGAATATAATTGGTCAAGTAACAAAATTTTTGCATAAACCTTTTTTATCCTCAGTATTATAAAAGGATTTCCAAAACCAGAGATAACTTGGGAATTCAAAGGAAAAGACACGAATAAATTTAGAAGCCTTCCCCACACAGACCAAGTGATTTATATAAATAATGCAGCACTGAAAAATGCTGGGGTATATAAATGTCAAGCATCTAACTTAATTGGAAAAGATGAACATCAAATAATATTGCATGTACATTGTAAGTATAGACATAATGATAATTTAATAGTGTACCTAATTAAATCCAATAAAATACGTGATGATAGTATGATAAAAACTGGTAAATATTTACGTTTAAATTTTTATTGAACTAATTTTAGGTATTCCTGAAATAGATCACAGCAAATCTACTATCGAAGTCAAACGGGGATCAAAAGTGTCCATACCTTGCAGGTATCTTAATTATATGAAGTGCAATTATTTAAGAAACCTATGTAGGTTTTTATATATATATTACTATTTGTTTATCTTCAGAATCACAAAAGGTGTCCCAGAACCAGTTATAACTTGGAAATTAAAGAAGTACGATATGAGCGATTTTGTTAGTCTTTCCGAAACGGGACAGCAGCTTAAAGTACATTCCGCCGATTCCAGACATATGGGATTATATAAATGCATCGCCGTAAACATGATAGGAGAGGACTCACACGAGACTGAGTTAATCGTTCAATGTATGTTTTATTTCTTTATTATATGTATAATATTATACTATTTAATATGTCTGACGTAATAGTATATATTATACGTACTCGTATGTACGTATTACTAGATGTGCCCACGACTTGGACGACGTGGAAGAATTTTCCGCGTAAATTCCGATCCCTGGGAACCCTAATCACTTAGCGGTATGAAATATACTTTACGATATATTTTCATATCTACCAAATATACACAAAAAAAATCATAAAAATCAGTCGAGCCGTTTCGGAGGAGAGCGATGACAAACGCCATGACACGAGATTTTTATAAATTAGTTTTCTCCTCTAATGTAAACCTTGAATATGTATTGTAGATTTCGTTAGTTTTCTCGTAATTCCTGAAGAAAAATTTATATTTTCGGATATCTACACATTGAAGTAGAAATTTAACAGTCATTGGCAAAACGTAATATAATACATACGAGTAAATGAAGTAACGAGTAAAACGAAGTAAAACGACTAAACGAAGGGGACAAAGACGACCAAAGAAAAGATGGATGGATTGTGTTATGAAATGTAAGAGAGTTAGTGTAAAGATGACGGCTGATAGGGAAGTGTGGAAGAGGAAAACGTATTGCGCCGACCACAAATAAAATTAGGAAATGGGCAGGATGATGATGATGATGATATAAAGAAAAATATTCTGACATAAACTCAAACCCCTGGAGTTGATAGATAGTTATGGCGGTTTTACTGTATATTACATTTTAGTGAGTGTCGCAGAAATGATAGTGTATCTATATTATAGCATATAATATTTTATTTTCTTTCAGATCCTCCTAAGATAGAAAAAATTACGAAGACTAAGACTGCCACCGTAGGAACAAAAGCTGTGATAGAATGCAGGTATTTAATATATTATTATCTTTTACTCTCGACTTTGTCTGCATGGACTTCATAGAGAAGTGAAAAGTGTGTGTTCCTCCTATCCGCACATAAGAGCCGTGTCTATGAAATAATATAATTTACCAAGCCCGCACGAGGCTCTGTAAGATATCGATTGTGTAGAAAAATGAAAAGGTAAATGCACAGAACCATGGTTTGTGCGGCAAGGATACTTGAGTGAGTAGGCTCACATAGTGTTTATTAAATAATTCTTGACAAAAAAACCGACTTCAAAATGACTCAAAAACTACTCGTCAGGTCTCGTTCAAATTTAAGTGGGACTACATGACAAGCACCAGCATTCGATTAAAAAAGAATCATCAAAATCACTTCAACCAGTCGAAAGTTCTGAGTTAAGTAAAACATAAAAAAACAGTCGAATTTAATATCTCCTCCTTTTTTGAAGTCGGTTAAAAAGGACAATATCTAGTAATTAATATTAATATTTTAAAGCAACACTAGGTTTTGAAACTGAGATCCTAATATCATAGTAGAATGGCCACAGTACCATTAATGGTCTTTAGATGATACTGTTAAAACGAAACTACAATTTTGCAATTATGCAACCATTAAATTTAAAAGATTCACTTTCAGAATTTTAGAAGGATTACCAAAACCGATGATCACTTGGGAATTCAAAAGGCAAGATGCAAACGAATTTATAAGTATTCGGGAAACCGAACTTGAGATCGATCTTGTTCCAGTCGAACTAGACGATGCCGGTGTCTATAAATGTTTCGCAAATAACAAACTTGGTCATGATTCCCATGAAATAAAATTTACCGTGACTAGTGAGTATCACGTTCATAACTTTAAAAAAATACAACAAATTAAAAGTCTTCCCTAGAAACTTGTGATAATGTTATTGAAATAAAGTATGTCAATAGTAACGAGTGAATTTTGTACAGATGCACCAAATGTTATCGTCAGTGAACCAGTAACAGTAAAGGTTGGTGAAAAAGTTACTCTCTCATGTGAAGTTACCGGTGAACCAAAGCCAGATGTGAAGTGGATCAAGGATGGTATAACTATCGAAGCAAATGCAAAATACACAATTTTTAGCGACCTTTCTTTAAGGTAAGGGTCTACTTGATGGGTTTTACCCAACTGAAAGGAGAGGTTATATTTTTCGCGCCTATCTTATTATATGTATAATTATGTTTGTGATTATTTTTATTACCTCATAATTATCTTCCAAACCGATGGACTAATTTATATAATTAAGATACCGTTAGATGCGTCTTGACAGCCCAAGTGTTCCTATATAAGTGAAATCTATACTAATATATAAAGAGGAAAGATTTGATTTTTTGTTTGCATTGAATAGGCTCCAAAACTACAGAACCGATTTGAAAAATTCTTTCACTGTTAGGAAGCTACACTATCCCCGAGTAACATAGGCTATATTTTCAAAAAAATTAGGGATCCTTAATAAAACTCCAATAATGTAACCCAAGGTATAAAATATAACAAAATCGAAGCAAAGCGAGGGCGGTTACTCGTTAGATATAAACAAATATGAAATGTGAAATTAGATATACCTACTTAAATAAATAAGTAAAATTAGATAATTATATAGCTGTGAAATGCCATTAAAGCATGAAAAAAAATCGAATACTGCAATATGGGTATTAAATTAGGGACCTCATCATAAGGATTTCAAATGATCGTTTTTTTAATGTTAATTTTTAAGCAGTCGGGTTGTTGATTTTTAAATTTATTTTAAGACTGACATTTAAAAATAAATTAGATTTTGAAACCAAAATAATCTTCTCTAAGTCAGTATCTTGTACTAATGAGTATAATTGGTTTAAGTAGGTAATTAAAGTATTGTTGTAAGAATACATAAATTAATCTATTTTCAGGTTTGTAGCTAGCTTAGGCGATGAAGGCGATTATGCCTGTGAAGCGAAAAATAGCCTCGGAGAAGATTCCAAAAATACAACCTTGCAAATTTACGGTAACACCATTTCCATTTTTATTTTTAGCATTTAAGATTAAATATTGCGGCAAATAAATACCTTTTTATATAAATAGGCGACAAACCAGAAGACAAACAAGAAACACAAGACACCACTTAATGGTGAATTGTCTTCATCACTTATAGACATCAGTAGCACGATAGGCATCATTGATGGGTTGCCGATAAGAAAGAAAAGAGATAAAAAAACTGGCTCTCAAGCCCAGCCGGAACTCTTCTCGAAATATAAAAAACAACCCATTAATGGCTCACTACTGAGCATGGGTGTCTCCTCTTAAGGATTCCTAGAGGATTCCATACTTCACGACGTCGTTCCAGTATGGATAAGTGCAATTTGGATTATAAGTTTAACTTACAAATATCAAACCAATAGAAAATATTTTTAACCCTTCAAAAAAGGAGGAGGTATTCAATTCAATTGTATTTTTTTATGTTTGTTATCTCAGAACTTTCGACTGGGTGAACCAATTTTGAAGATTCTTTTTCAATCGAAAGTTGGTGCTTCTCATGTGGTCCCACTTAAATTTGAGCTAGATCTGACGAGTAGTTTTTGAGTTATTTTGAAGTCGGTTATTTTTTTTTTGGTAAAATTAAGATTATTATTACAAACTGTTATAAAATTCATTTTTCAAACGCACTTTTGAAAGACCAACGTTCAAATTATTGAATGTAATTCAAATGACTCAAACCTTGCTATGTATATGAAAGCAGAATCCAGTGAAGTACACTACAAGTTCAAGTCTACTAACTAAATTATTTTCTAGGTCCAATAATAATAGACCCTCCTGCAGTAAATCCTATTTACGTCAACGTCGGTACTGATGTGAAGTTGCCTTGCAAAGCCAGTGCAATCCCTGTGCCCGAAATTCAGTGGCATTTCTTCAGTGCAGAGCCAAATGTTGAATCTAGATCCTTTGAGTAAGTTTCTCACCCTGCCTTTTGTAACAAGTTATAATTTGTAAAAAGTAGGTAGCTATCTTAATATATAGGTCTTATGTGTCACGTTGTTTGTCCGCGATATACTCCTAAACTACTTGACCGATTTTAATCAAATTTGTACACCGTGTGCAGTTTAATCCAACTTGAAAGATAGGATAGCTTACATCTCATAATAAAAAACTTTTGACAGTACGAAGTCTGTCCGGGCAGCTAGTAGTTTAATATAATTATATTATATTACTCATGAAAATATATATAATCTGAGATCGAACATCCAAAAAATCCTATGAAAGTACACTAGGAACTCAAAATGCAGGCTTGTAAATTTTGTTATCCTGTAAGAATATAAATTAATTACAATGACATGCGGTTATTGTATATTTTAAGATTTATAAATCACAGCTGACCCTGCAGACGTTGTTCTGCAACTTTTTTTACACAAATAAGTTAATGCTTAACCACAATCCCACCTGATGGTAAGTGATTATGTGATCCAAGGTGGTGAGCACATTATTATTAAAAGCCAAGCCTATTCACGCTTTTCGTGAAGACATCCACATAACTGTTTTTGGTCGCGAATAAGTCACTGACGCGAAAAATTGGTAAAAAGCGGCCAAGTGCGAGTCGGTCTCGCCCATGAAGGGTTCCGTAGCAGCAAGTAACATAATATAACAGTTCTTGTAGTTCGTTGAAACTTTGATCGATGTTTTTTGCGTTTTACGATTTATGACGTATTAAAAAAAAACTACTTACTAGATTTCGTTCAAATCAATTTTCGTTGGAAGTTTGCATAGTAATGTACGTCATATATTTTTTTTTAGTTTTATCATTCTTTTATTTTAGAAGTTACAGGGGGGGGACACACATTTTACCACTTTGGAAGTGTCTCTCGCGCAAACTATTCAATTTAGAAAAAAATGTTATTAGAAACCTCAATATCATTTTTGAAGACCTATCCATAGATAGCCCACACGTATGGGTTTGATGAAAAAATTTTTTTGAGTTTCAGTTCTATGTATGGGGAATCCCCAAAATTTATTGTTTTTTTTTTCTATTTTTGTGTGACAATCTTAACGCGGTTTACAGAATACATCTACTTACCAAGTTTCAACAGTATAGTTCTTATAGTTTCGGAGAAAAGTGGCTGTGACATACGGACAGACAGACAGACAGACAGACAGACAGACAGACAGACAGACAGACAGACAGACAGACATGACGAATTTATAAGGGTTCCGTTTTTTGCCATTTGGCTACGGAACCCTAAAAACCATCCTTGAAGCGTATAGTGTGTCAAAATTTGAGCTCAACTGGTGAAGGACTTTTCGAATTTTTTGTACAAAAACTAACTTAACATTTTTATACATATAGATAATCTAACTGTGGCGCTATCTGTTGAATTTCATTAACACGCCAAAGTATTGATAAAACAAATATGCATGGTGTAAATAATCTCAGTTGTTTATGAACCCAATGAATAAATCATTTTGTATTGAATTGCTGCTTTTAACACATAATATAAATATACTCTTGAAATTGATATATTTTTCCCGACAAAAAAGCATATTAAATAGGTTGAATGAACGATTTTCCACTAAAAATCGGCTTTGATTCTTTCGTGGCTCCACACCCGTTCTCACGTGACTTTAACTTTAAATAAATAAAATACTCATTTCAGATCTGATAAGGAGCTACTCACAATATCTAAAATACAAGAAAACAGCGCAGGGTACTACAGATGTCTTGCTTACAATGGTTACGAAAAAAAAGCAATAACGTATGAAGTAGTCGTTAACGGTAATATTCATACAACCAATACATGAGAATAAAACGAATCTAGAATAAGAATATTATTGATCGCCAATTTTATTATAGTTATATAAAAGTAGGAAACGCTACGTATCCATGATGTTACTGATTTTTATTAATTTATTGGTGTCTAAGATATTAAAAATTATCCAATCAGATATGGTGCTCAAGTCCGAAATGGACGTACATGAATAGACAGAAAAACATTCTGCAAATCAGTGAGATCATAGGCGATGCAATAAGGCGATTATTTAAAATTACTTAAAGTGAATTAATCTGGACGATTGAGATTCATTTTATTTAATTTGACTAAAGTTAACCTATTCCAACTTATTAAATAACGCACAAATTATTTAGATAAAACCTTGAGGCAAAGCCCCGCCTTAAAAAATACAGTCGTCAAAATTACACTGGAACACATTAACTTTTTCTGCAGAATGAAAATTACACTTTTTTTTTATTAGATACTAGTTTCACAGATAAATCTATGGAAATTACGACTAGAACAAAGTAACTAATAAAGTTCAACATACAACATACTCGTACAACTTAGCTCAATGTATTATATTATTAGTTTAAAAGTTCGTATTTTCCAGTGCCCGTCGAAATTGAGAAACCCGTAAAAACAGAATTTACTATCGTCAAGAACGATTATGTGTTGAAAATTCCTTGTAAAGCTAAAGGATCCCCGAAGCCTAAAGTTTCTTGGTTAAGAAATTTCAAAACAATTTCTACGAGTAAGTCTTAAGTTGATTGATTTTGAGTAATAAAATTGATTCAAAATAAAACTCAATCATTATAATTATTTTATCTATCTTCACAAACTTCAAAGTACCACGACTCATTCATCAATACGAATTTTTAACAATTAATAAGACAGTATAAATTAAATAATTATAATTTGAAGTTTTCATGATTCAATTATAATTGTTGAAATAATGATTATCAAAAGAAACATTATTTTCAGACGACTATCATGAAGTGGATTCTGACGGTACTCTGAAAATAAAAAATCCAAACGAGTTCTCAGCAGGAAATTATCTTTGTGTCGCGGAATCTACAAGATCTAGCGCTTTTCAACTGTTCACTGTTCGTTTTACATGTATGTGCTTTTAGTTTAATTTGTTTTCCCCTTATTTAAAATAAGTATTATGTTTTAATGGTGTTGGGTTAATACGGTTTTTTTTATAAAATAATCTAATGCATAACAACAATTCCACCTGATGGTAAGTGGTGATGAAGTCCAGGATGGTGACCGCACTAACTTAGTAAAAGCCTATTGATACTCCGCTTGAAGTAATTTGATTAAGCTGTTCTTAAGAAAATAGTAGTCTTTATTTTTAATCAGGCTTGAGTACTCGATATAGGGAAATCAAAATTATATCTAATTGGAAAAATTGATATTTTTAACCAACTTCAAAAAAAGGAGGAGGTTCTTAATTCGACTGTATTCTGTTTTTTATTTGTATTTTGTTTGTTACCTCCGAACTTTCGACTGGGTGCACTGATTTTAATGATTGTTTTTGTCGAAAGCTGGTGCTTGTCATGTGGTCCCACTTTTTTATTGAGATCTGACAATGACATCCATGAGAAAATCATACAAGTCTTAAATTTGCATTAAGTATGTGGTCGATAAATGGACGAATAACTCAATATCACGACAACCGATTTCGATAATTCTTTTTTTAATCGAAAGCAGGTGCTTATCATGTGGTCCCACATAAATTTGAACGAGATCTGACAAGTAGTTTTTGAGTAATTATGAAGTCGGTTATTTTTTGTTAGTAAAATTTAGATTATTTTTGACAGCGACCCTGACTCTAAGTGAGCCGACTGAAACAATTTACGTAGAAGAAGACCAATCAAAAGAAATTGAATGTAAACTTCCGCACAAATCAACGGATACCATTCGATGGTATAAGGTATGTACAAGTATCATGTAACATTGTCAAGAAAAAAGCTCTGCTTTTCCCACATTGGATTTCGTTCTCAACACTGCATTACTTTCAAATATTTTACATAATCAAACGTTAAAATTTTAAAAATTTTGTAATATTTCAGAATGGGGAAGAAATGCGACAACCAACGAATCACTTTAAAATACATCACGCAACTGCTTTTGACGCCGGAGTTTACAGCTGCCGGGTAATCTCATTCCAAGGTTCTAAGACTGCTCATATGAGGATTGAACTTGGAACTAAACCAGACTTTGAGAACAAGAAAGACAACAGAATAATGCATACGTTTATTGAAGGGCGGAAGTCTCTTCTTGACTGTTTTGCAAAGGGAAAACCTTCGCCGACGGTACTTTGAAAATTTCTTAACACTACGTGATTCACTGTTAAAAGACGTAAAACTACGTTCGCCTTAAAACTTTTTTGAGCATACTCTTTATGCTCAGTGTTAAGGTGCCATAGAAACACTATAATTCGTTGTCATTACCTATATAATGTCATATTCACATAACCTGAAAATTTAATGGAAGATTCTTTTTTTACTATACTTGTCTTAAACTTTAGCTCTGCATTTGTTACTGTAAAAGCCTGTAAATAACATGTTTTTTGTGCATACAATTTTAAATTAGTAATGT
Source organism: Thymelicus acteon (assembly GCA_951805285.1). NCBI lineage: Eukaryota > Metazoa > Arthropoda > Insecta > Lepidoptera > Hesperiidae > Thymelicus > Thymelicus acteon. Next base: position 3,689,432 of record OX638234.1, read on the forward strand.
AAAGTGAATGTTTCAGTTAACTTGGTGGCATAATGGGATTAAATTAAAAGAGTCATCTAACAGCTATACAATTAATGAACTTAACGAGAATCACTTAGGAGAATATCGATGTGAAGCTAAAAATGACTTCGGCGCCATAACTCGAACTCACGTATTACAAAAAATTGCAGGTAATGTAAGCTTCTAGTTGAAAAATATAGTTTTTACGTAAAACTATGATAATGGTTACCTATACTACGATACGGTATAAACCGAACTTCGTTTAGTTAAGTCATAAGACCAATATTATATTATTACAAAATTAATCACCATCTCTTTTCTCAGGATGTATAATTAACTATAATGAAAACGAAGGATATAAATTTCACCCTGTATTAAGAACCAAATCTGGAGAATTAGCACATTTCGAAAGTAAAAATGGCGTGATGTACATACCTGAAAGTGAACCTATTGAATGCCTGTGTCCAAATAGTATACGTAAATTCTATTGTGTTGAAAACCAAATGTTTCTGATAGCCGAAACAAAGACAATTCATGCAAAAGATCGAAAGATTAAATACGCTGACCTAAAATGTGACAACGAAATGGAACCCAGTGAAGAAAATGCGATTAAAGGCCAACGATGTGTACAAACTGACCCTAAAAGTAGATTGATACGAATTGGATACAAATCTGGAGAATTTAGTGCACTATACGATGTTTGTATAAACAAAAAGACTCAAAATCGTTTTTTTATCAAATACGATGTGTCCCGTTATGCATCTGATTTTAAAATCGGTAGTCATCCATTTGTTACGAAGAATTGTAACTCTCAAAATAATTTCAATGGAAAAATCAGACACGGATGCTGTTCCGGCAGATCCGTGGTCAATCCAGAGGATGTTTCACTAGACACACAGAAGGCTACGTATTTAAATATAAATATTGTACCTCAATGGAACTGTAGTAATTATGTTGTAAGTATTTGGTAATATGTTTATGTTCTATTATAATAATAATCGTGTATTTGAAGACTAAGGACTATTTTATCCCATATTCCTCTAAAGACGAAGAGATTCGAGCAGTAAGATTTGCTAATGAATAATTTCGCTAATAATTAAAGTAATAATTGATATTATAAATGGATGTGCTCAATTACTGACCTTATAAGAAAGTCAGTGTTTCATCGAGAGCTTTCCTAAGTTTTTTTTTTTATAATAATAACGCTACACACTAGGATCCCCTGTGTCGTGGGTGTCATGGACAACAAACAAACACATGAACACACTTACACACACACCCAGACTGAGAACTGAAATTCAAATCTCGCTGGAATATTACCCACCCAACCTAAGACCCTGAGCATGGCGCGGCGCTGCGGTGGTCCCGCATGGTAAGCATACGAGATTAAACGGCTGAAAAGGTGACGTGAAACTAATAGTAAGTTAAAGGTACAAAATATACAAACAAGTACATAAACATATTGAAGATTTTACTAGCATTAGACGCATCACCGACGCATTGCAAAATCCCAGCAAGGAAAAATCCAAATCGGTTAATAAATGACGGAGTTCCTAAATGACAAACCTCCTTTGAACTAATTAAACATAAAAAAGGTTATTATCAACAGAATTTGGACGAGATCGACAGAAGAATCAGAAAACTTGCTAAATCAACACCGCGTGATGTGGTCGTTTTTGGTGGGGAATTCGATTTGAACAGCAGAGCCAGCCAGACAATTGCACCAAAGTATTTATGGAAGGTATAACATATTGAAGATTCTGTTTCCTTGGCCCTCCTATTATTAAAGAATGATTTTGTATGTAACTAATCTTCAGAAAAATCATCTTATTTAAATCGTCGAGCGATCGTTTAATTGATCACTTTATAACTTTACAATTATACATAAAATACGATAAATTTAAAAGTTTGTACGGATGTTTGTTACTAATAAAACATACGGCACTCATTAACCCAGAAAACACGAAAAGACATGGCAGACTGTATCCCTAATCTTGAAAAATCTTGCCAAATATACGATCGGCCGACAAAATACACAATGCTTCACTTCTGATATTTGCATTATGAATTATGTTTGTTTTAACCTTTTTACCAGGTCGTAGCAATTCGTCAAATATATAAGGCATTAGCGATCGTCACAATAAACGTACCAGATTTAACTGAAGAGGAAGCGAGGAAGCTGCAGCGGGCAATTTGTCCAGATATATGCGCTAATATAAACTGGATGAACAACAAAGATTGGCATGATGTTAAACTCGGCTACACTTTCTGTTGCGATCCAGAGGAATTCGCTGAAAAAGTTATTCCTACATTCAAAAATATGTTCCCAACAAACGTATTAGATACTGTGTAACGAACAAAAACTGTTCAATTTGAATTCCTATTCATGGCATTTATTTTAACGTTCCTTGTAGATGTATTACAGAAGTATTAATAGGTTATTATTATTGTATTGAATAAATATATTTCATAAATACATTCGTGGTATTATTTTGATTAGTAAAAGTTTTTTTTTGACAATTTTTGGATCCAAAACATTTGCCCGCTGGTATGACCATCTAAGTGGTCAAAGACATTAATAGGAAGTGTGGCAGAACAAAACTTATTTGAAATAAATATTACTAACAATGTTTATCGATACTTTTAAAATTCCAACCTTGAAGCAGTGGGTTCACGGCTAAACACGAATTACCCGTGAAGTCAGTGGGTGCACGGCTAAACACGAATTTCCCGTGAAGTCAGTGGGTGCACGGCTAAACACGAATTACCCGTGAAGCCAGTGGGTGCACGGCTAAACACGAATTACCCGTGAAGCCAGTGGGTGCACGGCTAAACACGAATTACCCGTGAAGCCAGTGGGTGCACGGCTAAATACGAATTACCCGTGAAGCCAGTGGGTGTACGGGCAACGACCCCTTAATTTAAGCTTTCCTTCCTCATCACCACTATGAATAAGGAATATGCGTGGTGATCAATATGGTACAAGAACGAATGACACATTGTTAACAAAATTAGTTTTTTATAACTCGTTCTCCTATAATGGCGAAGATTACACATTTTCCGGTCCGGAATTCCATTAAATAGTACCTAATTTAAAAACAATGATTTCTTTCAAAACTACAAAGTAAAGCATTTAGGCACATTAATACCACGACAAAACTTTTGTCGTTAGTCATTAGATATAATTAGTTTACTGAAGTCTGTATGTCAGTTCATCTAGGTATACTAATCTGCAACAACCCATAATTGTCCCACTGCTGGGCTCGGGGTCTCCTCTCACAATGTGAGGGGTATTAGGCCATAGTCTACCACGCTGGCCAAGTGCGGATTGGTAGACTTCACACACCTTTGAGAACTTTATGGAGAACTCTCTGGTGTGCAGGTTTCCTCACGATGTTTTCCTTCACCGAAGCAAGTGATAATTAACTTCTAATACGCACATAATATTTGAAAATCAGAAGTGCGTGCCAGGATTTGAACTCGGGCCCCTCCATTCGAGAAACCAACGTTCTAACCGCTAGGCTATCACTGCTTAGTATACTAATATTATAAAGAGAAATGATTTGATTGTTTGTTTGCATTGAATAGGCTCCGAAACTACTGAATCGATTTAAAAAATTCACTGCTGGGAAGCTACACTATCTCCGGGTGACATAGGCCATATTATATTTTCAAAAAAATTACGGATCCTTAAAAAAATGATTAAATATAAACTTGCTGTTTCTAGTACATTTTATTTGGCATTAATAATAGGTAAATAGTAGTTATAATCAGTCATATAGTAGAGATCGAAAAAAATTATTAAATCAGAAGATATTTCTATTTGAAATTATCAAATGCCACCGAAATTAGGACCATTGGAATTAGAATCCGATGCACCGAAATTGATAAAGACTTCGATCCAGCTGATCAGGCCATTTGATAGGCCATATGCAGGAAGCTTGCTCATTTAATTAATGTCAATAATACAATGGCTATGTTCAATTACGGTAGCGCTTTGTTTTGCCACCAGAGCCACCAAGATTGCGCCACCGGTCTTACGGAATCAGAGTCAAAACTTGAATTTTAAAGAGCGATTCGAGGCAGCTGCTCGACCCGCAGCCGTATTGGGGCGGCTTAGAATACTAACCCCAATCCCACGCCGGATGGGTGACGTAAAAGGCGACTAAATCCAGCCTGCTGGTGGTAGGGCCCCTCGAGGGATTATATTGGTAATATTGATTTTAATTGTTAATTAATACGATTATTACTATTATTATTTCTCCGTGGGGTTCGCCTGGATAGCTACCACCCTTGAGCATGAATCAGCTGCCAAGTCAAAAAAAAAATCTTTTTTAAGGCTGATTGACATTAATAACACTTTTTAGGGGTTCCAAGTAATAGTAAATAGGTTATATTATGATTAATTTACAAGGAAAACTATCACGGCTATGTTAACATAAGTAGTTAATGAATGATAGTCGATAAACTTACACTTCGGAACCCTACATTGCGCGTGGCCTGACACGCACTTTCTCGTTTTTTTTTAAATTTTACAGACAGAGTCGCAATAAACGTGTATCTTATTTAATTATTTAACTGTCGCGTGGTGTGAATCAACTAGTTATTAATATCATGAATATAAAGGGCATAATGTTATCAAAACTAAGAGACTTTGTTGCAAAGTTACATTTTATTATATTACCGATTTAAGGCTAAGCTAGTTTAATAAACACAAGAAGGTATTATTTTGATAAATTAATAATAATTAAATAGTGATTATTTTATGATCTTGTAGTGTAAATATCGTGTACCCAAAACAATGTGGAAAATATATGGAAAAAAGTAAAATATTCTATTTATTGAAGTTTTTGTATTTAGTTGTTTGTTTTGTATTTATTAATATGCTTTCATAAAATGGTACCTACATGTGTGCAAAATACACCTCTCGAAATCATTTCTCCAGTCACAAGTCTGCTGGAAGAAAAGTATCTACCCTATTCCTTTAAATATTTTCCGTGATTTGTGTACATAAATAAATAAGTACAATATGAAAATTGCAAATCTAAACAAGTGAAGCTGTGGGCTTCTTTTGTTAGATCATTTTGCAACAATCAATGATATTTGAGAAAATATACCCGACCCGTGTGACGCAATGATTACCATGCCGAATCGCCGCACCGAGGGTCCTGGGTTCGATTCCCAGCGAGGCGGAAATTTGAATGATGAGTTTGGAATTTCTGTTCTCGGTCTGGGTGTGAATGTCCTTGTCTAGTGTGTTGTCCATGGCACCCACGACACAGGGAATCCTAGTGTGGGGCTATGAGTGTGAAGCGTTATTTATTTATTAATTTATATAATATCACTAGCTACCCGGACAGACTTCGTTCTTTCAAAAATTGCAATAAAATAATATTGCGACTATAAATTGAGATATAACCTATCCTATCTTTTTTTTTAGTTGGATCAAACTGCACACGGTGTGCAAATTTGATTAAAATCGGTTAAGTAGTTTGGGAGTCCATCGCGGACAAACAACGTGACACTTAATATATTAAGATTGGCAAAATGTGAAAAGAGGAGCTCGAATGAATATCACACCCTTAACAAACTGCACAGTTCCTGTGAATATAATGTAATGATCACGTAGTAAGTGAATTGCTGTCATCTAACAACGACACATTCTAATGTTGTAATGATGACGCCAAAATTTTCAATTTTAATTCTAATTATCAGTTGTATAATAACTGAGGGTAGGAGAAGTTTTGTTATTGTAACTGATACAACAGGGTCGATGAGAAACGAAGTAAACACATTGAGAAATCACATCGGATCCGTGGTGAAAACTCTCCCTTCATCAGGAGATTTTGAAAATTACGTACTTGTGCCTTTCAATGATCCTGGTAAGTTAACTTATTTTCTATTGCTTCTTATCGTCTTTAGTAACGGAGTTTGTATGATATAGAATACTGCATGCTTTGTAATTGAAAGACTGCTTCATATACATATATCATATCATGTTGTTACATAGTAATACCTAGAAGTATTTTTAACTAGTCTCAAAACTGACCGCCGTCTATTCAAGCACTAAGTACCGAGATTCAATCTTCTCATTCATTGAAAATCTAATAAGATTTTAAGCAAGGTATTTCACATGTAATTCAAGTATAGATTTTGTTACATGACATAAAAAAACTAGTTCACAATTTCACAAATTTTTAGCATTTGATAATTTTGTTACATACTTTAGTAAAAACAATAAAGTCATTTTGACTAAACAAGGGTGCTAAAGTTTTAATGTAAAACTTGGTTATAGATATTGGTGTTCCAAAAATATCATCAACACCTGAAGGCCTTATCAGTTTCCTCAATGACCTAGATGTAAATGGTGGTAATGATTGTCTGGAAAACTCTCTGGCTGCTGTCGAAAAAGCTTTGGAGATAACCAAGGATCATTCCAGTATCTTCCTCTTTACGGATGCACCATCAAAGGACATTGACAAATTACCCTTTATTCAAACCTTATGTCGCCAACGCCAATCACAGGTACCCAATTATTTTTACAGGCCTTGTAATTACTTCCATCCAATTTAAGATATCGAAATTATAGACTTTACAAATTCACGCAATCAATAAATTAAATTGAAGTGACAAGTCTCTTAAGGCAATAACAGAACGAAGAACTCAGTAGAGGCATGAGAGCTGCAAAAAAATGTGTTAAATGAAGCTTTGAACAAAAATTTTCAGGTAGTTACATTTCTAAGTGGAGATTGTCCGGGACAACGAGTGAACAACATGTATGATGAAATAGCCAAATCCTGTCATGGTGCCGCTTTTCATTTCGATGAGCATAATTTACAACAGGTTGGTTTTTACTAATTAATTCAAGATAAATTAATCCTAGATAAATTGAAATAAAAAGTAATGTTTACAATTTAATGAAGTTAAAATAATTCCGTAAATCCTTAAACGTTTGTGATTCAACGATAATGTATAAAAAAAAATACTTCAGGGAATATTATTAAAGTGGACGATAACTTTAGGATATTTTTAGTTGACAAATATAATATACCCAATCATGGGCATAGTCACGGTGGAGCAAGCGCCCCACCCTGGCTCTGACCTGTAAGATAGCTAATCAAACTTAAAAACTTAATTATCTAGGTACTAACTAGGTACACTAATATCTGTAAGAAAGTTTACACTGGACAGTCGTCAGTCGACACAAAAAAATTCGATCAGAAAAAAAAGCACGCGTATAGTTTACTAGTTACATATTATTTTAGACTGCTGCCCCACCCTGAGCCCATGGCTGGCTACGCTCATCTATGGGTACATACAATAACCATTGAAATATTTAACAAATAATTTGCTTTTTCAGGCATTTAAATATATGAAAGAGATTGTTAACGTAACTTGGACTGATATTCAAACGCACAAAGAATTCATAGGCCGTAAGCAGTTCAATGTAAGTACGAATAATTCGTCAAAAGTGATACTGCCGATGTGCCCATTATTTTGTCGTAAAGCAGTTTTGAATTTATTATGGAATGATTCATTAATTAATAGGAGGCAGTATTCATTTTAAATCTAACCTTTTTCAGTTTAATATAGACGTGTATACAAAAGATTTAATAGTGGCAGTGGCGGGGGATTATCCTGAAATACAAGTAACGAACGCCGATGGAGAAAGCGCAGCAGTGGACAGAATAATGGACACCAAACGTTCACTCGTAAGGATTAATATTAATTATGCTCAAAATTCGCAGCAACGTGAAATATTTTTGCCGTTGCGATAATATTTTGCAAAAAAGTACCGTGTTAATGCGAAAGAATCCTTTCAGAGGATAGATTCATGCAAGAGTATACTGTCAGACGAAGAGAATGAAGAAAACCTAGTCTCTGCCCTCCGAAATCAATACTAAATAAACAATATAAAAACTTGAGAGGTGTCAAGGGACACCCGGATGGAACGAAGTTCCTTGCAGTCAGTACTAGGATAGCAAAAACATGTAGCAAGTGTGCCAAAACAAATCTGGGGTATTAAATTTCTAGGTGAACAAAGCCGATGAGAAATTTTATAGCTTAGATTTGTTTTGGCACACTCGCTTGCATGTTTTTGCTATCCTAGTACTGACTGCAAGAAACGAAAATAGGCTTGCTTTCTATGTAAAAAAAAACTACGACGGCAAAAAGTGTCGTTACAACTTTTCGTTACAAAATTTTCCGCCTAGCCCCCTTTCGCAACGCGCGATAAGGAACTTCGTTTCAAAAAATGAACATTGTCAGTAGCTACATTTTTAAGGCCTAAATGATGATTATTCATAAATGTAATGATGTGACCTTTCTGCAGGTGATCCGTTTGTTACAACCACCAGCCGGTGAATATGTAGTAGAGATATGCAGTAGAGGTGTCTCTATTACCACATTTTATAAATGGAAAACACTGGAATTCTTTTACGGATTCTCGCCTAAAAAAGCAAATAGCCTTAATGAGACTACGAATGCACCCTTACCAGGTACTGTATCTATTTAAAATTATTTAGTATCAAAAAATCGTATTTTAAATGAAGTTGGAAGAAGTCGGGAAGTTGATGTTTCGATAGACACTTTGTTTAGAGCTATGCGGCATTCGACGGAGCAAGCAAGCAAGCAACAACCCATAATTGTCCCACTGCTGGGCTCGGGGTCTCCTCTCACAATGTGAGGGGTACAGGCCATAGTTTACCACGCTGGCCAAGTGCGGATTGGTAAACTTCACACACCTTTGAGAACATTATGGAGAACTCTCCGGTGTGCAGGTTTCCTCACGATGTTTTCCTTCACCGAAGCAAGTGATAATTAACTTCTAATACGCACATAATATTTGAAAATCAGAGGTGCGTGCCAGGATTTGAACTCGGGCCCCTTCGTTCGAGAGACCAACGTTCTAACCGCTAGGCTATCACTGCTTTAATCATTCACTGCTTTCGACGGAGCCATCTGTTAAAATGAGAGAAATAAATGCAAGAAATGGATTTAACATTAAGTACTGTTAGTTACTAATAAAGTCCTTAAAACTACAAGATTATAAATAAGGTTTACAGAGTGGTTTATAAAAACTCTTCATTTATTTTATCATTTCCTAATCTATAATCAGATGCTGCAAGCTTTTTGGTAATTGAACAACTGGATTCTGGAATTGAAGTTGAAGTATTGGAACTGAAAATAGACGGAGAGAAGAAACTTTTAGAATTAGAAATCCTAGATGAAGATAAAAGACTTTACATGGTTCGAGTGTTCTTCAAAGCAAACACACCTTTTCAGATAAACGTGAGTTGAGTGATTGATGATTTGATTTTACAGATTTTCTTTGTTAAAGATTTAACACCGTATTTCTGGAGTTATAACTGATGGAACTTTATGAAAAAATTGTTATAGTATTTCTTATACAAAACCACAATATTTGTGATTTTTATGTTTAAGTTACCAGGATAACACATATCTTGAGGAACAGTAACTATTATCGACATGACATATTTTGCTCATCTCTGATTTTATCTTAAATACGAGTATTATTAATATTCTTAACATAGTTTAGTCAACCACATCATTGGTAACGATGACAGAAAAATAAATTTCTGCATCAAAAATATTAACTATGGTAATGTAGTAAAAATGATGTTATATACAAACCGACTAAAGAAGACCACATAAAAATGTGTTAATGAGTTTTTGTTAATGTTACAGCTTCTTGGGCGAGACAAGAGCACTCAGGAAATTATTAGAGGGACAAGTAAAATAATTTATCCTCAGTCAAAAGGTAAATTTTAAATAAATTAAGGTTAGCTAATACTGAATCAGAAATCCATATATCCAGTTTGCTGATTCTACATCAATAAGAAAATAAATGTTAACTTATGTTTGCAGTAGAACCTCGTGCTGTAGGCGCCACTGTGGAAGCAATACAACCAGAATCGATTTTAATAGAGTTCACAAAAAATTTAACTTTGTTTTGCAAAGTCAAGGGAGACCCCAAACCAGAGATTTGGTGGGAAGACGATAATGAAAACAGATTAGAGTCCGAGGTAAATAATGTTTACTTATTTTTAAATTATGATCTAAATTCTAAATTGTACCAATTTATTTCACACTTTATTCCAAGGAATTACACTCAAAATACTTAAAATAGAAAAAACCAGTGATGATTTTAGAAAATTTCTATTATTTCTACCCTTAAAGTAGAAAACTTACAGTTTGTGAGAAAAAAAATTGTCATCACTACCAAAACTATCCCACTACTGGGCTTGAGTCTCCTTTTACTATAATCGTGAATATTTGGCTATTGGCTAAATATTTTGACATGGCATCCTATAATACTCAGCTCAGTCTGTACCTTATAGGCCATAGTCCACCACAATGATCAAGTGTGGATTGGCAGAGTTCAAATCTTTGAGAACATTATGGACAACTTTTGGGTGCGCAGGCTTCCTCGCGATATTTTTTTTCACCAAAGCAAAAGATAATTAGTTTATCATACAATATTTTTACATGCATTTCAAGATTTGAACGTAATACCCCCCATTTGGAAAAGCGTCGTTCAAGCCTAGCGGTTTGCGGCTGTCACTGAAAAACAGTTTGAAAATGGTCTTTCAAAAAGAAATAAATGATATCATGCACGAGTCTTTCGTCGTTCATGGTCTTATAGGCGACGTCTCTGATGTGCTCGAAAATACTCACAAGGACAATGGAAAAATATTTTGACATGGCATCCTATAATACTCAGCCCTTTTGACCATAAACGATGTTGAGATCAAATATTTTCACATTAAAATTAATACTTTTCTAAATGTACATACAGGATGTTTTCTTCGAATGGCCATCAACGTACATCAGTTATACTACCATGGAAAATGCAACAACAAACAGCACTGTTTACTGTAAGAGTAAGAACATTGAGGGAGAAAGTTCTTTGTCAGCTGAGGTGTTCGTTCATCGAGAATTTACCTTTGAAATCATACAAACCCCATCAGGTACGCTTTAAATTATATTCTTCCGACGGGAATTTAGGACTGAATCTAGAGTTGATTAACTATTGTCTAATAACATAATATTTTAAATCTTATCCGCAGTGGTACCGTTTAAAAAACATGTAATACAAGCCCGAAATTGTCATAATTATAATATTATTGACGAAGTTAACATTTTCCACATTATGCTTAGCTAAAATTTAAATACAATATTTCTCTTTTATTCTGCAATACTAGACAACTCCGTAGGCTGCACTGATTGCAATAATATAGGCCTAATAGCATATTTTTTTTCAGATACAACAGTAGAGTACGGTACCGAAGGAAAATTATTTTGCGAAGCAGTAGCTTATCCAGAAGCAACCATTAAGTGGTACCACAATGATACTACAATTGAAAATACTGAAAACGTGGAAACTGTTCCTGATGACAATATGCTACTGATCAAAAATATGAGCATAGAAGACACCGGTGAATATAAATGTGAGGTTGAAAACAGCGTACAAATGAAGTCTCTATCAGCTGTGGTTGATATATCGGGATTAGGTAACTAAATGGTAGTTTTGTACATGTGTAACACAAATTATTTCCCAGAACTAACAAATTTTGCATTTAAATTGTTACAGAGGCACCGTCGATAGAAATGACAATTTCTGAACATATCTTGAAACCCGGAGATTCGCTTGAAGTTGAATGCCAGTAAGTTTTTTCGCATACTTATATTCAATTTTGACAGATAATATTTGAATACGTAGTTAGCACGGATTTTAAAAAAAGACGGACGTAATCCTAAGAACAAATTCAGTGAAGCACCCATCGTAATAAAAACTCTCTATTCGTACACCATCCTGATACCATAAATGTCAATCGCGAATCAAAAATTACGCACACATGGTAAGCGAGCTGTCATTGCTATGATTCACTCTCGATTAGACAAGGTTACGTCCGTTCTTTTTTCAGGTCCGTGGTAGTTAGTCAATATTTCAAAGAGATCAAAACATATATTATGAGAACAACATAATTATAGTTATGTAAGTATTTTATTATGTCAACTATTTGTATCATAAAAATATGCCTTGGTTGATTGGAACGCCAATCTATTAAAACAAGCATTTAATTTATTCAGGATAACAAAAGGTAATCCTGCTCCTGAAGTGACTTGGAAGATGGAAGTTGAAGATGACTTTGTAGATATTCCTGATGACATTTCCGTGGAAGACAATATTTTGAAAATATCTTCGGCCAAAGGCAAGCATAGTGGTCGCTATAAATGTTCAGCTACTAATATTGTAGGAGAAGACAACAAAGAAGTGATGATTGAAGTACAGTGTGAGTATTTTTCTCCATCTTTAATTTTATAAGAACTATTCTCTACACTAAAGCTAACCTGTCTGCAGGGCTATATATTCAGAGGTTAATAAAAGTTAACCACCTGAAGCAGTTGAATGATGGATGGTTCCGTTTACTTGATTTATAAAAAATATATATTTGGTGTCCATAAATATATAAATATCGTCTTTTTTACTTCAAATTAGTGATTGACTTTTCAACCTGATGGTAAGTGAGTATGTAGTCTGGAGTGAAAGCGCCTTAATAAGAGCCTGTTCAGTTCCCTCTTGCCTTGAAATGGTGCAATCTGTGATTAAAACTCACCGATTAGAGTGGTAAAACCACAATCTTCATTGTTGACCAAATGAAAGTTTGTAGACAAAAAAAAGCCTTTTCTTTTTTAATCCTAGCTGTATTATAGGTCGTGTAGAGTCAAATATTTGTGGATTCGTAAAGTGATCAAAACGTGCCTGATCACTTGTAAGTTATTAATTTTTGACTGTAAGTTTTGACTGGAATTTATATCCCAAGATACGTGAGAACAAATATGATTTATCTGTGTCAGTGGGAAATGTGATTACAGCTACTTTTGTAATTGTAAATCTACTTTTTATTTATTTATTTATTTCTTAGGAAAACTTACAGCTATTACAATATGAATGTTTAGTTGAGTAGTAAAAGGAAAGCCAATTAGAGGTTTTCACAGATAGGTGACAGAGTAGAATTTTTTTTGAAAGAATTATGGATACACAGAGATATATAGTACAATATACAAATGCCAGCAGATATAAAGAAATAATATACTTGAATATGACAGAAGAAAAGGCTTATAAGTACAATTAATAGATATATGGTGCCGATTTAAGAAAAAACAACAAAAAAGTTTACATTTAATTTCAAGTATTAATTACTGTTCGGTACTGAAAAAAATACGGCTCATCGTTTTTTTAATTTTTGCAGAATTTGTATGGAAAATATCTATATTATTTTTTTGAGTAACAATATTAACTAATTTACAAGCTCTTGAGAAGAATGAATTTTGTCTGTATTTAGTTTTCGTCGTAGGAATATACAAAGGAGTATTTATTCTTGTTGATCTAGGTACACGGAAATTTAGACTACTTAATAACTCATGCGAATCTATCAAGCCATTTATAATATTAACAATATAAGTCACGTCAGCTATACGTCTACGCTCTTGCAGAGGAAGCAAGTGTTGTTTACTTACGTACTTTGTCTACGCAGATGCACCTGTTATAAAGAATGGTGATGAGATCAGGATGGTGAATGCTGGGGAATCAGTCCAGCTGGATTGTGATGTAAATGCCGAACCCAAAGCCGTGGTCCACTGGGATATGTACCAGGATGACGTCATCATTGCCTTTGATGACAGACATAGCACCGATGACAAAAATACCCATCGGTGAGCAACCACATAAGTGTCGTAAATCTTGATAAGTACCGGATCTTACAGACCTATTTTTACTATACTAACGCCCCAACTCAGAGTCACAAACGGTTACTAATTGCTCCTAAGTAAAGAATCACCATACAAATTCTTTACTAAGGAGCGATCTAAGTAACCATTAGTGACTCTGAGTTGGGGCGTAAGGTATCTAATATTCATATTCTTATATATTTCAGATTTATAGCTCAACCATACGATTCTGGAACCTATTACTGCGTCGCTGAAAATGACGTGGGACGGGCTGAAAGGAAGGTTACAATCATTATACTAGGTAAGTACTTAATAGAAGTAACGAATATCCCTCAGTAGTAAGTATACCTGCTTACGTTAAAGTCGCTATCGTTGATTTAAGTTTTTTTTTTGGTATGGTGCGCCTGAGTTAAACAAGTGAAACTCGTGAAAACAAATTATAATATTTAAAAAATTAAATACACGCTTTCAAATTATAGTTTTATATCATTAATTTTATATTATTTTTATATTACATAATTTACAAATAGTGACCATGCTGAAACCTGAGTGTTGTATCAGGACATGCTTAACACAAAAATGAAATTGTCATCACAATTAAAGCAGTAACATTATGTAAAATTTCAAGTATTTAGGATATGAAGAAGCAGGTCAAATTGAGCTTGCAAGACAGTTGCAAGATTTAAGAATTTAATTAAGATCTTTGTTCTTGATTGTCGTAATTTAAGTCTTTATTACATTGAAGTATAATGTACTAATGTATGTACTAGAACAGACATCGCGAATAAAATTTACCGCAGCCGCCGCAGGCACGGCAGTGCGGGTCGCGCCGGGAGGGGGTAAAATCATAGACTTTGTAGCTCATACTCATTGCGCGACCATCGAGTTCGCGGTGTCGGTCTAGTAATAATAATAATGGTTTAATACTTCTTGTTGCAGAAGCCCCATTCATAGAGCCGCTAGAGTTTAAATCGTTACGAGCGCGAGTTGGAAGTTCGCTCCAGGTTCCGTGCAATGTGTCCCTCGGTCGACCAGTGCCCGTGACGCGATGGGAATTCATTTCCCCTAAATCCGTTACTACTGTTTTAATAAGGTAATTAAGAAAACTCAACTAAAGTGAGATGTGTTGTGGTTGACAGATTGGAACGTTATTTTAAAATTATCTATGTCGTTGTGTGAAATTTCTGGCTTATTGATTTTGGCTATAAATGTGTCAGTTTATGCGTTGTTTCCAAAATCTATCTATTTTTCCAAAATCTTCATAAATTTTCCTTTTTTTTCAGAAAAACGACCAGTAAATTAGATTTAGTCCTAAGGGACATATCTAGAGCAAACGAAGGGTATTATCAATGTGTGACGGAGAACGTAGTGGGCCCCGATTCCGTGAAGTTCTACTTAGCCGTTGTTCAGTAACATCGGCAATAACAATGGCCTAATATATTAAAATTCTGACTAAGAAAGTCCATGTAAATTACATTTTTAAGTAAATAATAAAATGTGTAAATTTCATCAGGTTTATTTTTTATTGCTGTTAGATAAACGAGCAATTACATCATTTCACTTCACTTTACTTCGCTTCGCTTCACTTCATTAATTTTCATTTCACAACAACAATTTTCATTTCACAATTGCATGCGAAAGGAGATAAAGTCACAACACCTATGATTGTGGGCTGTGCTGTGTTGTGATAGGTACAGTCGGCCGCAGAAGTAGCTTAACACCTTACCTTTCGTACCTATTTAGTACCTTGTCACATTACATTTCTTGAATTTGTCATAGATGTTGCTAGGAAACCGTCGAAACAGTTACTATTACAAAGTACTAAAATGTTAAGCTACTGCTACGGCCGACTGTACACATACATGTGTTTGTAGCACACGAACATGCGCAATGCAATCCTTTACTTGAGGTGCGAGTGGAAAGGAGAAGAGGGGGCAAGCTTTGAGCGTGTGTCTTATGTGTCATTGGCATCTTAGCGTGTCCCTGTCTGTCTGTCTTCAACCCATTAACACGGGTATCTCCTCTTATGGAAGCCTAGAGCATACACCACTATACTGCTCCATTAGAAATTGGTGGAGGGATTAGTAGCCAACCCAAGTGTCGGAACTTTTTATGCCACCCAAAAGCCTCCGATATGACTTAACAACGGTCCAGGACCGATTTCGTTACGTTCCCTCCAAAGCACGGGAGCGCTCCAGAATAATTTAAAGTTTACCCATTCAAATATCGAACGCGCCCGTTGTGGCACTTGTGTCTTACTTTATAATAGGCATGATGACTGATTTTGAAATACTGTTCTATATTGTTTAGTTAGTTAGTTTAAAATTTGCACCAAAACGCTTCAAACTGTCATGGCGTGGTTGTGACGTCAGTCCTCAGGAAAACAAAAAACAATACGTCATTATTAGTATGGTGATATTCATTTGTTTTCAGAAGTGTGACGTAATTCGCGCTAATTGAGACTGACTGGCGTTTTAGCTAAGATGGTGGCTTGCCGTATTTTGTAATTTTATTTTATCAAAAACTAGATGACCTGGCGAACTTCGTATCGCCTAAGAATGTAACAAATCAGAAATCATTAAAATCGGTAAAGCCGTTCTTAGCCGTTACAGTTTCTGTGTGCTCCTCCCTCTCCCTCTCCCTCTCACGCTCCCGCTCCCGCTCCCGCTCCCGCTCCCGCTCCCGCTCCCGATCTATTTACCGGGATAAAAAGTATCCTATATCCATCCCCGAGCTTTATTTTATATCTGTATAAATAACTAATCTATCAACTACATATAACAAAATTTTACCTTATCCCACAGGAACAGGTCTATTTTCCGGGATAAAAAGTATCCTATGTCCGTCTCCTGATTCTAAGCTACCTCCTTACCAATTTTCAGCCAAATCGGTTCAGCCGTTCTTGAGTTATAAATAGTGTAACTAACACAACTTTCTTTTATATATCAAAAATATTGTTTATCTCGCTAATAATAATACGATAAATGCGTGTTTTGTAATCCATTAATAGGGTTTCATTAAATAAATACATAATTTTAGTGATTTTTACTTACTGTCATCATGCTTGTTAGGTTGATCACTTAGAATCGACTTATGCCGCCGTCTGACGTGTGTTTGCTTAATATTCTAAACTTGAGTATTTGTACATTAATTGAAGGGGTAAGTGTAAAGGGTTCAACTGATGAAATTACTGAAATAGAGTTATTGGTATCGTTGAATTCGTCTTTCGATTCATAATCTTATGGCATAGGTTTTATAGTGGAAAATTCAATATAATATAATGTTATTTAAATCCTTGTTTCGTGAAAAACGAACGGATGTGGGGCATTTTTATTGGGTTTTACTTTATTTATGAGAATTCGAAGGTATCTTATATAATTTGGAATCATAAAAAACAAATTTGAAGTTGATACTAAGAACTTAGCGAAAATTAAGTCTTTACTTTCAAACGCATTTATCTCGAATTATTGTTTTTGTTACTTAAACCCTTTTTACACTTATCCTACAATTAAAGTATGAATGTATGGATCTTAATTTTTTTATTTATAAAAAAACAGTTAAAATTATAGGCAAAAAATAAATTATCTGCGGTTACCAAAGTAACTTTAAAACGTTGTCGTATAGTCTATGCCCAACTGTCAAGTCAAAGGGATTTTGTTAGAGGTGCGCGATCATGAATGATTTACATAATCGAAACATTCACTCATTACTAATATTCATAATCGGTTATTGGTTAGTAACTAATTTTATTTTCATAATCGAATAACGTTACTAATTTGTATTACTAATACTAATCTTAAATCAGTCGTACTCTCGATTCGTTATTTCTAAACCGTTGAGTAGTACCGGTGTTTTGTTTATTTTGTTGTGTGGTGACGTTAGTTTTGTGTGGTGGTGTATAAGTACAGTAAGTTTATAGTTTATTATTTATGTATTATACGTATTATGTATTATATTTACCTCAGAATGTTATAATGTAAATGTAACACAGTTTTATATAAAAATAAGTATTAACCTCAAAATTAAATGTTTTATAGAATAAAAAAGTTAAAAACTTACTGAAGTTACTGTCCATTAATGAATTCAGAGTTATAATAAAATTATGTTATATTTATTCTAAATCGAGTATATCTGGGAATTCGTATATTTGTTGACAATAATAAATATTTCTCGAAAAAGTCAATAGTATGGAATTATTTCACTCTAGAACCTGAAAAAAAAGTGCCCCAAATTGGCAATACTGCTAGGTGAGCGTCGGATGCGCGAGCGACCCGGTTTGCGAGTCGAAACGCTATTAGATTAGTTACTAATTTAGTAGTCGTCATGAACATTAGTATATTACTAATATTCAAGTCGAATGTGTACATTAGTATTAGTAGTTGTAGATTATTCGAATAGTGAGATCATTCGCAGTCGCGCACCTCTGACTCACTCCGCCATCGAAAACGGCAAATTAGTAGTGATACAGATTATTAACTACTAATGGTTATAATCGAGATATCTCGAGACATCTTCATAATCGAATGATTCCATTAGTATATCTCATAATCGCCCACCGCTAGATTTTGTTAGATCACTGTTGTTACTTGTCAGTTGTCACATGTCAGTGTCAAACTGTTTTTATTTGTGATTTGTGAAACAGGTGGGATTGATCTCAATAGTTCGCGAAGAGTTAAGACTTTTGTAAGAAAATGTGCTCGTAAATCATGTCTTGTTCGAAAATACCACCGTACATACTGCAAGAGCTTCCAGACATAAGCGAAACAGTGAACAATCCTATCAAAAACATTCAGAGAATAAAGGTTAGCCGCCCCTTATTATGTACTTGGCACTCAGTCAAAAATAATTGCGGCTATTTTAATTGCAACGAAAGAAATCCCTAATCTATCTCTATTGTTATAAAGCCTAACTCATCGTCTTAGTTATGTTGGAAACAGAATGTTGAATACTGACATAAAAATGTATTGTTCTAAGTGTGGTGATTACAATGAGACATTAATGTATACTTTCGCTTCTTCTCTTACAAGAGTTTCTCGAATAAAAGTAATGACCTTCTTATTAAAGAATGGAATACAGCTGCGATCAACTCCAATTTTTATTAAAGATTCACTTACGCCCCAACTAAGAGTCACTAACGGTTACTTAAATCGCTCCATAATACAGAATTTGTATGGTGATTCTTTACTAAGGAGCGATTTAAGTAACCGTTAATGACTCTGAGTTGGGGCGTTAGATACATAAGAAAAAAGCTATTGCATTGTCCTATTAATATATTTCTGCATTAAGTTATGATTAAGTAATCGCTGAAAATATTAATATTTATAATACCCATAATTATCTGTATTAATAAGTGAAGTCATTGTCTTTATTCATATTAAAGAGGTTTTGTTTGTTTGTAAGAAGTTTTTTACTTAGGTAGCCTTTGGTGTTATTGTTGTTCATGGGAGAAGGTGTTTACTTAAATCAGGTAATTTATCTGTTCGTTTGTCAGCTATCTATATACATGAAAAATAACATAGTGTGATCAAGTGAGAGAATCTGAAGAAGGCAGTGAGTATCCGCTGGATTTAGAGTACTCGGGACTGATCAGAATCCACAACTCCGTGATTGCATAATTTTGTGCAACTCTGTTTGGGTACTTATGTACAGTTGACAAAAGAATTAGGTTTGCAGGACATGATTCTATAACCCTCTGTAATGTTTAATATTACATATTGTTTATGTTATTAATTATTATCAATGTTAAGTCATACCTTACGTATACAGGTATCATTTAACATTGATAATAATGCAAACAATCTGTAATATTAATAATTACAAAACATTTTAGAATCATGCCCTGCATACCTGTACAGCTGTGGCCATAAAGGCTTTAAAAAGGCTGGCTCAATGTATGTGTGGATGGATCGATGGATGGATTGAGATGCGAAAATCCAACTAATATCTTTTGACAACAGTAAATAATCTAATATTGGTTACAAAAAATGGCAGTAAATCTCATATTGCAGTGTCTACAAACAAATTTCAGATTATCCTTAGTTTTATATATTGGTTTTCAGTACACCTGCTTTGACATATCCAAGTCTTTAATAGCATTTGGAGCTACGAGTGGAGGAATCTACGTATTCAACAGATGGCCATGTGAGTTTGTACAGCTGATTCCAAGCAAGGTATTTAAATTTATTCCTTGTTAAAATTCAACAAATTAATATTCTACATACATATGGATGGAGGATATAGTAATAACCAATTGTGATAAAAAAATCCAGTATTACAAATACTTTTTCCTTTATGAGTTATTTTTTTTAATTGAATATTGAATTATTCAAATATTTCATTTTCACTTTCTATATGTTCATAATATACCTACCTATTTTTAAAATATGAATGTTTCTAAATTAAACTTATAAATTATTTTTAAATTCCTAAATTGCTGCGATTTTCAGGATGGTCCTATAACGCGTTTGGCAATATCATCAGATGAGAAATACGTCAGTTTTGCTAACGGCAAAGGCACTGTGACAGTGATTGAGTGCAATGGATCCCTCAGCGGTGGCAATTCTTCAGCTACCTGTAAGGAGCATCAGGGTAACGAGGTTACTGCGATGGCTTGGAGTAGGAACATACTCTTTACTGGAGACGATGTTGGCAAAGTCTCAGTATTACAGCTGCAAAATTTTATTGTAAGTATACATATATTGATGTATATCTTTATCTTCATGAAGCGCTCCAAACCTGGTGGCTTTTGTCGATCCTAAGTGATCGATAAAGTTGAGCAACTGCAGGCACGGTAGATAGTTAGATGGATGACCGCTAGTGGCAAAAATTTCTTGAGCGCTCTGTGCTCGAAATTCTTCGTCATCAGTCCCGCTTGTTAGTTTAGTGTTTAGCCACTAACACCTCCACCAATCCTACTGGAGCAGCATGGTGGAGCTACTGCTCCAGTAGGCATACTTGCTCTAGGCCTCTTTAAGAGTAGATATCATGCTCAGTATTGGACCATTAATATGTTGAAGCCAAAACCCATATCTTCATTGCAACTTATTACTGTCTCACTGCTGAGCTCAAAATCAAGCACGCTAAATGTGGATTGCCAAACTTTTCGAACGTGTCTGTCATATAAATCTCTGCTCGTCCTGAGTATGGACTATGGAACAAGACCCAGGCAGGATCACTGCCAACAATGCTATGGAATTGTCAATTGATGCAAGCTTACGATTATGAGCGCTTTTTTATGTATTATAAGTTAATGCTTGACTGCAATTACATTTATTGATGGTTTATTGATGGTAAATGGTGATGAAGTTCAGGATGGTACTTGTACTAACTTAGTAATAATCTGTTCACTCTTTGGAAGTCGTCCACATCATAGATAGGTGAGAACGCCGACGCAGGCAAGCTATTCCAGTCCTATTTCTACTTGCTTTATGAAAAGGTTAATATTTATGCTTATCTCTAATTTCAGACAAAAACAATGTTCCACAGTTCATCCCAAGTAATAATGAATTTGGATTCTCGAGTCTGCCAGTTAGATGCAAGAGATTGCATGTTACTAGTTTCTACTCTCACACGGTGCTACATATGCAATACAGCAGTTGAACAGTACCGTCAGATCGGCCAGAAACTCAGAGATGGTGAGTTTGGAGCTTGTTTTGTTAACAAGGAAAAACCTATGACAAATGGTAGTATAGAAAACTCAAAACAAGATTTTACAGAAGTAAAGAAATATAATATAGTAGATGATGATACTGCATTTTCTGTTAATGAAGAGTTCGCTAATACACTTATATATTGTGCTAGACCATCTTCTAGATTATGGGAGGCTACAATAGATGGCTTAGTTAGGAGAACACATCAGTTTAAACAAGTACTAGCAAAGCATCCAATGAAGCCATTATCAGATGAATCATATAAAAATGATGTTTTCATGATGACACTAGATAATACAGATGGTGAAACCAAAGAACAATCAGTTAACTTTTCTAAAATTCATAGCATTAATGGTACTGTATTTTCCTACAGCAAAAACGCTTTATTCTTTCTCAATATTCAGGATGTTGATGACACGGTTTGGTTTTCTTACAAAGATATAGTTGATTGCAAAATATACCATGATATTCTATATGTATGGTTAACCAACGGTTCTCTAATAAATCTCAAGTTCATGAAAATAGACAAGTTTCTATTGAAATGCTATATTGAGGAGAAATACGTGACTTGCGCTAAATTGTGTGCCTTCTACAGCGATTATTTACTATCTAACAATGTATCACCGAAATTGCATATTCTAACCGGATTAAAAGATAAATTAGAGAGTAATGGGTTGCTGGAAAGTCTAGACGGTTTGCTAAATAAGTTTGAGAGTTTAAAGTCTAATGAAGCTACACAAATGAAGTCTGGTATTTACGTAGTAGACAATACGTACCATACTCAAAGTACGTTAGAAGAATCGCTGAACAATAAATATGAGGATGAGAAGATGTTCACAACAATAACTCCAGAAACCATTCAAGCCCTTAAAGATTTAAGTGTCACTATGACTGACAAATTAAATACTAGTAAAAAGATCTTAAAAGAAAAATGGGAGGACTTTGAGGGTAGAATGAAACATCTGAGCATTGATAAACAAAGTAGTCAAGATTCCCCTCTACCTCAAGAGAAAGAAAATGGACCCAAATGGGTAGCTCGGGATGATTATAATTTAAATGAAAATACGCCTGTTTTAGTTACTAATGATATTGTATACAAAGAGGAGTCTAGTCAAAAGGCCATAGAATTAGACAATGATAGTTTAGAAAATGAGGAAGCGTGCAAAACGCTTTATCAATATTCTCGGTTAAGCCTAGTGGGTAAGGAATCAGATATGTCGAATTTAACTTCTATTATAGATACTCATGCCTGTGATATTCATCAAATACACAATCTTATGTTATCCTTGGAGAAATACTGCATATCCATTGACGCAATAGACGACGCAAGATTTGTTCCGAACAAAATTTTCCTCACTTACTTAAACGTCTCAAATCATGATTTGTTAGACATTGTGATAAAAGACGAGGTTTTGTACAAATATTTTGTGGATTCTTGCATATCAGTGAATTTGAAGACCCAAAAAATTGCGAACCTTGGTTGTGAGTGTGGATTTCCTCTACCATATGTTAGGACTAGTCAAATGCCAGTGTTTCCTGAACTGATCGATGAATTTATCGAACGCCAATGGTCCAGTCAGAGTAGGGAGCAATGCTATGAAATTTGCAAGCGAATGCCGTATTTGTGGCGGAAAATTCTGTACTTGAGGAGAAACGAAGATTTGTTGAATGTCTTGAGGATACTTCTGCAGATGTTGGATGAAAGTCTTCTACATTCATTTTTGCCACAATTTACGTTAGACAGTTGGGAGAGAGCCATTCAGTTGTACGCCACATTACACGCGAATATTTGTTTGAATTGCAACAAAAAGTTCGACAATATCTCGGTTAAGGACATGCTGAGTTGGGATGACCTTGGACTCCTTATTATCAAATCGGTTGGCGGAAGGAAGGCGGCAGAAGTTATGAAAAAACATGCCCACTTGATAGATTTGGGAGCAGTGACGATAAAGTTTTACCATACCTGTTTGCTGACGTCATTGTTCGAGAAATATGACGTCACGGTCACTATACCGCTGGCTGACACTGTGTATAGTGCGTACGAGTTTGATGACTCGCATAAAGAGGTAAGAGTATGACAGCTTTCTTTCTTTTTCTTCTCTCTTTTTTTAGACGGCAACGCATTTGGTGATCGTCTGCGGAAAAATCATTGAAAACCTTTCATCGAATTACAATTCGCCGAATAAACAAAATTTAGAACAACCAAGTCATCGAATGACAATTAATCGAATTACATTTCATCGAACAACATTTCATCGAATGGTGATTTATGAATGCGATAAAATGTTTTCAGAATTTGGAATAGCGGAATTAATATGATGGGCGGAACAACAGAAATAGCGCTTTGTGTCGAAAATATTGTCTATAGCGATTTTGGGCAACGCAGATTTTGAATCCGATATACGATTTTGATCCAGTTAAGATTAATACCGAGAAATTGTCGTTCGTCGAAACAACTTCTATCGAAAACACGACTTTGTGAAAACGTTTACGTTAGTGACAGAAACGAATCGCTGCAAAACCGACTCCACGTAGTCTTGTTTGCCCTACCCCTAGAGTGTAATGTACACCCGCAGCGCCGGAGCCGTGACAGAAACAGTGCTTGCTGCGTGCTGCTTACGTCTTAGTGCTGCCTTTCAAGGATGTGTGACGTTTGAAATAATAAAAAAATATTTATTAATGATCATATGAAAATGATATCATTCGATTCGGCGAATAGCGATTCGATAAATTGTCATTCGATGAAATGTCATTCGATTAATTGTATGTCATTCGACTAATTGTTTTCGATGAAATGTTGATTCGGTTAATTGTGTTTTCGATTAAATGTTAATTCGATCAATTGTGTTTTCGACGAAATGTCGATTCGATCAGTTGTAATTCGATGAAATGTTTTCGATGATTTTTCCGCAAATCTTTGGTGATTGATGCCTTTGGTGTGGCTATATCAGGTAGGTCGACACCTAGTATGCTGGCTATTTCCATTAAAATAAAGATAAATGTTTTTCAATTTTTTTTAGCTTTCAAATAACTTTTACCATATAAATTATTATAGGATTAACAAACTTATTTGAGTTTAATCCTCTTTATTACCCATGAAAACTGCTGAATTCGGGTCTCCTCACCCACTGAAAGAGGATAAGTTTTTAGCCTTAGTTAATTGACTAAATGTGTGACATACTTCATACTTTGGCAACATTATGCAAAACTGTTGCATAAAAGTTTAATTTTTTTAATATTCCTTGTCTTTGAATTTCACCTCGACTGTTATATAGAGCAATGATATTATGTGATGCCAAAACTCATTTGACATATTAATTTACAGATATGCAGTTTACTCCGTAATTCATCAGATGGAACTTTAAAAAACACAGCATTACCTTTGAAAGTCGCTGCGAGATCAAGGCATTGGGGATTGAGGGAGGTTTACGAAAGACTGATATTAAACTACCAGCATAGCGACCAGAGGGAAGCCTTAAATGACATTCTACACAGTTTGGCCAACATAAAAAATATAGTTGATTGTTCCCTTTGTGGGCTGCCATTACAAAATGAGATTCTTATCCAAGATGGCGGCCTCTGGGTTTTTAAATGTGGTCACACTTTTCACGGGGCGTGCTTGAATTTGAACAAAGTTAAGTTATGTCCTTCGTGTTCACTCAAATAAATTAGTTGCTTGGTTGTTCTGGACAACGGCTTTTAGAATTTTTACGTAAAGGTCAGATATTATGGTCGTTTACTTTGACAGTTGTGTTGACAACTTTAAGTTTAACTTTCTGATTATTATTAATAGCGATTTTCTAAGTGTTCGATATAATAATATTATTTTCTGATTTTTTTTTAAAGCAATTAAGTTTTTTTTTTTTTCATTTTGTGAATAAAATATTCATATCAAGCGAATTAACTTAATCAATAATTTCATGACAAATAATAGTATCAATAAATACGTAAACAAACTTATTGAATACAAATTGTAACATTACAATATAAAAACTATGGTATTTTACTAGACCATTATACAAAGTTGGAAAGTGCATAAAGAAATGTTTACTTCGATACTAACGGCATCTGTTGAGCGGAGAATGAATAAGAATATAAATATTTATATTTTTGTATAACAAACTTAAGCTTTATTGTTGCAGCTAAATTTATTTGCAATTGTGATTATTAAATTAATATTTACTCGAATAATATGTGCGAATGTTGATTAATGGTTTGTAGCTTAAAAAATTGTAGCTTTGTTAAAAAAATGTCAAATGATATAGGAATGGGGGAGGGGAGGGGGGGGGGGGGCAATTAATAGATCGCATTTGACAACTGTCATCTTAACACTTATAAACACCTGATAGATAATATTATAATCTTAATATACTACTGAACCAATTTTAATCAAATTTGCACACCGTGTGCAGTTTGATCCAACTTGAAAGATAGGATAGCTTACATCTCAAAATAAAATAAAAACACTTTTGACAGAACGTAGTCTGTCCGGGCAGCTAGTGTTATAATATAATATTTTTAATTTAATTCAAAATAATTATTGTATTTACAAGGAGCAAATAATGATGGCCCTCTTACTATTAATGGTTTATTTCAATTTATCCCATGATAAAATAATATTCTAATATATTTATTTGCTACAATTATACATCTACCATATCTATGAGCTCGATAAATAAGTATATAACAAATATCAGAATTAGGACACGTCGCTTCACTATTTTCAAGAAATCAAAGTGTTCATGTAGTAATGCATTTTTCGTCTATATTTGCCTGTTAATAATTATCGAATATCAGCCGTACAAGTGTCATAAGTGATCAATTAATTGGTCCTTCTATTTATTTATTGCTTAATAATTAAAAGATTAAAATTACCAAGTGAAACCCAAATAATGGTATTATAATTTACGGCAGCGTTACATATTTTTGGTACTAAAAATATATTTTTTTTTATTTTTTTTAATGCTTATACTTTTATGTTGGATACAATTCTCAATCTGGATACAATATGAATGATTTTTGGTATTCATTTATTATGTTATCCGCTAAATATGTTTTATTTGCTTTTATTTCTCAATGGGCATGATGAGAAATTTTGAACTACTGTTCTATTTTAGGAATATTTTGCGTCATATTTGCTGTCATATTTTGCGGAAATATGATATACGTTGTAATTTCCCAACAAAATATACTAATAGACAAGATGTCATTATCAGTATCGTCATATTAGTTTGTTTAAAGAAGCGTGACGTAATTCGCGCAGATTGAGACTGATTGGCGTTCAAGATGTCATGGCGGCTTGCCGTATTTTGTTGTTTTATTGGTTGGTTCCCTTTACGTCGAGTCCCACTACGTCGAGTCGAAAATCTTGTTTCGCTTCTATTACCCCTACGTCAAGTTTTTTATCAAAAATATTGTTAATCTCGCTCATAATAATACGATAAATGCGTGTTTTGTAATCCATTAATAGGGATTTATTAAATAATTTTAGTGATTTTTACTTACTGTCATCGTGCCTATTATACACATAATATTTTGAAATCTATTAGTTGTATTAAGCTCGATCATGTATATTTGTGTTAAAATAAAAACAATGATATTCAAAGCAATACTTTAAAAAGTTATTTTGTACATAATTATGTTCAAATATCCTTAGTGATATTCGTTAAATTTTATGTGTATATTTTAGATTTTGTATAAAATGCACGTAAAACTCAATGTTGATTTCAACAACTTAAGTACAAATGTGTTGTTAAGTTTTTTTTTCTCAGTAAACTGTACTGCTTTTACTGAAATAGACTTAATTTTAATAAAATTATATATTTTCCAGATACAACCTCTGGCTTAGATTATCTGAATTTGGGGCTCTTCTTTGACATTATTCGATAAAAACTAAATCTGTTCTTTAACAGCTGTTCTTGTTAAATTTCTAATATTGCAAACGTCAAACGCCAGTAGTTTTGACGCTGGGACCTGTCAAAACTTGACAACATAAACAGAAAAAGTTTTTCTTTGGCAATTTTGTTCATGTTCAGCGTTTGTAGTTAATGCCTATTATTTGTTTAGTTAATTATGTTTTTATATAAACAAAACCAGATACGAATTTAAATTTTAACTGTTACTGAGATGTAAAATAGCTTATACAAATGACTGACAACAATACTTTTTATTACATGGTCATAATTTTGCGATTTTTGCCAGAGTTAAGTAGTTTGTAACAAAGTAGATACTATTATATTTTATTGATCTTTTTAATTTTTTTTTATATGTATAAAAATGTTACGTTCGAAGTATACGATATACATAAGATAGAAATCATGATGTGTTAAAACTAATTAACATTTTATTTATTTTGATGTTATCTAATTACTTTATTGGATTTAATTCGTGTAAAATATTATTTTATGTACCTAATATTCAGTAAATTTTATTTATTTCTAGCATGAAACTAACTTAATTTAACCTGGCCATAATCAATATCAATTAGTAATAATATTACAAAGCTTGGATTGTATTTATTCAATGTATTATAATATTTAGCATTGGTTCCTGTATTAGTAAATTAGTATTGTGTTGTGTTATAACTAAACAAATATTTAAATATCATAACTATATTGTATATCGGCTTGTTGTGATGTGATCTATATAAAACCAAGAAGTTTATAATACTTACATAATGGAGACCACGCTTCAAAGAGGTACTTGAAGACGGAACACGTGACATTGGATGAACTATTTCGACCAATCATGGTTAACGTTGATTAACGTTGACGTTGACGCCCCAACTCAGAGTCACTAATGGTTAGTTTAATCGCTCCTTAGTAAAGAATCACCATACAAATTCTGTACTAAGGGGCCATCCATAAATTACGTCACACGTTAGAGGGGAGGGGGTGTTGATGTAGTGTGACATTGTGTGCAATTTCCTGAATTTCGTGACGTCACATTTCTATATCTAATAATTGGTATTTATAGGTAAATATTAAAAAACAATTAATGGAAATAAAAGTTATTTCGGAACTGCTGTTTTAAATTAATCATTTCTAGGTGTAAAATTTCATATTTACATTATGTGACGTCACACAAATGTGACCAGCTGTGACAAGGACGGAGGGAGGGGTCAAAAAGTCATGAAATTAGAGTTACGTAATTTATGGATGGCCCTTAAGGAACGATTTGAGTAACCAAGTGACTCTGAGTTGGGGCGTAAGACTCGTAGTCATTCGCATTGTGTCAGTAACTTCGACCAATAGGGTGCTAATATTTATTTAATGTCACGTGAAGCGTCTTCAGGTACCTCTTCGAAGCTCGGTCTCCACTATGTATACATTAACTTTTGGATAAAACTGTCGCGAATGTACGACGCGTGTAAATAAAATTGTGCTGTATTTTATTTTTGTAACTATGATGTTTAATGTAGGGCATATCATTACGTGTATATTGATATTGTATTCTGGTACTAATTCATATTAAACTATGAAATGTAACAAACTGAAACACGGCTTTTACTTTGTTCTGAAGCGCCTTTGCATCGCTTCGGGAAATGTTAGCACCGTTAACAAATTTTGCTATTCAGGTATATCAGGCAATATATACGTACAAATCTTTATTTCTTTTTCTTCTCTCTTTCTTGGCCGGCAACGCATCGGTGATGCCTTTGGTGTTGCTCATGTCCACGGGCGACAATAGCCAATTACCATTAGGTGGATCGTCGGCTTGTTTGCCTGCTATTTCCATAAAAAATCTTTACTTTTATACCAATACCTTTACCTATTTTCGATTACAGTTATTATAATCGAATATTACCTACCTACTAACAAGAATTGACTTTTATGTGGTGTGCAAATATGTAACTGTGGTATTATGAGGCTGGTGTACTTATTCAAATCCTTGAACTTTGTGGATTCCGCTCCTTCGATTAAAGGGTATCGTCTTGTCTAAGCCAAGAACTTTGAATAACTATGCATCTGGACGGCAAGCTTCGAAGACTTACCTGAAGATGGATCATGTGACATTGGATGAACAATTTCGACCAATCATAGTCCCGTTCATCCAATGTCACGTGATCCGTCTTCAGGTACCTCTTCAAAACTTGCCGACCAGTTCTTGGTCCAAGCCAGCTCATGATGTAACCTGCTGGATAATGAGGTCTGTAACTGGGCTCTATCCCACCCAGTTTAATCCCCGTTTAGTACCCGCGTGGTGATAGTGTTTCTAATGGGTATTAAGTAGCTTTAGGCAACCGTGCCACTACCCGCTGGAGGGCTTCACGTACCCAGCCGTCACGACCATGCAGTAGTTCTATAGTCACACCGTTGTACACTATCAGTTAGTTCTGCTTGCCTGGTACTTTGTGGGCATCAAGCAACCGCTGCCAGCTTGAGAACTACCCGCTCCCAGCCGTCAGGATACAGGAGTTCTATAGGCACAGCGTTATACACTATCAGTTAGTTCTGCTTGCCTGGTACTTTGTGGGCATCAAGCAACCGCTGCCAGCTTGAGAACTACACGCTCCCAGCCGTCAGGATGCAGGAGTTCTATAGGCACAGCGTTATACACTATCAGTTAGTTCTGCTTGCCTGGTACTTTGTGGGCATCAAGCAACCGCTGCCAGCTTGAGAACTACACGCTCCCAGCCGTCAGGATGCAGGAGTTCTATAGGCACAGCGTTATACACTATCAGTTAGTTAGTTCTGCTTGCCTGGTACTTTGTGGGCATCAAGCAACCGCTGCCAGCTTGAGAACTACCCGCTCCCAGCCGTCAGGATACAGGAGTTCTATAGGCACAGCGTTATACACTATCAGTTAGTTCTGCTTGCCTGGTACTTTGTGGGCATCAAGCAACCGCTGCCAGCTTGAGAACTACCCGCTGCCAGCTTGAGAACTACCCGCTCCCAGCCGTCAGGATACAGGAGTTCTATAGGCACAGCGTTATACACTATCAGTTAGTTCTGCTTGCCTGGTACTTTGTGGGCATCAAGCAACCGCTGCCAGCTTGAGAACTACACGCTCCCAGCCGTCAGGATGCAGGAGTTCTATAGAGGCACAGCGTTATACACTATCAGTTAGTTCTGCTTGCCTGGTACTTTGTGGGCATCAAGCAACCGCTGCCAGCTTGAGAACTACACGCTCCCAGCCGTCAGGATACAGGAGTTCTATAGGCACAGACAGCGTTATACACTATCAGTTAGTTCTGTTTGCCTTGTACTTTGTGGGCATCAAGCAACCGCTGCCTGAGAACTACAAGCTCCCAGCCCTCAGGATGCAGGAGTTCTATAGGCACAGCGTTATACACTATCAGTTAGTTCTGCTTGCCTGGTACTTTGTAGGCATTAGACAATCGCTGCCGGCTAGAGCTGCGAAGCGAGGGATCCTGGGTTCGGTTCCCAGGGCAGATATTTGTGAAGGATAACGTACCCTCAGTGAAAAAAGCCATAAGATGAAAATTGCAGGAGAGCAAAAAAACTTAAAATATCAGTAAGAAGTCAAAGGAATACATTACGATTTCTTCCATAAAACCGTCAAAATTAATGATAATAATTTGAAAAAATATGAGCATATGCAGCTTCTATCCCTCTTTCCAATTATATTAATAACTAAAATCCAAGATAACACGACTTATGCTTTTTTTCCGCTGAGGGTGCGATAAATATTTTGTCCCTGGGTCTTCGTCTGCGGAAAAATCATCGAAAACATTTCATCGAATTAGAATTCGCCGAATACAGTAGGTACATCGAAAAAAGATTTCGTCGAATAAACAAAATGTAGAACAGCCAAGTCATCGAATGACAATTTTTCATGAATGCGATATAATAATGTTTTCACAATTTGGAATAGCGGAATTAATATGATGGGCAGAACAACAAAAATAGCATTGTGTGTCGAAAATGTTGTCTATAGCGATTTTGGGCAACTTAGATTTTGAATCCGATATAAGATTTTGATCCAGTTAAGATTAACCCCGAGAAATTGTCATTCGTCGAAACAACTTCTATCGAAAACACAAATTTGTCAAAACGTTTACGTTAGTGACAGAAACGAATCGCTGCAAAACCGACTCCACGTAGTCTTGTTTGCCCTATCCCTAGAGTGTAATGTAAACCCGCGTAGGCGCGGGGGGGCTAGGCGGCCCGCGAGCTAAGGTGCAGGTGGTTTTAATGCTCGCCGCAGCAGCTGAGGCTGGCCGGCTCAGCCGGCCAGCAAGCCGAAGCAATCTGCGACGATAAGCTCGCGTGGGACCGCCGGAGCCCCGCAGCGCCGGAGCCGTGACAGAAACAGTGCTTGCTGCACGCTGCTTATGTCTTGAGGTGCCTTTCAAGGATGTGTGACGTTTGAAATAATAAAAAATATTTATTAATGATCATATTATGAAAATTATATCATTCGATTCGACGAATTGCGATTCGATAAATTGTTATTCGATGAAATGTCATTCGATTAATTATTGTTTTCCATGAAATGTTGATTCGATTAATTTTGTTTACGATGAAATGTCATTCGATTAATTATTGTTTTCGATGAAATGTTGATTAGATTAATTGTGTTTTCGATGAAATGTTGATTCGATTAATTGTGTTTTCGGTGAAATGTTAATTCGATTAATTGTGTTTTCGATGAAATGTCGATTCGATCAATTGTATTTCGATGAAATGTGTTCGATGAAATGTAATTCGATGAAATGTTTTCGATGATTTTTCCGCAAATCCTGAGTCTTGGGTGTTATAGTGATGTCGTATTGCACACTCACACTCATGAGTGGTACGTTTACATATATTATTTGCCCTGATCTTACCGATAGTTATGAGTAGGTAATATGATTTGTGTTATGTAGTAGTAACTACCACAAACTAATTAATAATACCATTACCTTCAGATTACCTTGGGCAGTTAATGTCGACTTAAAATATAAGGGTATTGAAGAAAATATAAAAATGAAACAAGGAAATATTTTTCAATTTTTACTTTTTATTAAACTTCTGGGTTTTGGCACAATTTTTGAATAATGTGTCCTGGTTTATTATACCTACTAGGTATTAAAACCTAAGTTCTAACTACATACTTTGCGAAGACCTATCAGTTGAAGTTATAACAAATAAATCTCAATCGTTGTAAAATAATTAAGTAAAAAAAACGATAAAAATTAACAAATTTCATTTTACTAAGTACAAAATAGTAAAGTAAGAACACTCGTTAAAATTCCTGTATCAGATCTAAACGGAGAAGATAGTTAAACAATGTAATAGCCTTCGACTAAGCTAAGTAAAGACCCTATATGGCAAGTTAAATACTACTATACCAATGTATAATAGTTTAAGATAAGAAGTATAAGTCTGAGACCTGTTTGTACGTATAAAATAAATAGAACAGCATGAAAGTTGACCGAGATCTAAACGAGCTGCATACAAATTAAGTATCGATCATTAAATAACCACAATCACTAACGTTTACATCAAAATATCGCATATTTACAATGGGATTCAACATAAAAATAAATAATTTAACGGCACTGTCTAAACCCTTAACATTTACTAAGATACACGCTACGTAATAGATAAACATTAAGTCCACATACACAATAATTTATTTACGCTTATTATTCTAACGCTACTTCACGTCGAATACATAATATACTGGCATACAATAATATGGCGAGCGCACATCACTACGAATACGCAGATAAAAACCTCGAGCTAGGAATGATTCAATTATCTGTCCCATCACTATCTAAGATGCGTGTAACGAAGTGATCCACTCTCCCCGTCAGTTCGTAATGAAAACAAGAAAAATTATAATTACAAAAATAAATAACAAAAATAAAAAATGGCAATCAACGACATCATCGATCAATCTGATTTTACAATTAATATCTATACAACTTTGTTTGGCTATCATATAACTATTCGAGTAATTATTATGCCTGTCACTACGCTTACTCTAATCTACAGATTTAAATTGCACGATTCGATAAAGCGAATATTTCATATTTTAATAGTATAAGTACCCACGATATCGGTGGGTTATCTACAAGTCGAATAAAAATGGAAGTAAATACTAGTCATTACTATGTTAAAGCGAATTGACAATCACTGAATTGACCGCCCCCGTGTTCGATAGCAATGCTTTACAATACACGAATACAAATTTTCGTTTGTATTAATGTATTTTTTGTATCATTAGATTTAATCCAAGAATTCACGAGTACAAATGTTCGTTGACAAGAATACACGAATACACATTCCTTGGATTGTCTAACAAACACCCCGAATACAATTTTTATTCGTTATCTTCGTGATCATCAATATTATTATTTACATAAAGGGCATTTTTGTCTACAATAAGTTTCTACTGTAAATGGTTAAGGAGGACTTTAGTTTCTTCAATAAATGGTACTTAAATTTAGATCTATCAAAGATATTTTTATCTAAAAATTTGGTATGTCAATAAAAAAAATTCGCCTTGAACAGCTATTAAGCTGTTTTAATGAAATCGAAATTATATCAATCGGTCAGTTCCTTAACCATTTGTTACTTTAGTTGATGAAACATTTAACAATACATCAACTGATCTTGCGTTTAAAATTATATAACAAATTCCCCAAATCTTTATAATAGTTCACATCGGAGTGTCATTTTGTGATGTTTGATCGTTTAAACTATCAGATTCTTCTCCACCTAAGTCTATGAGTATTACATTCTTCTCTCACTGGTGTCAAATAACAGTTTGTGTTAAACACTTAAATTTTCAAGCATTTCGCTTCAAATTTTTGGTTTGATACGTTTTAGTCTTAGCTCTACACCATCTACATAGATTAAATTTAACTACGATATACAATGGCCACACAATTGTAATTTCAACTACCAGATAAATATTTAACCGCTAAAACTAAACTTACATTAGCCGAACATCGAAATCTATCTACAGGGATCGGACCTATGAGATGAGTATGTACACTGATTTACGTGGTCAGTACACGGATTCTAACATAATCGTACGATAAACAGCTTTAACTATATACACTTGTCTAAGTTGGTTTAATTTGGCACTTTTCAAAAACATTCGTGCCATCAAAAGCATAATTTTACAAGCGAGTAAAGTCCATCCCTAGGATTCTTAAACCACTAATGGAATAATCTCAATAATTATATCGTATAAACGCGAGATCCGATTACGACACTGGCATCCGAAACAAGCCACTTGGAATATAAACGCATAATACACGACGAACCAAAGTGAATAGTCCAAGCGCTTTCGCAATTCACGAGTCAGCAATTTCATTTCACTTCACTTCTAGAACATTCTGGGCTTACCAGGGGTGATGTGATGGGAGGGGGAGGGGCGCGGCGTGGTAAGGCCACCCGCGCGCCGCACCTCAATCCTCCTCACGCGGGGAGAGTGGGGGAGAGAAACCAGGGTTCATGTAGTTACCGTTGGGTGGGGGGGAGGAATTGGAAGGTCCAGGGGAGGCCAGGGAGGGCAGGAAGCCCAACTCGCTGCCGCCGTCTCGGCACCACAGTTGCCGCATCTCCTGCCGCCGACTGCGCATCAAGTTCTTGTACTCCGATATCCGCATCTTTTTGCCGTCCACTATGCAGGTTCGCTTCGGTCTTGGCCGGTACCTGGAATTTAAGGGTTATGGGTTAGATCTTAAAATCCTCACATTTGTTAGTTTTGAGAATATTATAGACAAGTCAGGATTGCAAGCTTCCACGCAGTGATAATTTTTAGAAACATTATTTGGAAAAAAGCTGCGTGCAGAATTTAAATTCAGATCCTTAAAGGAGTAGCCAGGATTCTCCTTCCTCGAATTTATCTATGGGTATCGAGAGGTGCCGTATAAGTAACAAAGTTAAAAATAAAAAGGTAAGTATTTCTTCTGATTGAGAAACGTAAGCAGCACTTCGCTGGATGCTTAAAAATTGGGGTTAGGTACATGGGGAAGGTGGAATTGGAAGGATTCGAACAACCAATTTAACCACCCAGGCAATATAAAGAAGATAACATTGACCCAAGTGGCAGTTTATCTATTCGGAAACATAGGTGGATAATCTATCTATGACCTCTCTATCATCATCTATCATCTATCTCTATCATCATCTCTATCTATATCATCTATCAGACACTCACCTGTAATCAGGATGTTTCTCCATATGGAGTTTGGAAAGTCTAGATTGTTCTTCATAGTACGGTTGTTTCTCAGCGTTAGACATTCCCTTCCACCTCGCTCCGAGGATCTTGGAGATATTCGAGTTGTGCATGTCCGGGCACGCCTTGAGAATCTTCCTGCGTTCGTCTTTCGCCCACACCATGAAAGCGTTCATTGGTCGCTTGATGTGCGGCTTGCCTGCTTCGTCGCGCTTCGGTTGTCTCACTAGCTTCGCCTTTTCTGCTTCTTCAGGCGGAGATTGGCCCCAGGAGGATGCTGGAAAAGCAAAGAACATATTTTTATATTTTATCTGTTTTATTACTTTTACTGATTGTGTATGTATACCGCATTAATAAAATAGATAGATAGGTAACTGTAAAGACTAAAATTAATTCAAAATTGGGTATAACTATTTTCACGTGTGTTCAATCAAAACAGATAATTTCATAGTAGGTAGCTATTAAAGTTATTTCCAATAATTTACTTGTAACAAAACCACGCCATAATAATATCATAACGAAAATAGCAAGGTACCTACCTACCTACACGTATGGTAATTGTACTTTCGACTGCAATTGGTTTTATTAACCAACATGACATGAATCAATTAAAATTAACTATAGAAAAAAAAATATTTTAATAATGGCTACATTACCACATTAAAAGTACAGTCAAGTACATAATTCTATAAGAAGACGCGAGCTTTAATTGTTACGAATGTAAACATAGTCTGGAATTTACAGCTGTTGTTATGATGTATTTACGATCTCTACACCAACTGTCAGGGGACATAGATATTTTTATGGTGATGAATTCATTACATTGGATTATGATTGGCGCCACAAATTAAGCCCGGTAATTATTTTGGTTGTTATGTCTGCAGCTTAGATTAGATTTGTTTTTATTTTCAAACCTACTTGACTGTTTGCAATATTCGAAGCATTTTAAATAACATATACAATTCTAGTTAGGTACTTTCATTTATTGTTGTGCTGATAGTTGAACTCTGGAGGCAAAGGTAACTTTAAGCATTGAAAGATTTTTTAAGATTATCAAGAATAATATAATAAGGTTCAGACGGGCTCTCCAATGGTAAGTAGGAATCGCCTTCCACGGACATTTGAACGCTACACCAATGTGCTGCCAACAAAGAAAATGGTGAACGCGATTCTTATTCGATTGTCTAAAATTTCTTTCAATTGAAACAGGTAAAATAAATGCATTCTGGCCGTTTTGCGAAAGAGTGTATGAGCCCAGCTAATTTTGGATTCTAAGACGAACGAAGTCTCTATATGAGTAAAAAAGCATTTGATAAAAAAATAGATTGGAATTGCTTAATCCAATTAAATATTGTTTATCATTATCAAATTATTAAAATTAGCCCAGCTCTAGTGTGAAAGCGAATGTAGTAAATGAGGGTATTTGTAAATTATATAGGTAGATATCTATCTATTCTGATCAACGGACTGCACGAACGCGAAATGTCAACACAAACATCAGGAATTCCAGCGTGACGGATCTGTTGCCACCGTTGCCACGTGTCCATACAATTAATAAGCCTCGTACGGAAACATCCTCTCAAAGCTAAAGCATTCCTCGAATTAATTTGACACGCTGTTAGATAATTTATAACATCCTACGTTCGTTGATTCGCCGATATGAAATTTCTGAGCGCTCATACAGTATGTAGGTACTATTAAGCTCCCAATTTATTAGTCTTATTTATTGTTTCATTTTGTTAAGAAATTTTAGGAGAAATATTTTATTTAGCACACTTTGGAAAATCGATAATTTGAAGGTAAAACATTATAAGTTAATACTTAACAATTTTATTGATTGAAAACAGCTAAAAAATTGTAACTTATCACGAGACGAGTAGCCGTGGCCAATGATTGGCCTCATCAAATAATAGTTCGCAACTACAAATACAATATACATAGAATCAATTAAAAAAGTAAAAATCAAGTTCAATTTCAGCCATTAAAATAAATGGCATGTTTGTAAGAATAAATAAAAACAACAAAGGTGAAATGTTGTATTAAAAACGATAAATTATGTAAAATATTACAGGTAAGGTTTGTTTGTAAATGTTTACTATGTAAATCGTTATCGAGGCAATAAAAACATATCTAATATTTTATTTTTATTGTGTTAAGGTTATAGAACTTATGCAGCTTCAATAATGTTAACTGTAGGAAACGATCATTATTTTATTAAATTATGCAATTATGTATACCTCTGTACCCAGAGTAAATTTTTTTGGAAATTTACAGCTACTAAATTTCAAATTCATGTTGCAGAGGAATAGAATTTTTTTATTTTTATTTATCATACTTTACTGTTACTTTAATGCTGGAATTATGAATTTAATTAGCTTACCGGTGTATTAACGACGTGTGAGTTATTAAAGCAAATGTAAGTAATTGAAGTGTACGCAGGGCTGGTTTTAGCAATACCAGCACCCTGGGCGAGATTTCTACGGCGCCCCCTATCTTGCAATGAAACCCATACGAAAATAATAAATATTATGTAAATCCGTGCCAAGTATAAGCTTTTCAGCACCAAGGGGCTTTGCTGCGGACGGACGGACAGACATGACAAAACTATAAGGGTTTCGTTACGACTACTCTACGGCGCCCCTTCAAATGTGGCGCCCTGGGCATTCGCCAAACCGCGCCCTACCCTAACGCCGGCACTGAGTGTAGGAGTCAAAAGCTAGGCTTTTTACGATACATAACTGCCAGACAAATGGATTTCATCCTGTAGCCTGGTTGGTAGTGTTGGTGTTCGGGCCGTAGGTGTTTTTGATAATAAATTGTGATGTTTGTTGTATGTCCATGCAACCGACAGTAATGCGAGAATGTGATAATGTCAATGTTATTATTGAATATAAAAATCCGTATTCCGATTCGATCGTTTCGTATCCGATTCTTTCTGATACGTGTATTAAGTACAAAAATATGTACCCAAGATACTTCAGGTGAATGATAATTTAAACTTTAGCTATTTAATGGTTTAAAATCAAATGATTCGCTTTTAATCAATCAATCAATCTTTCATTCTAAAATTCAAAGAAACTAACTTTATAAGTGTATAAAGTGTGTACCTACAACATGAAGTGCGTATTGTAATACTATCATTAATAAAATATCGTAACAAAACAAATTATAATATCACTGAACAAAACAACTTATGACGCTGACTGTACCGCGGTGGGATGACCGAAGGGGCCGGAAACCCACGTCTGAAGAGCCATCTATCGCATAACTCGCGATTCTCTTGTTTTAAAGGAAACGAAACGCCACTAGTTTTGTAACCATTTTGGCTTGGGCCCCCGCCAACTATTCGCTAAAGTTCATTTCATGCCTTAGTTATGGCTATTAGTGATTTTGTGTTTGACGTTAAGTGTGAATCCTGAGTAATTATGATTTGTTAACTTGGCCATTTTTAATGACGTACCCTACCTCGTAAAAATTACCCGTTGTATCTTATTTGTATGACCGTTAGCAAGGACCAATATATGGAGAACATGGAAATAAAAAAAGAACAGACGTAACCTTGTCTAATCGAGAGTGAAGCTGACAGCTGACAGCTCGCTTATCATGTGTGCGTAATTTTGTAATTTTTGATTCGCGATGGTGTCAATGTCGTAGCCGTATGGTGTCAATGTGTGGGTGTGTGTACTTGTACGAATACAGAGTTGGTATTCCTATGGGTGCTTCACTGAATTTGTTCTTGGGATAATGCCAGTTTTTTTTTAGGTCCGTGGTTGTATCTTATTTGTATGACCGTTAGCAAGGACCAATATATGGAAAAGTACCCAATATAATAAAGGACTAATAAGAAAATACAATGTACTGAAGAAATATGGGTACTTAAGGCATTAATCAATGTACCTACTTTTAGGTTATACCAAGTACTATAATTTCTTCTGTAGTTATACAGGACTTTTCTTCTGAAAATTTTAAACCAGTCATCCTTACTTTTAAAATCATTTGACACAAACTAATTCGGATTTGCACATAAAACAAGATGATACTTTAATGTATTACGTCAATTGTACGTAACAATTATTTACCATTCCAAATTATGCATAGTTCTCATTTCAACAACATAAATCTACGTAGACCACATTATTTAAGAGAAAGGAGACGTGGACAAATAACTCGTGATGTTAACCGCAATAATATATAATTATCACACTGAGATTTAGAGTTAACCGAATATGATTATTGAGTGTAATTAATATTTCTCGCCGTTACTTGCATTACTCGCTAACTCCATCTCAGAATTACGTCATTTCCTGCGAGTTCATTCATAATTTTATCGATATCAACATCGATGTTCTCAATTAGAAATGTGGCTTTCGAAAAAAATGTTACCGCGTATTACCTATATAGTCTGTGGTACTGTTAAGCGAATATCTCAGAACAGATAATCTCTATAATGATTCATGGGTAATGCTTTTGGTGTCCACGGGCAGTGCCGGCGTGAGGGGGGGGGGGGGGGGGGGCTAGAGCGCCAAGTTTGTAGGGGCGCCACATTTGGGGTGAGGAGCAACAAAAAAAAGGAAAATAAAATAGCGTCAGTGACACTAACGCCGGCACTGTCCACGGGCGAAGGTGACCAGTGGCCACTTACCATCAGGTACCTAACTAAACATAAAACAGCTTAAGTTAACTGATCTCAGATCTGTAATTTTTTATAATCTGTTATCAGATGGCAACATTATTTCCTTTAAACTTCGTGTTTTTGAGTATGGTGACATTTTTCCCTCCGATTTTCTGTTTAATGGCGGTGAGTTAAGCTTTTTCTGTGTTCGATGTACCTTTTCTGTTTCAATAGTGAAAAGATTTTTCGCCATATTTTGTTTTATTTATACGTCTAACAACTCCTTAAATTATTGTTATGTATCATGTTGATATTAATATAGGTACCTACTTTATTAGTCAAGAATAAAATCTTTATCAATCTCTATTCAACATTTGCCTTTCATAGTTTTTTGAAATCGTTTATAGGAATTATATTTTTAGAACATTTGTATTCTTTCTATCGCAAACTGAAAAGGAGAAAAAGCTTTGAGAATTGATTGTGATTTTATACCATTAGAATGGCAAACATAAGAATGGCAAAATTTATTGATAACAAGTGGCTTAACGAAATAATTAAAGATTATAAAAAAGACGCCCCGATTAGTTAATATGGGAAGCAAATAAAATATTACTTAAAAGACATTTCGCTTGATCAATAGAGGAGGCAAAATTAAAATAAGATTTTAATGGTTCATTTTAGTATTCACCGATAGTTGATAGTAAAGTAAAAGATTACAAATAGAAAAACACTATTTTTTAAATCATTGTTCCTTCATTCTCAAATTATACCGGATATAGATTACATTAAAAATGTAAAACAAACATCGCACGTAACGAACTTTACGGATATGCGTAATGATTATGAAGCACTTTACGAGAGCAGGTGTATTCCCGACTTGCGCCGTCGTCGCACGCGCAGCCCACATCGACATTTTACCGCATAACAACGTTTTCCCGGAGCGAAATGTATTAATTATATTTAGCAATTAAACTGGAACATCAAAATGTTTGGCGGCGACACGGGACATTTCTTCATATTCGCATCCACGCAACCCACTATTTATCTAAGCCGATTCCTTGTTTATTTTCGTTACGTATTACGCAACGCGATTTTGCGATATTAATATTGATTCTATAGATAACATGACAGTATTAGATACGAAATTAATTTACGTCTTTACGTGATTCGCCTCAAACCCTGTTTAGTGTTACTGCGCGTAGGAAATTATATTATTAGCGCTGTTTTCTAAGTGAAAGTTGTTTCTAGGAGTCCTTAGGGTTACGTTATATTGACGACATTTTTATTGCACAACAGTTTAATAGCAAGTACGCAGTTACATAATAATAATAGACGTATTTATTACAAACAAAACAAACTGGAAATTAGTGACTTGTTTTATTACTCAACTTGTTATGTCGTATTATAATCGATAAGTACTTACCCTTGACACTTTTGTATCAATGAGCCTTAACTTCATGTAAAAAATGCTCCTAAACAGATTATATTTATATAGGTATCGCTAAGCTATGTCGTATTCCTTAGCAATAAGAATAACTACGGCGCAGATATTAGTATAACAGCAGTTAGTGATTAATTAAATGTTGATTTTAGGTCGCAGGTCTATTCGAAACAGAAACAGGGAATACTAGTGACTCTCGCTGTAGGGTTAGACTGGGCGTCTTGACATTATAACTTAAGTCATTGACAAATAATGTTTTTCCAATACCTCAAACCAATCTTCGAGAATTCTTCTTCTTTTTATTGCAATAATTTTTGAGACAACCATATTCAGAAAAAAGGTACGGTAAAGAGAGTTGTGTACTAGTTTTATGGTAAGAAGGATGATTCACATGCAAAGATATTTAAGAGTATTTTACAAGTGGTGCATTAAGGTAAGTATCTATTAAATATACAATGCACTCTAGACACATAAATTCAGCAATTTTATCACAAATTGGGAACTAAAGTTCAGCAGACTATTTTTTGTTTTATTCAAAATCCAAATCGAACGTTGCAACAATTTTATTTCGATAGTGCATTCACTGATCAGGATAATGGAGTACTGGGTACTGGCTGCGATTTAATACCATTTAAAATATTTTTGTTTTTTTTTTTTCTTTAATAGAATAATTCAGAGAAATCGATACTTATTATTTATTTTTAAAGTTCTTAAAACTGATATATTTCGGCCTTACCTGATTCAATTGGAAAGTTTTAAAGCTTAGTTATACACCACTTCGTTGGCAACGCGTTGATGACGACACGGATTTCCTTGTTTGCTTGTCTGCGCGTTTGTCAGATATTTAAATATATCGAATATGCCAGAATAAATGTCTAGACATGCTCTTTAAACCATGATTAAAAAGTTGTGCCAAGCAATCTATTCAACAGCCGTCCGCAACATACGATTGCGATACACAACTGTCAACACTTTGCAAAACAAATAAAAAAATCAATACTCACTGTTACAAGCAGGGTTATAATCATCCTCCTTCTGCATATTATACGGCGTGTTGTCCTCCATGGGGGGGTAGGGCATGAACCGGGGCAGCATGATAGAAGGGGCGGGGGAGGGGGAACGTTGTTTGCTGAGGTTGAGGGGGGCGTCAGGGTCTTGAGGCGGGGGGGACCGCGCACTGGCTGTCAGCTGCGCGAGCTGAGCTGTCGCCGGCCACGGCGATGAGGCTACCTGGAAATTATAGATAAGACGTTAAAAGACGTCAGGCATTGGAAGGTTAGATGACGGCGTTATGACTGGATTTGTTGGAAGATTCGAATATACTTACACTAATAAATGCTTCTAAAATGTCCCTACGTGTTACTTATGTCTAAAATCTAGACAAAGGTAAGTATTAACCTATAAGTTAAGTATTACCAATTTCTAGATTTTTCTGGAAATTATTTATTTATTTATTGAATATTTAGAACTAAATAAACATTACAGATTGTTAATCCAACTTGTTTACTTAGCGTAAGACTTAGGTAAGTATATATTATAGATTAGACGTAAGAAATTATTAATTATACGTAAAAAGGCGGCATTGGAAGGTTAGCTCGATTGTTTCTCACTGGATTTTTAGAACGAAATTACGTACATTTATTAATGCTAACTTAGCTATAAGAAGATTGTAGTCGTGTTTGAACGTTTTGCTTTTTCTAAGGAAGTGTTGGATGTGTGAAAGAAAAACGTAATTTGTACAATAACATCAAATGAGAATTAAGACAGCATTATAATTATCTTAAGAAGCTTTGTTCATTGTCTATGTGGCTATAAACGTGCTATTGTATGATTTAATCGTTGTAGAGACTGTCACATGTATTACAGGCCTCAAATCCTTTTACATTAGTTCAAATTACATCCAATAATCTAATTTAACGTAATTCGTACAATAATATCAAATGAGAATTAAGACAGCATTATAATTATCTTAAGAAGCTTTGTTCATTGTCTATGTGGCTATAAACGTGCTATTGTATGATTTAATCGTTGTAGAGACTGTCACATGTATTACAGGCCTCAAATCCTTTTACATTAGTTCAAATTACATCCAATAATCTAATTTAACGTAATTCGTACAATAATATCAAATGAGAATTAAGACAGCATTATAATTATCTTAAGAAGCTTTGTTCATTGTCTATGTGGCTATAAACGTGCTATTGTATGATTTAATCG
Source organism: Thymelicus acteon (assembly GCA_951805285.1). Classification (NCBI taxonomy): domain Eukaryota; kingdom Metazoa; phylum Arthropoda; class Insecta; order Lepidoptera; family Hesperiidae; genus Thymelicus; species Thymelicus acteon. The sequence continues at coordinate 3,733,248 of OX638234.1, forward strand.
TTGTAGAGACTGTCACATGTATTACAGGCCTTAAATCCTTTTACATTAGTTCAAATTGCGTCCAATAATCTATTTTATCCTTGATATTAAAGTCCAAAAGCAAGCTGTAACTACTCGTTAAGAAGAAATGTATTAATTGGGCCATAGATTTTTAATGAGTTGTTTACACACCATTTGGCCAATCTCCCACAGATAACACTTTGTTTACTATATCTAAATAAAATTGTGCAATCAACAGTCTAAGGTCAAAAAAGTTGGACAAAACGAAAGTTGTTCTGGAACTAATTATCCAGGTAACCGGTGTAGGTTATGTAAGTTTATAATTTGATGCGTTGGATACACGGATACACACGACGCATTCGTCATCCAGTTTTTGAGTGTGGTGATTGCACCAGATAAGAGCATTAGATTTTTTTATTGCGATAAGTTGTATGCCTAATGTGGAAAAATGAAAAATGAAATAGATTTTCATTATACTCCATGCGATTAGCAGCCGAAACAAATGTAAACAAACCATTAAAATCGTTTTATAGGATTTTTTACCAACTGACATGAATTTGTACACTAAATGCGTTTTATTTAGACAAACTACTCATTAAGGTATTTGTGAATTCTTAAATAAATACATATTGATCAATAACAATTGTAAATTCCGAGTAAATGTGGAAACCACAGACCTAAAAAAAAACGGACGTAACCTTGTCTAATCGAGAGTGAAGCTGACAGCTGACAGCTCGCTTACCATGTGTGCGTAATTTTGTAATTTTTGATTCGCCATAGTGTCAATGTCGTAGCCGTATGGTGTCAATGTGTGGGTGTGTGTACTTGTACGAATACAGAGTTGGTATTCCTATGGGTGCTTCACTGAATTTGTTCTTGGGATTACGTCCGTCTTTTTTTTTTAAGTCCGTGGTGGAAACAAACATAACTAAATGCCATCAAAAACAAAACTTGTAAGAAAAACCAAGTCTCGCAACTCAGTTCTTCTACCGTAAAAAGTTGTGAGATCCATGTAATACCAAGTCGGTTAATTTATTCAGTTCCTACTTAAGAGTCCTTCTGTCTTAAGTTATCACGTAATTAGCTAACCTAACAAGTAACAACATCTTATACTGACCATATTATCAATATTAAAAATCTTTTATGTTTTAAATAAATAGATCGACTTGGCCATCGCATGAAAACACAATATATCTCACAAGTAATACCTACATATTATATTAAATTTGATTGTTTAGTGCGATTGCCAAGTCAATCTATTTATTTAAAACATAAAAGTTTTTAATATTGATAATATGGTCACTATAAGATGTTGTTACTTGTTAGGTTAGCTAATTACGTAACAACTTAAGACAGAAGGACTCTTAAGTAGGAACTGAATAAATTAACCGACTTGGTATTACATGGATCTCACAACTTTTTACGGTAGAAGAACTGAGTTGCGAGACTTGGTTTTTTTTACAAGTTTTGTTTTTGATGGCATCTCATTTCTTTTTGTAGATAGTTCTACTTTTTTTCCTTTTACAAGTTACCTTTGAACATAATTATATCTAGGCACCTATCTACACCTATTATTCCATTATATTATATACAGGTACACTGATTCATTCACTGCAGATGTTACTTTGTTATACAGGTACAGTAATTTATTAACTGCAAATGTAACTTTGTAATCCTATATATTTATATGGGATTACAAAGTTATTTATGCAGTTGATGTATCTAGAAAACTAGACCGAAATTGCAAAATGTTTTAGTTTTTCCTTGATCTATACACAAAACACTAATTGTGTTCCAAATTTGAAGCTTCTATGTCTGCTAGAAGTGCCTTAGAGTTTTGATGATCGGTCAGTCAGTCAGTGAGTGACGAAATTAAGAAACTTTGACTAGTTATAATTCTTAAACTACTGGTTCAAATCGAATGAAATTTGAAATATAACGTGTTTATACAATGCCTGCTTGGTTACTAAAAATTCAGGCTTCTAGCTTTATCCACAACGAAGTTATAGGGGGTCGAAAATGGCCTGAATTGCTTCGAGAAAAGGATGGTACGGCCGTGCCGCTTTTTTGCTCGACTTGGCGGGGGCACTGCCGTGCCCCCAGATAACATTGACATCATTTAAAGTTTTAAACACTTTGCAATGACAATCTTATTTCCAAGAAGCGATTTGAAATTTTTAACATAATGTACTATTTTGTTTTAGTGAGTAGTTTGTCTAAGTAAAATTTGGTATACAAATTCAAGTCAGTTGGTGAAAATACTAGAAAACAATTTTAATCGTTTGTTTACATTTGTTTCGGCTGCAAATCGCATGGAGTATAGGTGTAATTTTTTTTTAAGGTTTTATGATATAAAATTGTATGAAACCTTTTTGCAGCAATGGTAAATAGGTAGGTACAAATATAATCCCCATACATATTTTTTTATTCCCTGGTTCAATTAAAAACTTTTCTTAAAGTAAAAGAAAGACAATCACCCATTAGAAACAGGAACCCGCATGAAGTAGGTAAATAGTGATAGAATCAAAAATGTTGGTGTATGTATGAGTGATAGTACATATAATTAAATGATTTTGTATTTGAGATTAAATGTATTTAGTTAATAAAGATTTATAAAATAAACTGATGTTTACAACATAAAATATAATGAGCCGCTTTAATTTGAGCGGTTAATTTATGTTAATTTGTCAAAAACATGCGGTGTCCGTCACCGGTGCGACCACCTCATATACTAAACCTTTCATTCGATGTTAATGGTTGGAATTACTTGATTTTAATCGATGTAATTTCCGCTGTCTTTGACGAAACTTCTTCGCCGCCGTAAGATGAGCCGTGATTGTTTTAGTTAGGTAGTAGCAGCACATACCTATAAAATTTCCATAGAAACTACTTTAAGTAGTTTGATTTGCTGCCGATATTACCACATCTACATTAAAACCGTACTACTCTTTGGAAAACCGCTGTCATCAAATAAATATCATTGATTATATTGTCATGTGACCTTGCCCCTTTCCATCGGCATTAAACAGACTTAAATAGAGATATTTTACCGAGATACTGATTGCCGTTAATTTATTTGACTTCACAACTAAGTCATCGCCGAATATTTATTTAAAATTAATTTAAACTTTACCAGCTACTCCAATTGAAGTTTTACTTCATCATCTTTTTATTAATACGACCTCATCAAATTCAGTATTTAAATTATAAGATAGACGCTATGGGCTTGTTTCACCATCTTCAAGTAGAGTCCTGAATAAGCTTTTCGCCGGTTAAAGTGACGTTAAAGTGTCATTTTACATACACGAAATGTCAACTTAACCAACGAATAGCTTACTTCGGACTTACTTGAAGATTGTGAAACAAGCCCTATGTCTTATTATCACATACTAGCGATATTCCAGTCTCGTAGACAGAGAGACGATATAAAAGATGATATTTGTGTGTAGGCTAATATTAGCAAACAATTTCTTTCAGACGACCTTCAGACACTGATAGTAACTGAAAACTATTAGAATTGCACGAAAAAGATAAAATAAAGTTGTTTTTTAAGGAAAGACCCGACGAAGGAGCTAACAATGCACCTGATAGTTAGTGGCCAACGTCGCCAAAAGACATCAGCAACACTAAAGGCATCACCGATGCACTGCCGGTCAAAAAAGAAGAAAGAAAGAACTGACTCCCAAGCCCAGCCGGAATACGAGAGGTCGTTTGACGGCTGACTTAATCTATATGCGATGCAAGATGCCGTAAGATTACCGTGGTAAAGAAGATGGTTAAGACTTACATTCCCTTGCGGCGGCTGCGGTCTCATCTGCTCCAACAGCGGCAGCAGAGCCAACGGCGGCCCAGGGTACATCGAGTGCTGGCCGCGCCGCACGATCTCCTGTCGTCTCATGTGCTCCTGCTGCAGCCGTTGCAGCTCCAGCTCTGCTGACACGTTGCCGATGTTCTGTGGAGAATAGTGCTGTTAGATCGGCTGGAAACTGTTGGAAACTCACAGTAAGCAGAGAGTGGTCATTTTATGCCTAAGTTGTAAGAAGTAATGCCGATGTTTTGTAGATAAGAGTTCTGTCAGACCAGCTGTATTAAAAATATTGAACTGTTGATACTCTCACAAAAAGCAATAAAGAAGAGTAGTAAGTTTGAGCCTAAGGCAGCTTCAGGTTCTCAGAAAAATGAAAACGCCATGAAGTAAGAAGTAAACTAAACAAACGGTCATAATGTTCTGAATCAGCAGAAGTCTGCCAATCAACACTGGGTCAGTGTGGTAAACTATGGCTTATACCCTTTTCATTGTCAGAGGAGATCAAGTCTAGCATTCAGAAGGGTTATTGGTTGTGATGATACCCTGGTATTAAGGAAGAATTATGAAACACCAAACAATTTAATCTCTGCCATCGTGCACTTATGATTTCCGGTTAAAGTAATTGTTGCCAGTAACACTAATGAAGTTAAATTAACAGGAATAACATAGAAAATAGCAATTAAAGTGTAAAGGTCAAGTGTTGTCAGCTATACAAATTGCACTCGATTAGGAATGCTTACAGGTGTATAACAAGCAGCAATTACATGAAAACTCTGTCTTGAAGCGGTTTTAGGTACCAGTTGTGGTGCCAGTATACTAATGAGGCATATTAATGCAATTTGTATGGTCGCCGATGTATTTATTTGCTTTGACAAAATGGTTGTCTTTAGAACATAATGTCAGCTATTAGACTCCACGCCTATTTGTTAATCCATATTGACAAATAAATATTTGTATGAACAATTTTTCATTTCAAACACATGATTTATAACATGTACCTACTTAAAAGCTATGTTCTACAGTCTATGTTGTTTGGAGATCAAATTGATTAAGAGAAAGATCCGATAAAAATAGTGCTTATTTTATAATTGAAGATTTAAAATCAATTCTTGTCTTCAGGTAAGAAATGAAACTAAATTTATGAAGGGGGTATACCGTTTATACAAGCCATACAGTCTACTTCGGACCACCAAGAGTCCGTTTCAAAATTAAAACAATAGCCTCGGAGTAAATTGCGTAATTTTTCAAAATGACAGCGAAGTAAAAAAAGTATCTAGCAATAAATTACGGAACGCGAATGCCAAAACAAAAGAACCAACTCCCATAACAACCCATCCTTAAATTGCTGTACTTTCGGCAATCAGTCTTAACGAGAGATCTTTCTGCGCGAAATTTGTTCTTCACGATATATTGCACACTTAAGCTCCTTTCACGACAAAGAGTTCTCTCAGACACACGCACAAATCAACCGAAGGGGACGCTCACTAAATCTTTGCGCCCATAAACAGACTTCCAAAAAAAGAAAACCCCGATTAATTGCTCGGGAGTCGTGACGAATACTACAATATACATTTTATCAGCTCTTCATTAAGACCGCATTGAATTGTTAATGGCTATGCGTTATAAGGTGACGAAACAGAAACAACTCGATGAGCCGTATTTCCGGACGAATGACAACGCATTATAAAGCGAATTATGAAAAGGGATCGCAACGATTTTTGCCACGCTCAAAGAGCTTCTGACAGTGGAAATACTTTTAAGTGAATTATGGTCGTCGAAGATAAAAAGGAAGAAGCGTTAATGGAAGACAAAAGCGAATGCATAAATAAACATGACATAATCGCGCGAATAAAAAGAAATCGTTCAGCGGTTGTAATAGGCGGGCGGAACGATTCGCACAGGCCCAAGCGCCAGTAGTAATCGACCAAGTTTTTCCATCGGCCAGACAAATTGCCGTCATAACCGAACGGATTAAACTTTTTATTAAAAACAACAAACTGAGCATAATGTATGGCTGTAATCGGCAAGGGACAGATGTTCCCGAATAACGTACGTGATTTATCTAATGTAAAAAGACTTTTATTTAATAGCTTCGCGGAGATGTCCTAGCAATTGCCGTTTATATTTTACTGACGCCGCCGTTCTGGCATTTCGACCGCATTTTGATAGCGTTATTAATGTAAAAGATGACATAAAAATGCGATTTTTGATCGAGCGGACCAGCTGCGTTAGGATTTATTGTAGTTCCTCTGCAGGTGGCTCTGGCAGTAAATGATCGAAGATCGAAGACATTGATCCAGACCGTGTCGACGTTAGGAAGGAAAATATCGTAAAGTTATCGGGTCAATGATAGCTTTGCCAATAGAGACCGCTGGGCGTGACGTGGTGCGTACGCGCCGATTTCAGATCAATAAAGATGGCCGGAGGTATTAATAACCTAGGAAAACATACACCATCTGTCGTTGCGTCCTTGGCACTAACAGAGGCGATGAGTTTTAAAATACAATATAAAGCGAGTGCCTAAAAGATTACTCCAGTGGAATCGTTTGCGGATAAATAATTTCCTAAATCATATGTAAATCATTATTAAGCTATTGTCAGATCGGAGCAGCGATCTTTAAGTAGGAGATGAAAGCGTGGATTATGTTTAAGCATACATCAAAAAGTGGATACTTGAGAAGTATAACATCGTAGCGGGAACTGACAAAAAGATCAGAGCTGACGACCGGACATACCATGACATAATTTATAAAGCCGAGAGCCATATCAAAATAGTGTAATCCTGATTCGAATAGCTCAAGCGATTTTAATGCTTTTGTCAATCGAATTAAGATCCATAGGGACAACGGCTGAGATTCGGTGAAAATACACTCGAATAATGTATAATGAAACAGACGTCACATTGACGTAAGAGATGCAAAGTCTTGGGTGAAATCATAATATTTACTGTCACTAGTCGACATGTCCTCATTCCTAGATATATTATTCTAGTCAGTGAATTAGATTTCGGTGTCTCAATTATTCGGGAAGCCACAATAAATTTAGAACAACAATTTGCAGCAGAAGAAATAAAAAGTAATAAACAAATTAGGTGCGTAATAAAACAAGAGGATAGTTGAAACTAAATACACTCTTTTAAATAATTAATCAATTTAGGTACCTACTACAGTTACACAGGATTTCCCTTGTCTGGAGCCAAACCTGAGTCTGGTCTTGCTTATCACAAAAATGTAATACTTACGTAAAATTCCGCCTGATGGTAACTACTTAGGTACCATCAGGTGGGTTGAAGCCAATACAATTTTCCATATAACATGTGTCTATTAACACCTTTACAACTCATATCTTAGCAGATGATATGAACACAAATCTTAACAGATGTTTTGTTTTTATAAACAACAGGCAACTCTATTCTAATTAGATTCACTTTAAAGAACTGACATGTGTAGTTAATAATGCTACGTTTTTTAGTGTATTAGTCCATTCCCCTATTTGTAAGTGTTGATAATTTAAATAATGCCGATAAAAAGGCCGGGTCCCGAGAGATACAAAGGGAGGGATGTATACGCGATGACATATCAAAACGAATCGCTAATGCAAACCGCGGGACTGCGAATCTGTGGAGAGGATTGTACCTTTTTTATATTGTACCTTTATATTGGTTGCAAGTTAACCTTTGATTTCAATGTTATCTGATGTGTGCTGTAGGTGATGATGTCTTGTATTGCAACTTAGTAAAAGCTTATTCATTCTTAATAAGTGTGGAATAATATAGCTCTACTTTTGTCTCAATGTTTGACATTACTTATTAAGGGATAGAAGACAATAAAATTATGATAATGAAATTTATTTTTAGAAATTCATTTTCAAAACACTTTAAAATCACTTTTCCAAAATTATCTTTGGTCATAACTCTTCGCAGCAGTAGGGAAACATAAATACAATTTTATTTCTATTCTTTATTTTTATTATTTATTTCTATTCTTAACAAAAAAAATGTGCATCACTTACATTTCTAAATTCAAACAATTATAAATTTGTTTTCCAATGATATGATAACCCAAAATATTAATGCATCAAAATATAAAAAAAATCTTAGCTACCAGTATTATTTTCAACTAGATTTAGCAACGTTAGTTAAGTAACCATAAACTATTCGTAACATTTTCTCAGACGCTTAGAAAGTAGTCTACATCAGAATAATCAGCCTCAGTTTTTACAGCCTCATCAAGTACAATACGATTGAATCATTACCCTACCTTTCAAGTGATGAGGCAACTCCATGCCTCTCGAATCTGATGCGTTTTAATATCGAGACCAGATTGCACAATGACGATGTGAATTAATTATTGCGTCCTGTTGCACTGACGACTTTGCGATTGCGATTGTCGTGTCGACGACCTAGGAGATGTCGAAGATAGGTACAGTCAGCAAAGGGTTAATGCAGGGCATGATTAAGGTGACTGTACGGCCCGCATTGGGCGGGATTGTCCCGCTTTCAGGCTGTCTGTACCGCTGTCCCCCGCGAGAACAAAAAAGTCCCGCTTTGTATATACTTAAGTAAGTATATACGTATGAGTAAGTAAGTACTTGTGTACAATTGTACATCAAATTGCTCAAAATCCATCAAAGACCTTTGTTTTTTTAGATACAAATACTAATATAATACTAGAGAAATAGACGCCCGATGACCTTTTTTTAATCCGAACGGTGAACCAATAGTAGGTAATTATTGTATAAATATGTATAAAATTATGTGCGCGTCCTGCTTTGACACGAAAAAAATGGTCAATTTAGGCATAAAACCTTTCATAATGTTTAATATTAGAGAATTTTAAATAATCAATATAAATAATAATGCTACCTTTATACATAACACTTGATTTTACATTGATTAAAAACATAGACATTCTGTAATATCAAACATAACAGATCGTACCATTGTCCATGTCCTGCTAACTCTTTTGCAAACTGTACTAGTAAGAGTGGTTTGCACCGTGCGTGCGTTTATACTAAATTTCGGATCCGATGATAAAATGATCCTGAGGTTTTAGGAATAGATAAACATTACTAATACTAGCAAAGTTGCTTATGACATGAAGTTGTGGTTACCTTAGCGAAAATAGCAACTACTTCGGAACATGTTTTAAATTTTTAATCGATAACGAAAGTCGGTTGACAAAGAAAAAAATTATACTCAACTGTTTTGTCTTTGTCTTTTTGTACCTAAATTTTTTTTAATAACCGACTTCACAAAAAGGAGGAGGTTCTCAATTCGACTGTATTTTTTTTATGTTTGTTACCTCAGAACTTTGGACTGGGCGAACCGATTTTGATGATTGTTTTTTTAATCGAAAGCTGGTGGATGTCATGTGGTCCCACATAAATTTTATTGAGATCTGACAATGGCATCCGTGAGAAAACCACATAAGTCGTAAATTTGTGTTAAGATGTGCGCGACAAATTGACGAATAACTCAATATCACGCCAACCGATTTCGATGATTCTTTTTTTAATCGAAAGCAGGTGCTTGTCACGTGGTCTAACATAAATTTGAATGAGATCTGAAAAGTAGTTTTTGAGACTTTGAAGTCGGTTATTTTTTGTTAGTAAAATTTTGATTATTGTACCTAAAATATTTTTTTTTTTAAAACGGCTTACTAAAGTCAAGCGGTCCACATAAAATTAAAAAGAATTCAGTCAATATATTTGAGTAAATTGAAGCTTTATTCACTCCTCAGGAGATATTGAAGCTTTAAACCGTCCAGGTGATGGATGAATTAATCGTTGAACCCTACTTTCGAATGCCATACTGATATGTGACCTCACGGTCTCATTGATAGGCTATACATACTGCAGGGATGTGAAACCTTGGTCAAAATATATTTTAATTATTTGTTTTTTCTTTTAATATATTTCCTTCTAGCATACCTAATCATTCTGACAGAAATTGCAATCAAGCTGATAGAAATTGCTTTAATCAAACTGCTTAAAGTTGTATAAAATTGTTCGATTACCAAATAAATAAATAAAACTAAGCGTCGCGCCGTGTTGAATTTAACATTGAGTTCTCGTGAAGTAGTTTTGTAATGATAAACTTATTAGTTTTGTCGCATTCTTCACTGAAGGAAAATATTGTAGAGTAACGTACCAGCCTGCAATCTAAGAATATTTCAGAATTTACAAAAGCATTTTAAAGACTGCTAACCCTCATTAAGCCTACGTGGTGTAATATTCTCATTTTCTTTGCTAAATATAATCTGAATCAGTATATTTAACACACAATATCTATAAAAACTTTATCTATTAATATGGAAACTCCAAGCCTCCTGACATGTATTTTAATGAAGGCTGGATTGGAACCTCGTGTATTGCTGTAAGTGACTCTTGTAAAAGCAAAATTCATGATGAATTTTTGTGCTTCGTAACAATGTTTCGAAGCTTGACGTATCGTAATGGTAAACTTTTGAGTACTATAGTAAATTCTATTAACACTCACGTCTAAACTGTATCACAATTGAGTGAAATCATACACGTATGATAAAAAATATACAGTTCACTGGTATACCACAAATAGCTGGTAAACGAGCTGACGATCTACCTGATGGTAAATGACTATCGTCGCTCATGGACATCTGCGACACCAAAATCATCACTTGCGTTACCAGCGAAGAAAGAAAGAAGATAAAGAAAAACTGGCATAAGTTTAAAATTTCTTACTTAACGTATCATAAAACAGTTTCAAAACCCTGATATACATCTTACCTGTATGGACACACAGTGGACTACATGCATGAGTTTTGACAACGGCCAATTAAACTGTCAAGTATATCGACCGGACACTCATATCTCGGCGGATTATGTGATGCAAATCTGCAGATCGTATGAGGAGCGTATTAGATGGGATTCGATACATCTTTTTATTTCTTATCATACTTTCTGGTTCAGATTAGAATACAGCTTATAATTTTTAATTATTGTCAAGAACAAAATTATAATTAATTAAGGTCTATGTTGGTTAGGTTAATGTTATGATTACCCATATTTTAAATTTTAATCAATGTAAGTATTGCTTATGAATAGAATAGATGGTTCAATCTATTTATCAATAATGATTAAAATTAAAACAGAAATTTAGAATAAAATTTATGTTTGTGAACAAAAATTATAGATAAAATCCTATGTAATGGTAGTACATACTTCTAATATTATATACAATGTAGTAACTATGTAAGAAGCAACCATTCTCAGATGGTGTTATAAAAATACAACTTGTAGCTTCATTTCACTTTATTCCAAGAGTTTGCCGAGCTACTTACCGCTAGATGGCGCTACATGTTATTAGCAAGTCCCGTTAAAAATCACAAAGGCAATCAATATTAACCGATATGTTAGCGAAATGAGCGTGCAAACATTTTGACAAGGTCCAATTATACTGTCGTTGCAAATGTCGCTAGACAAGGCCCTCGGACTCCGCGGGACGCCTTCAGAGCTCAGAGATAAATCTCCCTCATGTTATTGTGATGCATCATGATTCGCAGTTTTTAATGCCGATCGTATCTGCAATCGGCGGTGCAGTGATTATGCGTTTTGCATTGCCGACCCCAAGTTTTACGGTGTTTGTTGTGATTATGGAATAATGAAGGGAAATCCAAGCCGGTGGGGCGTTGAGGATACTGATAGAATCATGCTTTGTTCAAAGGGTTTTTGACTGTCGGAGGTAATAAGACATGACCATGTTGGTAAAAACATTGTTAGTAATGACATGGTCATGTTTTAAGTTAACGCAGGTTAAATATTCACTTTAGTGGTCAGAAAGGCTTCAGTCAATGCATATATTACTTATCAGCGACATGGTCTTCTTGTTATAGAGAAGTTTTTGTCTCATTCACTCAGTAGATGAATTAGTGATCAACGCAATTTTCAGGGGATATTGTGTAACCAGAAAGCCTTAGGAAATTAATAAATGCTATACAGCAATAATCTAGACGAACGCTCAAATTGCATACATTATTTTAGGAGTAAGAAAGTGTTCTTTTGCCACAAGTTATCACCAATCCAATAAGGAAGCAAACTCTTCCTATATATTCCTCGAACAATAGTTTACGATTCAGCCAAAACCTTAAGGCTAATGTGCGTGTCATTATTTTTAACAACAAATACACATTCAACCAGCAAAAATAAATTCAACTCTAAATTATTCAAACGAATTTTTATCTCTCATTATTGAGACGCAAACAATCATACTTCAGCACTCAAAAGACACAAGTCAAGGGAGAAGGGACAGGAAAGAGAACAGGAGAGGAAAGGAGAAGGGATAAGGGTACTTATTGTTATTGAATAGCCCCCAACGATCAAATTAGCGGTGCGGTGTGGTCGAACGCCGTCCCGCACGTGCTATGGTTGGAAAAGTTTGATGACGTCAGTATCTTAGATCAAGAGTTCGAATGTTTGCAATTTTTTATTCGAAATGTTTCTATTGTGTTCTTTGGAGATTCTTAGCTTTGAAATGGAAGTTGATTTTTTATGCGAATGTGTTTCATACTAAAAAATCGAATGCTTTCTTTTTATCAAGTGTTTGTTTTGTAAATAAGTTTAATTTACGTGACTCTTGATTCAATATCGAGGCGTTCGATCGATTATACAACTTAGATACGTACGCAGAACCTAACTAATTATAGCGTTTCATATCTCGTAAATCATAAAATCTCAAAAGGTGTCATTTAAGTTTCAGTAATAGTCTATCGCCCCAACTCAGAGTCACTAACGGTTACTTAAATCGCTCCTTATTACAGAATTTGTATGGTGATTCTTTACTAAGGAGCGATTAAAGTAACCGTTAGTGACTCTGAGTTGGGGCGTATATCTATAAAGCAGTTTTGTAAATCAACATTTATTTAATTTCGAGCTTATGAGGGGGATATTTTTCTAATCACATAATGCCGACACAAGAACCATCTGTTTTTAATCTAGATTAGTGTTTTAAAATGACAGAATTAGAACAATAAAAGGGGCGGTAGAAACTGTGTTTGCGTAGGGGAACTATTTGAAGTCGACCACTGTAATTGTGTAGTTCGGAATGATATGATCTACTCACACATTTACCAGGTACCTACCTACAAATAAACGTGTTCACTAATATTGTTTTTTTACACTTAGAAAACCAACCTACTAAACGCACAAGACCAAATAATTAACTGTCATCTATACTAATATTATAAAGAGGAAAGATTTGATTGTTTGTTTGCATTGAATAGGCTCCGAAACTACTGAACCGATTTGAAAAATTCTTTCACTGTTGAGAAGCTACACTATCCCCGGGTGACATAGGCTATATTATATTTTCAAAAAAAAATAGGAATCATAACATTAAGGTGTAAAAAAATAAGAAAACCGAAGCAAAGCGAGGGCGGTTACTCGTATAAAATACATAAATAGATGCCCTGGGAATCGAATAGCTCCACTAACAGTCACTTACCAACCGGGTTATAAGTAATACTTGCTATTTAATAACTAAGCAAGCTCTTGTAATCAAACAGTTGGCGAGTTGTTACGTAATTTTATAAGTGCTTCCCCGGGCACGTATCCCACCGATTCAGCAGCGAAGCCTTATCAGAGGTTTCCAACATTTAAGTAAACCTTAAATATTAACTACTAGTGCCAACAGTTTTGCCAGCGTTTTTTGGGATAATATGTATCCTATATGTTATTCCAGACCATAGTCTCATTCATCACTAAGGGGTCACCCATAAATTAGGTCACACGTTTTTGGGAAATGTAGTGTGACATTGTGTGACAAGGGGTGGGAGGGGGTCCTAAATTTCGTGACGTCACATTTCAAAATTGAATAATTGGTATGTATAGGTATATGGGGGGGAGGTCTCACAAATGTGACCAGCTGTGACAAAGACGGGGCGAGGGGGCAAAAAGTCATGAAATTAGTGTGAATTAATTTATGGATGGCCCCTAATTCTCACTGGAACAGCACCGAGTAAGGGAACATATATCGACGAGATTGTATGACGTTAAAGATCTCATTTCGGTACAAAAAGTGTTTTACAGTGCGCACTAAATGTTGAAAAAACAAGTCACTTAAATCCATACAGCAGAAACATTCAGCTTACATCGTTCACAACAGCTTGAGCATAAAATTCAGAACAGCTACACCGTATCGTGAATAAATAACACGACGATAAACAAAGGAGACCCCAAACCCGTGGGGACGTTAGCTCAAACAGACCCCCTTCCAACCCATCCCCCCGTCTTGCCTCTTGCCGGTTCTTGCCTATTCCCGGATGCTCGTCCCACTTCAGGTTTTCTTTTATTCCTTACCTACTCTTATGTTTATTTTTGTTTTCCGTTAGCCAGCGGAAATAATAGCGTTGGTTTTATGTGGATCTTCCTTATTTCTTGTTTTTATCGCGCTGTATAATAAAGTTATTTATGTAGGTATATGTTTTGTTATGTAAATAAATAAATCAATACGATAGTAGAACAAAGAATAGTTTCAGGATGTTTCTGGTAAAGTTTTAGGATATATGTATAATAAGTGTCATGATTTTCGTATAGGAAAACTGTGTGGAATATCGATATAGAGCTTAGAGTAGATCTACTATATTCGATATTCCACTCAGTTTTCCTATACGAAATTCACGACACTTACATATCTACTTACTCACATATCTATACTATTCGGTAGATACACAATGTAAATTCATCTGTAATATACGTACATTACAAGACATGTAGTATGTCTTTCTTGGCCTCTGGGGCCTTCTTTGTCCTTCGTAAGACGATGTGATGCCTTTGGTGGTACTGTTATCGACTATTAGGTATTATAGTACTTATTGCGACACACAGTCATATCTATACAACATTTCAAATGCGAAATTATGTAATAATTACGGGATGTAGGTAAGTAGGTACTTTATTATTCTGCTGAATTAGCACTAGTTTTATACAAATTAACTGTAAATACTTATTACACGAGAAGAGAGAAGTACCTAAATAACAAAATTGTTAAGTTATTTTTTTCTTTTAATAAACGCTAACACCCTCATACCCCCGTAGTAGGTTATTACCTGTGTCGCGGGAGGCATGGACGACACATATAACACATCACAATAACACCCATGACCCGAGTACAAATATTTATCTGTCACATAAATATCAGCCCCGGCCGGGAATCGAACCCGGGACCCCTCGCTTCGCTGGGAGGGTCGCTACCAACTAGGCTACAGGGTCGTAGGGTCCAATATTTTACCTGCCTTTCGATTTTACGTTCAATAATTAACATAGGTCGAGATAATAATTTTAACAGATCGATAAAAGATTTCAACAAAAGATTCCTTTTTAAACAGTGTATTGTGCAATATGTGCAACCAAATGTAATTTTGTTTAGTCAACTTTACTCAATTCTTCTGAGAAAGCTTAGTACCTACCTACATCTAGCAAGATTTTCTCCGACTCATTTAATAACTGGGAGATTACTAAAGCTTTGTTCGTGAAAGAAGCCCACAAAAGTGCGAAGCCACTACTCCTGAAAGATTAATAAAGCTTACGGCACTCACAACACCTTTGTCGCTAATGGACGCCCTAATCCCCGGACAAGGGAATAGTGTGGAATAAGAGTGAAACATGACGTAAGTTCGTAGGATTATTATGTAAGCGGTTTTGTTTTTTGGTAACGCAAAAACAATATCGCGGGGAAAATAGTTTTTGTAGTGCCCACGCGACAAATTGTTCCGATTTATATCATTGGTAATTCGAAATGGTTAAGTCATAAGTCTTATTGACAGGTTCAGTTTTACTCCAAATAAGCTGTGATGAGTTTAACTAACCACTTATAATCAGCTAGATTGTTAGTCTGTCGACTACTTACATATAAAACAATTTGGAACTAGAAAACTTTTTGAAGTCGAGTGTGAATTTGTAGAAGTTACCTAGAATCTGAGGACCTATTCTTCCAATAATATCCATCAAATAATCAGTTGCAGTTATTAACTGCAAGTAACAGCTATTTAAACCTTTTTATGGTATGTACCTATACCTATTTAGCTTTTCTAATAACTCCAGTATTACACATACAACTTCTGATTCTACCAATGTTGTCTACTTTGTCAATTGATGACTTTCAAGATTGAGAACCGTTGATCATGACAATTACTACTGACCTGACCTAAAAATACGACAGTCATTTCAAAGTAAGCTACTAATTCCGAAGAAACTAGAATAATCACACATCCACACGATTGAGCGACATTGCAAAAATTAATCTCTAAGCTTTATTACTTATGTAGGGTTGCCACTGTCAAAATAAAAGTTCCGGATTAGAAAATGTAAGAGGATAATTTTGAGAGTTTAACCTTGGGTATTCAAATAAAATTTATTTTAAGCAAATTTCATGTTTCACTTTCTACGATACACTTGTTTTAAATCTACAATTCCTCGATAATTCCTAATAAACCCCAGTAAAAAACCTTGCGCCCTTGAAGTATAATGTCATAGAACAGACATCTAGAACAAAATGTGTGTTCCGCCGGGAGGTTTTATTTTCAAAATTGAGCCCCCGTTCTCCTTTCAAAATCGAACGAATCCATTGTAAATTGAAGCCATGAATTGGGACATACATTGTGTTCGCGGTGTCGGTTCTATATGCTAGTAATAATATATACTTAAATGCCTTGCGCGCACTTTTCTCAGTTGACCTTAGCGTCCTTAGCAAAGAACACACTCGTATTAACCCGGTCAGTTGGCAGCCCTACGAGAAAGCTAATCTTTATCTCGCATCGAGACAATCAACAGCTTCTCAGTCATGTGTAAATTAATGTATTGCCAGTGCCAGTGCAAATTGCTTTGATACCAGTACAGTTAGGTAGTTACAATTCTGTTTTTGTTGGCGGCCATCTTCTCGCGGATCATTTGTTTTTTGAACAAAAGCTTCAT